>CM055271.1:19498508-20182742 GCA_029237695.1 Conchocele bisecta | reverse complement strand
GGTTGTCAAAGTCGGACCGGAAGTTTAAGTTCAAAGGGCTTGATGGATTTCCAATACTGAAGAGTTCTTAAGAAGTTCGTAACGTAAGAAGTTCGTACGAAATTTCGCACGAACATGTTATTGAAACGCACGTAAGAAAGTTCGTATCGTAAGAAGTTTAGTGAAACGGGCCCCTGGTTTATCCTGTAGGGCCCGATACTCGAGACACGAATATTCGTGACTGTTGTCCGGTTGCTCAGGTTGCCAATGTGTGATAAGACACCGTTATAACCATTACAATGTACCGACGTCTGTCGACTAGCGATTCAACCGGGCGGAACAGCGCTGAATTGCGACGCGCCAACAGAAATCATATATTTATACATTGTTTTAAAGTCACTCTTTTTATTAAATGGTCGAAAATTTAATAAAAATAGTTATTTAAAATAATGTGTATTAAATGTACTTCCCTTCGGATAAAAACCATGTGGTCGAAAATTTAATAAAAAGAGTGACTTTCAAACAATGTGTATTAAATGCGCTTCCCTTCGGAGGTTATTGGAAATTACATATATTTATACATATAAATGTAAAGAACAGTAGCTGCAACTCGACACTTATCTACCTTGTTTTAATGTCTAGTATTATATACGCACATATGTATATGTGGACATAACTCGCATTTTATATGCGCCTTAAAAATTATACAAACTATAAATAGAAGAAACAAAGTAGTGGCGATACAGTATGTGTTTCTGGATGACACATAGACTAATAATGAATCTAGAGTGGAAAGCGTTTCACGAACAATAAGCGCGGGAATTTCACAGCAGCAACAACAACAACAACAACAACGACAACAACAACGTGTTCAAAATAGATTTTTGGAAAACCCAAAATGATAAATAGATCTATTATGAACCGAAATCGAAGATTGTATTCGTGAACCGAAACATGGAGTTACGAATCGTGAATAATCGAGTATGCCGGTTAATTGTCGCACCCTTAGCCTACGGAAACATGTACAATAACATAAATTTAGCACAACAAAGCAAACATTTGTCACTCTCAAAAGGCGATCCAGTTGTTAGAACTATATTTTATGGCGTAAGACCCGTGTTTTTCAAAAGATCAACCAGCAAAATATGTGCTGCGACCGACATATGCTCATTTGCATAGAAGCTGTAAGACCTCAACTTTGGATGTTAGTTGTATAATTCTTCGCTAGCGCTCGAATATTAACCCATACATATTGACGTGCAGAAAGTCATATTTGGTCAGTGCCGAAACACTTCGTAAAATACTTCCTTCTCCATCATCACTAATTTAGTTATTTTATTTATATTTTGCATATTTATCTAGGCGCATATAACTTGTAAGTGATGTACGTATATACTATATTTCAGCGGGTTCTGTCTTGGTACAGTGTCTCCACTGGCGGGTGTATCCGCTTGTTACAGCCGTCGGCGATACAACAGTAGGTGCAGTCGAACTCTACAGTCATGACGTACTGCTCGTCAAACCGCCGGCACTTGTCGCTGTCCGACGTCCCCAGCCACCATTCGTTGTAACAGGCGTGGAAACTGGCACACCTGTAATGGGAACCGTTAACCACGTCTTAATACATTTTGAAATAATAACTACAGTGTACTCTACTGGACACCCTTGTAGGTCCCACGGTGTCCGGTTGTGTTTCACTGTAATAATGGTAATACATGACTGTGTATGAGCAATCAATATATTTTGCAACATCAATTTATATAATATTATTATAATCTTTCCGCAACCTGCAAGAACACATTATATTATATATTATTATAGAAACATTACAGTGAATCGCAATCACAGTAAGCTAAACACCCAGAGGTCGTTTTGGTGTGCGATTGAGATATGCTCCACTGTATTTTATATAAAGATTGGCCGCAACGACGTTACCATAATTATGTTGTCAATTTTGTCAGTCGTCAGTCAGTGCACCAACGTATTTATTATCCACACTTTTACTCAATGGTTTAACCGCGTCATACCAGCAATCACACTTCCTTCCCCACCCAGCCATATACAAAGCGGATGTTTGTATACGTTTGATCTTTTCGTTAATGTGATTCCACACAGTCATCATGTTGTCTTATTGTTTACCCTACTTTCTCGACCAATGAAAGAACAGAATTTCGTCTCAATTAATCGCATTTGCCAATATCTATTAAACTATTAATTAAATGTTCAGCAGCTATATTTAGAACTGATGTTACGCATTGTTATCATCAGTGTACGAGATGCAAAACATATTACCGCCCACACACGCGCTCACTTCGTGTCCCACCGCCAATCACATGATGGTATAGCGATTCGAAATCACGTTTAGGGTCGGAGCTTCGCGATTTGACTGGGTAAGCAATAGTACGTTATAGTTCACATATTGAATTTTAATAAACTAATTTCTTGTTAATGTATTAAAAATGTCAATATGTGAACTATATATATTACATTTTGCCCGTCTATGACAAATGATATATGACAATATGACAAATATGACAAATTAATTCGCTAATACCGACAATTTCAGGACCAATTTTCAAAATCTACTTTTTTCTTAGTTTTTTAATTTGCCTGTACCCGTCGCAATTTTGATTCGATCCCTTTTGACGAGCTTGGCAGCCAACACGGGCTGATGTTACATGTCAAGTTGACAAATCAAAACCTGTGAAAGTTATCTGCTGTATGACAAAGGGTGATATTTCTATGTACGGTATACCCTGTTTGATCAATTGTGAGCGGAGTCACTGACCTTTGTTTCTAATGAAAGTGCGTGTTCATAATCGCAACTCACACAGTCATATCGTTAAAAGCGCATATACCATATACATGTATACGGTCGAACCTTTCTAAACCGAACACTCTGGGATACCCAGGGATACATAGGGTGTCTGATTTAGAGAGGTTCTACTGTAATGTACCTTCGTTCGACGATACGGGAGCCATCACCGTAGTTGACGACCTTATTGATGCAGTAGTTGTCCGGGGCGACACACGTGACCGGCTCGTACAGGAACTCACATACTTCCGGCGGCCCCTTGCATGTATAGCACGTCAGGGGCCGGCTATTAGCGGGGATGGATGTGGTACGCACCGTCTCTGCAAAATATAAACAATATATAGAGATAAAGAAAACCACATATTCAACGGAAAATCATTTATACATACAATCATATTTAAAAAAAACATTGTTTATTGGGTGAACTGTATTGTAATTTTGAAATTTGCGGCGTATATCAAAAAATGATAGGTGTGAAAATCTGTTTAATGGCGACGTGCTAGCGGAGCCATGCAACATGTTTACCGACCTATCATTTTCTGATATACGCCGCAAAATTGCAATGCGGTTAACCTATTTATAATGCACTCCTTTACTGTTTTGCAAATTTTATCGAGTCTAGTTGGAAAATCGTACTGGAAAGCAAACTGGTTGCGCAAGTCATACCGAACGGATCACACACATTCTTTTCGACGAATACGATAGTTCCAACACAATTACAAGATATTAGCAATTTTTGCATGAATATATATATACAGTTATATTGCTGTCATGATATTTCAATAATAAAAGTAATAAATGCATCATCAGAATTATAAGACAGTGTCTGTTTACTACTTGTAGTGTCCCCACGGGGGCGATCGCTTAGCAACAAAATGGCAATGGCCGCTGCCTGTCAAACTTCGTGATATACTACCATTTGAGATGAAAGCTCACACAGGATACATACTTTCTGTTTGCATGAACGGTCTATTACTGCCAAAACATACGGGACGTGATTAACGAGCAGATATTTGCCATCATTTTTCGCCGGATGTTTCGGACCATGCAATTTTCGGACCAGATCACCAAGACATTTCGAACCGGGACGTTTCAGATGCAGTCCAGCTGTGTCTTTGATTATAATACCAGAATACCACTTGGAACATTTTATGTGAGTTATCCCACGTGTCGATCGGTCATTTGGTGGCAGAATAAATTGAACGACCTCAAACTTAGTATTGGCGTAGGAATACATATTGAAATAATTTGCGACCGTTTATCAACAATGATATACATGAAATGCATGACCATCAGATTGTGTGATATTTATAGAATGCATTAGAATGTGTAATTAATGTACTTTACGTATTTTGTTAAATTATTATAGCAATATTACTTATAAACAGTTGTACTACATTAACGTTGCGGAATATTCAAAGTGCATTCACAGCATACAGTGACCTATTACCTGTCGTTGTAGCCGATGTCCGTCTTGTGAACAGACTGGTGTTCGTCGTGATGCGTGTGGAAGAGAATAGAGTAGAGATTGATGCATGCGAGGTGGTAACGGCTTTCGAATCGGTCGTTGGCGGCGAAGGTGTAACGGCTGTCGAGCCGGTTGTTGATGGCGAGGTGGTAACGACTGTCGAACCGGTCGTTGACGGCGCATGTGCAACGGCTGTCGAGCCGGTTGTTGATGGCGAATTGGTAACGGCTGTCAAACCGGTCTTTGGTGGCGATCGTGTAACGGGTGTTGAAACGGTCGTTGACGGCGAATGGGTAAGGGTTGTCGAACCAGTCGTTGACGGTGAATGGGTAAAGGTTGTCGAACCGGTCGTTGGCGGTGAATGAGTAACGGTTGTCGAACCGGTCGTTGGCGGTGAATGGGTAACGGTTGTCGAACCGATCATTGGTGGTGAAAGAGTAACGGTTGTCGAACCGGTCGTTGGTGGCGAATGGGTAACGGTTGTTGAACCGGTCGTTGACGGTGAATGGGTAACGGTTGTCAAACCAGTCCTGGGCGGCGAGTTGGTAACGGCTGTCGAACCGGTTGATTTGTCACGTGTAGTTGTGGCCCGTGTAGAATGGGTGAACAGCGAAGGAACACTTCTTGCAGGACTTGATGTCTGTGTCATTGACACCGTCGTACTTGATGTTGCTGTAGGAAAATAAAACATATGTCGAGTCAAGTCAACAAGTATTCCGCGCAATTTCACGTATTTAATGGCAGTACAATAATAAGTTTTTGTTATTAGCCGATCTATTTATAGATCGGCTATATATTGGTTATCCATCGGTTTGTGAAAAAGTTTGTAACCACCCTTTTCTCCTATATTCGGTAATATGCAAACGCGAAATTTGTTGTATCATTTCCAAACTACATCAACCGGATAATTTTTCATTTTTGGCCATTGTCTCTGTTTAAAACTTTAAATAAGCGAAATAATACAATTTGGCTATACATAAACGTTTTAACTACAAGAGTTCAGCGGATTGCAAATTGGCTATAAATAAAGTCACAAACCGGAAGCTCCGCCATGTTCCAATATCTCGATACACAAATCAAAACACGTCACTTCGAAGTTTGACCTAAATTCAGTTAGTTAGACTCATATAATGGTTGTGAAGTGTTCTGTATACGGATATAGTCATCGTAAAGATCGCGAAAGGACACTGGAATAGTGTAGATTGCCTGCAGTAATCACAAATCAAGGTGTGGAATGCGAGAAACTGAGTTCGGATCGGACACGTGAATTTCTGGCTAGACATTATTGGACAAGAATTTGGGCACAAGAATATCCAAAATGTTCCGGTGTCAATGGTAAGTCCATGATATTATAAATAAAATCCGATAGTTCTACTTGTCAGCTGGTGAGACAATGTAAGCTGGTGTAATCATTATATTGTGTGTGAACCCCACCCAGAGCTCCAGATAAGCTGCGTATTTGCGTAATTACCCAATTAAAATTGCCAAAAACCCAATTGAAATCACAAGTAGTGAGTATCAAAAAGCAATGAGAACACTTGTGGTACCTTTATCATGCCGCAGAAAACAATAAACAGGCCATCAATGTAGCATATCTTTCTTATTTTCCCATGAAAACACATCTTGGTATTTCATTAGAATTGTCTCCAAGGAGACAATTCTAATGAAATGGCAATATATGTTTTCATTTCGAAGAAAACTATTCAATAATTGCTGTCTGTTAATGTGTAAACGGTAGTGTTATTTACCCCATTAACATTTTGAAATACCCAATTGCTTCAGAAAAGATGGAGTAACAATACTCAATTACTAATTCCTTATCTGGAGCCCTGTTGGGATACAAATTGTGTTGGGAAGCCCTATTATTGTTCCAATAGTTCGGGTTATTACAGTAGTCCTGGCCAGTCTCAATGTGATGGTTCAAATGAGCAACATTTCCTGTTTCTTCGGTTTCGTCTCTGGAAACCCGCGATTTATCACATTTAATACCATAGCGTTTGTTTGTTTATTTATTTGCAGCCTATCAACAGCTAAGGTCATGTAAGGCCGGCCAAACGGGTTCGATCTCATTTTAACCTGCTGCATTGGTGGGAGGGGGGGGGGGATACCGAAATCAGAACGTATTTGCTGCGTATTTGTATATAAGCTGCGTATTTGCGTAAATACCCAATTAAAAAACCCAATTGAAATCAGAAGTAGTGAGTATCAAAAAGCAATGAGCACAATTGTGGTACCTTTATCATGCTGCAGAAAACAATAAACAGACCACAATATAGCATATTTTTTCATGAAAACACATCCAAGGAGACAATTCTAATGAAATGCCAAGATATGTTTTCATTTCGAAACAAACTATTCAATAATTGCTGTCTGTTGATGTATAAACAGTAGTGTGATTTAATTTTACCCAATTAACATTTTGAAATACCCAATTGCTTCAGAACTGATGGAGTAACAATACTCAATTACTAATTCCTTATCTGGAGCCCTGCGGCCACCCACTGAATTATAATGTTTGACACCGTGCTGTCACTGTACTTAACATGCTTAAGACGTGCGAGATGGTGTATTTTGATGGACAAAATTGCAGTTTGTGTGGATTTTCATGAAAAATGTTTACTGTAAATCATGCCAAACGTTGATGAAATTCTCAGAACAAATGCAGAATGTCACCATGTTGTCACCATTCAATGTTATTTATGAAATATATTGTAAATTTTGTAAATATTTTTCATGAAAGTGCGCACATGTTTGTACATGCAAAATCACATGGCGCATGTCATATGTATACAATTTGTCTTAAATTGTCAATATTTCAGTGATATTTCATATGACTTAGAGTATACCTTTTCTTTTTTTATTTCTCCTCAAAAGTGTATGTAAATGTTGTGACCACTCATCTGAACCGTCTCCGCAAGAATGTTCAGATGGTGTATGCAACATATACTTCCGAGAAGAAATAATAAAAATAAGTTATTATATTGTAACTAAATGTGCAAAGTTACAATATCCAACAAGTACACATGTATTTATTTGTTTTTAATATATATCATGTATATGTTTCAGGAAAGAACCCAAACTGGGCACCATCAGTTAATCTGGGCGGACAAAAGCGAGCACCATCCACATCAAGATATGATCGGCAGCAGGAAAAGAAGAGAAGGAAGTCAGCTGAATCCACAACTATTGTTGGACCTGATCACACTGAGACGGGTATGGATATGGGTGACAGCGTTGATGAAGACGGCGTTCAGTGACAGACTGATGTTGATGGTCCACTCATGGATGCTATGTCGCTGGAGCTGCAGGAACTGCGTACAGAGAATGGGGAGCTGAAGGAAAAAGTGGTCCATTTGGAAACTAAATTCACTGCAAATTATTTTAAGGGTAGTGACGAGAAGGTGAAACATTTAACAGGATTACCATCATTCACAGTTCTATCTATATTGTTTAATTTTCTGGAGCCTCACCTGCCATCCAGTCTGGTCATGCCCAAATTCAAGGTAATGATATTGACATTAGTGAAATTGCGACTAAATTTGTCAAATCTCTTTCTTACGTATGAATTTGACACTACTCAATCAACAATATCTAGACTTTTTTACACGGACAATTGACTGTATGTACAAGCGGCTAAAAAAACTCATAAGATGGCCAGAGCGCGAGACATTGAGAACAACCATGCCAATGGAATTTAGGAAGTACTTCGGCCACAGGTGTGCAGTGATAATTGATTGTTTTGATGTATTTATTGAAAGCCAAGTGGTTTGAAAGCCAGAGAAGAAACCTGGTCTTCATACAAACACCACCACACTGTGAAATTTCTAATTAAAATTACTCATCAGGGCAGTGTGTCCTTCATATCGAAAGCATGTCGTGTGAGTGACAAGTTTGTGACAGAGAACAGTGAATTTCTGTCCAAGTTATTACCTGGGGATTTAGTGTTGGCGGACAGAGGATTTGATGTCAAGGACAGTGTTGGCTCGGTAGCTGCAGAAGTGAAGATTCCAGCATTTACGAAAGGTTGTGATCAGCTATCCCCCCTGGACGTGGAATCAACGCGTAAAATTGCCCACTCAAGAATACATGTGGAACGGGTTATTGGTTCAGTTCGACAGAAATATACTATATTGAACGGTTGTCTTCCCATTAATTGTCTCATGAACAAGGATACATTTGGTAAGACGATCACTGACAAGATTGTTCCCGATTCGTGAGAACTAGTATATTTGTGCGACTCAATTGTTGATTTTAACTGAACCAAATTGATATACACTGGTCCTTGCACTTCTTCGTGTCCTTTTGTAAATACTGAAATCTTCTTTTTCTGATTCACTTATTTCGCCATCAAACATTTACTTTTCTATTGATTGCAAGGAAATAGCGATTCTGCGATTTCGGTCGGCTGCCAGCATGGTATCGGTAAACAGGTTGTCTGTCGATCGACCTGTTTATCTGTACCATGCCAGCAGCCGACCGAAATCGCTGAATTGGTATTCCTGGGCCAGGGGTGTGGAATTTCTTCATCAGATTTTCTGGCACCTTTTGAAATTAAAATCATATACATATCCCAATTCAAAACCATTTTTAATAGCAGCTTTATTAATGTTATCATTTATTCCATTATCATGATTATCACATAAAGCATGTAATAATAAAGTATAAACACTCATAGTAAGCATGATATTACTTCCTTTCGATGGTAATATGACCAGTGTAGGCACAGGTCAGCCTGCACATTCACATACAGGAGTGTGCTAGCAGATTAATATCCAGATTGATCAAACCCCATAAGTCCTTTTTCTCAAGCCACGGTCACATATCATTTTCTATCTTTGTGATGCACCGTTAGAGAAACAGTCCAATTACTTCACTGGTGCTGCACTCCGTGCCGATTGAAATATTTCAAGACAATGCACTTGAAAGATACAATAGGCGCCATTAATTGTAAAAAAATGTTTCAAGACGAGTAGTAATTTTATTGATTTTTTAACACTCATCTAGAAATATTTTATAATGGTGCATTTTCCACCGGCGCGGAGTGCAGCACGAGTGTAATAATGATAATTAAGATGTGCCATGTGTTTTGTACCTACAAAAATGGGCGTAATTTCATAAAAAAAATACAAAATTTACGATATTTTCCTGGAATGACACCGAAGGTTGTCGAAATTTTCAGAGCAAATGCGGAATTCTATTCCGCATTTGCTTTGAGAATTTCATCAACTTTCACCATATTTCATGAAATTGAGCACCTGTTTGTAAGTACAAAATCACATGGTGCGTCTCGATTATACAGACAGTATATCTGCATTGGCAATATATACATCGAAGTTCACATACAGTACTTGCACACCAAATTAATCACCTTTTTACACGATTTCTTTTTCTTAAATTCTTGCATCTTTCTACAGTCTGGTCAATAGGTATATATATAAGATTCCGGCACCTCGTGTTAATGTATGGCACCCGGCGTTTTTATAAACTTGAATGTATAAAGTTTCCAAAAATTCCGGGTGCCATTTTTTTAAACCAAGTTCAAGGTAATTTCAAGGTCATTGAACTTTATGCTTGACGGAAGTCGAAAATTACCAATATATGAGCCAATAGGTAGGTCATGGTCCTTAACTTGGACATTGGTGTAAGTTGTTCAAAAACATTTCAGATGGATATATTAAAGAATTTACGTAAACTACACTAATATTCAGTATATTATTATCATATTTTCAAGATGGCCGCCAAAAATCGGGTATTTATGAGATTTCGGTTGACTTGCTACATATTTGTGTAATGCTAAGCGCCTTCACCTATATTCAAAGGTTAATTCTTTCAACTGGAATAATATTGCAGTTAATATACTCCATTGTCAGAAAACTCAAAATGGCCGCCAAGTAAATGGCAAATCCATAATAATTTACTAAATATAACTGGGAGAATTTGGTTGGGGAGGAAATCAACACTTCTCTCATTTTTCCCTGAGGTTCTGTAACTACTAAAATGTGGACATATATTGAACCCTGATTGGATCGGCTAATAACATCATGCTCTGCATGACTTTTCATTTATTTGTTTATTGGTGTTTAACGGCCTATCAACATCTAAGGTCATGTAAGGCCGGGAAAACGGGTTCGATCCCGTTTTTCCCTGCTGCATGGGGGGGGGGGGGGGGGCAAATCCCAAAATCAGAACATAATATTTACATCGAGAAACAATATATTCAGCCCTGAAATTAGAATAACCTAACCTGGTGCCAGGTCCATACAGCGTCAAAGTCACTTGGCCTCTTCCCCTAAACAATATTAGGATTATAATACAAGACATACCTGACGGCCAAACCAGGTATCCGGTAAGGATGAATCCCGATCGTTAAATTACCGATCGCATACTCCCATTTGCCACTCACTAGTACAATAATTTGGTCAGTGGGTGTTTATATGCCCCCGTCACCGAATGGCGAGGGGGGCATATAGTGTTACCGGCGTCCGTACGTACGTACGTACGTCCCGAAACATTAACGCTCGGGTAAATCCTTGCTCAGATCTGCTTCACATTTCACACACGCATTGCTCCAATGGTCCTCTACCGCCCTGTGACAAATCCACATTCGTCCCGCCCCCGCCAAGTCCAGGGTCAAGGTCACAGACTTGGTGCGTTAGAAACCTTAACGCTCGGGTAAATGGCTCGGATCTGCTTCACATTTCACACACGCTTTGCTCCAATGCTCCTCTACCGCCCTGTGACAAATCCACATTTGTCCCGCCCCCGCCAAGCCTTGGGTCAAGGTCACAGACTTGGTGCGTTCGAAACCTTAACGCTCGGGTAAATGGCTTATAATTTCTGTTTCCTTGCTCGGATCTGCTTCACATTTCACACACGCATTGCACCAATGGTCCTTTACCGCCCTGTGACAAATCCACATTCCTCCCTCCCCCGCTAAGCCCAGGGTCAAAGTCACATACTTGGTGCGTTCGAAACCTTAACGCTCGAGTAAATGGCTTATAATTTAAATATGCCTCATTTTCTTTGGCTGTCAGCGGGGGCATTCGTGTGCCGACAGGCCACATTTCTAGTTTATTATGTAATTATCCAATGACCATGACATCAACGGGCAACTCGTTACTAATTGTGAAGATGCCCTCTGTGAAGGTTGTCATTCGGCAGAAAAACTCAACAAATGTTAAATGTTATGATATATTGGATATGCATGTGCACGTATATAGTCACCCACTTTCTCAGTTCATCTGGAGCTGCAGTCTGCTACAAATTTAAACGAGCAGCTGCCGTAGTTCATATGCTGATGAACGGTTGACGATACACAGGTGTAGATATATGTGTATGCTAGCTGGAATTTGCTTACTAATATAATCAAAGTTATGAACGTATTGAACATAGGGTACTACAAGAATTCCGCCACGGAAGCGGTGTCGCGCCTGAAAATGCCTTGTCGGTACAAAACAATGTTGTAGCAGGGTATATTAAAACATACAAATGACGTCATTGGGGAAACCGCTGACAAAATGTTTAATGTATGGAAGCCCAAACTTGTTAGAATTTGTTTTTTGTCGTATTTTCAGTACTTGCATTAATATGGGTATTAATCTACGCTGGATGTATTATACTGTCATTAATTTGTTTCCTGACTGTAATTCATCACTTACCGACTTATTGACTCCCTTCCCTGAACGTAGAATTGATACTCATGTTGGCGTGTATTGGCCACCATAGACAAATGTCAATCAGGCAGAAGTCGGGAATGTCACTAAAATCCGCTGTAAATCAATTCATCGATAGAATGAGGATTAACATCAGTTAGACCCACACGTGCGAGTTTTGTTGCGACACAATCGCGATCATTAAAAGAATCTGGGTCAACAGGTAGCTGTAACCCCTTGATATCGTTTGTGCGTTGAACGCGTCGCGTGTTTACACGTGTTTATCCGGTGGAGAGTATTCGGAGGGGAGTTAACTCTGCCGAAAACTATAGCCTGTTACTAAATTTAGCGATGACCGCACGATTTTTGACGCACATGGGGGAAAATAACAACTTGAACGCGTAAAAAATAATGTATTGTAATGTATTTTTGTACGTAGAACATCCGTTGTTGATATTGTTCAGTGCAAATAGTTTTTCATAATATTATTTTCAATTAGCGGTTGCGTATGACAGTTAAACGTTGAGTAACACAATACATTTTGTTATTATGGTTATTCCAAGATATCACTACGGACTAGCCCATCGAGGGGGGTCTGGGGCGTGGCTAACTGTCCGACACGATTCCAATACATAGGCTACCCTATATAAAAACAAGAAAAAGCTAGGTATTAAACATCACTGGATGATAATGCACACACAATTAAGTTACACTCGCCGCCACCAATACATCATTGTAATACCACAGACGCCACGTAGCCATCCCGGAGTCATTTAGCGCATTGTTTCCCACACCAAGCACATGTGTTTGGACAGATGGTCAGTATGTTGGTGTCATATGGGTATTTTGGTGGATTTTGGTTAGATTTGGTTGGAGTTCATTGGTTTTGTGTCGTTTACATAATTTCGTGCAACTACTAAAGCTCAATCATTACATACGACAGAAGATCAATTATCTACACATTCACCGACCCATTTTATACAATCAAAATAACCACAAAGGAACAAAGGAGTGAAAGCTTTTTCAATATTTGGCAAATAAAATGTCCAACATGCGTTGCTTTCAGACGGATTATACCATCAATTTTCAACCACAAACTCCAAATTCGGGTTATATCGATTCTTGAGACATATATCAATCTGCTGATGCCGATAGCATACGTGAACTGCATTTATCTGTTCCTGCATTTAAGACATTACAACCCATACAATTTTCTGTCGGGCCCTCAAAGCGGAGATTACACGCGTGTCGCGCTATTTGATTGGATAGTCATTTCCCGCGATGTGACAAAATCCACTACGACAACCCCCGTAACGCTAATATTAGATGACACGTGTGTGTCTGCCAATGAACGTCCGCTGTAAATGTTCTGTATAAAAATTGTTCCGCTTTGAGAGCTCGACCATCTATCTGAGAATATTTGACATTTTCCCGACGATATATAAATGTTTGACACGCATTGGCGGTTCAGGTTCAATACATTAATCTAAGACAACAAGTTGGAACCGGTTTTATTGTTATCGGCTAACAAATAATGATTTTATTTGTTAAAAACGTACGCGGGTAGAAGCTCCGTTTCTCACCTTGTAAATTGCCGTACTTATACGTGTAACTCGCGGGAGGTGATGTAAATTGTATGTTCGTAACAATGCACCTAAACCACCAAATATACCGAAATAACCCAGAAACATCGAACTGTGAACCGTTCTTCAAGAACCTGTGACACCAAGCGGACACGATGCACTACCCGGACTCACCGTGGCCGTACGTCAGGAGCTGGACTGGAACTGGATCAAGGTTACAGACATGCGCAGTGTCGGTGGCGCCGCAGCAGAAATTACAGTGGCCGGATGCTGTGGTGACTGTGGCGTGTAGACAGGAGGTAAGGTTTAACTGCCGATCATGTTGGAACCGACACTGGTCGTAGCTAGCACACCTACAATACATAGGCAATATCAGGCGACATGTAATGCCTGCTGATGTCACATCTAATGCCTGCTGATGTCATGTTTATCAGACAAGGCTAGGCAACACGTAGGAAGTCACGGGTATGGTATTATATTCATATACATGTACATGTACCAGCCAAATGTTCTATCAGAACGGCATGAACCGAGGTCGGATTAAAATGTATACATCTCGAGAACCTGAAGATAATTAAAGTTGATGTTTACAGTGCCACGTACTGTACATAGTTTCCTGTAAATAAGTAAACAAGAAATGAACAATAAAAACGTTATGATGTTGCTGAAATTCAATGTGTTCAATTAAATTCTATTGAGAAAAATGATGATTTTGAAAACCTCAGTTTTGGAAAAATAATTCCAAAGAAGTTCACAGTTGTCGTACGACTCAGTTTTGAACTATGGAAACTTGTTCCAATGAAGTGAATAATACATGAGTATGTATAGATGTAATGAAATACTTAATATATGTTCGGTTTCTTGTCAATGAAAAATTTGAATGACAGTTTAGGCTGTTCGGTTAGAACATTTGACTAGTATATGGTAGCGTGTTACAGAATGAGCAAACAAGTTTGAAAAAGAACACACACTTGATTACCTTGCGTCAATACACAGGTGTCATTTAATAGTGTTGTGAAACGTTGTTCGACCAATGAAATGTGGTGACATGCATGAATATTCACATATACCTGCTGTCAATACAGGATGTAACCATTTGTTATGAGGCAGTATGTACTCGACCAATGCAAAGCGAGTTACTAATTATTTCATAACAAACATTGGGCCGAAACATTAGAGCAATGGGCGTCTGGTTTACTATGCACATTTCTATTATTGTACATAAAGATGAATTACCCCTTGGATATGTATTTGACGCCATCATGCAACGTGACAATCGTGTTCATGCAGTAGGGTTGGGCGGGTGCACAGTCGGTAACCTGCACCAAGGGCCCGCGGCAGCCGTCCAGCCCTCTCCTCGCTATACACGTCTCGCATCGGGCGGGCATAAACGCTGACCTGGCTGTTGTTGCTGTTATTGGCGAACTTGTTGTTGGTGTTCGTGTTGTTGTTGGCATTGTAGTGGTTGTTGTTGTTGTTTTTGTTGTTGTTGTTGTTGGCATACTAGTTGTAGCTGTTTTAGTTGTTGTTGGCATCGAAGTGGTTGTTGCTGTGGCTGCAGTTGTTGTTATTGGCGTAGTAGTTGCAGCAGGTGTTGTTGGTGGCATCGTAGTGGTTGCTGTTATTGTGGCTGCTGCTGTTGTTGTTGTTGTTGGTGTAGTAGTTGTAACAGATGTTGTTTGTTTTGTTACTGTTGTTGTCGACTGTGAAGTATGATGATTCAGTGGCAAGGATGCTGCAATATAGTGGTGGTGTTATCCAACATAGTTTCATTCACACTTTCACCCCGTAGCTACTGGGCGGCGCGCTTCAGTAATTGGGGGGGGTAATGCTGTGTGAAAATGGACATTATTACCAGACGGCGCAGTTATATCATTTTACTCTTTCAAAACTACAGACCTCAGTCATAATATGGTTGCAAACAGTGTATATCCAGACGAGCCGCCTCAGAAGTTGCAGACATTTTCCTGTTTCTAAAAACAATGCCCGTTTCTGAAACATGGAAATGTTTGAAAAAACATGGGATTGTCTATTCCAGTTACTATTGGTGGTGAAACAGTTACTGATCAAGGGCCCGTTTCACAAAACTATGTAGGACTAAAATGTTCGTACATGTGTAATGCAAAATTATGATTGTCTGCAAATTTTACATTAACAACGTTTTCTTGTAAACAATTATTGGATTTACATTTACTGAGCATAGGCTGCATATAGCCCCGTATGCTCAATACATGTACATCCATCAATTGATCCAGAAGATCCTAAATTTGTACTTACGAACATTTTAGTCGTACAATGTTTAGTGAAACTGGCCCCAGGCCCCTACACATGTCGTCCCAGTAGCAGAGAGTGGGACCCGTGTGAATTTATGTAACTTGATAGTGTGTAAATGTGCAATACCGACATAGAACTGTCCATCCGACCAAAGTGAGCGCTTCCAACAGGTTCGCATTGTGTCAACTGATTGGTAGAAAGTAGGTCACGGATATAACGAGTATGCCATATTACAGTGCATATCTATTGTGTCGATACATAAATATTGCAGTGTTTGTTTCTCTGTTCATTTCGCGTATACCATATAAGAGTATGTTGGTTGTTGGCCTACATATGTGTGTCAGTTCGTTGTATAGTAATTGTAGATATTGATTGTTCAAATTGCATTGCTAAAAGAAGTATTCAGCTTCTTCGATTTGTCCGCATACACAGTTGGGATTATCTGTTATGTTTTGTATTCGAGCGCTAGCGAAGAATTACACAACCAGAATCCAATTTTGAAAAATAATGGTTTCGTTGGTTAAAAACGTACGCGGGTAGAAGCTCCGTTTCTCACCTTGTAAATTGCCGTACTTATACGTGTAACTCGCGGGAGGTGATGTAAATTGTACGTTCGTAACAATGCACCTAAACCACCAGATATACCGCAATAACCCAGAAACACCGAACTGTGAACCGTTCTTCAAGAACCTGTGACACCAAGCGGACACGATGCACTACCCGCACTCACCGTGGCCATACGTCAGGAGCTGGACTGGAACTGGGTCAAGGTTACAGACATGCGCAGTGTCGGTGGCGCCGCAGCAGAAATGACAGTGGCCGGACGCTGTGGTGACTGTGGCGTGTAGACAGGAGGTAAGGTTTAACTGCCGATCATGTTGGAACCGACACTGGTCATAGCTAGCACACCTACAATACATAGGCAATATCAGGCGACATGTAATGCCTGCTGATGTCACATGTAATGCCTGCTGATGTCATGTTTATCAGACAAGGCTAGGAAACGCGTAGGAATTCCGAGTATTGTCGGATAAACTTGATATAAAAAGTCTCTGAACAGAACAGCCTAAACAGAGGTCGGATTAAAATGTATATATCTCGAGAACCTGAAGATAATTAAAGATCGTCTTTTTACACAGTGCCACTTACTGGACATAGTTTCCTGCAAATAAGTAAACAAGAAATGAACAATAAACAATTTATGATGTTGCTGAAATTTTCAACTTTTTGAGAAAAATGATGATTTTGAAAATCTCAGTTTTTGGAATTATTTTCCAAAGAAGAAGTTCACATTTGTAGTACGAATCAGTTTTTAGCTATAGAAACTTGTTCCAATGATATCAGAAATGAATAATACATCAGTATGTATACTTTCTAATGAATTAATACTACATATAAATCACCTTCTATACTGTTTGCATCGTGCATGTGTATAAAAACGTTCCAAGTATAGGGTGACCAATTAGAACTTCGCACAAGTGTATATGTATTGAAAATACTTAGAACATGTTCGGTTTCTTGTTAAAGAGAAATTTGAATTGTAAGCCTAAGACAATTTAGGCTGTTCGGTTAGAACAGTGGACTAGTATATGGTAGCGTCTTATGCTACAGAATTAGAAAACACGACGTGTGTAAGTTTGGAAAAGAACACACACTTGATTACCTTGCTGACAATACACTGGTGTCATTTATTAGTGTTGTGAAACGTTGTTCGACCAATGAAATGTGGTGACCCGGATGAATGTATAAATATTCACATGCACCTGCTATCAATACAGGATGCAACCATTTGTTATGAGGCAGTATATATTCGGCCAATGCAGAGCGAGTTACTAATTATTTGATAAAACAGCATTGGGCCGAAACATTAAAACAGTGGGCGTCTGGTTTACTATGCACACTTCTATTATTGTACATAAAGATGAATTACCCCTTCGATATGTATTTGACGCCATCATGCAACGTGACAATCGTGTTCATGCAGTAGGGTTGGGCCGGTGCACAGTCCGTAACCTGCACCAAGGGCCCGTGGCAGCCGTCCAGCCCTCTCCTCGCTATACACGTCTCGCATCGGGCGGGCATAAACGCTGACCTGGCTGTTGTTGCTGTTATTGGCGAACTTGTTGTTGGTGTTCGTGTTGTTGCTGGTGTTCGTGTTGTTGTTGGCATCGTAGTTGTAGCTGTTTTAGTTGTTGTTGCTGCTGTTGTTGTTGTTGTTGGGGTAGTAGTTGTAGCAGGTGTTGTTGTTGTTGTTGTTGTTGTTGTTGTTGTCGTCGACGTTGACGTATGATGATTCAGTGGCAAGGATGCTGCAATACAGTGGCGGTGTTATCCAACAGTAGTATCATTGACACTTTCACCCCGTAGCAACTGGGCGGGGCACTTCAGAAACGGGATAATTCTGTGTAAAAAGGGACATTATCACCAAACAGCGCAGTTATATCATTTGACCCTTTCAACACTACATACCTCAATCAGAAATGTTCTTGTTTCTAAATACAATACCCTTTTCTGAAACATGTAAATGTCTGAATATAACATGGGAGCGTCTATTCCAGTTACTTAATGGTGAAAGGCTTACTGCCCATGCTTCAACACGGGTAGTCCCAGTAGCAGAGAGTGGGTGTGCATGTAGCTATCTAGATGGTAGTTGATGATGTGTGGGTATCTATCATCAAAATAGAACTGTCCACCCTGCCAAGGTGAGTGTCAACTGCTTGGCATAATGTAAGTGACATAGATAATATATGTGTGTAAGTTCGCTGTATAGTTATTGCCCGTGTTGATTGTACAACTTGCATTGCTGAGAAAGAAGTGTCTTCGATGTGCCCGCATGCATAGTTGGCAGTATCTGTTATGTTTTTAGGTGTCAGTTTAAAGAGCTAAATCTTGTCCTCGGACGAGTGTGAAGTTGTCTCTATTAAAGGAATGGTTGAATGTTGAATGTTCCATACCCTGTTTATTGATGGTAGGAGTTAATTATAATATTGAGTAATGCGAGAGTTTACTGTGTGTGTTGTTTTCGTTGTTACGTACATTGCACATGGTTACATTGCCAACAATCGTCGGCAGTATGGATGATAGGTAAATTTGGCATACTAGTTGATTATGCATTTTGTACATCATTATGATCTTGTGTTTATGTCTTCTGTTTGTTAATGGTTACCAGCCTGTTTCGTTATAGAGAGATTCCAATGTCACATGGTATAGGCATATTCCACAAACGGTTTAACTAGTCTTTATACCGTGTGTGACCACAATTTGAACGTATGCATGCTGTAATTCGACGGCGTATCGACGTAACGTAATGCATAATCAGTGCGTTAGGCACATTCCGCCATCCCGCCATTTAATATCGCTGTAACGCTCGAGTCAGGTCACGAATATTAGTGTGTTCGTGTGTTGATCTCGTTACAACCTAGCTCATCCAAAATGTTGTTCTGCACCAGTAGCCTATTTCACCAACATTGAAAACCAACGCGAAAACACGGAATTGGTATGCTTTCGACCTGCGAACTTCAAAGTTATAAAACGTGAAATCGTGATTCGACTTTTCTCCTTTTTTCTCATTTCAACGTTTCGTGAGGTCGCGTTTAAACATAAACTAATAAGCGGTTACAGCGTGTAACCTGCTAGCACCGTTGGGCGGCCTATAATGTGTGACATGAGCATGACGAACTTGATGACATACTGTGCCGCCCCTGCAGACGAGTAGGGTGACGTGAGAGCAGGCATTGTCTGCTGCAGTGTCACGCCAGGTCCATGACGATGCAGACATGACAACGTATGTGGGGTTAATAATGTGAATATAGTACTATGCCCCTCCCACAAACCTATACCTCTCCAAAACACAGCAATCTGCGAATAATATTATGTCGTTCTTACGCCTATGCACGCGTAATATACCATCTACATGGCGGATGGTGAATCGAGATTTGTCTGTAAACAAAACTTGGTTCCAATTTACCCTCCTCCAATTCAAATGATGTCGAGACCACAAAACTCTGGCAGCACGGTGACGTCGTGCATGGGCGCCGTGCTCTGACGGCTGGGCGTTGTGATGCAAACGAATTCGACGTGATATATTACCGTTCCGCACTGGCCGTCGTCACATGTGGTCTACCAGCTCCCGGATATACCTTAGATTATCACCATCCATACATGTACATTTGTATTAAACATGAGCTGCATGCTCATTTTCTCTAACATAGTTACCTTGTCAAATCAGTGAACTTTTCCTATCCATGTCTTACACACATCAGTAAACACTTGTACCAGCTATATCGTTACTTTTCTGTCGAAAATGTTATACATCACCGAAATCGGTGCATTATAGGATTTAATGGCCTTTTTGTGGAATTTATCGGGGTATAAACATGGAAAAGTCACGGGAAAGTCGCGTCCAGTATTCCCTCGACTTTTCCAAGTTTATATCCCCGATAAATTCAACAAAAAGGCCATTCATTCCTTATAATTCCAGCATTTGAAATAAATTCATCAAGAAAATGTGTTTATTTTCCGTTTTCTTAACAATTATTTTAACTGCGCCTCATGGTTACGGAAAGTCGTTCGGCGTGGGAGTTTACTGGGATATACATTTTGGACAGAGATTTGCTACGGGCCAATCAAATGTTAGGGAATTGTGTAAATATTTTTGTGTTGGAATTATTAGTTTATAATATTCAGAGATAGAATGCTGTTGGTATTCCAAACAAGATGTGTTTTCCCTTCTCCAATGAGACGTATTTTCGTAATTTATGGAATTTACTTTCAGTACTTTGATTTATACTCTTACAATTTCGGGAGCGGGCGTATTAACTTCAGGTTAAATATAGGACAAAGTAAAGTTTAAATATATGCTTATTATATTCGAACAGATACTGCCGTGTAATTTGGTACCAACCTGACACGTTGAAGTGGATATACGTGCTGTGCGAGTCCGGGGCCATGCAGTATTTCGGCCGGAATCTGTCGGGCGTCTGGCAACAGTAGTAGCACGTTGTCCCCTCGGGGGTCGCGGCCCCGGGGTCCAGACAGCCCGGTGTCGCCAGGGTCACTGCGAAGTCGTGCCGACATGTCATCTCCACCCCACATCTGCAAACCACTTAAACATTGAAGCGGGAGGACAGTATGCAAATCATCCTGGTGTTGGAGGGCTGTGAGCGCGGGGTTGGGGATTGGACGAAAGGAAGTAACTGAAACCTTCACTACTTGATAAAATACTGTCAAAAATGAATCCAAAACATTTAAATGCACGGGTACGTAAACTAATACACCGATGTTCGCTTTGTCGAACACATTCATGAGTCGAGCTTAAGCTCGAGTGGTAAATGCACATACAACTACAATAGAAATAACTTTCGTAGATGGAGTTCGTGGCTTTCTTCGCTTGATCCCAATGAAAATGCAGACAGCTGACGTGTGTCTCGCACGGAAAATCTGACAATATAATTCGCTTCTACCTTCCATCTTGCTGAGACCACTTGCTAATCCACGTGCATGGCGCGAATTAATCTACGGCCGCGGATAGGTATATCGGGAGAAACTCCGATTCGGTGGCTATTACCCAAAGACAATCTAGTCAAACATTTGCCTAAATAACACGCGCGTGTCAAGGAAAACTATGTAGACACGCACTCACCCGGTATGCCTATCGATATTGATAACTCATAGAAAACAGTCATGTTCACGAACTGAAATGTAATCGCTTTGATTTAACGACGGCACTGGCTCGATGACCTTGCATGTCGGGACCGACTATTTAAGTCCCCATCCGATAGGACTAGGCTAGCACGGAGTTGTCTTGCCAGAGGACACCACGCCGAATCGGCCATTCACGGCGGGTGGAGGTGTTCATGAAGTTGGAAAAGGAAATTTATATAGACCCCGATCCCCTCGCACACTACTACTGGCTAATCAGCACCTATACTCTGTTGGTTAGAAGCGTGTCGGATATTTCGTTCACTGAATGACCAACAGTGAAGACCCAGATCAGACCTACGTAGATGTACAGGTGTACCTGGTATATACATATTGCATAGACCACAAGCTTCATTTCTTATGTCACAGACAAATACTATAATTATGTAGTTCACCACTTTACACGCGCATGCAATACAAAAAGCTCATACATGTATCTGTGCAAGCCGAAAGATCCCGAGCAAGTAGCCGGCTCGCAAATTTCTATCCACGCCATGCAAAATGTTCGGCTGTACATGTATTCACAACGGCCACTCACACACACTCCAATCATACATTGGAAAGCTGTCCTGGAGGACGGTTGGATTGAGCCATACTGGATTAAGGGTGAGTTGAGTACGATTTTGGTATTCATGACGGTCACTATACCTTGTCTTTCGGGAGTAACACTCAAGTTCACTCACGTGTTTGCTATTCGTACGTAAACAGGTAAATGATGTATTACAATGGCTTACAATGTATACAATATAACATCTAAACAGGGCAGCGAAACGACTGTATTTCAGCGATATTGAAACAGGGCTTATAAACCTATTCACCAGTGTATATCCTGATCAGCTAGCACAGTGTTGTGTCGTGTTAAAGGTACATGCTCACTCAGTAGGCAAAAACTGTCCTTTATATTGAAGACATCATCTGAGAAATTTTCCGGCAAAACAATCATTCATTCAGCATTACCCAACGTATTAATTGGCATTTTTATACATTTTATATCAGACGTATATTTCCACACTGAAAGCAGGGGCGTGTTTCTTTAAAATGTTAACGGACATTACTATTTATTCTCTGTATTTATTTTTTGATGTGCAATGATCATGCTTTACAATCTGTCTAAAATATTCTTTTTTTCTAGTGACGCATTTAATTAGTATAAATAATTAAAAACCATCATGCCTCATTTGCATATGAAAATAGCCTGATACCACCGCGAGTCACTATCAGTAAAATAGTACTAAATGATTATATCTGTATAGCGGACACTCGTATTTTTTAGAGCTGGTGGAATAGTGACACAAGTATACACTTATTTAATTCCTATAAAGAACATATTATGCCTACTGATCATGAGTGGGCATGCACCTTTAAACAACACGTTTAGTACATGTAATCGCATTGGATAGGATTATCTAACAGTTTATGGTTTATGCTCCGAATGAATCGAACTAGGCTACACTGGTTGAAATCGCATTGTGCCCCCTTTGTCCTGACAAGTCGCATTTGATTTGTTGTTGGAACATCTCTAAACCTGACACAAAGAAAACACACGTGGTCTATTTGTGATAAGTGATAACGTCTGTTCGTGATCGCATAGCACGCAACTATGACCCAGAATGATCACATGCCTGATTTATAGTGACATCTCTCTAAGCCAGACACCCAGGGTGTCCGGTTTAGAGAAGTTTCACTGTACCACCAACTCCATCAAAATATGGATATTGAATAAACTTGGAAAGTTCCGTCACATGGCTTGAACTGCCTCCAATGTTATCCAATCTTCGCATGTTTCATTCAATAGTTATCTAGATAATCGTTTTATTAACTACACATGTGTTGTTAATTACTAATAGTGACGTGTGTAGACAATATAACATCCAAACATAGCAGCGAATTCGAAACAGAAGTATTTCAGCGACGTGGAAAACTGTTTACGGAGCTAGTATGTAAACAAATAGACATTCTAGAATGCAAGAAGATGGATTTTCTATCTATAAAACAGACACAATAATGTGTCAATTAAGATTTCAATGAACGTAAATGAGTTTGGCGTTCAGCTACGAAATGATAAACAGTAGGGGGGCAAGCACCCATACAAATGAATTATGTTCAACCCGAGAGAGCAAAAGCAACGACTACTTTAAATCAATGCATTATATCATCCTGAACACGAATCCGGTGTCGGTCAATCAAATCAGGTGGGACAAGGTAATTTTTGGGGTCATTAAGTGCACATGGGTCAAATGAGTGCAAAACTCACTCTATTTTGATAATGCAATATGTACTTGCATAACATTACAGAAAAATCCGATAAAGTATGTTTTATTGGTGATTATTGTTTTATGGGGCATATTCAAAGCAATTCGGTTTGCTAGGACGTCTCTATTGTTGAGAGTATCAACATATTCAACATGGCCACCAAGCATCAATATTTAGCCTGAAATGTGTACTTATTTGATGAATGAAATCAAATAGGCACTTGGATCTTGATCGGACGGGCGCAGAACAACCTTTGGATACCATGCATTCATTTTAAACATAGATGGAGGCTATCAAATACATATGAATCCAAGATGGACGCCAAATATTCATCAAGATCAGGCAGCATTATCTACACTGTGGTGGACCATATATTGGTACTAAGCTAGATATGAACATATTAGTTTGATTTTCATCTGATATACGATATTAAAGATATAGATCAATATTTATGCTCTTCTTAAAGAGCGTGTTTGATTCAAAATGGCCGCCATGTTTTCCAAAAACTCGAAAGTTATTGAATATAATGTTTACTTGTGCTTTACTTATGTATACTACTGCATTCTGTTAGGCGGTTAAATCAGAAAGTTGGACACACTTGATTTTGAAGTAATTTGTAATTTTGTATTTTTCAAAATGGTCGCCTCATTTAGGCTATTTTAATATAGTGTGGTACTGGCAATTGCGCGTTTCCTTTCATTTACTTTTAAATTTCTTTATAGGACAGATTCACATGTGTTCAGACTAGCAGATCGCTGATAATACACTTTGTGATGCTCGAATTAGGTTACACTCGTTGTAGAGTCAGAATATTAAAATATATGTACTTTTTGTTTTACATATTGTATTTATTGAGTCTTACGTTATCATATACGTTGTAAATTACACTATAATGCCATATATGTATACACTATGTATTACGATTGGTACATATGCTATAGTTCGGCCATGTTCGCATTACAGTCAGATATTGAATTGTTATATGCTGGTGTGTGGCTAATTACCATGACATTTCAATCACTTTGGACTTAATCATAACCATGATAAAACAATTCATGTAAAATACAACACTTATCAAATAGTATGTATTACAGTTTCTGTTT
Organism: Conchocele bisecta; assembly: GCA_029237695.1. NCBI lineage: Eukaryota > Metazoa > Mollusca > Bivalvia > Lucinida > Thyasiridae > Conchocele > Conchocele bisecta. The sequence continues at coordinate 20,157,915 of CM055271.1, read as the reverse complement.
CCGTGAATATCCATACATTCACACTTGAATATACCCATATGCATACATTTAAATTACGTTGAAATATTTAATAGTTGTCCTATATAACCATACGTCTGTATAAAGCAGATCAGCATACAATTATTCTATTTCAGCAAAGATTTCCGCATGACTGCTTGCATAATCATCGCTGATAAATGAAAATATATTCTCAATTAACATATATTCTCATCAACAAAAGTCCCGTCTCCTTCACTGACATCAATATTGACAGCGTATATGCGTGTCACATATATAAAACATAATATGCTGTAACGAATGCTCATGATTTAGAGGCCTCAGATCAGCTATATGTCAATATTTAGCTTTACACGTTTCGCTTCCAGGTTAACTAAAACCCGGTTAGTTGAAAATCCAGTGACGGGAATTGTGGTTTTGTACTGAAAATTGGTTGTTTGGTTGATTTGTGTACATTATTTATCCATGAATCGCAATTTCAACTACCCGAATACGTGCATGTGAAAATAAGTGTCTCTATTTGGTCCGTTACGATCTTATATATGTTGTATGTTGGTGTGTATAGACACGGATGATGGAACATTCTGATATAATTCTAGATTAGCATAGAATAATCAACCATGTTCATTTTAATGCATTTAAAGTACATGTATTATATATTATATTACACATATGGTTGTGATACTATAATACACAGTTATGACACTTACACATACTATGTAAGGACAGTATATGACTACAACATATATGATTGCAGTGTATGGTATCCCCAGAAACAGTACCCTTCATAACTGTGATACATATACATACACATGCATTCAATATACATTGAATTATGACCGCATAATACATTTTTGTATTATTTCTATGTACCAAACAATATCATGAATGACCTCAACATATGTTTCATTATGAATTCACAGCATATTGATCTCGAGCGCATTATAGTGTAATATCCATACATATGTGACTCACAAACACTGAATTATTAAATGCTTCCTATTTACATAGTACATGCCTACCTGTATATGACTTCTTGATATTATAGGTCATCGAAACGTGATGTTATTGTTAATACACACAGCATATGCCGTTTATGAACTGAGATGTAATGGTCTGGATGACACCATGCATTGAATTCGTAGAATATAGAGTAATGTGAATATGGCTCACAAATACTGGTTATTAACTTATTCATACATGTACTTACATGGCTTAGCACATGGCCACCGGCATATGACTACTTAAATGATACGACATCCAAATGTTATTTTATTTTGGGCAATAACAACAAAATATGTCGTATATAAACTAGATGCGATGACCACTCGCAGTGTCCATGTGCAGTGTTTTCAAGTTATTGGTGTTATATGTTCATGTTACTGTCGTCAACATTACGACTTTGTTAAAATAATAAATGTGTCGATAAATACTTTTCAAGTATAAATGGTCGGAATATAACGTATGTAAATGCATATCAGTGTCTTATATAGCGCACTAATGGGGACATTAGCATACTACATATATAGCTCACGATGCAATGGCGTGGTTTTCGTTTTCATATCCAAAAAACTAAGCATACTTCTTCGTTATGAACAAACGCTGCTTTCATTATGTGGGAAATAAATAATGGTAGTTGTTACGTAGCCAGTCAAGTTCAGAATTCGATATGTCAATCGCTGTGCCTACCCTGTCGTGTACCGCATTAATAAATTGATTATCGTTTTTCATAGATAGATATTAGTCTTCGTTATAATGGAAAATGACACATTATCCGTATAGAATGTACTCGGTGAAATCCAGATGGTCTCAAATGCCATTTTATATATTCTCAGCAAAAACTGAGCACATACATGTAATACGACTCTCCTGCTTGCATCAATATTATAAAATGACTACGTATAGACAATAATTCTTATTTTAGTGCTTGAAAGAGTGGACATCAAGGCACGATGAGGGAGGTTGTGGAGGGGGTCGTCCGACCGCACCGACCCCCTGGTTACGGACCTGTTGCAATAATAAAATGCAACATTAGTGTTCATGGTCGTGTTAAGGATAACATGATAGAGTTCCGGTTTAATGTTTAATTTCTTTAAACGGACTATCGACAGCTCATTTCATCTACATGGATGGGGCGGGTAACTGAATATGTGCATACAATTTCGATCCAACCCTGACATTAGACAAGCCGGATCTACTGTCAGGTCTTCATCACACTTTTGTAACTTAGCCCCCCTCCACATAAACGTACTAGGATTACCACTGATCGTATTACTCTTATAACGGGGTTAGCCGGATTCAACTCTTGCCTACAATAAAGTTAAACATGCGAATAAGGGCCAAGCCAGGGATATCGCGCTCCCCGGCAATTATCAACCCACCATCGTTAATTATATAATAAATTGCCATTCACATGCTCCCAACCTGCCACTGTATTTTATTTATATCCGAATACAGGTATTATACACGGGCATTATGTTGATTCACTCAAATGCATGAATACCTAGATGTAATTGTAAATATGTTCCTGTTTCCTTTGACATTGTCAACATGTATTCACAATAATGTTCCACTTGAAATCCAAGATCGTGACTATGTAGTCGTTTACTAACCATTACCATGTTAGAGCTAGGATCTATCGTTATCCACGAGTTACACCAACAGTTTGTTGATAGCTCATATTATAAAACTACGCGATATAGTAGCCATCTTGGTAACTAAAATGGCGGTCATAAACAATTATTCTTTATGTTGTCGGCCATCTTTAATTTACCTTTGTTTGCGACGACAGATAATTCGGTACAGTTTGGAACACAAGCCTCGCACTTTTAAAATATTACAAATATGATTTCCAATTATATTTCATTTCTTTACTACTTTGTTGATCAACAGCGCCTAAGAGCTTAAGTGATACTTAGCGGCCATCTTGAATATTCCAACATGGTCAAATAATAACTACATTAGATGGAATCATTCATTTTTGCAAAGAACACATTCAATAATAACAAAACAGGCAAACAACTGAAATATAAATGTGCATGAAAGTGTAGCTATATATTTGTGTTATTACACACACATTTACTGCACGTCTGTGTGAATATTTGGCGGCCATCTTATATGTATATTAATTTGTCAGTGGTGAATTGTTGTTTATAAGTTATCAAAACGTATTTCTATGTATGTACACGCATAATGCAAGTACCAAACGGCATATAATAATCAAGTCAGAATATATTTAAGATAAACTGTTGATACCTGGCGGCCATCTTGAACATCGCAAAATACACAACGATTTTAACCACCATAAAAACGAACTGTCTGATATATGTCCCAAGGAACAATATTCAACAATTTAAACAACTTTATCTGATATTTGAAGCCTGATATGCACGTACATGTCCATCTACTGGTATAAAATATGTTGTTGAACTCATTCAACCTCTTTGCACTTAATGACCTCAACAGTGACCTTGTCCCACCTAATTTGATTGACCGACACCGGATTCATGTTCAGGAATGTATGGTGTATCAATCTAGCATAGTCGTTGCTTTTGCTCTCTTGGGTTGAACAGAAATCGTTTTTAAGCCACTTCTCTTCAAAGTGCCCCTCCACTAAAACAGTTAAAGTCGCATTTGATTTGCTGATTATTACTACCAACAATCTATCAAAATACGAGCATAAGCTTGAATAGTTTCGTCACATGACATGAACTGCCTCCAATTTGCTTCCATAGTCGTGTGTTCCTTTCTACGACAAACTAAATACATAGGAGTTAATTGTTGCATGTAATTTCACACCAAAAGGAAGAACATTTGCTGAGCATGGAATTGTTACAGCTTGAAAATACAAAAGAAAAACACAAGTTGATGATGGAGATTCTTATTTTGATAAAGCAACATGATGACAATAGCTTACTATTACATATACAGACACCACCGCATGTAATCCACCAAAACCCGTGCTACTTGGAATAAACGATCACTTTGGCATGTAACCCCATATACAGTGGAGTCAGCGTGTAAGTGCACACACGAACGAACACGACACGTTGGAACCAACCTGTCGTGTTCGTTCCGTTCGTGTGTGCACTTAAACGCTGACCCCACTGTATATGGGGTTACATGCCAAAGTAATCATTCATGTGATCATTCACACGAATGCAGTCATATATGTGGGCCCGGCTTACTGCCCTTGACGAATTGCCGTATTGTTGCAGATATTTATTTAAAAAATCAATCATGTATTAGTAATTTACTTTTAAATTACATTTAAAATTGAGGAATAATACGAAATTGGTGCCATGTACTACTGTAACAGTGCTCGTGCCAAATTTAATTCCGCATGAGCTCTGAATTTTGTGTCAGTTTTATAATTACATGTATGTCATTTACTGAACAGATTGCAGTTTTCGTAATAAATCGGCAAAACGGCAATGCGATAAGAAAATCCACAACAGTTGTGTCCTTTCTTATCTCATTGCCGTTTTGCCAGTTACTATGGAAGTGAAATGTTGTATATTTCTCCTTTTGACACCGAAAACAACTGACTGGTCAAAATCATCAAACTCATGGTTTGCAACCATGAAAAACGCGAACGTTTTCTACGCGTCTACAGTTTGTTCAACGTTTTCCTGCAGATAATTTTGGCGAACATTTTCAATCTAAAAGGAAAATAAACGTAGTCACTAAGTACCTTTTTCATCAATATCAAAAAGTCACCCTTCCCATTTTGTTTATTTGATGAAATTCCATCAAATATTGATTCATTGCAAACAATATATTTTCCTCTTGTGATCAAACTTGGGGCTGGAAGTGAGCAGGAGGGTCTGAAGTCCGAAACATTTTGGAAAATGAGTCCAGAAACCTGTCTAGATAGCTCGGAAGTGCTGTAAAACAGAAAACAAAAGTTATATTTTGAAAATCGGTCGACAAATTCCCGTGTTCATTCAATCGTTATTTCCTCTGTTAGGATATTTCAAAAGAACATGTACATAACATGCAAAGAATATACAAGTATGCAATACACACGGGAACGAAACAACTATTTACATGATTTACAATCGAATACCATGAGAAGCGGTATTCTACAAGTACATGTACATCAAACCTATCATGTTTGCTACATAGCAAGATAGAAGTACTAGTACATCTGCCAACTACACATTAGTAGAACAACATGTTTAGTAGAACAACATGTGCACGGACGGATCTGGAGGGGGGGGGGGGGGTTCCGGGGTTGTAACCCCTCCCCCCACCCCGTTCAGCCACGGAGTTTACATAGATCACAGTTTACCACCAGGTGGAGTCTGAATTTAAATGCTGTAAAACACAGGAAAGTGCATTTCGAAGAGCTCGAAAATAGGACAACCCTCTAGTTGCGAACGGTAACTCTTGTAATTACTCGGACGGTACGGGCGTAGATTGCAAGAGTTACCTTCGCAACTAGATATCCCGCCCGTTCCCCAAATGCTGGATCCGCCCCTGATGTGATGCGTCAACATCGATCAGAATCATCTCGAGACGAATATGGTCCGATAATTCCAGCACAAAAATATTTACACAATTCCCTAACATTTGATTGGTCCGTAGCAAGTCTCTGTCCAAAATTTATATCCCAGTAAACTCCCATGCCGAACTACTTTCTGTAACCGTGAGGCGCAGTTAAAATAATTCTTAAGAAAACGGAAAATAAACACATTTTCTTGATGAATTTATTTCAAATGCTGGAATTATAAGGAATGAATGGCCTTTTTGTGGAATTTATCGGGGATATAAACGACTTTTCTAAGTTTATACCCCGATAAATTCCATAAAAAGGCCATTAATTCCTATAATATCAGCTAAGTACCGTACTCGGGAACCCTCGACCCATTCCGTAAAATCGCGAATAGAGACTCGGGAATGACTGGGAGGCTGCCATGTTTATTTTCAGCATTGCGTCTATGGTAATTCTAGAATGCATCCGTGTGGCCGAATCATCGGTTCATACGCCAGAACAGACCATCTGATATAAGCAAGCGGGTTCCCAGCCATAGCAACAGCGAAGCAGTAAGCCGGGAACCAATTACGCTGTTCCCGCTCCAACACAATAAATAAAGGAAGCGAAGTAAATAGGGAACCAATTTGTTTATTCTTTGCTGGAGAAGATCGTATTTTTAAAAAAAATAATTTAACCCGACTCAGTCATTCCAGTAGATCTGATATAGCCTATTGGAGAGACTAACACTAATACAGTTTGTTGTATTTTAAAAGTTTAATCTGGAGCATGGCAACTCGTCCGATATATAACTTATGTATTTTGTCAACACGTCCACGAATTAATTCGTCCCCATTGTGTCAACGTTGGCACGACGTTGTTGTTCGCACGTTGATGTACCAGTTAATGTGGTACCCTAGCTGGGACACACTGCCATTACTGATTTAAAGCCAATCCGTCTCATATATTTGACATATGGGTTTTCACATTATACGCTGCAAATCACCTACATCAACTATTCTGGAAGTCATAATTCGTCCATTTCGGCACCTGCAGATTAGAATTACCTCCTGGAAGAGCACAGGGGGGAATCGGACCCTTTTCCTATAATTTGTTTTAACTCTTCAAACAAGATAATTTTGACCGTGTGGAAAAGTTTAAAGGCATAAATTTATGTAAAGTTTGATAACCACTTGATGTAATTAGATGCCCATCTAGTGTTCAAATCATTCTGTTTTATATATTTTTTTTAATCAAATCAATTTTGAAATGGCGGATATTGCCTGTGAGACGCGGCTATATAACGACAGAAAGTTGTGTTAAAGCTTTTGGCTAAGTCATTTGACCATGAAGACAGTGGGCTGCATGGACGTACTAAATAATGAAAATATGGATGATAACAAATAAGTATATGAAGTTTCAAGCAAATTGGACCTGCAGAGATACACCAAAAAGAGCGCCGGAGGTCACAATAAACGCCCACCGAGGCATGGTCAATGAAGCCAAAAAAAAACGTAGGTCAATGTCAAATTAAGGTCAAATGGTATACATGTATGTGTATGTCACTTGCTGATATACACCATTAGCTGATTGTTATGTACATGAATATTAAGTAAATCGGTTGAACACTAGAAATAGTAGAAGACAAGCATAAAGTTGCATTTTCTGAGTCACAAATGGGGCATAACTCCATATGATTTTAGGTGGAGTGAAAATGTTTGTGTTACTAACTGCGGCACTTTATGGTAATCAGGTATACAAAGTATGAATTAGATCAGTGGAAAATGTAGAAGTAGCTCGCTGTAAATGTCAAAAATAGGAATTTTGGATCTTATGAAAGGGAATAATTACGTAAGGGTTTGGGATGCAGTGAACATTGTTGTGTTACACACTGTGGTGCTCGGTGGTGGTCAGGTATGCAAGGTATGAATTGATATCAGTGGAAGCAAATTTCGCTGTACAAGTCCAAACAAGAGTTGAAAAGGGGAATAATTTCATAAGGATTTGAGATGGAGTGAACATTTTTGTGTTCATTGATTGATTTCGTCTTGATTGTTGTCAGGTATGCAAAGTATGAATTGGTTCGGTGAACATTTTTAGGACTATTTCATATAAGTCAAAAATGGGGATTTCAGAGTTGAAAAAGAGGGACTATGATAATTCCATAAGGACTTGAGGTAGAGTGATTTATGTTGTGTTACATACTTCAGCATTTGCAGGTGGTAAGGTATTTAAAGTACGAATTGGATCAGTGGAAAATGTAGGACTAGTTCGCTGTACGAGCCAACAAATGGGAATTTCGGAGTCGAAAAATGGGGAAAATTCTGTAATGATTTAAGTTGGAGTAAAAAAAATGTGTTACACACTGCGCAATTTTAAATTTAAAGATAGTAGTCATATAAGGTAAGTATGAACCTCATCAGTGGAAAACTGTATGATTAGTTCGCGGTACGAGCCAAAAATAGGAATTTTGTAGCAAAAAAGGGGGATAATTCTGTAAGGGTTCGAGGGGTGAGATAATGATTGCGTTACGCACAGCGGGACTTTATAGTAGTCATGTATGGTAAGTATGAACTTGATCAGTGGAAAACTGTACTACTAGTCACATACGAGCCAACAATCCCAAAATCAGAACAGGATATTTGCAGAAAAAAAGTATATTCAGCCCTTTGAAATTAGGATAGCCTGACAGGTCCTTACAACACCAGAGTCACTTAGCCCCACTCCCCAAACGTTATAGTATTAGTACTAATCTTATTACTTTTATAATGGGTATAACCGGATTCAACTCTCACGTACATATACTAGAAAGCCAAACATATACATGAGAGTCAAACCAGGGATATTGGGATTCCCGTAAGAATGAACCCCCCTGTTAAATGTACCCTTCGCATGCTGCCAACCAACCGCCCAAACAAGTACATGAAGTTTCAAGTCAATCGGACATAGAGTTGCAGAAATAATCAGTAGTCCAAAACTTCCGCAAATGCTGCCAAAACTTTAACACAATCTAAGTAATTTGACATTGAGCATGTGTTTGTTTGTTGGGGTTTAACGGCCTATCAACAGTTATGGTCATTTAAGGCCGGGTCAATGGGTTTAGTGCTAAAACCCATATATTACCTGTACAAGTACATGTTCATGTTCAAGTACATCTACAAATGGGGGGAAAATCCCAAAATCAGAACTGAATATTTACAATAACACCAGATGGCCGCGGCCCGCATGTCGAGCCCGCCGAGGCATTTGATGGTATTTTTAAAACTTTAACTCAGATTTCGGACGGACGCACGCACGCACGGACACCCGGACGTCATTTTGATCACTATGTCTCGCTTTCCGCAAGCGGGCTCGACAAAAACTATATATTCAGCACTGAAATCAGAATAATCCTGATCTGATTCCAGGTCCTCGCCACACCAGAATCACTTGGCCCCGCTCCCAAAAGCAGTACGATCAGTAATAATCTTACTACTTTTATAATGGGCAATAACCCAATTCAACTCTCAGGTAACAAAAGAGCCAATGATAAAAACGTACCCGAGGGCCAAACCAGGCAAATCGTGTTTCCTATACGGAGGAACCCCTACCGTCTACCGTTAATTTACGCTATCGCGTTTGCCCGACCACCACCCACCCTTTTGCCGGATCAATGGGGTTGAATCCCATAATGGCATACATGTACGTTACCTTCTGTGATGGGGGGTGGGGGGTGTGGGCTGGATCCCAAGTCAGAACCAAATATTTACAGAAAAAATATATATTCAGCCCTGAAATTAGAATAACCTGACCAGGTCCTCATAACACTCATTTAGCCCCACTCCCCAAAAGTAATAGGATTAGTACTAATATTATTACCGGTGAATGTTACGGAGTACCTGAATTACTTCGGAGTTGAAATAATTTAGGATCAAATACAATCTAACGTTTCATATACATGTATAATAAATGTTCAAAGCCAGTCTGGTATACTGTACCATTTATATTGTGTTGGTAGACACATGTAATTTACAAAAATTGATACATAAAACTGCTGAATTTGAAATGACATTTAAAAATATACCTTTAATCAGCTGGAGACAGAAGTGCAACGCCCAGATGCCATTGTTATCACTATTTTGATCTCTATACAGAAGCAAGCACAACAAATAGTTTGTGCCATATTGAGCCTGAATTAGAGAGATTAGGCCATACAAACGTACTTTGGTTATCAAACATGGGGTTCGCAGAATGTGACGCGTGAGGGTGGATTTTTTATATATATATATGTCGATAAAATGCTTGATGCGCAGAGATTATTCTGACGCGGCTATATCTGAGAACCAACGTACTTTTTCATGGCCTGAAGCTCGATTAACACGATTCATCAAAATGATTTATTTCGAAACATGCAATTCCTGCTCAGAAATTTTATAATCATACTTTAATAAGAGTAATAACTGCAAACAGTGTCACATTCAATTTATTTCATACATACATGTACATGTATCTGTGTATCTGACATTGATTTAAAGGGTGCATATAATATAAGCTGTCATTGATGGATATTAGGATGACCAGATGGAATGATGAAAACTATATACATGTACACCTAGTCAAACCGAGTAATTCTAACTCTATAGCATGAACATTTGACCACTTCTTAATGTGTGAAAAAGTTCAAAGTTTCAAGGTCATATTAATGCCAGCATGGATAAAAAAACAATAATTTTCCATGTAAGCAGAACTCTGTATATAGCCACTTTAAATCAGGGTTGGCCGCGAAATACCGGGTTATTTAAATTAAGTTTTAAGCTCAGTAATAGTTAATTAAACAATAAACAACTTAATAATTAGATATTGGGGTTAATTACAATGTATAGATCTGTTTCATTCCCAACTAGGGGTACTCATCAGGTGGAATTTGGCAACCATGACATTTATATTTTGGTTGTTTGTATTATTTTTTTGTCAATTACTTCTTCTCATTTTTTAGGAAACATCTGAGTGTCTGCTAGATACAATTCACAAGGATAACGTCATCATGATCAGACTATGTTTAGACAACAGGCTATTAATTGTCAACCTTCTCACACACTAATATTCGGTATCAAGAAAGGAGAATAAATGATCTTAGCATGCATGATGTGCATACACATAGTCTCTTACAAGTCTTATATGACTGACAATGTACTGTTGTTTTATACTTTGCATTTGTATTACTTATTTGCATTATTATTATGACATTTATTTAACGTGAAGACTATGGGCCACGATGGTACGTATTAAAATTAGCCAAAAGCCTACTACATGTAATGTCTTCTTATTTGCATGTACATTGATGAGACTTTAATATACTTTACTAAACAATCAGACTATGACAACAGGCTGTTAATTGTCAGCCTTCTCTCACACCTTTTGTGTCCTACTGTATAATAAAAACCCAGGTGGTCTGTATATGGTCATGTCAAGTTGTAAAACAATTACACTTACACTGTACATGGATTATCCCTGTTATCAACAGGGATTTTCTGAAAATTCCAAAAGCAGCTTTTATTAGTGGCAGGTTACTATAGTAATGAGGGGTGTTCTCATACACAATAAAATAGACAGTTGGCAAATACTACATAGACTTGTATATAGGGAAGACAATTGTCTAAATTAACTTATTATTTCTTTTTTTATTGCAGAATGTTTTACATGTAGGCTTATCAGTCTACACAGATATAAACCATAGTAGATATAGGGGAATATAGAGACTCATCTTGACATTTTGGAATTAAAAATACCACCAAGATTCATATTTCAAGGTATTTCCCAGTATTTCCCGTTATTTCCTGCCGTCCTGGGAAATACTCTTATTTCCCGGGAAATTGCCAACCTTGCTTTAAATGAATGTAGCTGTCAATTAGCCAATTTAGACAACATAGCTGTCAAGTAGCCAACTTAGAGCATCTCATATGATGTGAAACATACCTGTATACCTGTACTTACACATTATCTACATGTATGTTCTTCTTAGAAATATTAAAATCAGACTTTTATCAATTAACAAGTTTTGTATTGACCCAATACGTACTGACTGATAACATAATGTCGCAGCAGGCATTTACATGATCAGTGGAATGACACAACGTGAAATAGTCCGAGTTATTTTCAATAAAAAATATCACCTAACATAACACGATACCTGATAACGCTCGGCTCGGAAATGGTAGCAGCGAGCCTCGGAATTCCTACGCGATTCCTAGCCTTGATAACTCGATATCAACAGACACTAGAATGGTATTCTCTATTTACCAGGGTGATAAGATGAAGCATCTTATGAGATCAATGGTAATTCTTAAACAAACGTTTGTTTCCTGTAACACGACTCGGAATGCTAGGATTGGTTTAGGCATGAAACGTGCACTCAACATTTATTTTCATCAGTTTGTCTGTTTTAATGGTGCATGGACCAGTGTTGAATATGTATCGTAAAACATTTTCACTGAACAAGGTAGTAAAATATCAATAAACAAGAAATGTGGCCTGTCGGCACACAAAATATCCCCAGATTGGAGAAACTGGCAAAGTTAATTGACCAAAGTGATAAGTATTCACAAGCACATTTATGAAGGTCAGAAGGTCATGGTCATATTAAGGGATGTGTGGCATTTGTCCACAACTATAATGTATTGAAATATTAAAGTAATCCATCAAGGGATATAGAAGTTGTGACATAAATGAGAAGCTCCGGCGAACTTATGTGTGAAAAAGTTCAAAGTTGTCATGGTCAAAAGGTCAAGGTCATATTAAGGGCAGCATGGATGTGTGTCATTTGTCCACAAGTATGCTGTGTTGAAATATTTAAGTAATTCTTCAAGGAATATAGAAGTTATAGCAGAATTTCTAAACTCCGTCAAACTTCTTAATGTACCGGACACAGACGGACGAACAGACACAGTCCAAATACTATATGCCTACGGCTCTACCAAGACGGGGGGCATACATATAGGTTTGTCGTGTTACAACAAAGAAACACAATTTTATTTCAGTTCTAACATGGCCCCTCAGGGCTCCAGATAAGGATACTTTCGTGGTAAATCAGCATTGAAAATCAGGAATTCAGCATTGAAATAGATATGAGGGAGTACAAATCAGCATTGATATTTCAGCATTCGAAAATTGCAGCTGAAAATATGTTGTCCTACACCACATTTTTCTACCTACAACTATCAAGAACAGATGGAGATAGTTGTGTATGTCTGTTCAATTAACAAGTTTATGAAACATTTATGAAATGAAGTACTACAATTTAAATTAGTGGTTAAATACTGTATGATACGGAGCCCCACAGGGGACATAGAATTTTTTTTTTTCATTAATTTGTTCCACTCAATTTAACAATTCGTTCCCACGAATTAACAATTCTGTTAATTCGAGGGAACAAATTGTTAAATTGAGGGAACAAATTGTCAATTTGTGGGAATGAATTGTTAATTCGAGGGAACAAATTGTTATATCATGGGAACGAATTGTTAATTCGAGGAAACACATTGTTAAATTGATGGAACAAATTGTAATTCGTGGGAACAAATTACTAAAACAAAATCCATGTCCCCTGCGAGGCTCCGTACTATAATAATCTAAGTTCATCACTCAAAAATATTTTTGGGGGTAAAATACTCTTTAAGGCTAAACCGTATTGCAGCTCTGGTCCCTAGCATGCACTAAAAGTACATGTACTTCAACATTTGGACGCACACCACTCATTCAGACAGCTGGTTGGCTTTAGTCTCTGTGTCTCAGTCGTTCTTAAACCAAAGATGACCAGAATGTCTCGCATCTCAACACCATACAGCTCCATCGTCACTGCGGATGATCCTTGCCACTGTACATGCTCACTAGCATCACTACAAATTTCTCAATTATTGCTTGATACACAATGAAGTTGGTTCCCATCCAGTACATGTAGGTGGCACACAGGGCACTAATGTGGCTCCCAGTCTTTGGCTGGTTGTCCATTTCTGCTATCAATTGCAGCATTTGTTGTGTTTGCCTCCTTTACCAGCTTGGGTGACACAATGTACAGCTAGATTAATTAACATAGCTGGCTTCCTAAACTTCCAAGTAGTCAGAGCGATGATCTTCTGTCCTGTAATATAAACACATTGTGTATTAGTGCAGAGCTTTACCATAATGTTGTAGTGACATAGAGAATACCCGACTATAGTGTCTTTTAATATCTAGTTTACCAGGCAAGGCTCTAGGAAGCACGTAGGAATTACGAGGCTTGCCAAGAAATTCCTACAGTTTCCGAGCCGAGCCTGATAAACATGATATCAAAAGGCACTAACATAGTATTCTATTTATCAGGTAACGTCTTTAGGCACATAATGAGCAATTGTGACTTTGTTTTCGTTGAAAAGAATGTGGACTTCTTTCTGTGACGTCAAGGCTAGGAAACACGTATGAATTTTGAGGCTTGCCGAGGAATTCCTACCGTTTCCGAGCCGAGCCTGATAAACTTGATATCAAAAGACAGTAGTCTGGTATTCCACTTATCAGGTAACGTTTTATGCTAAAAAATGACCACAGAATGTCAGATGACGTCGTAATCTATGGACAGAACGCAGACTTGTTTACGTTGTGTCATTACACTGACGTCATTCTGTAACGTCACGTGACGTCATCCGACCAATGGAACATCATTTTTCATGTTATTGTATTAACCTGGATGTTTGTATCAATTCAATGCCTGATACAACAATATGTTATCAGTCAGTACGTATTCGGTCAATACAGGGCAGGTTACCTGATAAATAGAGAATACCAGGGTAGTGTCTTTTGATATCAAGCTTATCAGGCAAGGCTAGGAATTCCGAGGCTTGCCTACTGTACGCGTAGGAATTCCTACTGTTTCCGAGCCGAGTCTGATAAACTGGATATCAAAAGACACTAGCATGGTATTCTATTTATCAGGTAACGTTTTACATGTATGCTAAAAAATGACGTCATTATCTCTGGATAGAACTCGGACTTGTTTACGTTGCGTCATTACACTGACGTCATTCGGTAACGTTATTTGGATGTCATCCGACCAATCGAACGTCAGTTTTCACTTTGTTGTAACCAGGTTGTTTGTATCAGGTCAATGCCTGATACAACAATATGTTATCAGTCAGTACGTATTCGGTCAATACGAAGCTCGTTACCTGATAAAGTGTCATCTTAACACTTTGACTTTCCAATTATTTCCAAATGAAAAGCCAATGTGTCTCAAATGATCACAAGCACAAGTTGATTTTCATGTAGGTCATCTGCAGTATATCAAGTTAAAAATCACATGTACTATGTTACTACAATTTTATCAAATACAAGAAGTCCGAACGGCATGAAAATAAATCAGAGCGGCATGAAAATTGTTCGAATCGGTATGAAATGGTCTAGATCGTAATGAAAATATTTCAGATCGGCATGAAAATTATTATGATTGGCATGAAAATGGCTCAAATCAACATGAAAATGTTTCGGACCTGCATTTTCAGATTTTGGTTGATTTTCTAGAAGTTTTCAAAATTCTCTAGAAGCTAACTTAAGAGGTAACAGTACTAATTATAATGTTCCAACATGATCCAGACTTATTAATCTGAAATAACTGGCCAATGTCTGAACAATTTTCATGCCAATTCTGAACAATTTTCATGCAGATCAGATCACACAATTTTCATGCTGGTCCGACCCATTTCCATGCCGATCCAAATCATTTTCATAGTTGATATGAACCATTTTCAAGCCCGAACCAGTTTCATGCAAACATTTTCATGCCGACCAAACAATTTTCATACCGACCGAACCATTTTCATGCCTGTCTGAAACATTTTCATGCTGATCCGAACCATTTTCATGTCGATTAAAACCATTTTCATGCCCAAAACATAACGCCGCCGAACCATCATGTTGACTATAACATTTTCATGCTGGTCCGATAAATTTTCAGTCCAACAGTTATGCCCGAAACTGTTCATGCGATCCAAACCATTTTCATGTCGGTCCGAAGAATTTTATTCCAAAATCATCGAAACATTTTCATCATATACCGACCGAACCATTTTCATGTCGATGAACCATTTTCATCCATCCAAACTATTTTTATGCCGATCTGAACAATTTTTCACATGTTCATTCCGATCCAAACCATTTTCATGCCGATCCAAACATTTTCATAGTTATATGAACCATCAAGCCCGAACCATTTCATGCAAACAATTCATGCCGACCAAACAATTTTCATCCGACCGAACCATTTTCATGCCGTCTGAAACATTTTCATGCGAATCCGCCATTTTCAGTCGATTAAAACCAATTTTCATGCCCAAAACATTTTAACGCCGAACCGAACCATTTTCATGTTGCATAACCATTTTCATCTGGTCCGTATTTTCATGTCCAACATGTTTATGCCCGAAACTGTTCATGGACCAAACCACATGTCGGCCAAGAATTTTCATTCAATCTGAAACATTTTCATCATCATACCGACCGAACCATTTTCATGTCGATATGAACATTTTCACTCAATCACTATATGCCGATCTGAACAATTCCAGTTCATTCCGATCCAAACCATTTTCATGCCGATTCCAACTTTTTATGCCAACCCGAACCATTTTCAGGCCACCCAAACCATTTTCATGCCTAACCGAACCATTTTCATGCTAATCCGAACCAATTTGGTAATGCATTTCTTCTACTATTGTACCAGGAAGTACAATTTGCGTAACATTATAATTTCGTGTTGTGAAATGTTAATATTACCTGCAAAGTCAGTTCCATCCACAACACACCCACCCCTTGTAAGCTATTTTTATAGTGAATTATAGCTGCTTTTTATCGGATGGAAAAATGTTTCCTTTTTTCTGCATATATATGTTGTGATCATTCATTTGCGAGATGGTTCAAATGAATGGTAACAACATATACTTTAATTGAGAAATGAAGAATGTAAACTTGTAATAGGATACAGAAGAAAATACAAACAACAGAAGTAGTATAATACCTCCTTATTAGTAACCAGAATGTTCTGCCTGTAACGGCGGGCAACTTCCCTGCATTACACAGAATATTCAAGTTACCTTATTACTAATTAGCTGCGATTATCTCGGCTGGGTGAACTAAATAAAAATCACCAAGGGGGGGGGGGGGGGGGGGTATGCTCAACAAAAATCTCCAAAATATGAGAAGAATGGAACATATTTTACATCAACCGCGAGACCATATATTTCCTAGAGCAAAAAAAAAATAATAAAAAAAGTTCTCACAACCCACGTCTCCATAGAGTGGCTCCTTAGCCCACACGACCACGAAGGCTGTTACTAAATATAAACCTGAAGATAAAACACCAGGTAGTGTTGCGCAATAATCGATCAGGTAAAATACACCCTATTAGAGATAAGAATCCCTATGTTATGCTCAGTATATACAGTAATCTGTCATAAATATCGGCAACTTACACCCTATTAGAGACAAGAATTCCATTGATTATACTCAGTATATTACAACAATCTGTCACAAATATAAACTTACACCCTATTAAAGATAAAAAATCTATTGGTTATACTCCGTATAATGCCTACCATAAAGCAAATGAGAGAGCAAGCTAAGAGTTGGGGAATTTACCTAAGAGGTTTGAGACTCAAGAAAGCTATAGCAGATAGGATAAGTGCCGCTTACGCGCCGCGTGTAAAAGAAGATCACAGCGAACGTAGAAAAGCCCTATACAAGGTGTACTACAATAAGTTTTATCAAGGGTTAGTGGGGAGACCTCCTAAGAGTAGGAGAGATATCGCCAGAGCTTTGGTGGAAGAGGGTCCCAGGATTCTCGCCGAAGAAGCCGAAGTTATGGAAACTGTTGATAGGGGTAGGAGGAAGATAGTATGGACTTTCGAGAGGAGGGTAGACTGGGAGATCGCTAATCGCATAATGAATAAAATTCGCACAGAGATGACCAAGGCATGTTATCTGAGGTATTCGTGCTCGTATCCTATTGGAACATCGAGACAGACGCTACTATGATATATCACAAACAATCAAAGGGTAGTCCGTGGATAAATGAGATCGCCAAAGCCGAGAGTTGGATAACCGATAGAGAGAAAGGTCGAATGGAGATCGACAAAGTCGATATACCAAACACAAAATGGACCTTCGTTCGTTGGATGTCGGTCGAGGTGAAGATGGTAATCGATGCGCAGCAACTTCTCATAGGAGCGGGAAAACTCCCGGACTGGCTAAGACAGAAAAAGGGAATGTATTCCGTCGACATGTACGACGACTACTTGTGTCTGTTTAGGTGCATAGCCATCCACCGTGGAGGGAGACCAGACCGCTGTTGTGAGAAGGCACGAGCTCTAGCTCACGAATACCTCGGTCACGATAACGGACCGGATAGTAAGGGAATCCCCCTGGAAGATATTAAGAAGGTCGAAGAGCACTTCAAGATGGGC
The DNA here is from genome assembly GCA_029237695.1 of Conchocele bisecta. Taxonomy (NCBI): domain Eukaryota; kingdom Metazoa; phylum Mollusca; class Bivalvia; order Lucinida; family Thyasiridae; genus Conchocele; species Conchocele bisecta. The sequence goes on along the minus strand of CM055271.1, from coordinate 20,139,978 downwards.
ATTCGCGTTTACGAGCCCACCGACGACGGAGTGTGGTACCTCATGAAGGTTCCGGCAAATTACGACGCGGTTGGGGAGAAGATCATGACGATAGGAATGTTTGGAGGTCACTCATTCCTCATAACGAACCTCCGCAAGATGACGAACGAGTACGGGTGCACCGGATGTCAACAACGGTTCACAAAGTCGTGTAACATGCACAGGCACGCGACCACCTGCATGGGTGGGAAGACCGTGGTGACATGTCCATGTAAGAGGGTAGATAGACCGCAGTCGGCTTACGAGAAGGCGTTCTATCCCAAGGGGTCAGCGAGCGCGAGGTCGATTCAATGGTTGAACAGAGAAGAGAAGAGGGTGGGAAAGCACATACATCACGCGAGATGCGGTCACGGTGGAGAGAGGTGGGTGGCCGGCGATCCGGTCGACGGCTACTGTCACGAGACCGAGACCGTGTTTCAATTTCACGGATGCTACTGGCACGGGTGTCCGGGGCATTGCAGGAGAGGTAATGCGAGATCGCTGTACAGGAGGACGAAAATTCAAGACGCCAAGATAAGGGAGGCTGGTTACGATCTGGTGGTGATGTGGGAGTGCGAGTGGTTGAAGGAGGGGAATACCCACTATCAACTACCGCCGCGCGAGGAGGAGACGACTCTGTACCCTCACCAGTCTACGACTTCGAGGCGTATCTCGACAAGTCGAAAATCACGCGACCTACCAAAGACCTGACCTTCGAGGTCGAGCACGTTCCTGTATCGGTGTCGTTGGGGGATACGATGCATGAAGGGATAACCCACATCTGCGAACGAGATCCTGACACGCTAGTCGAGAAGTTCATGACCGAGCTACAGATGAGAGGCAAGGCAATCAGGGAGGGGGTTAGGAAGAAGTATCTGCCGGCCGACATAGATATGCTATCGAAGTCTCAGCAAGCAAAGATCGTCTCTTGGATTGACCAAGTCCCGGTGGTGGGGTTCAACTGTAGCAGTTACGACCTGAACATCATCAAGCAGTACTATGTAGAGAAGTTGGCGGCCACCGTGAATAAGGTGATGGTCGGAAAGAGAGCCAGCAAGACGATGTTTCTGTTTACCCCGGAGTTTAGATTTCTCGACATCATCCAGTATCTGTGACCAGGTACCACATACGACCGATGGGTTAAGGCGTACGACTGCAAAACGATAAAGTCTCACTTCACGTACGAGTGGTTCAATAGCGCGGACAAGCTCGACCATCCGGGGCTGCCAGACTATCCCGAGTGGTACTCGAAGTTGAAGGGTGAGTTCCTACTGTCGTTGTCCGAGTGGAAAGAGTGTAAGAAGGTATTCCGAGAAAATGGGATGAAGACGTTCAAAGAATGGTTGCAACACTACAACGACTTGGATGTCAGACCGTTCCTGGAGGCTCTGACTAAAATGACGGAGTTCTACAGGGGAAGAGGTGTGGATATACTCAAAGATGCTGTGTCTCTACCCGGTGTTTCCCTTCAGTATCTGCTCCGCGGGTCGATCGATGGGAAGGCGGACACGCCCGAGCTGTGGTCGCCGAAGTCTGAGACTTACGAGATGATGAAGCAGGGATTGGTCGGTGGTCCGTCCATAGTGTTCTCCAGATACGCAGAGGCTGGCAGGTCGACGATCAGGGGCCAGGTAGGTAGTCGGGAGGAGAAGATGTGCAAGGCGGTGATGGGGTACGACGCCAATGCGCTGTACCTGTCTACTCTGTCGAAAGACATGCCGTGCGGGGAGGAGACGATATGGACGTGTGACGACCCGGAAAAACAGTCGTATATAGATCGTTTTGTGAGGAAGGTCAGAAGTGAAAGGTGGTTCGGATTTGCTGAGTTGGATATAGAGGTACCGGAAACGTTGAGAGACAAGTTCTCGGAAATGTCGCCGTTGTTCGTTAATCGAGAAGTCGACGAGACCGAGGTTCCGCAGCACATGAAGGATTACCTGACCAGGACCGGGAGGAAAATGGGTCGAAGGACAGAGAAAGCTCGTGGGGGCGCTGTCTGCCAAGAAGATGATCATATACTCCTCGCTGCTAAAGTGGTATCTGGAGCACGGTCTGGTCGTCAAGGCGGTGCATAGGGTGATAGACTACACGCCCGGAAAACCGTTCCAATGGTTCGTTAAAGAGGTGACCGCTGCCAGACGGACGGGGGACGTCGACAAAAGCAAGGCGGTGTTGGCGGAGATATTCAAACTGGTTGGCAACGCGTGTTGTGGTAAGCTGATAGAGGCACAAGAGAGACACCTGAACACCACATATACGAAGGATGAGAAGACTGTTGACCGGGCACTGAGGTCGGCGTGGTTCGAAGACCTGGAGGAGATTGGGGAGGCTTACGAGATATCGAGCAGGAAGACTCGAGTGGTGATCAAAAGACCGTTTCAGTGTGGCATAGCGGTCTACCAGTTGGCCAAGCTCCGGATGCTGGAGTTCTACTACGACTTCTTGGACAAGTACGTGGATCGCGGAGATTTCGAACTTATACAGATGGACACTGACAGCATGTACTTCGCGGTGTCGGAGAAGACGCTGGCGGCGGTGGTGAGAAAGAAGATGAAGAGAAAGTTCAATAAGGAGAAGGCCGAGTGGTTGGCGTGGGACGCGTGGGACGCGTGGAGCAACAGAACTCCGGGACTGTTCAAGCTGGAATTCGAGGGAGATAGAGCCATCGCTCTGTGCAGCAAGTGTTACTACGTGAGCGGTGACGGAAAATCTAAGCACTCGGCCAAGGGGATGTCGAAGAGATCTAACGATCTGACTTGGGGAAGGTACAAGAGTGCTCTCGAAGTGGGTAGGGATATGGCGGAGAACAGGGGATTCCGAATGGTTAACGCGGTGATGAAGACGTACAAGCAGGAGAAGTTGGGGTTGTCGGCGTACTACGACAAGAGGAGAGTGATGGAAGACGGATTACACACCGAGCCTATAGGATAGGTAAAAAAAAAAAAATCTGAAAAAGGAGAGAATACTAAAGACTCCGACGATCCGGGGGTAGCTGGCTGTCAGAAGGTACCATAAGAAGTTCTTCGCGAACAAACCCGCGAGATGGACCATCAGCCAAATAGTAGAGCACGGGCTCATCGGGTTTGGTAATAGATCGATCCAGATGATATACATTGAGAGACCACACGGGATCAGTCGCGCGGCGGCTGCCACCTTCGAGCTCTCCCGGTTGATAGAGGTACCTGACGTCAACATCCGATGAAAGCCGTTTCTCCGCTAAACCAACGGGTTGCCCGCGCGAGACGGCGGATGGTTTGCTCCACACCGTTTTTGCCTTGATAGCATCTACGGGTTTCTTAACGATCAATCTGGTCACCTCGCCGTTCAGTGCGGAGACCACGGCGGGCAGTCTGGCCACCCACTCGGTCGATCGCGAATGAGGGTCTACAAGTTATTTGGCGTATTGGTGACCGAACAGTCTCTCAGCCAGGGTTCGATTGAATCGCTCCACGATTCCCTGGTCCCGGTGGATGTTGACGCGGCCGCGTCTGACAGAAACTTTGTGTTTAGCCAACAGCTGAGAGACCGCGCCCATAAACTCGCGGCCGGGATCGACCTGGAGAAGATTCGGCCATTTGAGAGGGCTCCTCTTATATATTCGGGAAAGAGCCTCAGCCACCTCCTTAGACTCTTTCGTAGCCAGTGGCTCAGCCCCCTTATAGCGACTCGCTACGTCAACGACTGTCAGTGCGTACTTGTACGTTTTGCGACCGACGCAATCGTGAGGGAGAAACAGGAGATCTGCTTGGTGAACTTGGTTCGGCACCGGCACGTCGAATTTCGGGCGCGGAATATTGTGAGGCGCGGGTAAATAGATCTGTCAGATGGCCTGCTTCTTGAGCCTTTCCTTGGAGGCGTTTTCTGAAATCTTAGTAGCCTCCGCGAGGTTCTTGATGGCCGCGAGTCCCTTCCAGTAGCCGCGGGGGCTGTAGTATGTGTTCGCTAGCTTGCGCGCTAGGCGACCCGATAGTTTTGTATCAAGCTTGCGCGTGTTCATCGTATGCGAGGTATTCTAATAGGTCGGACAATCTCCAACACGCCCTCGCCAGATCGTCCGGTAACTGCGTCGTTAATAATAAACCTTTGTTGGAAGTACAATTGCGATTGCCGCTGCAATCCCAATCACAATTGGAGGTTAAGTTCTGAAGGAACTCGGAGGAATCGAATTCATCCAATCTCGATTGGGAGGAATCTAACATCCGATTTGCGAAAATGGTTGCCGCTTTTTCGCCCTGGCGCCACGTCTCGAGAGAATCTCGGGCCAGACGAATCATACTCTTTGCACCACTATACGGTGCTTAAGGGCAGTGTAGCCTACATCGATCATAGCAAAATAAAGTTCGTCAACTAACATCGTTCTATATATATATTATTTATAAAAAAAAAAATTAAAATAATTATTGCTTATTTCAATTTCGATTGAATATAGTAGCCGACGAGACCCACCACACCCATTCCCACGACGATGAACGCGATCTCGCGGTCTTTTTTGGCCTCTGACGGTACATATAAATCTGAAAGTTGGGGCTCGCGATCTAGCTGCGCGACACTTCTCTGCGGATATGCCAGCGTGTACTCGCGGTTGGCTTCTTCAAAGTTCTGGAAAGTTTGCGCGGCGTGATCTCACGGCGAAGCTCTTCGTTGACCCAGTCCAGATGGGCGGTTCGTTTTTGTGACCATGCTGCATCTGCGCTCTTGAGTTGTTCTTCAGCTAAATCGTGAAGCATGCGCTCCTCATCCACGTTCGAGCTTCTCATTTTCGAGAATAGAAAGTTGCTACCGCTGAACGCCAATGCGTTTACAAGTGCACCACATATCATTATTCCGATCGAAGCCATTATTTCCATATATTAGCGGGTAGAATTCCAGCTTTAATTAGATAATCTCGGGTCCAAACTGCGGCCGCTACATCTAAGGTCACGAGCCCTACGTCTCTCACAGTAAAGTCCAATTTGGGAGCGGACCCTCCTAAGGCCACCTTCGATAGTCGAGCATACCCGATACTGAGACCCGATATCACCACGGCGTGATAAAGCGCATTCACTATCATTTTACCATCGTGTTCAGCCATTGTTGATAACTATACTTATTGCATATAAAAGAGATCGCGAGCAATGTTTAAATGGGGCGCATCCAATTGCGATTGATGTTTCGTAACTTTCTTCGGAACCGCGGCTGGTTGTTTTTCCAATCTGGATTGGTGTAATAGGGGGTAGTTCCACACACACAGGGCACCAACAACTACCAAACCACCACCAACAACAACCCACGGGATGATACAGGTAGGAGCTGCCTTCGGATGTTTTGCTGTTTCAACCACCAACTAAAATTGCGATTGGGGCTCCTCCTCCAATTCAATCGCGATTGGATGAATTGGGGGTGCGATTGGAGCAGTAACAGCAATCGGGGATTGCAACGACCGTTTAGCCTCTCGAAGATGGGCGAGTATTTTATCTTGTTTAGCTTTTCGTGTGGCAGCCGCTGCTCGCCCAGCTGCCTGTCTTTTTGGATTTTTATGTCGTGCAATCGGGTTCAACAGTGTTGAGTGCTCCGTTGGAGGATCAATCGGAGTTGGAAGTGCTGCAATCGGGTTCAACAGTGTTGAGGGTTCCGTCACTCTCGCAGGTGTGTCTTGTGTCATCATTTATAATATTAATATTAGGGCTTATAGTTCGTGGGCATATATGTCCAAATTGACAGTGTTTACCAGTGGTCAACGCGGTTGTCAGCGGAACTAAGTACATTCCAAACTTGTGATAAATTGAGCAGCAGGCTGTTCTAAGAGTGTGTCCTATAAAAGGGTCAGTCTCTAGATCGCGAATCAACCCCGCGGTGTTTGGTGTAGGGAGAAGTATACTAACAGCGGTAGCGTACAAATGAAGCCGCCGATCCAAGAGTTTTTGTCATCTCCGCACCTGACCTAGATTCGTATCGCGCATACATTTTTTCGACCTCCGCATCTGACATCTTATCCACCTGACAAACTGAGAGACGCCTACCGAGATAATGCTCCGATTGTCCCCCAGCAACCAGCGCAGCTAGCCGCTCGCGTCGCGCCGCGTTTTCATTCGTATCGGCAGGTGTTCCATCTGTCGGGATCAACGGAGTTGAGGTTTCATTATCTTTCAGGAAAGATACCGTGTCGGCAGTCGGAGTTGAGGTTTCTTCCATTAGCTGATCGAAAAGTTCGTCGCAGTTCATTATTGCTAATTTTCTTAAAATTAATTTAACTATTCTTACAAGTCTCATAAGTCTAACATATTGCCAAGCGCACCACCCGATACTTATGATCACCGTTATGCTCGCAACAAAGCTCGCAGCGGAGCAACAAATTCTTAACAATTGCTCAGCATTGTTAAGCATTTTCTCAGCATTGTTAAGTATTTGTTAAGCATTGTTCAACATTGTTCAGCAATTGCTCAGCATTTAATCAGCATTTGTTAAGCATTGTTCAGCATTTGTTCAACATTTGTATGTCATTGTTAAGCATTTGTTCAGCATTGTTCAGCATTGTTCAGCATTTGCTAATTAATTTAAAGAAAATTAATTAATTAATAACTTTATAAGCAGTTGGTTGATCAGTCTTTAGCGGAAGCTTGGTGTGGTTAGTTTCCGAAAGCATCTGTCGAACCTCCATGCTCTCCTCGCGCGTTGGGATAACGTCGTTCTCTCTAAGACATTCATCGAATGAGTCTCGGTCCTTGCATTGGAAGAGGGCGACCCATTTCGTTTGCTCGCGCAGATCCTTGAGGACGGCGTTGTACTTTTGAGTGGAGATCCATACGCTTTGCCTCGCATGGCGGCCAGAAAATGTGAGCTCGGAGAGCATGTCCTTCTTTTTGGTAATCGCCGCCTTGGCCGAGCAGTCGTCAATCACGTATAGGGTGGACTCGCTCTGGAATCTTTGGTAGAAGCCGCGCAACCAATCGTGAAGCCTGTCGCCGGGGTCAATAACGTATACCTCAGGGTCGGTCCATATCCACTGGCGCCGCTGATAAGTCTCGTTGTGCCGCACAGTGGGACGCAGGATCACAATGTGTCGAAATGCACCAACATATGGCCCCTCGAGCAAGTCGAGGATGAAAACCGTTTTTCCACATCCTGTCTGCCCACATATTATGGCAGAGTGAGCATCACAAACTTTGTTTGAAGGTAGAGTTTTAGTATAAAGCTGAGACGTATCGGCCATCTTCGATGTTGAGTTGCGCATCTGTAATTATATATAAGTACACGTTCAATGCGCCAGCTCCTTCCGCCTCTTTGGCTATCTGGATCATCACACCCTCGCTAGCGTTCTCAACTTGGCGTCCACTACCGTGCATTTGGTCGTCGTCACTGGCTCGCATGTCTAGCCATAGAGCATACTTGGTAGTCAGGAACTCCGCGAGGGAGACGTCCGAGAGCTGCAGGTCTTTGGCAACCGCGCCAACCTCCGGAGAGCGCTCCGGAAGCAAACTGCTTTCTGACTTCGTCCCACTGCTGGGGTTATAAAATGTATCGCCATTTCTAGCCCCGAACGCGAACCGACCCTCCTCGAATAGCATCAGCATACCTTTCATCGATCGGGCGGGTACGTTGACATTAATATTCCATAATGTGTCTCTTTTGTCTTTCGTCATCTTGCTGTGGCGAAGAACTCGGTCGTAAAGTATGGCAACGCGCCCGGCGTACAGGGTTCTGATCAATTGCGCGAGTTCGGGCATCGTGACCATGTCGTACTCCAACGAAACATTATCGATCGTATACATCGATGCTATGTCGGTGGTTATGAGAACTCGGCCGTAGTCGTTGAACGTTAGTTCGTATTCGAGGCGGTCCGCCAAAGCACTCTGATAGTAGGGCATGTGACTCTCCAGCAACTCAAAGTCGAGCGGGATGTAGAAGCGGTTGCCGTAAGCGTTACGTTCTTATTTCGGCTGGTGTCAATACCCTGATAGACCGCGTTTTCGCGCTCTTGTGTCGTCTTCCACAGGTCCTGATAACAATCGTAGACGTCGCTGTCATCGATTGACATCACCTCATTACCAGAAATCTTTATCATGGTCTTCTTGACGATGGCGCGACCCAGGTTCTGAACGACGGTTCGGTCCGCGTCCGTCGACGTCAGCGAAATAGTGAAAGCGAGGCGAACAGTCCCCGGCACAATGACGTCGCTAGCTCCGAGGTAGGGGAAGCGAACTAAGAGCTGCTGGTTCTGGTCGATCGTCGATTGGTTGTTTGTAATAACGACACTCTGTCTCACGCCTTTCGCCCCGAGGGGCTCACGCAGTCTGCGATATGGATTGAGTTTGCGACCGTATTGACTCGAAGACATAATTAAATACCTCTATTAAACCCGTATGGTTTTTTCTTTAATACATAATTATTATAAATATGGCTGATTACGATGTTGACATGAATGAAATCGGCAGAGACGATTACGTCGATGAGGATGATGATGACTTCGATGATGATAACGATAACGAAACACCCGTCATAGAGACTCCAGTTCCAATCCAATCACGATTGGGGGAAATAGGCGGCGCTACCAACACCATTGGTCAAAGTCGGGAATTACTCGAGTCAGCTGTAGACGTCTACTACAACAGTTTGGTAGAAAAAGGTGCGGTCCCGTCTGTCGGCCGCGACTACTCCAAGTTCGAATTGGATCTGCGTGGTAGGTTGCGACTAAAAGCATCAAATATCCCAATCGTAAACATGAACACCGGAAAACCCCTAGCGCTGAACACCGTTGCTGGAAACCGGGGCGGTGGCCAACTCGTAAGGAGTGAACTAGGCTTCACGGATTGGAAGAGGTGTAAAACAATTATGCCGGCCCGCACTGTAGAGGCCCTACAGTCTACCGACGAAACGATGACGAAGACGGCCTCCGCGATAGAAACGGTCGAGCTCAGTGAGGTCCCACAAGTAGCCACCGACGCTATTAACACGATGGAGACCACGTTCACGAAAACGAAATACTCAACCTCGACCAAGGGTCTAACGATGACCCACCGATATCTCTTCGCGAACTCCGGGGCCTCGATAAGGCTTTACAAAAGGTCCGGGGCGAATTGGTCCTTAACCTCTCCAAACTCACGGCGCTGGATGAGCATATCGCGCTAGAAGAAAGAAAACTGGAGGAAGCCCGTGGTAATAGAGAATCTACCGAGCGGATCAACGAACGACTGTGGTCGTTGCGGGACGAAAGAGCAGCTCGCTTGGAGGCTGCCTCGACTATCCGTGAGGCTCTCCGCACCCAAATAAGTCGGATCCGCGAAACAATCTCGAGGGTCCTGCACGAGGACACGACACTCGGTTAGCGTCTTCGCACTCTGTTCAGAGAGCAGGGCATCACAATAGCAAGCATCCTCGCGGCTCTCGGCATGACTATATCGACTATAGTTCTAGCTTTCACTGGTGGTGCGACTGCACCACGCCACCACCCGCGCAAGCACCCGCGCCATCCGGCGGAGCCAAGGAGTGGGTAAAAAAACAACTAAAAGCCCTCGCTAGTCTCCTGGCTAAATTAGCCGGACAGGTGGCTGCCGCGCTGCCTGTGTTGATCGGGGGTATCGTCTCCTACTTGCTATCTATATTATCAAAAACGGTCGGATGGCTCGCCGAGAATGCTTGGGCTTTAATCGTGGCGATCGCCGGTCTCATACTTTTAGCCTCCCGAGAGTTTCTAAAACCAAAGCGCAAATAGTCCGAACGCCACGAGGGCAGAGACGAGCCCTAATGTCTCCTCCTCGTGGGTTGTGACACTAGTTTCCGCTCCTATTCCAATTCGCGAATTGGGGGAATTTGCTGGTCCTATTGCTGCGGGTGGAACTACCGCGGAACTCGGTGGAACACTGGGTTCAAATGAACTTGATGGGGGGCTTTGTGGTGGGGTGGGTGCTTGCGGTTTTATGAAATCGGTTCCACTTCCACTGTTGAACCCGACCGTGTTGGGGGTGCGCTTGCTGATATCCACGTTCACGTTACCGTTGTGGCCGATTTTTTTATTGATGGTGGCGATTACGATCTGATTATTGTAACCGTCAACCGGGTCGTCTCGTAGTATCATATTGCTCGGCGCCATATAAAGACATATTCCAAATACATAGTCTACTAGGGTGCTGGCATTCTGCAAAACGTCTTGATACTGTTTGATCACATTCTCCAGGTCCACCTTAGCTGAGATGGTGTCCTCTACAAGTGCCAATAATTGTTTTTGCGCGTTAGACGCCGTTCCCGTACCTAGTATAGAACTGCGAGTTTGCTTCTGTGCGCCGAGGATGGCCCAGACGTATGTGCGAATGGAGTCGTTGAGGCGAGTAACACCAGCCTGCGTGAACACCAGACCCTTATCTAACATAAATGTACCCCACGCGTCCTGGACCTCAGCAGCCTGCTGTATGTAATCGATGTGAGTTCGTTTAGGAGGTAACCAATTGCAGGATGAGACGCCGCAGTGCCGAGCTCCAGACACTTCCGGCCCGAAGGTCATCGTCGCGGGATCAAAATTCCCGGCGTTCCGACTGACGATGTGGTCGCCGGAGTGATCGTGTCTAAAATCAGTCTGCGTCCAATTCCCGGACTGGCCCCGAATGAGAACGTCCCCGAGGCCAGTGCTGTTAGGAAATGCTTTCTGTCTCCAGTCCTCGTCTTTTGAAACGTTAAATTCGTTACACAGTCTTTCGAACGCTCTACGGTCATATGTGTTGGAAATGGGATTCCAGGCGTCATCTTGATGTAGTGGAATACCTAGTTCTTTGAGAATCCTCCTAATAGTATAATACACATGAAAGTTGTAGACACTTCGGAGCATGACATTCTTGGATGTCAAATGGTCTTGAGAGGAAACCCCACGTCCGGCTGTTGCGCACCATACGGCGAAGTTGAGCTGATTCTGCCAAAACTGCATCGGTGTTGCTTTCCACCCGTTCACGGCCTCCATTGTTGTAATCTTGGGCAGCCTATATTGTTCAAAGATGTTAGGAAAATTGGTGGCAAAGCCACTGTCAGGTCTAACTGTTATAGTTGGGTGTACAAGGGGTTTAGCAACATCTTTTTGAGTGTATACACCTCCGACCGCGTACTTTGCATCAGAATTAAAGCTAAATGCTTTGGTATCCATTGAAAGATATTATTATGTTTGCTACTATCACTAATGTTCAAAAATAGAGTCAATCGACAACTGCTGCGGAAAACGCCGGGTAGGTCTCAGATCGATCACCTTCACGGTTGGGTGGAAAAACGTAGAATCGCTTGAGTTTTTCTCAGCAGGTGTTGGAAACGCCGTCGAAGTCCTAGATAGAACAGAACTAGCTAGACTCATAGAGGAGTCAACTGCCATAGTACCTCATGGCCTTTGGAGTTTTGGAGATCTGCAAACTTTTATCGCGGCGAAGATTCCTGGTGTAGCCACTCTCGCAGTCTCGAAAGCCACGGGGCTTGCGACAGTGTCCGTTGAGAAGCGGTTAATGATCTCATCGGGGTTGGGCTCAATGTTAGGATTTAAAATATCGTCCCTCCGTGCCAACGATGATGGGATGTTTGATCCGGGCGAGCACGTCTGCACGACCCCAGTAAACTTCGCCGTCACAAAAACTCTCAGGGTGCACCTGGATCAGCTGAACACATCGCACAACACGCTAGATGGGGCCCCCAGCACATTACTGAAAACCGTGCAAGCCAGTGATTGTTTCTTTGGGGAGACTGTGACCTTAGACTTCTCACACCCCGAGATGAAAGTTTTGGAATCGGGAGATATCCACGAATTTACGGTCTCTATTCTTGATGATTAAGCGAGAAAGTTGAATAACGATTACCCGATTTCGGTCGTTCTCGAAATAACCGATTAAACATAATATATATTTACATATTAATCATGAGCATATACGGTCCAGGTAGTTCCAACTTAGAACGGGACGTTCCCGTCGCGGCCGCAGCATACGATGAAGCCACAATGAGAAGGCTAGAGAGGGGTGTAGCGCAGGCCCACACACTTTTAATTAGGGCGACCGCGCAAGTGGCGGAATTGCAAGCTCGAAAACCCATCATAACAGTTTGGGCTGAGGAGCGGGGTTCACTGAACGAGGGGGCCTACGAATATTCATTCGATGCCAACACGAGCAACAGATATGGGGGATACACCATTGCAGTGTCTGGGACGATTTTTCGAATGACGGTCTGCTCGGTCAACTTTGGCGGACACGCCGCTGCCAAAGTCCGAGTGAATCTCGTCCTGAATGGTGTAGAACAGACGTCTGGCATCACCAATCACGCGGGCAGAGGTCAGGGTTTACGATTAAAGTTTCGGCAGGTAGTGTTATTATCTTTGTTAAAAAAGTTGCGGACCAATCGAGTTCAGCTACTGTAATTACACTGTTAATAGAACTTGATTTATGATGAAAGACAATAAACTATATCCACACTTACCTTCGGGGACGACCGACCCGGCATCCTTTAGGATGACCAGGATCGTCGATATACAACAGATTCTCCAGCACGAGGGAGAGACGCAGACGGGTTATGCGAAGAAATATAGGCGGTCGGTCAATATAGTAGAGGGGGTGAGCACCACGTTAGTCTCGGCTTCCGTTGTAAGCGGAGTGGAGAGTGTGTCTTTATTGTCAACAGTCGTCGCCGCACCGGTCGCAGCGATCTTGAGTGCGATAGCGGCCAAGAGTAGAAAGCACGATCGAATAGCGGTTCTCGCGAGATCTAAGAAAAACAGTATCGACGTTATCGTGTCGAAAGCGATAGCCGACAACGATATATCAGATAGCGAGTTCAAGATGGTCGTCGAAGAGATGGCCAGGTACCAGGAGTTAAAAGGTACGATCCGGTCCAAGGCCCTACCACAAATTCTCGCGGACGAAGACTTAAAAAAACTCGTTATGGAGGGGAGGGCCGACGAGAGAAAAAATCTCCTCGCCCGTCTCGGGACGTGATATGCTTATTCGCGTGTCTGCAACGACAGCAGGAGATTCCTCCACCATACAGTCCAGCTGTTCCGACGGCCCCTCCATACGGAACATGAAACTTTTTCGGGCCCCGTTACGCCACCGGGACTTATAAAAAAAACTACACATCAGATCGATTCTATTTTTCTAACTGACTTTCCGATTTCAATTATTACTAAACGATAATACTTGCGAGCACGTAATCCCTTGCTAACCAGTCGATGCGTAGCCTGAGTGCCACCGCATGGTGGACATAGCAGTGACTCGGATCTGGTCCCTACCCCGCAATGCCTACATGGGCGAGGTGAAACGGACCCTCTTCGCATCCATGCCCGGTGAAGCTTGCAATACTCGTAAATACCGGTACGAAAACATCTCTCGTGACTACCTGTCTTCAACCACGCACAATTAACTAGAACCATTGTGTGATTATATATACTGAGTATAATCAAATAATTAAAATAATGCATGGATTTCTTATCTCTAATAGAGCACATCTTCTCATGCCGGAAATATATGGTCTCGCGGTTGATGAAAAATATGTTCCATTCTTCTCATATTTTGGAGATTTTTGTTGAGCCTACCCCCACCCCCCCCCCCCCTTGGTGATTTTTTTAATATTTTGTTTTATATGTATTTATATAGTGTTTTTTTAGGTGGTATCATTTTGACTCTTATATACTACTATTTCATCTGTCTTTTATATTTTCTGTATCCGTTACATCTAACGAAAGACAGAAAATACAAAATACTGATGAAATAGTGGAAGACATCCGTAGAGCTGAGATTAACTGCACATATTCCGCTTTATAGGCAACAGGTTGTCCTATTCTATTATGTAGTGCAATGTAATGAAATGTAATTAGAATTATGTACTGTACTCAGAACAAAGCTGAGATTATCTATTTTCTACGGATACAGCAAATATAAAAGACACATGAAAAGTAAAAGTCATACGTATAGCTGAGATTATCTAAGCTTCAAGGGCAGTTGCAGGCAAGTAAGGCCTCCCGTACATTTGACAGCATATATGCTACGGACGGTACATGTTTTGCAGAGTTACATTCCTACAACTAATGCACAGGGGTCACCCGTGTGGTGGTGGTGGTGTCTTTTTGATAGTTGCGAAGGTAACTCTACGGACAGCACGGTAGTAGATTGCAAGAGTTACCGTTCGCAACTATCTTTTTGACAGACGTCTGCAATATTGTTCTCCCTCTTTTTATGAATTTATTGCCGCCATTTGTTGGATGGGAATGTTCAAGGTCCCTTATATGACACCGGCACCAAACAAGATACATTACAAGTGGGGACATATCGGAATACCAGCTATTAAAACGGCCAAAATATTGACTGTAAACAACATTGTCGACTTCTTTTCTTGTCGGGTATAGGTTCATATCGCACTATTTTGTCCGCAATAAACGTTCCATAAACGCTTCAGACAAATACTTGGCAACAGTAATTACGTAAATGTATTACCTTTGTGTTTGATATCGTTTATGTATCTGCCAATTGCTGAACATCTGTGAAAATCCATCTCGTGTTTTTGAATCGATAAATTCTTCCTCGTGTTTGGAATCGACAATTCTTCGACTTTGTTGGCTGGTAAACAGTACAACTGATCGGAACACCGGGAACCACATGCCTGCCAGTCCAACTTCATAAACAGGCGTTTTTTACTTCTTTTCCCAAAGATATTTGATACACATATACATGATATATATTATTTTCGTTAGTATTTTATGTGTTTATCAAAATTAAATTCATATGAATATGCTGGTTGCAGGAAAAGTAGACCTAATAATGGAATAAGTGTGCGAATTATTTCGTGCCCATGCACGTTTTCGACCTCATTTTTGTAGCAAAAACGGTACAAAAGTAGTGTCTAGTGGCGACGGAGCCGTTCTGGTCGACATATTTTTCTATAATACTTACAACAGGGACCTTGTAACTCTGGAACGATGGACGAAAGCCGGAACACAGGCTCCGTGAAACAGAATGCTAAGTACCGCATACATACTGGTAACTAACTATTCACCATTATGATAACAAACATGTGCGAGCAGTGCAGATCATGCTGACGCCAAGTGTGTGGTGAGACTGAGATTGGTCCAACGCGGTCGCAAGAGCATTCTTGCCAATTATTTATGATGTATCACATGGTGTTGCCATTTAGCTGATAATGTCTTAACTACATATGACTATATCTGAACATACGACGCACAATGTTTGCGACCATGTTGTAGCAGTCCATTCTGAATGACTCTAGAAAATCAGCTACAAGTTGGAAGTGTGAGCTCTTCCCGACCCTAGAAGAACACAAATCCCATATTCGGTCGAGCTTGCGTATAGTTCATTATGGTAACAGCACTTTGCTGTCAATCAATATTCTTAACATATTGTATAAGGTTGTCTCGCCGACCGCCAGAGAAACATAATTTATTTCTAATTCACTACGTTCAACATGTTCAAACGACATAAATTGTATTTATTGAGTTTGCGTTATTCAGCTTGTCGATGTCATTTTCTAGAGAAATGAGCAACAGTACTTTGGTATGTTCGCAGATTGGGTGCATTTTATGCCACGCAGTCCAGGGGGCCGTTTCACTAAACTTCGTACGACTAAAATATTTCTAAGTGCAAATTTAGGATCGTCGGGAAATTTCAATCAATGAATTTACATTTATTGAGCATAGGCTGCATATGCAGCTTATGCTCAATAAATATAAATCCATTAATTGCTTACAAGAAAACATTGTTAATGTGACATTTACGGACTATCATAATTTTGCACTTACGAACATTTTAGTCGAACGAAGTTTAGTGAAACTGGCCCCAGATGATTTCTTCTGCTTGTAACTCGGCAGTATTGAGGTAAATTGAATCTGCTAACCACAGATAGATGATCCGATGTATTGGCGATGCTTCCTTCCTCTACAAGTTCACAGGTATTGATGCACGTTTTTATTACTTCGTTTGTGAGTATATAATCCAGCATAGTCCGTGATGTAATGCATGTGAAAGTAGCTCCTTTGCCAGTTGATGATGCGTTTGGCGCATGCAGGCTATTGCGGTGTACAAATTGTTTCAGCTGTATTGATTTGTGAGAGTTTACCTGGTTTTCATCGTGTATGCTGGCATTCATATCACCCGCAAGCATTACATGGCCCGAGTCTCCGTACAAGGCACATACACCGTCCAGAACATCAATATCGTGTGGGTATGCACGTTAGAGTGTTGTTCTCATTCGGTAGGTAAACTGAGACAGTGCATATACATGCGTCTGTAGCAGATTTAATAAAAATTTCTAAGCATACTTATCTAGCTAAGTATACTTAGAGGGAGAAATCGTTTATTTTTCCCGAAATGCATTATTTCGTATAGAACTAACGACTGCATAATTATATTTCATGATTAAAAGTATGCAGAATTATTATACTGAATTTATTACATTTCATTTCACAGCCAACATGGATGTGATAATGTAATAAATTCAGTATAATAATTTGGTCAGAAAATATTTTATTTCATTAAATAAAACTTAATAAAGTTATCCTTAAATTGAAAATCACTGCCTCAAAGTGTATTTAGCAATATAAGTATAATTTGCAATTTTGGTGAAATCGGCAATTGGTCATCATGCCCACGAGCTTCAACCCCACAATTAGCCGACACAACTTGGGGAGGGTGACTTATTTATTATTTACAAAATGTATGTACTTTGGGATAATTTTGTGATTTAAAGGTACATGCCCACTCAGTAGGCACACAACTTTATTTATAGGAATTAAATAAGTGTATACTTGTTTCAATATTCCACCAGTTCTGAAAAGTACTAGTGCCCGCTATACAGATTTAATCATTTAGTAATATTTATTGTACTGATAGTGAGTCGCGGTGGTATCGGGCTATTTTTATATGCAAATGAGGCATGATATTTTCTAATTATTTATACTAATTAATGAATGCGCCACCTGAAAAAATAATAGTTTCGACAGATTATATAGTATGATCATTGCACATCAAAACATAAATACAGATATAAATAGTAATGTCCGTGAACATTTTAACAAGGTTTTCGCCCCTGATATCAGTGTGATAATTTACGTCTGATATAAAATGTATAATAATACCAATCAATACATGGGGTAATGGTGAATGAATGTTTATGTTGCCATAAAATGTCCCAGATGATAGCTCTGATATAAAGAACATTTTGTGCCTACTGAGTAAGCATGCACCTTTAATGTACTTAGCGTCCAAGCTAAATTCACTTGATATTGGTACAGTGCAACCTCTCTACAACAGCCACTCATGGGAAGACGCAAAACTGGCTGTTGTAGAGAGGTGGCCGTTCTATGTCGGTTAAAGCTGAATTAAATTTTGTCGTCCGCATTTTATTTATTTTCTTCGATAATTCTCATCAAAACATGCTTTGACAAAATTTTAGAATCATTTCCAATGGAAATGATTCTAAAATGCTGTCAAAACATGTTTTTATTGAGAAAGAAGGTAGAAGCAACAGCAGACGACACTTTTGTGTTCAGCAGTCTAAGGGTTGGTTACAGAGAAATCATCCATTTGGGATATAAAATAGCGGCTGTTATGGAGAGGGTGTTGTTGTAGAGAGGTGGCCGTTCGGAAAGGTTCGACTGTATTCACAAATATACACTTGAGGCAAGTTCAAGGAAGGTCGCCGTCCACTTGACCAATGTCTAACTCACGCGAGGTGACTCGACACGGCATCAATTTGTGAATAACAGCCCCACTTCAAAATGCTTCACTTGAGAAAGGTCGCAACCGTTATACGATTAACTACACGTTAAGGTAGATGTAGTGTGGCTCCATGTAAAATCAATGGAAATCTAATTAAAAACCCTACTAATAAAACTATAGAGATTGGCATAAATAAAACATATATATGTGACCAGTAAGTCATTATGCATATACTTCTACCCATGGAAATGCACACGCACCAGTAAAATGCAAATACTAGACCAAATTTGATGTAGCACATGCATATTTACGTCTCTACACAGGTGTGTAGAAGCCACATTATACATGTAAAACACCAACATGTGATTAATATGTTCTAACTACAGCATATGGTGTGATTTCCTTGCTAGCAGGATCTACATAAATACTTATTGAACACATATATATGGTTTATACAGTAAATATCTATCGGTTATGAGTAGGCTTTTTTATTAGATTTATTAGACTTTACATGGGGCCACATGAGTACAACAACCTTAACCCTTTCACCCCTAAGTAACTGAATGGGCTGCGATATGTTCGTTTTGCAACCAATTCAATCATCGCAAAATGATTTTCAGACTATTCCATTTATAAAAAGGGGGTATTTGTTCTTCTCAAAAATATGAAAATTACTTTCAAACAGTGCAGATCCTGATGAGACGGCTCGTTACGAGCCGGTCATCTGGATCTGAACTGTTTGCATAAACCGATATAGCGGGCTTTCGGGTTCAAAGGGTTAACTTAGCTAAATTGATTGAGTCGAGTATAAGTAGCGGTTGTGAATACAGCCGTTTGTTCTATGTATATGTACGTACTCGCGCTTTGTCCTCCATGTGCCGGCGGTGTAGCGTGTCGTGGTGGCGCAGTAGTCACACAGTATCTGGCTGTTACCGCAGTCCGTCGTGCCGCAGTGCTGGTCGGCGTCGGCGGAAAAGTCGTCACAGGTACAACACACTGCAATATTGGGACACATTTGTCACAGTCACAACATACCGTAATAGTGGGACACATTTGTCACAGCAACAACACACTGCAATATTGGGGCTACTGTCTGACCATGATCTGCACTGTTCGCGATTCCATCAGTGAAACACCGCCATGCTTCTAACAAGCAACATCGTTACCATGATACAGAAGTGTACTATCTGATCAGAAACTACACTGGTTACAAATCCCATAATCCACATTTCTCCAGTCACAGCCACGTTTTACCTTTGTATCAGGTACATAACTGGGCATTGGTCGAATACCCGCGGACCGATGACAAAGCTGTGTGTCAGGCATTGCCGCTGACACGGCATAGGTCAATTCACAGTCGGAAACTACTTCCGGCAACGTTTCTTTGGTAGTCACGTGACGTACCGAATGACGCCAGTGTGATAAGCTAGTTAACGGTCCATTCAACAAACAACAAGGTCGCGGTCACCAAGCTAGAGGGCAAGGTCATCCGAATGACAATGAATGGATAACCATGAGAAAGCTATTGATGACGTTTGTTAATGAATCGACTAATATTCAACATTCGTATGTACATAAAAAAGAGTTAACAATTGCAACTGTGTCGCCGCCGCGGCCACCACCGGCCACTGGCCACCGGCCACAGGCCACTGTCATTTATCACCGCGATGTTTCACTTTCCTCTAACGTGGGTGAGACAGAAATGATCATTATATATGTATACAATAATAATAATAATGCATGTATACCGTCCCTGTTACCAACCTGAGGCCCATATATTGGTCGATTTGCCGCAAAGTATTCATCCTAACAGTCGTCAGCCGGTTAACAAAGGGCTCGTTATGGCATTTACAAAAAACGTATATCAGCATTGTTATACTGTATACGTTAACACAGCCGAACTATGATTTCCTAGTGCCGGCTTTGTCGAACAGATGAGTTGAGCTGCAATCAATGCACATTTTAAAATATAATAGAACGTATGCCGGACAGGCGGATTTCGGCGAGAATCGAGAGCATGGAACAACAGATAAGTGATATTTAAAAACCTTTGTCAGAATGGCGGCTTGAACATATGTCCAGTATGCATGATATTAACTGCGCTGAACCATTCAAGTTCAATGCAGCGCTGCAATTTTTGGCTCATTGACCCGAGTTTTACTGCTACAAAATGTAGTCAATTTTAGCAAAGCCGCTGAGCATGTACCCGAAGACAAACGGACGTGTCACTGTTTTGCTGCGTACACATGGTGGCTAACAGCGTAGGTCCTGATCAGACTGCGCTGATGTACAAGTAAGTGTTTGTTGGAGCATGCATGAACATGCCTTCTTGAATTGAGACGCATTGTATTACTGTGCATGTAAATTAATTTACAGCTTGTGAAATAGTCGTGAACGTCGCAATTCTGTGTTATTTACGTTAAACTTTGCGAACAGTGCAGATCTGGACCAGCAGACTGTGCGGATATTCTAAAAATTGGGAACAAGGTAACGCGGTTATCTCCCATATTGTGTCTTAGTATTTCGTCGATATTGATTTGTCAATTGTCATATTTTCCATATTGCGAGTTTTAAGTTTGCAACAATCATAATATGGAAGCGAACATGCATTGTTTTAGCCTGTAGGTAGGCTAAGATTATGTTTAATATTATTCCTGCGGAAAGTAAATGGAAAATAGAATGTATGCTAGAGACAATCCCAGTTTTGTTGCTCACGAAATACAAAAGCTGTTAGAGGCAGGATTTATAATGGGGCGATCGATAAGTCATATTATAAATCCATTTACGGTGACACCGTCGTACGACTAAAATGTTCGTAAGCGCAAATGTAGGATCGTCTGGAAATTACAACTGATGGATTTACATTTATTGAGCATAGGCTGCATATGCAGCATATGCTCAATAAATATAAATCCAATAATTGTTTACAGAAAGTTTGTTAATGTGATATTTACAGACTATCATAATGTTCCACTTACGAACATTTTAGTCTTACGAAGTTTAGTGAAACGGCCCCCAGGATCGCAAACACAGACATAACTGCTTGGCAACGTGCAAGTATAAACATGAAGATGTAAGGTCAAATGTTCAATCAATGTACTTAATATGTATATGATTTAAAGGGTGCATATTGTATCATGTAATGGTGTACGAGCAGCACATCAGGTATTTTGGGTTTGCATGGTTGGACGCTGTTTTGTATTTGATTGTCTCCCCTGCGGTTTACCTACGACCGGTTGTATATTCTGAAACTTGTTGAGAAATGTAGTGAAATACTGGCGGACGAATGGACACAGGGTGGTGACGTTCCTGGAAGGTCGACTAGATGACAGTGAGAATCGGGTACAATCATTAGAATGCAGCAATCTAATCAGGAAATGTATTTTGCAATTGGTTGTTTTTGGGTTGCACACGTTGCAGAGGAGATGCATTTGTGCACCGAAGCGGGATAAGCATATCGGACTGTCATTTGTAGTGGACGAATGAGTGGGCGAGTATAACTGTGTACTGATTCTCTGTTAGGACATGTTGGTACTGATCAGTTGCCATATTGATTGGTGTAAGAACTTTAGCCTCGATAGTGGGACAAATTATTTCCCTGAAAACGGTGATGAGTGATCATATTAAGGACACGAGGTATGTTCAAGTGTACGTATTATATGCAGGGCCAGTTGGAACGTCCCCGTGTGCCTATCAGAGGGGTCATTGGCAGATATCAGAACTGGGAAGTAAAATGTAAGACTGCAATGTGCGTAATAATAATGTCTGATGTTGAAATATTTGTAGCTCAAAGCGTTTAGGGTTTCCTAGAGTCGGAAATCCGGTGTCCGCAGAGTTTTAGCCTGCTCCTAGAGTCGGAAATCCGGTGTCCGCAGAGTGTTAGCCTGCTCCTAGAGTCGGAAACAAACGGTGATGCGAATACATGTACATGTATGTCCCTACAGGTGGACGATAGTCATAGAGTAGGGCAGTTTGATATCCTAGAGACGGGCAGCCTGTAACCCTAGAGACGGGCATTTGATACCCTAGAGACGGGATGTACGTAACATGTTGTACATGCATACCTGGTGCGGTAACGTTATCGGGGTAACTGGATCATGCGATCAAGTTGAACAAACTCAGAGTTAAACCTGGAGAGAGCTAGAGAGCCGTACGGAGCGTGGTAAGCAGTTCCGTTGGCACCGGACAAAAGGTAAAGTTGTACATTGATACTTAAAATGTTGTTCGCATTATGCAGTCAGGCAGCGAAAACAACAATGGCACGAGATTGCTTTGGAAGTTAAAGTTATGGGTATCAATGCAACTATAACGTCTGTATTGGAAGACAATATCAGAGCAGACATTCTCAGTAGGTGTACTGATACTGTTGGTTGGCAGATTCAAAGGTGGGTGGTTATTTGACTGTTTGAGCAAATCATGGGAAATCACGATGTCGATAGATTTGCATCACAAGTAAAAGTTTCAAATGGTTTAACTCAAATTGTTGGTTTCCAATGCACAGAGATCGTGAATGCTTTTGATCAGTCGTTGTCTGGATGCAGAAATTAAGATATAATGCATGGGGTACATCGATTGTGTCACAACGGAAATATGCACATTATTGGCCCCTGTTGACTAACAGTCAGGGCAAGTTTGCCAGACAGGTGCTGTGTTATCAGAGTTTTCCAAGAAACGATGTAGTGAATTTTGGCAATAGCAGTAGCCGCAGGTGTATATTCAAGTAGAATACATAAACTGTTACTATCACTGCTTTACATGTGGCATTTACATGTCGAGTACAATGCCATATAAGTGTAGTGTGGATAGTTTCGTCATATGAAAGTGGCTGATAAGTTATAAGCCATGGAATATAATGTATAATTCATTTATTGGTTGTGGATGTGATTCCATTTATTGAGTGTATAGGGTTTTCATTTTCAGATATTGGTGTAACATGTAATGGGCAGAGCGAGCTGAGGGCGGTCTGGGCAACGTGATGGTGTACACGATTTTGACTTACACGATTAGCAGAAAGTGACAATACGGTTACAAATGTATGACCTGTGTGTGCATCATTCACCAAAATAATGTTTTATTATACATGTATTAATGGGTATGAGGCCATTAATTCCGACGGAGTCAATGTATGGTATATTGTATTTGACGAGGTTGCTGGGCGGTTAGGTGCCGATAAGTGTCGTTATGACGGCCATTTGCGCTATTACTTGGGCACGTGGTTTGAACAATGCAGCTAAACGATGAAATGTAAGATCTACAACTGATGTAAAGACAAAGCTGATTTTGGTTAGCTATTCAGGTTTTATTTTTTTTGCATTCTGATTTATGTACATTTGACGATCATGTTATTAAAATAAGAATTAAGAAGTGCAAAACGGACTCATACAGGTCATAATTGCTAAAAGTCACACAGCGGCTTGTCCACATTCCAGGCTTAAAACGGGTACGTGTTTGTGACAGGTGTCATGGCCAAATCAGAATGTTTCTTATTTCGGCCTGTGCATCGATCACGTCGATTATTCTGATAATTGCTGGGATGAAATCATAAATATAAGTTACACAAGGGCAAGGGAAGTAATTAGTAAAAATAATGTATGTGCATCCTGATGGTAAGGGTGGTTTTCACACATTTAGATCAGGAGTTGGATCAATGTCAGCACCTGCCGGGGTCCATGATCGTTGTCTAAAAATACACGACAGATGGAGGTCGGATATAAGTAAGGATTGGGTAAGTCATGAGCAACATGAGCAAAAGGCCTAAGACAATTGAGGCCTTAGATTTGTAAATATAAATGGGTGTATATTCACAATTTATATACATGTAGTGCGTAAGTATGAGTTTTGTTATATTATAATATGAAGTTAAATATTTATATTAGCTGAGTGTGAAATTATGGAATGAAATTACTGACACACAAACTCGTCTAAAAGGACTTTTCTTTTTTTTCGTGATTTGATATCCTTAGCGTAAAAATCGCAACCGTCAGATATATGTGTTTGTGTTTCATTTCGGGCCAAATGGAGTATAGTTAAGAAATAAACATACTGCATAAACAGGCAATTTACTCATATGAATGATATAATTAGATATGTAACAGGCCCGTAGCCAGACCTGTTTGAAGGGGGGGGGGGGGTCGTTTCGAAGGCCCAATGGGCCTGAGGTATATAGGGGGGTTTAAAAAAGTGGACCTCGATGCTAAAAAAGTGTACTTCGAGGCTGGGCGGGGGGGGGGGGGGGTCGACGACCGCTCCGACACACACTGGCTACAGGCCTGTGTAAATGTAACGTATGTTATTGTACATGTACATATTCGTGGGTCCTGTGCTTTCTAGAGTGGATTTGGCCTTAACATTAACGGTTTGTCTCTAGTTTTACCACAGGGACCACTGTGGGTTGTGTACTGTTCATCTCGACGCATGTAGTAAATATTATAACAATAATAAACGCCATGTGATCGATGACGAATGTTGATTTTTGAAAATAGCCTTTGTTTACAATAATATTTACAATATTCACGCGTCAGCACAAAGTGGCAGACCTTTAGATGTAATATTTTTTTTGCATTTGTGGGCCGATACTATTGTTCTCTTTTTCCTGTTATAATGACGACAACACACAAGTACGACCCGCTCGAGCATTCGGGCATATGTTTACATTGTTCGTACTGTGTGACTGTGTTGCGAGGGCAAAGGTCACGGGAGATTCTACATTGTATCCATTGGTCGCTTTTGGTGTTATCTATTTCTTAAGAAAGACTATAGTGATCACAGGCATTCGAATAGTCTTTGTATCACATCAGCATACTTCAATCACTCCATAAGACGTAAAAGGGACAATTACAATGTGTCAACCTCTAACACATTAAAATGTAAGGAAACGTTGATGGTGTTATTGTGATCAGGCAGTAAACAGTAAAATACTGGGAGTTCAGTTTGTAAACAATCTTTTTATTTAGAACCGGAAAGCATGGTAGAGAATCAGAACGAGGCTAGATACTACTAAGTTCACAGACCACATGTAAATCCGTGACTAAATTCCGGACCTATTATTTAACCATAATTCGACTCATTACATCTTCCTCCGCTGCAATCAATTCCCTCAGTCTATACAATAGTCATCAATTTTTTTCGGTAACTGACGACCTCTAACTGGGCGACCGTGGTGATAGTGTTCCTTGTCTATATGTTCGCCCCTGTTCTCTACCGACATTTCGCCCCTCCCATCGTCGTCTCCTGGTGGCGGCCTTTGTGCACGCCCATCGACATCTCCTGGTGGCGGCCTTTGAACACGGTCATTGCCGTCCACTCGTCGCGGCCTGTGGGCACGCCCGTCGTCTTCCTGTGGCGGCATGTGGGCACGCCCTTATCAGTTACGACTGGCGGCCTGTGGGCACGCCCATCGTCGTCTTCTGGTGGCGGCCTGTGGGCACGCCCATCGTCGTCTCCTGGTGGCGGCCTTTGAACACGGTCATTGCCGTCCATTCGTGGCGGCCTGTGGGCACGCCCTTCATCGGTTACGCGTGGCGGCCTGTGGGCACGCCCTTCATCAGTTACGACTGGCGGCCTGTGGGCACGCCCATCGTCGTCTTCTGGTGGCGGCCTGTGGGCACGCCCATCGTCGTTTCCTGGTGGCGGCCTTTGAACACGGTAATTACCGTCCACTTGGGCACGCCCTTCATCAGTTACGTGTGGCGGCCTGTGGGCACGCCCGTCGTCTTCTGGTTGCGGCCTGCGGGCACGCCCTTCATCAGTTACGCGTGACGACCTGTGGGCACGCCTTTGTGTGCGACTTTCGTCTTCTACTTCCGGCGGACTTTGGACACACCCATTGAAATATCCGTTATTTGACAAATCTGGCAATGGCCTATCGCGATTGTTCACTTTGTCCTGCTGCCTATTCGCCACGTTGTCTGACGCCTCATTGCTGTAGTACTTTTTCAAATGGTTGGAGTGTACAAATTTTCGCAGGCGTCGCATACGACCTCGTTCGTCGCCTACGTATTGAATTCTGTAATCAACATCGGATACTACACGAACCACCTTCCATTGTCCCGTCCATCTTTTGAAGAATTTCTTATGCACACCACGCGGTACAGCTATATTGTATAACATGACGAGATTATTCACTTTATAGCGCTGTATGGAAGCATTCACGTCATAATAATCCTTCTGGTGCTTTTGTGCCGTTTGCAGATGGTCCCTTGCCATTTGTTCAACGATAGTGCATTAACGCTTTTGGCAGTAATTGATCCCAACTGTTTGGGTAATTTTCAACCATGGCTCTCAACATTTGGACCAAACTTTCATTCATGCGTTCTGTCTCCCCATTTCCCCACGGTGTAAATGGTGATGTTCTAGTTTTGGCAGCATGAACCATCTCGCAAAGAGACCGAAATACCGAACTTTCAAAGTTGGATCCCTGATCTGAGTGTATGCATGCTGGTACTCCGAACGTACACATGAGTTGGTCCATAAGAACAGTAGCCACCTTCTCTGCAGTTGTATCGGTAAGTGGGAAGGCAAAGGGGAACTTTGTGAAGTAATCTACACCCACTAACATATACATATGGTCATGTTCTGTCTTAGGTAGTGGACCCACGATGTCAATGCCGATTCTTTCAAGAGGATAACCAGCTTTCATGTTAATTAACGGTGCTTTGTGTTTTTTTGTAGGACTTTTTGATTTCTGGCACACCTCACACCGTTGGATATACAACTCGGTTTCGTTTCGTAAATTAAACCAGTGAAATCGTTGTCTTAATTGTTCGACTGTTTTCATATGGCCTAAGTGTCCAGCACAACTATGCATACTAAACAGAACTGGTAGTACAAGTTTACGAGGCAACCACAACTGAAGTATTGTGTTTGGCTCGTCATACCAGATTCTGTAGAGCATACCGTTATCCAGTGTTAATCTGGGATATTATGACCAACAGGACCACAGTTCTCGACTAGCACCCTGCATTTTCTCCCTTGATGGTTGTTCGTTATGTTCAAGCCAGTGTATTACAATGGCTAACGTGCTATCCTCCCTTTGTGCTTGTTGAATTTGCTCTTTTGACCATCCATCTAGTGGACCCAGATTAAAATTGTGTCTACATTGAGTTTCGCTGCTTTGCCCTGGTGCATTTTGTACGATTGGATGGCATGATATGCTCAATTTGTCACCAGACGACCTGACATTGATCAGATCCGTGTATGATTTGAGGTCAGTTTCTTCATTGTCATGTGCCTCTATATTGTCCAACTGTATCCTCTTCCACGGAATTCGAGACAATCCATCCGCGTTTGTATGATCCTTCCCAGGGCGGTGTTGTAGTTCAAAGGGCATGAAGTCCATGATACGCTCCAACCAGCGTGATGCTGGGCCGCGGATATTTTGTGTTGTTTTAAGCCAAGAGAGAGCCCGATTGTCAGTCCGCACCAGAAATACTTGCCCGTATATGTAAGTGATCCAATGCCCACGATAGGGCTAACATTTCTTTCTGATAGACAGTATATGTGGTGCCCTGAGCTCTCTGTAGCGCCTTTGCAGCATATGCAATTGGCTTTTCAACCCCATCCTGGACCTGCGACAGTGTTGCGCCAATACCCTCCTCACTCGCATCAGCGTCAACAATGAATTTTGAACTGTAGTTGGGAAACTCCAGAACGGGTGCCGAACATAATTCTTCTTTAAGCTGGCGAAACGCGTCCTCTGCCTTTTGTGACCATAGAAACATTACACCCTTCCTCTCCAATTGCCTTAATGGTGCTGTACTATTGGCATAGTTCTGTATGAACTTCTGATGATAGCCAACATGTCCAAGAAATGATCTCAATTCAGATATATTAGTTGGTGCTGGCCACTCGTTTATCACCTTTACCTTCTCTGGGTCTACACGTACACCGTCTTTTGAGACTATGTGTCCCAGCAATGTCATCTCAACAGGCAGCAGTTCGCACTTTTCTGGTTTGATTTTAAGACCCGCCTTTTGGAGCCTAGACAATACATCGTCTAACTTGCGCCTGTGGTCTTGTAGAGACTGTGCACAAATCACCACGTCATCCAGGTACACGACACAGTCAATCCATGATAATCGTTTCAGAATGAGGTCCATTGCCCATTGAAAAGTGGCCGGTGCATTGGTTAATCCAAATGGCATTTTTCTGAATTGATAGTGCCCGTCCGGTGTGAAAAAAACAGTTTTCTCCCGATCTCCTTCTTCTACCAGAAACTGCCAATATCCCCGAACCAGATCAAAGTGGCTGAAGTATAGTGCTCCAGTTAATGAGTCCAATATGTCATCTGGTCGTGGCAACGGGTAACTATCCTTTTTGGTGACCAAATTAAGCTCTCTGTAGTCAATTCAAAACCTCCGACCACCATCTTTTTTGTGCACTAACACTACATTAGCTGACCATGGATAATTTGAGGCCTCTATCACGTCGTGATCTAACATGGCTTGCACCTCTTCCCTGATTTCACTCCTTTTAACAGGTGACATCCTTCGGAGTGAGGTTTTAGATGGGTATGCTTCACCGGTGTTAATAGCATGCTTTACCGACACTGCTGTGCCAATGTCATGAGAACCTCTTGATATCGCAGCAGAATGCCGCGCCAGGATATCGTAATGCAGTGACCTTTCCTCCTCGGATATGTCCGAGTTCTTAATAGGAAATAAATCTCTCATTTCTGATTGTAGATCAGAAGAAATATTTATTCGCTCTAGCTGATGGATTTATGAGGTATTCTCCTGACTAGTATTGTTGGCCTGAATGGAATAACAACATTTTGGCAGTTGACCATCAGACATGTGGATTTCATCCAATAGCGGATGCAATTGGCCAATTGTACTTCCTTTCCAAAATACGCACTGCCGTTTCAGATTTGTTAACAATTCTTACTGGGATTTCCCCTTGCGTAACCACCGCTGCCACCTTAATGACTCCCACGCGATATTTGTCTTCAAAC
Organism: Conchocele bisecta; assembly: GCA_029237695.1. Lineage (NCBI taxonomy): Eukaryota > Metazoa > Mollusca > Bivalvia > Lucinida > Thyasiridae > Conchocele > Conchocele bisecta. Next base: position 20,111,355 of record CM055271.1, on the reverse strand, counting down.
AACATTGCTGGCTCTAAAACACCCGACATGTTTTCCTTTGATTTGCCTCCAGTAACATGACAGTTCCGTTCAGCATTGCACGGGCTGGTACATCGATCGTATCAGCTATACGCATGCGGCACGTCTCCAGCAACTGCTGATACAATAACTCTGATGTGCTATTTGCAAAAGATAATGTGTTACTTGCAAAGTCTATAACTGCACCCTTATTGCGCATAAAGTCCTCTCCCAAAATCATTGACTGGGAAACATTCTCACATACATATACTGGCCAATTCCTCACAACATTACCAACTAACAGATCAATATTAACTACTCCATGAACTCCAAGGGATTCAGAATTTGGTCCATTAATGTTTAATTTTGTTTTAATTATCCCTTGTTTGTTTGGTATTCTGTTGTATGTCTCCCTATTAATAAGTGTAACTTGGGCGCCTGTGTCTACAAGTGCACACACTGTAAGTCCTCCAATCTCACAATTATCTGACACAGCCGTGCCTCTACCATTGTCCAAGGACTGACCATATTGTATAGACTGGGGTGGGGAAGTGGCCGTTGATATCCCACCCCTTATTCGTTTCCCGACATTCCATTCTGTTGGTGCATAGATGATTTAGGACAGGCAGGATCCCTCCAGAAGTGACCCTGTTGGCCACAGGCATGACAAGTACCTCTCACACCTTAACCACGGCCACGTCCCCTAGATCCACGGCCTCTTCCCCGGTAACTTCCAACATATCCTCTATAACCTCCGTTGTCTTGTCGCCTGTATGGAATATTGTTCATTCCAATGCCTCGCCTTTCGAGAGCTAACGCTATAGCATCTGCCAAATTGTTTGTTTCTATAGCCTGGGTCGCTCCCACCATTACGTCGGGTAGTACATCCATTTTCTGTTCTTTTGCAGATGTCATGTTTCTCTGCAATTTTGCATTTAATCGCAAGGCAGCTTGAAGCGCTTCGTCTGCAGTTTTTGGATTTGACTGCAGGACCCAAATTTTTAAATTTTTATGAATGCCTTGGATGAAGTACTTAGAAACTATCTTATCACGGTATTTTTCTTCCCAGTCTGGGTAAGCCTTCTTCGATAAGACTTTCAATTCAGCCATATACCTATCCAAACTTTCACAGGACAGTTGTTTCCTAGTTTCTAATGCAGCTTCGAACGTGGCCCTGTTACTTTCAGGCGCAAATTTACGATTCAATGCCGGTATCAATATATCCCAATTCAAGCGTTCTTCTTCTGTACAGTCCCAATATTGACTATTTGCCCCATCAAGTAATACTGTTGAAATGTGTTTTAGACAAAAGTCCCTTGTCCAATGGTTGATTTCAACTACACGTTCATAATTTCTCAACCATGAAGTGAAGTCTTCTGTTTCACCTGCTGTGAACACCGGTGCTTTGACATCAGGAATATGTGACGGTCTAATTGGCGGCATTGCATAAGTTTCTCAGGACGAAACGGTTCAATATCAACGTGTAATTTTGTCGCCATTAATTCATCTGTCAACTCCTCTATTCTTGATTCCAACTTCCTGATCTTACTTTTCGACATCCTCCCTATTTTAAGTTTGACTTTATGTGTAACTTATAAGCTCAATATCCTGTGTCAAAGTAGTGTACACAATAGTTTATTTGTAAGCTGATATGTATATGCAAATGTCAAATGTTTTTTTTTATTTTTACTGTGTCATGGTGTCATCCATTACTACCATTACATTCAACTTCACTATTTTCGTGTACTTTCGCCTTTGAATAATGTAATCGGCCTGTGGGCACAATTACCAGACTGTACTGTAACTTTCAAATGTATTACTCATCAAGTTTATTGTAAAATATGTTCAGCAACTTCACTGATCTTGCTCCACCAAAGACGCTTGAGTTCATCGCATGGGTGAAGTCCATCAGTCAACTTATTGTAATTAAATGTAACTTTCCTACGACCTCTGTGATTTCTTAAATTCGTATGAAATGCCAGATGTTTACCCGTATGCTGAACATTGAAGTCGTTGATGAAACTGTTAATTGTAGACACAAATGTCTCAAATAATTGCTGGTGACGATCCGTAATATGTTGCACGTTTATTGTGGATTTTGTTGGGTATTTTCAGACAGATAGTCGCAGATCTTTTGGCGGGATTGTCGCTATAACAATGTGAGCATCGGGCGTATATTTCCTAATTATTTTGCACAGTGAGCGAAAATTTTGTATTATTTTCGTCTTCAATTTTTCCAGTTCAATACTAGATCTTTCTGGTAAGTCCTCTCGAACATCGTTGATTCCCAAACAAATAACAAATAGCTGGTGTGAATTACTTCCTAGCTTTTTTCACAAACCGTACATGATCGTTGATATGGGAACCTGGTTTTACAGTAAACAGTAAAATACTGGGAGTTCAGTTTGTAAACAATCTTTTTATTTAGAACCGGAAAGCATGGTAGAGAATCAGACCGATGCTAGATACTACTAATTTCACAGACCACATGTAAATCCGTGACTAAATTCCGGACCTATTATTTAACCATAATTCGGACTCATTACATCATCAACAAAAAATTTAAAAAAATCAGAATTTTCCCGAGGCTCAAACTGCACAAAAGGAATACTAATCAAATACATTTTTCCAGTGCTAGATACATGTACCATTTGAGATGTCGGGGCAATAATGGTTACATAAGGTTGGACAGTCAATTATCGAAACGTTCTACGTTTAGAAATATGTCATACATGTATATTGTGGTTTTAATTGACCCGTTTCACAAGGCAGCTAGTTCAAACTGAGAAATTGAAATGATCTCCCAATCTATCAGGGACCCGTTTCACTAAACTTCGTACGACTAAAATATTCGTAAGTGCAAAATTAAAATCTGTATATTTCACATTAACAACGTTTTCTTGTAAACAATTATTGGATTTACATTTAATTAGCATAGGCTGCAGCCTATGCTCAATAAATATAAATGCATCTATTGAAATTTCCAGACAATCCTAAATTCGCATTTACATGTACGAACATTTTAGTCGTAAGAAGTTTAGTGACACCCCCCCTGGATCATAGATGTTTAAGCTGTAAATTGCTCCAGCTAAGGGGTCGATTGGACCACCTTGTGAGATGTGTGAGAGAGAACCTTACTTGATAACGTTGGTCTGACTGTACCATCGGGAATGAATATGAATCCTCTCGCTCCTAGCGACATACTCACTGAAATGGAAAGAGTAGTATAATGTCGCCGGTATCTGCACGTGTTGAGGTTTCGGTTGCACTACCTCATGTAGTCTTATTGCAATGTAAATCACAAGTAACTTCTCCCTCTGTACTTACCTGCCTGAGGGCACCATCGGCCTTAAAATTGGCAGAATTTTTCGGTTTGACGTCACGCTGCTTAGTATAAAATAACTGACATCCCTGTAATATTTATGAATTTATTATGTACAGACCATCTGCCATTTCAACCTATTATATCCTGAGTTCTATCCCATTTCCCGTCCTCTATGAAATGGCACGGGCGGTAAAACTGGCCAATGGCTTGTTCAAACCAAGATGGCCACTACATGCGCCTTTAGAATACATGAACCAGAGAATGTTCACATATAAAGTCAAATTTGAGTTAACGATCCAAACATAGTTATTATATGGGAAAACATGACGGAACTTGGAAAAGTAATATGACTTTGAGTTATCAGTAGTTTGACTGAGAGAGTTTAAGATAACAAGTATAGACTGTATGTAATACATATTATGCATATTTCTAAAAACCTTTACGAAGCTATTATGTTTGAGTCAACTGTTGATCAGAGATGGAACGGGTGAAAGATACAATCACACGAACTATCAACAACCAATGAGCGTGATATCGATCGAATGTGCATGGTTCTGGTATCGACTGTTGTACAGCGTCTTTGTCGGGCGATGATAACTGATCCATGTCACCATATATGAGACACGTCATGCTATTGTGTACCTAATAACATATGTCATTTACGGAAAATATATTAAACATTGTAAATATTTTTCATGTGATATCGCACATGTTATTACTAGGTACAAACTCGCGTGGCCTGTCTCATATAGAAACAGACACCATCCAGTTTTCAGCGTGAACCGCCTTCACACAGGGTATAGTCATCATACATGTTATATATACCATATATTGCACCCCTGTATAAGCTCAACAATAGGAATGATTGCTGCGCTATTTTAAGTGAGAATTTGGCTCGATAAAAATACTTCCAGTTGTTCAATGCGATTTCAAAATGGCAAAACACCGGTAAGTACCTTGTTAATCTCGTGTATATATTTGTAGAGACGACATATGAATATGACACTAGGCTTATCCGGATTCATGCGAGATTGCCTAGTTTCCCATATCATTCATGAAAACTGCCCGTTCTGGAAGCGATTTTGGATTTTGTTTTCATGTTCACAACCGTCGAAATCACGGAGCATACTTTTTAGTTTGATGCGAAGACCATCTACATGTACTTGGCTTCGTAAGTTGATTGCCAGTGGATTCTAAATTCTGTTACTGCTTTAGTGTAAAGTCACATATCCATGTATAATTGTGGCCCCTATGATACACATTTTAGCATGGGATTATGAGTGCATGTGCACGAGGCGATGTGCCGCGCTTATATGTATTCACATTTTGGTTGAATGCCGTTACCCAGCAAGCGTGGATTGTGCTTGCATGCTATTATAGCAACTTGAAAGATATTTTATGTTAAACGTTATAGGGTGTGCGCAGTTTATCAATGTTAAAATCATGAACTGAATTTCTCGGGTCTCATGTTGACGCGGTTAATAGAGGAATTCAATACGTTTTGTATGATACTAAGTCTACTGTCGCTTTTACTTACTTTTTGTGCATACCTCCTTGTTATGTCACATGTTGACTGATTGAAGAATATATCCGAGTTCAATTTGTCTATGTCGTTTAAAATTGTGTACATTTGTACCATGCCGGTCTTTCAACGTTGGTAGATCTAAGGTTTTCATGGTAAATATAAAGATAATGATTTTCACGAGTTTTATTGTATGGCACTGTACAGTTCAGTTCAGTTCAATCTTGGATTTAACTCCCGTAATTGATACATGGCGATGGCTCTGTACAATTTCAATAGAATTCTTGTAAATGAATTTCTTAAGAAATGAGGGATGTGTGTTCCAGATGAGGTATAATTAGTGTCTTGTAGATATGTAGGAGCTATTCCTTTTCCTTGAATATGAAGTTTCTTCTAATAATTCCTAGAACTTTGTTCGCTTTCTTGACTGAGTTTAAAATGTGTTTACTGAATTGCATGTGAGCGTCAATCCAAAGTGCTTGACTTCTGAAATAATCATGGTTATAGTATTGGCTTCGCTTTCACACATACACCACTCGTTATGAATATTGTTTCTCCTACATGTAAGTGCAAATGTTTGCACTTTCCCGTGTTAAACCGTAATTGCCATGTGTCCTACCATCGTGAGAAAGTAGCCAAATATACATGTACGCGTTCACGCTTACTCTGGCAATTCTCTACAAGAGCATATTATCGTTTGTATATAGTTTTTACCAAAATCCCGTACTACTTCTTGTAAATCGTATATAAATGTTAAACATACTGAAGGGCCTAATACAGTCCCTTAAGGGTCCCCACTAATAATGTTCGCCCACTCTAAGTGTTCACCATTGAGTCTTATCTAGGCGCGGATGCAGGACCTCCTATACTATAGCGTGCGGCACCCTGTATGTCCGATTGTCGTAATTACGTTATAACTCTCACTATATATGTATATTAAATGTTATAACTCTCACTATATATGTATATTAAATGTTATAACTCTCACTATACAGGGGACCTACCAATTATCCGGACAATCAATTTATCGGACAAATCAAAATAGCTGTTAATTAAACGCATTCATTGGAACCGATTTTGCAACGGACACATCTAAGTCACTCAAGTGCTTGCTGTTTCCATGCCAGTGTGAATAATATATCGCCAAGTTAAACATTTTAGTAAAATTTGCTGAAAACATTCCCCCAACTATGTCCACAAGTTGTTTACAACGTCAAACGTCGCGCGGGGGCTTGTATCTGTCATTGCGCATGCGCATAATTTGAGGCCCCCTATAGAGTTTTTCAATACTCTGTTGTGTGAAGTATGCAGCCGATACGATGCATTCCTCCAATATAATTTTCAGACTGTTTAATACACAATGTACAATACTGTACAGAGCAGATAGGAAGGAATGCGAAAATGTATTATGATAGAAAAATAACGAAGAGCTACTTATTAAAAAAAAAAAAAAATTGTTTTAAAGCCAAATCGCCCCAAGCCATTTCGGACCCAAGCCATTATACACCTTTTCGCACCCATATTAATTTGTGGATAAAAGCGACAGGTGCGAAAACACCAGTGTACGAAACGATCATTACCGCGGATTTTCCACCAAATTATGAAGAGCTCAATCGAGTGCGCCCACTACGTCATTGCAGAGTTGTTCTATAAATACAATAAATTCTATAAATACGATGATTTCCAAGAAGCGAATGGTGATTGTTTTTTCTGCAAAACAACACAATGCTGTTTATACTGGTTTTCAGGCGATAAAATTATGATTTGAAGGTGAAAATACAAGTTATAAGACGATTATACATTTGTCCGGATAATTGATTGTCGATGTTAATTTTGGGGCAATCTTACGACTGATGATCTGACCCAATTTTAAGTGAGAAAGATGGCACAGTTTACTAAATAGTTTCCATGCATTGAGAAAGCAAGAACCGACGATTGTTCTGTGAAAATTTTATGCCCGTAGCTGCTATTTTAAGAAAAATATCATAAAAAAACAACCATTTTTGTCCGATAATCTAGAGGATCCCTGTATATGTATATTAAATGCATGTAACGTTTACATTGACACTGTTGTTGTTGTTGTTCCACCGGATGAATGTCACCGCCGTGAAGACGTAGACATATTATCACTGTTACTATAACAATACGATCAATTCTATGAAATTAAATAACGTTTAACAGTTAATATTAATATAATTGATGATATACATTAAATGCGTAGGTCAAGGCGTAACAATTGTACTGTCAAATGAAATGTCTGAAGCAAACAGAACAAGAAAAACATACGTGCATAAGCAAATGGCATGGTGAACAGTTTCCACACATTCTTTCCGTTTAATTTGAACATCACCAATGCTCCGCATCACACATTATATCACACATTATATCCGAGCATCAAATTGAAATTGCATTATACTGTCAACGCAATAAACAGTTCGACTTTACATGAAAATTGATCAAAAATCATTTCCTGGACGGGCATGTCCGGTAGTATTCTCGAATGATCTGGGAAACTAGGCAATCTCGCAAGAACTATGAAAGCTATACAAGAGAAGAAACCCAATGTGCATGACCACGTGGTTACAACAACAACAACGTTGTCCATTCCAAAGTAAGTTTATTTTATATTTTCCTTAATATGCAACGGATTTTTATGAAATATGGCGCAGCAAACGCGTGAGCTGCATTTGGTGGTACAGGGAGTTCGGCACAGACTTATATCGTTTTTGCGAAAAATCGATTCTTCGCAAAAACGACAGAAGTTTGGGCGAAAATGCAGAGACCACCAATATGCAGCTCATGAAGACGCGTTTGATGCGCAATATGTAATCAAAATCCGTTACGTAAGAAGGACACTATAAAAGAATACGTATTTTGAATCAGATGGATTCTGGAAGTTTCAGTACTTGTTGTTCTTGTTAGTACCACGTGATTATACACCTTGCTACAAGTACCTGTGTTTTTCCCATGTGAAATCGAGCCAAATTCTCACTTAAAATAGCGCAGCTATCATTCCTATTCTTGAGCTTATATAGGCGTGATGTATTGGCTGGCCCTAAAATCCTGGACAAAGTTTATAACTAATTAATATGGGGCTGTGACTGGAAAAGAATGGGGTTATTATCCACTCACCGATAGGCAAGAGTATAACGTTAGTCCACGTACGTAGTACGTGCTTACGTAACACCTTTCAATTTCAATAACTCACGAACAGCTTCGTTGCTTTTGATAATATATGGCTACAATGTATATCATGACATGTTGCTTTGTTTTGCAAGCAATCATCGTATACATTAGGCATTATGTGCTGCGAATGTGCCTCCAATTCTACATTCAGAGTATATCTAAACATATTGAAAAAATGCATATAATTTATTAAATAAAGCTAATCCTTTATCTGTAATATTATACATGTGCAATATTTCTCGCCAGAATTGTGTTGTGTAATATAGGTATTACGAAACCAAAATTAGACAGCTGGAGAATCACAATTTCTACAATATGAATCACGTGATCGGGACATTCCCTCTTACGCAAAAAGTCAATGTCGACCGGAAGAAGCTCGTTCAACAAAGAAAAGGATTTGATATGTGTGCCATCTTCGGTTCAATCGAGCATGCTCAATTTATCAACATAAATATCACATGACACGCGATGTTCAATCGGGCATGCTCAATTTATCAATATAAATATCACATGACACGCGATTCAGAAATTCAAGAAACCTTCATTCCAGTGATTTAGGGTTGAAAGAGTTAATATTTCGCTAACATGAAGATGTTTTGTTCTCACAAATATGAAATTACTTTCAAAAAGTGCAGATCCTGATGAGACGGCTCGTTACGAGCATAAACCGCTACGTAGCCAGTTGGTGAAACGCCCCAAGAAAAATGACATATTAAGACCATATTTCTGGCGGGTATTATTCATAATCATAGACAATAATCGTATTTAACAAACGAAGGCAGCTAAACACATTTCCATTATAGTATTGTTTGCAGGTCAATGCCTTTAACACTTTCAACACTACAGACCATTTCTGTGGTTTTGCAAACAGTGTAGATCCTGATGAGCCGACTCGTAACGAGCCGTCTCATCAGAATCTGCACTTTTTGTAAGTATTTTTCAATATTAGAGCAAAACACCCATTTTTTTTTAAAAATGGACTAGTCTGAAAATCATTGCGTGATTATTGGATTGGTCTGAAAATTAACATATTACAGTCCATTCCAGTGACTTAGGTTGGAAAGAGTTAATATTTCGCTAACATGAAGATGTTTTGTTCTCAAAAATATGAAATTACTTTCAAAAAGTGCAGATCGTGATGAGACGGCTCGTTACGAGCATAAACCGCTATAACGGGCTTTCGAGTTCTAAGCGTTAATTGTAACGATAACGATACGATACTCAGTAGGCACAAACTGATCTTTATATCAAAAACATGATCTGAGACATTTTCTGGCAAAATGAAAATTCAATCACTATTACCCCACGTATTGATTGGCATTATTATACATTTCATATCGGACTAAATGTCCTCACTGATATTAGGGGCGATAACCGTGTTTCCTTAACATGTTAAGTGACATTACGCTGTATTTATTTTCTGATGTGAAATGATCATACTTTATAATCTGCCGAAACTATTAATTTTTTGACGCATTTAATTAGTATAAATAATTAAAACATATCCTGCCTCATTTGCATATGAAAATAGCCCGATACCACCGCGCGTCACTATCAGTACAATACATATTACTAAATGATTATATCTGTATAGCGGGCACTAGTAATATTTAGAACTGGTGTAATGACACAATTATACACTAATTTAATTCCTATAAAGAAAACTTTGAGCCTACTGAGTGGGCGTGCAACTTTAAGAGTTAAATGACTTACGGATAATGGACCCGACGACCAGCAACATCCAAGTTTCGGAAACCATTCTGCCGCATGCATGAACCCCGAGATATTCAAAATGAACACAGTTGTTGTCTTGTCACTCTTGCCTGTGACTGGAGAAATGAGGCTTATAACTTTTGATACCAATATGCGTGTGGATCCAGCTCATCGTGTACACATCGTTCGACGTTGTTCGCCTTTCAGCCTGTAAAACTCCCCCGATGCCTCTAGCAGACCCCACAGCTCTGTATTGGGCAGCAGGACTGTACTAGCTGGGTAGGAACTAGGCTGGCCAAAGGTGCATGAAACCACATTTGAGACACGCCATGGGATTATGTAACTTCGGACATCTGAGTAATTTCGTGAAATACGTTTACAAAATTTACAATATTTTTCATAAATTAAGTCAAAAGTTGACAACATTTTCAGAGTACATGCGGAATTATACTCTGAAAATGTTGTCAACTTTTGACGTCATTTACGGAAAATGTTTTAAATTTTGTAACCGTGTTTCATGAAATTACGCAGATGTCCGAAGGTACAAAATCACATGGCGTGTCTCATGTCTTCTCTCTCACGTGTTTCTGCTCGAGAAGCCGGACAACAAAGATATACAAGTATACAGCCGGCGCTGTCAGCTATTTCTAGTTTTAATTTGCATCATTTGTACCATTTTCAAAATATACGTAATAATGAATCCTGTGCATGTATATATCTTGCCATCGACGTATACCCGGACCAGGAATGCGCGTGTGTCGTCTCATCTAGGTATGAGTTGGTTACACACGTTTATGTTTTCAATCCGAATGTACTGGTTGTGCGGAAGCATATTGTGGTCGCCATATCAGTGTCACCATGCATGGTTGTATGGCGGTCCGTTAGTTATACTTCGTCACTTCGTTTATACTCTAATATTATATACTACCCAGTGATTTTACTGTGATTCTGGAGGGATTTATTTCCTTGAAGAAAATATTTCCTCCTAGACGTTGGCGAGACGTAATTGACTTCACGTGTTGACGTCATTTCCGGCGAACAAACAATTCATACGCTAACGTCAAAATTGTCACTTTTGTCAACGTGGTTTAAGAGAAAATTTCACATTTTTTGAAGAGCATGCAATATACAATTTATTCAATTACCACTTTGAAATTTCTCTTGACATCTGTAAATTAGACTTTAAAAACTGTACGGTTTCTTTTGTCGCTGAGTATACATTGTACACAAATTCGAATACAATATTTAAGGAATAAAACCATGGGCTGTTGCGTTTACAGTAGAATGAAAAACAGTTTGTCTATTTATAGTGCTTGGAGTCCGCTTATTGGAGTCATCGCAAACTTTAAACAGACCAAACGTTTTTTCGTACTACAGTAAACGCAACTGCCCATGGTTTTATTATATGCATATTCGGATAGTTTCAAAGATGTAAATAACCAAAATACGGCGTTAAAATTAACGATTTTATTGTTTTACGTCATCTTGTCGCAATTCATGGAACAACGACGTTGCCAGTCAATAGTGTGACGTTATTGACAACGAAGATGAATGTCATGTATTTTAATGATGTCAAACAAATTATAACGAATAAACAACATCGCCTGACGTCTTTTGGGGCTAATGTAATGTACTGGGATATAAAGGCAATATAGTACGTTGAATGGGCGTTTCCATTATGAAGTTAAGGACAGTGTAAATATATAAATGTACACCAACATTTATATGCAACTTTCCTGTATTTATAATCTCCAATTATTTGTTTACCGTCAACACTATTCAAGTTTGTGGAATAGTTATATTTTAATTTAAGAAAAATGTGCCTAATCGGTGGGACCCCGACTTTAATAATAATGATTGTACAGATATTCAAACTTGTATAATTATTAACTTCTGTGTTAGGTGGACTATTAGTTTTGTGTAGGGTCAACATTGTTATAAATAGCATTTTCTGACCGTTGTCGTAATAAGATCAAAGGACTGAACGTTCTGAAATTATTCGCAGCATGTGTTTGTGGATTACGCATAGACTAATAATTAATCTAGAATGGAAAGCAGCAGCAGCAGCAACAACAACAACAACAACGAGTTAAAAATATATTTTTGGAAAACCCATAATGATAAGTAGATTTATATTCTGAGACACATTCTGAACCAAAATCGAAGATTGTATTCGTGCACCGAATCATAGAGTTACGAATCGCGAATACTCGAGTATGGCGGTTAATCGTCGCACCCTTAGACTACGGAAACATGAAAAAGCAAACAAAACATTTATCACACTGAAAAGGTGATCAAGCTAAGTTGAAAACTTCTACTTTAAGGTGGAAAATCGACAACGCGGGGAAGAAGCGAATACTGAACGAACTGTAATTACTGTATTCGTACTTTTTTGGCTCGTTCCTACGCGGCGTACAGACGTAGGCACGAATTTTAACGTTCTCGGTTTATGTCGCAACGCGGCGCAGAAATGCTGGAGCGAACTTTAAGATTATATTGGCATCTCCATGGCGAATTCAATCGCCACATAGATGCGAATAATAAGAATACGAAGTTTCTCTAATTGGCCACCATAAGGTTGTTTTGGTGTGTCACAGTGGGCCCGGAGTGTTGACTGTACTTTGCTGAACTCGTGACAATCATGTATGACGGGCCATGTGATGTTGTACCTCGGAGGATGTGCGATGACGATATTTACCGTAGATGTCGTCGAAGCTTAATAATATAATCCCGCAATGGCTGAAATGTCTTCAGAATTTAACGTAATTTGCAAAATAAACATCACAGTTTCTGTAAATATTTTTCATGAATAACCGCACATCTCCGAAGGTAGAACATCTCATGGCTTGTCTGATATGTACACGGCGGGGTATCCAACTCGAGCATGGTAAAGTATTTGCCGAATGTTCTGGCTGTCAGGCAGGTCGAGTCGCTCTCCATGACAGACAGAAAACATCCGGTTAGTTGATGTCTGACATACGATGGACTATGTCTTTTACATTGTAATAACACAACTGTATTAACTAGTTCACCCCTAAGTAGCTGGAATGGATTTTGATATGTTAATTTTGCAACCAATCCAACGGTCATAAAATGACTTTCAGACTAGTCCATTTATGAAAAGGGGGTGTTTTTGTTCTAAAGAAATATGAAACTTACTTTAAACAAGAGGGCCATGAGTGCACTAATTCGCTCACCTGACTCCATGAACACCAGAGGAGAATGTGACATTGAGTTAATATGTGTTTTAAAAAAAATGTGCTATTTTTAGATGGCGGTCATCTTGGATTAAGCGATGACTCTCATTTTACCAAATCTGGAAATGCTTCACCCAATGATCTTAACTTACTTTGAAGTTTGGCCAGCATCGGCCAGCATCAGCCATGTGGTACCCGAGAAAAAGACGTTCAAAATATCGAATAAATGGATCTTTTGGCAGCCATCATGGATGACATAATCATCCAATTCCAACAAATATTGCACCAGAGCAATCACCTCATCGATACCTTCAATTTGATATATGACATGAGCATATTCGGTCAAAAATAAAATTTGACCCCACGGGCCACGCCCATTTTTGACCTGGGGGTCACCATTTTAACACCTTTGAAAGAGCATTTTACATCGATCATTCCTACCAAGGTTCGTCGAAATCCGGCTGGCGGTTCATGAGAAGAAATCTTTTTAAGAATTTGCGCTATTTTTAGACGGCGGCCATCTTTGATTAGGGACGACCTCCGTTGTAACAAATCTGAAAAGGCTTCACCAATGGATCATAACTGTGAAGTTTGGCTACCATGGGCCAAGCGGTTCGTGTGAAGAAGAATTTTGAAATCTCCAATAAAAGAACGACCTTTTGACCTTTCGGCGGCCATCTTGGATGACATGACCAGCTAATTTCGACAAAAAATGTACCAGAGCGATCGCCTCTTTAATACCTTCGATTTGATATAGACATGATCATATTCGGTCAAAAATAAAATTTGACCCCACGGGCCACGCCCATTTTTAACCCTGGGGTCACCATTTTAACATCTTTGAAAGAGCATTGTACGTCAATCATTCCTACCAAGTTTCTTCGAAATCCGGCTAGCGGTTCATGAGAAGAAGATTTTATAAGAATTTATGCTATTTTTAGACGGCGGCCATCTTGGATTAGCGATTACCTCCATTTTAACAAATCTGAAAAGGCTTCACCCATAGACCATAAGTTTTAAGTTTGACAACCATGGGCAAAGCGGTTCATGTGAAGAAGAATTTTGAAATCTCTGATAAAAGAACGACCTTTTGACATTTCGGCGGCCATCTTGGATGACATAACCATCCGATTTCGACAAAAAAATGCACCAGAGTGATCGCCTCGTTGATATCTTCGATTTGATATATGACATGACCATATTCGGTCAAAAATAAAATTTGACCCCACGGGCCACGCCCATTTTTGACCCCGGGGTCACCATTTTAACAACTTTGAAACAGCATTGTACATCGATCATTCCTACCAAGTTTTGTCGAAATCCAGTTTTTGAAGAATTTGTGCTATTTTTAGACGGCGGCCATCTTGGATTACGTAATGACGTCATTTTAGCAATTTTGTAATCCCCATGACCATGAAGTTTGGTGACTATAGGCCCAATGGTTACCGAGGAGAAGACGTTTGAAAATGTTCACGGACGACGACGACGACGACGGACGACGGACGACGGACACATTGCGGTAACAATAGCTCACATGAGCTTCGCTCAGGTGAGCTAAAAAGTGCAGATCTTGATGAAACGGCTCGTTACGAGCCGGTTCATCTGGATCTGTACTGTTTGCATAAACCGCTATAGCGGGCTTTCGGGTTCAACGGATTAAGGACCCGTGCGACCTCTGGTCACTGTGTGATTTTCAAACACACATGGTTCCTAAATGTGACGGGATATATGTATGATATATATGTGAACCTTAGCTTGTTATTGTATACTACATCATTGTACATGATGCACGTCGGTCATCTTAGTGTGTACTTAATGTGTACAGTTTTACCTCTTGTGGTTAGTTATGTTTAAACATCGTTTATTGTATATAATTACAATGGGATTGGGCTAAACTTTCTCACAACATTACCCATACCTCTTGTGGCGTTTGAAACATACCACAAATAATATGACATATATAATTTTGAAGCAATATAGTGCAATATATAAGGCGTTAAAGAACTGCGTCATATGGGTTGTTTTCATCTCAGTTATCTGGTGATATGCAATGTCTAATTTCTAAAGTGTCTGTTATTTTCTTTGATAATCCAGTAATGACAGATATATACATGTATTAGCATACATACTGTATCAAATACAATGACATGTAGGCAGTTATCTGAGACTATTGTCACTGGTGTGTTCAAATTTCGCATATCTCCTGATACGTGAGTCCAATGTTCGCTAAAGTTCATTAGAAGCTTCCTCACATTGATAGCTAACCACCCTGGGTCATTCGAGTAAAGTTGACCCATTGGTAGTGGGTGAGACACTCCCCGGCGGTCGTTTAGTTTCCCATACATCTCGCGTCCCAATGTCAAAGTCATGTTTGCATTTAGGTCATCAATGACATTTTATTCTTTGACAGATTTTGATAATAGGCGGGATGATCAATACATTCTGAGAATAGTGTTGTAGTTTATTACTTCTTTAGATAGATTCTCATAATTTGGTGGGCGTATACATGCACCTTGAAATAAAATACATCAAACTAATTCTTTGAAATAAATATAAATGCAAAACTCATGTGATGATGGTTACCATGGGAATGTAGGTATACAGTATACGCTACCCGGAGCATGTTTATGCCACCGAATGGTGAGGGGTGCATATAGTGTTACGGCGTCCATAGTGTCCCGCTCGGGTAAATTTCTTATAAGTTCCGTTTATTTTCACGTAACTGCTTCATATTTCACACATGCATTCTATTAATGGTCCTCTATCAAGCTGTGACATATCTATGATCCTTGGGCACCTGCTAAACCCATGGTCAAGGTCACACACTTAGTGTGTTTAAAACCTTTCTTAAAAAAATTTCTTATTGTTTCTGTTTCCTTTTAAGTAATTACTTCATATTTCACACATGCATTCCTCCGATGGTCCTCTATGATGCTGTAACAAATCCACCATCGTCGGGTCACCGCTAAGCCCAAGGTCAAGGTCACATACTGAGTGCATTCAAAACCTTATCGCTCGGGTAAATTTCTTATAATTTTTGTTTCCTTTCACGTAACGGGTGAAATATGGGATTCGACCCCGTTAACCCGGCCTAAAATGACCTTAGCTATTGACATGCCGTTAAACACCATTAAATACGAATACATAAATACAACCACCATACTTGCATAATAATGTCCCATTGGTATGTGTCACAACTAACTGCTAAAGTCACGACCGTCAAGTGACATTCATCTGATTTTGCTGTAAAATCCTGTTATTATTACTATTAGGCCATACAAAAAAAGAACTTTGGTTTTCAGTCATGGGGTTTGTGGAATGGGAGAGCGGATTTTTTATATATGTTTTGTTTGTTTGAGATGTTTGTTTCTGATTTGTTTCAAGGTTCCCGATGCATATATGCTGTATAAAGTTAATATGACCTCTTTAGACGTGAACAATCACCAAATCTTTGTCAGACATGATTGGATTTCACATACTTTTGCATTGTAGTGTTTTTAGTTCGCCTGCACGAAGTGCAGAAGAGCTTATGGCATACCCCCGGCTTCGTCGGCGTCCACAAACTTAACGTTGGAGTAAATGTCTTATAACTTCTGTTTCCTTTCATGAAGCACCTTGTTATTTCATACATGCATTCCCCAGACGACCCTCTATCATGCTGTAGCAAATCCATGACCCACCACCCAACCCTTACCCTAAGTTCAAGGTCACAGACTTAGCACATTCATTAACTTAACGTTGGGATAAATATCTTATAACATATGTTTTCTTTCATGGAACGCCTTGATATTTCATACATGCAATTCATCTGATGATATTCTATCGTGCTATATAAAATCCATGACCCACCGCCCACCCCTTACCCCAAGGTGAAGGTCACAAACTTAGCACATTCATAAACTTAACGTTGGGGTAAATGTCTTATAACACCTGTTTCCTTTCATGGAACGCCTCGATATTTCACACATGCATTCCTCAGATGACCCTATATCATGATGTAGCAAATCCACGACCCACCACCCAACCCTTACCCCAAGGTCAAGGTCACAAACTTACCATGTTCATAAAATTAACGTTGGGGTAAATGTTGTGTAACTTATGTTTCTTTACAGGGAACGCCTTCATATTTCATACATGCATTCATCTAATGATAATCAATCGTGCGATAGCAAATCCATGACCCACCACTCACCCCTTTCCCCAAGGTCACAAACTTAGCACATTCATTAACTTAACGTTGGGATAAATGTATTATAACCCTCTATCATGCTGTAGCAAATCCATGACCCACCACCGAACCCTTACCCTAAGGTCAAGGTCACAAACTTAGCATGTTGATAAACTTAACTTTGGGGTAAATGTTGTGTACCTTCTGTTTCTTTACAGGGAACGCTTTGATATTTCATAAATGCATTCATCTGATTATCCTCTATTGTGCTACAGCAAATACATGTCCAATCCCCCACCCATTTCCCCAAGATCAACATCATAAACTTAACGTTGAAGTAAATGTCTTTTTATAATTTATGTTTCTTTACAGGGAACACCTTGATATTTCATACATGCATTCATCTGATGATCCTCTATTGTGCTACAGTATAGCAAATCCATGACCCCCACCCCTTTACCCAAGGTCAAGGTCACAAACTTAGCACATTCATACATGCATTCCTCATGTGAATAGCTATCATGCTGTAGACAATCACCAACTTAGTGCCTTCATAAACTTAACGTTGGGTTAAATTTTGAATACTTTCTGTTTTCAGGGAGCGCATTGATATTTCATACATGCATTCATCTTAGTATGCTATATCATGCTATAGCAAATCCACGACCCACCTTCCACCACTGACCCCAATGTCAAGGTCCACCTTGACCTTCACCTTGGTGACCTTCACCTTTGTGTCAACAATTTTGGACGCACATCCAAACTCCATCAATAGCTTCTTCACATTGATGGCTGGCTATCCACCCAGTATCATTCGTATGACCTTGATGTTAACACTTTTGGATGTTCGTTCAATGTGTGACATTGACCTTGGTGACATTGACCTTCGTATCAATAACGTTAGTCGGATGTTCGCTAAAGTTCCTTAGTAGCTTCCTTACATTGATACCTAACCACCTAGGGTAATTTGGGTGACCTTGACCTACTTTTCTTTAAATATAGGTCACGTCCATCAAAAATTGGACGTACGTCTAAATTTCACATTATTCCTGATATATGCTAGTCTGATGTTCGCTAACGATCATTAGTAGCTTCTACACACTGATAGCTAACCACCCTGGGTTATTCGAGTAGCTTGACCCATTGGTAATGGGTGAGACACTTCATGGCAATCGCCTTGTCATCAGTTGTCCCTTATGATCATGATGATGATCATCATCATCAACATCATCAAGTACTGTACTGTACAAGTTACTGCTCCATTATAAAAGTAGTAAGATTAGTACTAATTGCATTTTTTTAGGGAGTGGGACTAAACGACTGGTGTGGTGAGGACCTGACCAGGTCAGGTTATTCTAATTGCTGGGCTGAATATATTATGTTTTCTGTAAATATTCAGTTCTGATTTTGGGACTCCTCCCCCTCACCCCCAACCCTCCCCACATCACAACAGGCTAAATAAGTAAATATGGGATTAGACTTTGTTAAGCGGGCCTGAAATGTCCTTTCCTGTTGACATGCTGCTAAACACCATTAAATAAATAACTTGAGTTCCTGTTCCAAAAATAATTCTTTAAAAAAGAGTGTGGCTGGTTGGGCGCATGTGAAGGGTAATTTAACGATGGGGTTTATCCTTACAGGAATGCCGATGTGATATCCCTTGTTTGGCTTTCTGGTACGCGAGAGTAGAATCTTGTTATATCCATTATAAGAGTAGTACTAATCCTATTACTTTTAAGGCATAGGGCTAAATGATTATTGTGTGGTAAGTGGTGGTTGGTTGGGAGCATGCGATGGGTAATTTAATGATCGGGATTCATCCTTACCGGAATCTCGACCGGAGACGTGGTTTCGCGCTCGGCTACGTCTTTGGCATTCTTGTATTTGAGAGTTGAATCTGGTTACACCGCCTATAAGAGTGTAAGCGATTATTCATAATCATATTACTTTTAGGGGAAGGATCCAAGTGACTGGTGTGGTATGGACCTGGAACCAGGTCAAGTTATTACAATTTCAGAGCTGAATATATATTTGTTTCCCATGTAAATATTCTTTTCTGATCCCCACCCCCATGCAGCAGGTTAAATGCGGGATCGAACCCATTAGCCCGGCCTTAAATGACCTTAACTGTGGAGAGGCCGTTAAACACCAATACAAATCTGGTGTGGTAATGATCTGGCATCAGATCAGCTTTTTCCAATTTCCGGGCTGAATATATATATTTTTTTATGTAAATATTCAGTTCTGATTTTGGAATTTTCCCATCATCCTTACAGGTGACAGAGACTCGTATAAGCGGTGTAACCCGGCCTATTGATGGTGTAACCCGGCCTATTGATTATGACTTTAGCTAGTGACAGGCCGTGAAAACACAATTAAATAAATAAATAAGAAAAAATATTGTCAACTTACCTATTCTTACTTCTTTCCCCCAATACAATTTCAGGTATACATGTACGTGGGCTGATAGTAGCCCGCTTAGGCCATCTAAAGTTAATTTAATGAATATCATCTAAATTTGGGAAAATACTGGGGCAGGTGGGAATCTTTTAAAAAACATTTTTTTTAATTAAAATTTGCAAGTAATGATTGTTCTTCAAATACATATAAAAATATTAATCTGGCATTATTCTAGGGGCAGGTGGGGATGATATTCAGTAAATTGATTTGGGTGTCCATTACTAACTAATGTTCTTGGTACTTTGAATTGACCCTAGAAAATAAAGTAGCAACTACATGCACTACCATTTTAAACCATCGTACTGGAAACAGCAAACATAACATTTAACAGTTATTTGGGCCTCTGGCTGAGAAAAGATACCTTTTGACATGTGCAACCAGTGAAGCCTCGGTTCAGTCTGCCCATATGTGCCGTCTGATCAGGACCTACACCGGTCACCCCATTTAGACAAGCTAACGTACATTATGCCTCTGTGTAACGATTGTGTTACACTGTATACTTATATAAGCACATATGATGTTCAGGATCTATAATGACCAGTACAAATGCTACAAGGTATCTTTTCTCAGGCAGTGGCTCATTAAGAGACTTTTATCTGCCGGTCATTGATTTGAACCATCTGATATGTGACTTGAAAATATGGTTTATGGCATTTGTGGCCAATCTTGCTCAAGGACTGATCTGCGATTGGAGAAAAGTGGCTTATGTCATTTGTGGTCAGTTTAGCGTCTGATATGTGATTAGAAAATAGGGATTATGGCATTTGTGACCAGTCTAACTTATGATCTGTGAGCTCTAAGACTGCTTATACTGTTTTCATTGAAATAAAGCTTATGGCATAAAATGTGGCTCATAAGACTGTCAGGAGAAATAAAGCTTATGGCATATGTGGCAAGTCTAGCTCCTGATCTTGACTGTAAACATCGGACAGGGCTTATGGAATGGTAGGATATTATGTCATTGTGCACCTACTAAATTAACTCAACTCACTGATTCACTCAACAGAGCCCCCTCTAGATAAAAATGCCATTTCCTGTTAAAAGACGGTATCTTTAGAAAATTATTTATTGCGCAACAAAAACTCGTAATACCCATTTTAATATAAATACAGCGCTTTTACTGGATAATTCGCCTGTTAAGCCTGAAAAAACGTTTTAAACAATTATTTGAGGTGTTCCCGATGAACTCGGATAAAATTGTTTAAAACGTCTGTCAGTCTTTAAAGGTACTGGGTCTCAGATATGCATAAAAAGTGATGGATTGGGAAAACTAGTTTAATTGTAGATTGGTATACTATTTCTGAACCCAATTGTACCTGTAAGTTGCCTGGAAAAAAAATTGGGATTGTGAACAAAATATTTATAATACTGAACCATGTTTACATAAACATGTTTTTCAATCGATGCCGGATGGTTACCAATTTATTTTAATTAAGTATACTATCGTCTATAATGGAAACATTCTTTCTAATTGAATAAATAGTATGATCATTTCATAATAAGAAAATTTACAAATTATTATTACTGGTGCATGCATAGCGAAAAAGCCAAATTATGTCAAACCAAATTATCTCCCCTGTTTATCAGTTTATTATAGTATGCAATACATGTTTTTGGAAATTTCATCAAACTATTAAATGATGTGATTAATTGATATATGTCATTTGCTGTGCATGAAGTGAAAAACCACATATTGTATATTAGAGACATCATCTAAGACACGGTGCCTTTAACAGGTAAATTATCTAGTAAACATGCTAGAACAAGCAGAGTTACAACTC
This sequence comes from Conchocele bisecta, assembly GCA_029237695.1. Taxonomy (NCBI): domain Eukaryota; kingdom Metazoa; phylum Mollusca; class Bivalvia; order Lucinida; family Thyasiridae; genus Conchocele; species Conchocele bisecta. The sequence goes on along the minus strand of CM055271.1, from coordinate 20,090,006 downwards.
CAGTTAAATAATTTTGACCTTTGAACCTTACTCGAGTAACTTTAAAGGCCCGACAATCGGTGCCCTGGTACCGAATTTAGAAGGAGGGTCATATCCAATTACTTTAGCGTCCATAGTCTGTCAGTTATACACTGGCGTTATAAATATAATACATAACAGGGGCGTAGCTAGCCCTCTATCCATGTGGATTCATAATTGTGCTAGGGGGTCCGGGGGCATGCCCCCCCCCCCCTGAACATTTTGAAAACAATGGTGCAATCTGGTGCATTCTGGGCCGATTTTTTTTTTCTCAGAATCATGTGGATTCAGCCGCGTACTCGCGTATAGGCAGCTACGCGCCTGCATAAACAGCAGCAAATGTTTGTCGTCTGCTCCGAATGTAGAACAGTGAGGAGGCTGCTGGATAGCCAGTGTAGGTGTTTCTGTACTGACCAGTATCTAGATATTATAGTATGTAGGTTTGTTATCAATATTGTGGACCCATAAAACACACAAACAAGACAGTGTATACCAGTCCCTCAATAGTATTTGCATGTTTTATTTGTGCAGGAAAATGATTGTTTGTTTGTTATTGGTGTTTAACGGCCTATCAACAGCTAAGGTCATGTAAGGCCGGGCAAACGGGTTCGATCGCATTTTAACCTGCTGCATTAGGGGAAAATCCCAAAATCAGAACGGAATATTTACATCGAGAAAAAATATATTCAGCCCTGAAATTAGAATAACCTGACCTGGTGCCAGGTCCATACCACACCAAGTCACTTGGCCCGTTCCCCTAAAATAGGATTACGAATAATCGTAATACTCACATAAGGTGTATAACCAGATCCAACTGTCAAATACAAAATGCCAAACACGTATGTGAGGGCCAAACCAGGTCTCCAGTCGGAATTCCGGTACGGATGAACCCCGATCATTAAATTACCCATCGAATTCTCCCACCTGCCACCCGCCGGAAAATGATTGAGAATTTACTAAAAGTGTTAAAAATTCTCTAGTATTTTGCTGCTAACTATTTCAAAGCAATGAGTATTTTGATGCTATAATTATATAAATAGAACATGTAGAAGGAAGTAAACTTGGATAAAGCACATTTGCATGTGTCACACAATGACAAAATTGGGCTTATTGAGTGTTTGATCAGTTTAACTCGCATCCAGATAGCACATGACTACAACATGGTGCAGTTTACATCAGTAATTAGAGCCTTCATGAATGACCACCGAACTAAACAGTGTATATTCTGATGAGGCTGTGAGGATGCACCAACTGATCAGGGGATATGCATGTCGTAACGTGTCCACGTGTCCGTAACTTGGAGTGTGTCACCTACATATAGTGAAACCTATATGAAAATTTACAGCATGTAAATGTTTTTATGGAAGACGCACACACCATCACGTTGTGAGTTTATTGGAACTCTAGTTACTGTAGTTACCAACTGAACTCAACAATTGTTATAGCAGCGGTTATCTTTCCCTGTCAAAATACTTTCTCACAGGGAGGCGCCATTAGTATTTCACAAACATTCACAGCGTTAGTGAACATAAAAACACATTTTAGGTAATTTATATCTGGTTCAAGATGTTGTTATACACGTAATATGATGCTGTGATTACTTATTATTCGTATCACAAAACGACATTGTACGTACTTGTAGATTGACTTTGTGTTAACCGTTTGAACTCGGTCGCACGATACGCGGCCTGTCCGCTTCGCCCCAATTCTGAGTTGTGAGCTGGTTCGAGTGACATAATATCAATAATTACACTCGTTTGACATTCTTAATCAAGTTTGACATGGATCAACGACCGGAAGAGGTAGCCCATAGACTGTTGTCCTGGGTGACTATGTTGATATCGCGCTACAGTTTGGGGTCAGTGACAATTGGCCAGTTGTTGTTCAGGCGACGGACCAGAAATTGTAATGTTGAAAATTATAATGGCAAAGTGGTTGACACAAACAGGCTGCTACGAGCTGCCTCCATCGACAGTGTTCGGTTTTGGCTCCACCGGGGGTTGCAAAAGCCTGAAGTGATGTTCTGTTGCCAGACGGCGTGCACCTGACGTGGAAGGACGGGTTGCGAAAGTTTTTTCGGAGTCTATAGGGGGGCGTGTGCCTCCTTTACTGTGAAGACGTGATGTCCATGTCTCATCAGGAGCTGCATTACAAATTAATTCCAATGTGGAGACTCACCCTTTCAAAATGGGCTCTAGAGCCTCAGTATATTTCTCATGGCTGACTATATTATATATGTAGATAATTAGCCGTTGGTTGTGGGATTTCATTTGTGTGAGCTACAGTACAGGCATTGTATACGTTGCCTATTTGTATATATAATTATCGTAATGGTATAGTATTGATACGATAATGGTATATATCGTATGATTATACGGTATTGGTATGTTTATACGATACAGGCGTATAATAGATTTATACAAACATATTATGCTATACGATATTCGTACAGATTGATATAATAATCGTATGGTATAGGTAGTATAGAATAGGTAACGTGTATGGTGCCTCTACTGTAGCTAGGGGTTCATTTCGGGAGGTGTATACAGAATACTTTGTTGATGCTGATAGCTAGGCTGTGTGCCAGTAAACGAGCAATTAATTACCATGATTACGCAGATTGGTTGGGTCGGGGAACATGTTTCAGCTTGCAATCATTTATCTAGCTAGTTGGTTGATTTGCGCACATTTGTCCCCACGGACTTCCGACTCATGGTTTGGCCCTCATGTACCGTACAACAGTCAATGTGGATTAATGACCAGTACTTGAGAGCTGAATCCTGTTATACCCCATTATGCAAGTTACGAGAATAGAGGCATTCCTGTTAATCTTTCAGTTGTACCAAGTGACTATGGTGTTACCAGGGCCTGGCACCAGGTCAGGATATTTTCATCTCAGAACTGACAATATATGCGTTTTTGGTTGGCATGGTGTTGCGATGTTAGAAATTTGCATCATCAGGGACGGGTACAATATGGGATAGTCCATCCTGTTGGCCGTTCTTCAATGAATTTAGTTGTTGATGTGTTGTTGTATTTTTTGTATTTTTTTGTTGGGACTGGCTACCTGTTCGTACACGTACATCGTATGTCCCTATGATTAGTTGGGACTGGCGGCCTGTGGGTACTTGTCAGTGATTTAAAAAGATATTTAAAATGAATAAATAAAATTTATACCGTACTCAGTCTGTTGGAAATCACTGTCATTTACTTTGTATGTTCCAATGATAAGTTGGGATTGGCGCCTGTTTGTACACGTACATTGTATGTCCCTTCGATTTGATGGGATTGGTGGCCTGTTTGTACTCGTACATGGTATGTCCCTTCGGTGGCAGGGAATGGTGCCCTGTGTTGTACACGTACATTGTATGTCCCCTCGATGAGATGGGATTGGCGGCCTGTTGGTACATGTCGGTGCTTTCATTAGGAGGAATATGACGAATTTCTTCACCATGATGAATTAAATTCGGCAAAGTAGTACAATTACGTACATATTTTGTTAATTAAGATTCTATATTCTTAATATTCAATAAGAGTTCTTAATATCGGCATGTTGAAATCACAGACATGAACTTTGTATGTCCCTACGAGTAGTTGGGATTGGCGCCTGTTTGTACACGTACATTATGTGTCACACCGATTTGTTTGGATCGTCAGCCGTTTTGATAATTTACCTCTACAATTAATTGTGATGCAATGTATACATACATAAATCGGAATATGTACTCAATTGGTATACTACTCTGGTACAGGTACAAAGTCTGTTGAGCATGTTGGGGGGTGTATCATTGATATCATTGAATTGTTGTATATATTATGTACATTTTACAAATTGTTTCAAGCATAATATATGCGCTGTATATCGTATTTGTAATTTTATGTATATTTATGCTGGAATACATTTGGGGTATGGAGTCGTTTCACTGGATTACACTTTTTGAGTTATCCAACGAGAGCCTAGCATAATTATTTTGTTTTAAGGAGGGGGGATCACTATGCTTCGTAGAGAAGAAGACTGCAGCCAAATTCAAAGACGTTGCACAGTGGATTAAAGCTTTCCATATATTTGTGGCAGTCTACTGCCAGAAGCACCCCAGCCGGGCAGCCAATCTGATGAATTACATGAATAGAATTCAGACTATGGCTGCCCAGCTGGGAGACTCTTGTGCCCTATATTATGACGTGCAATTCCGTCAATGCGTGAGTCTGCTCCCAATAGCCTTCTGTGGGAACTGCCAAATGAGATCCTATACATGGAGGCAGTTTCCTTCAGTGTCACCAACAGGTTAGGGGGTGGTGTCCATGAGCGGGGTAGACCTAACGCCAGGTCCTTTCGTGGGGGGTCCCGCTCTGCCAATTCACAAAGGGGCGGGACAGCCAAAAAGGGACCCAAATATGCAGGTAAATGTTTTGACTACAACAGGCAGGCAACTGCGAGTGGGGGGATTGTCGGTTCCAGCATACATGTTTCAAATGCAATGGCCCCCATCCCAAGAAGTCCTGTCCACGCGATGGGCTCGACACCCAGTGCCGGTCAGCGGAACATCAGCGGTAGCCAAGGCAACCAACCCAAACCTGCCACTGGTCCCCGTTCCAACCCCAATAAAGCCAAAGCGCCTTAAAGCCTGGCTGTCTGGTTACAATGTTGATAAGGTAGCACGGTTGAATGAGGGGTTCACCTATGGGTTTTCAATACAATACTCTGGTCCACGGAAATTCCGCACATGTACAGTCTGCTACTGACAACATGTCACTATTGACTGCAAAGATTGCTGCTGAGGTTGAATCAGGTGGGTGGCTGGCCCATTCTCGGATCCTCCATTTTTGAACATGCAGATTTCCCCCTTAGGTCTTGTTCCCAAGAAAGTGGCAGGAGAATATAGGGTCATACATTATTTGTCGTATCCAGATGGTCAGTCAATTAACGATGGTATAGCTCCTGGAATGTCTACAGTGCACTATCAGAATATTGACCACGCGATTTCCCTTCTTAAGCAAGCTGGTTGTGGTTCGTACCTCGCCAAAACTGACATTGAAAGTGCATTTCGCTTGGTGCCTGTCTCTCCGTCTGACTATGAACTGTTGGGGTTTTCTATTGAAGGCGAATATTATTACGACAAAGCTCTTCCGATGGGTTGTTCCATTTCCTGTAAATTGTTCGAAGAATTTAGCAGTGCTGTTCATTGGATCGCCGAACATAAACTTGGCTGTTATTCCATTGCCCACATACTGGATGACTTTCTGTTCATTGCCCCATCCCCGGCAGATCGATGTAAACGCGATCTGCTTCGGTTTCTATCTCTGGCAGAAGACTTGGGCATACCCATTAAGAAGGAAAAAACCTTGTTTCCCAGTCAAGTAATGTCCTTTGTTGGTATTGAACTCGACTCGGTCCTCATGGAGGCACATCTACCAATGGATAAGGTTGACCGTATTCGCCAGCTACTCGGCCGGGTTCAGCGCAAAACAAAGATCAAGTTGCGAGATCTTCAGTCACTGATCGGTTTACTGAATTTTGCATGTGCGGTTGTCCCCGTGGGTCGCCCCTTTTTTGCGCCGCCTCATTGACTTGACCTTGGGCCTACAGAAACCCCACCATAGACGCCGTCTGAACAATGAAGCGCGTGCGGACTTACGGGCTTGGTCTATTTTCATTGATCATTTCAACGGGAAAAGTTTCTTTTTGGCTGATAATTTTGTTACTTCGCAAAAGATACACTTCTACACCGACGCAAGTGATTCTGGGTTTGGCGGGGTCTTTGGTACACATTGGTTCTACGGGGTATGGCCAGAGGGGTGGTCGTCTCTTTCCATAGCCGTCCGAGAAATGTTTCCCATTGTGGTGGCTTTTGAACATTGGGCTCCCACATTAGCAAACAAGTGTGTCAAGTTCTGGTCAGACAACATGGCGGTTGTTTGTGTCATCAACAAATTGTCTTCTGGTGTCAAGTATCTCATGAACTTGGTCCGCCGTTTAGTGGTGTCCGCATTGCGTCACAATGTTTTGTTCAAGGCGGAGCATATTCCTGGCCAATTCAATATTTTGGCTGATCAGCTGTCTCGGTTACAGGTCGATGCCTTCAAGCAAAGAGCCCCTCAGATGGATCCCTTTCCCACATCCATTCCAGTGCAGGCTTTCAGTCTTTGAATGACACGGCAAAGGACCTACTTAACAAGGCACTGGCCCCCTCGACTCGTGACACATATAGTCGGGCATGGGCGGTATATGATACATTTCACCATACTTGGTTTCACGAGAGACCTGTTTCTATTCCCATAACCACCAATGATATCGTACTCTTTATTGCCCACTGTTTTCAAAACAAAGCTAGCTCAGTCAACCGTGACTACATATATCTCTGCGTTGAGTTACATGCATAAGGTCAGGCGTGTGGCTGACCCCACTCAGTCATTTGTAGTTAGAAAAATGTTGCAAGGTTATTTGAAGGGAAATCGCTTGCCCGACTGCCGCATGCCCATTACGCCGTCCATATTGAAGGATTTGGTCAAGTCGTTGCCTTTCATTTCGGATTCACACTATAGTAGAACTCTTCTAAAGGGTATGTACCTGTTAGCATTCCATGCATTTTTGCGGGTGGGCGAAATAACATCTACACCTCAGAATCATGCTATAGGTGTTGGTGTGTTTCCCTACAGACAGCCTCGTCCGGAGCAGAGGTGTTGGTCATATCTATGAAAAAATTTAAGTCCCAATATGGAAAACGTATTTTCAATTTGGAAGTTGCTGCAAGCAGGGATCACACTGTATGCCCCGTCCAGGCATTCAAGTCATTTCGCGCCTTGAGAGATAGCGTGCCCGGGGCGTTATTCTCATTCCCAGGCGGGCTATCTGTCTCTAGAAAATGGTTCACTGATCAATTGAAACTCTCACTTATCTGGGCCGGCTATAGCCCGGATCAGTATAGGGGTCATAGCTTCCGTATTGGTGCGGCCAGTACGGCAGCTTCCATGGGATTGTCAGATGAACAAATTCAACTGATGGGCAGGTGGCAGTCGTCGGCATTCAAGAAATATATACGTATTCCGCTTTTGCGTTTGTAGTCATTGACCATGTTTTGGTTATGATACTATGTCTTTGTCATGTTGTATATCGTAGAGCATGCTATATAATGTCTAGTCATACTCACTTGTGGCACTCTTGATAATCTAGTATTTGTGGTAGCGGTATGACCAGTCAGCATAGGGCATGGCCCCGCCTGCTGGTGTTAACGTCAACATACATATCATACTTCATTATGCCACAATTCTGGTGGGCTAATCTTCATGGTGGCAGCATTAAAAGCTGGTATAGGGCATGGCCCCGCCTGCTGGTGATGATATCAACATGCAAGGCGTACTTCATTATGGCAAAGTTTGGTAATCTAGTCTTCATGGTGACAGCATTACAAGCTGGCATAGGGCATGGCCCCTCTTGCTGGTGATGCTGTCAACGTGCTTTAGCATACTCCATTATGGCACAATTTGGTAATCTAGTCTTCATGGTGACAGCATTACAGGCTGGCATAGGGCATGGCCCCGCTTGCTGGTGGTGACGTCAACATGCAAAGCATACTTCGGTTTATACATGTACATGTAGCAATTGATTTGTTTTTTGTAAGCTAGTCTTCATGGTGGCAACATTGCGAGCTGGCATAGGGCATGGCCCCGCTTGCTGGTGATGATGTCAACGTGCAGCTTGGTTTGCATCATTTTTCAGATTGACCTTGCATCTGTATCGCACAATTTTACGTTACCAAAGGAATATTGAGCTATGACTTTGGGAATTTCCCTCAATTTTTACAGGTTGAATGCGGGATAATCCATCCCGTTGGCCCGGCCTTACATAACCCTGGCTGTCGATAGGCTGTTAGACACCAATAATCAATCAATCAATTTTTACAGGTTGGATACGGGATAGTCAAACCCGCTGGCCCGGCCTTGCATGACCCTGGCTGTTCACTGTTCATAGGCCGTTAAGCACTATAATCAATCAATCAATCCACTGTTAAATTATGGGATATTTTTCACATCAATGACATCATGAAAATTCTTACGAACACACAATTTGATGTGTCACCATGTTCTTAGAGGTTCTTTAGCAAGTCTATAGAACTTGTAACTTACTTGTTGCATATGATTATACATGTATGACGTGTTGTATATAGTTTAACATTTGTTTTCAATTGTTTCTCGTTATGCTACGGGAGGTATTTGATTGTTTGCTTGTTACAGTTTTCTAAACATTGCATCTGTACTCCTATTCATGTTATGTTAGAGCAGGGCTAAGTGTATGTGGTGTGGCATGGACCTGGCACCAGGCCAGGATATTCTAACTCAGGGTTGAATACAGTATATGTAGTTTGTGTAAAGACCATGAATACTGAGCTCTGATTTCGGGAATTTTCCTCATTTTTTGCAGGTTGAATGCGAGATAATCCATCTCATTAGCCCCGCCTTAATTGAATCTGGCTGTTGATAGGCCCTTATACACTACAATCAGCAATCAGTCTAGCTGATCTTATCACTTGTGGGTTTGGTGCTGAGTGACTCCAGTGTGGCATGTACATGGCACCGGATCACGCTGTTCGCTCAGGTCTGAAGATATTCATTATGTAAAAATTGAGCTCTGATATGTATTAGGAATTTCTCCGACTATTGTTAGGTTGGATTTTGCTTCACGAGAGGTGATTGTTTTGTGCAGGCGGGGTAGATGTACTGGAGTGCAATAAGTATGCCACGGTGGGCTGCGCTATCTCCGTACCACTATTGTGGTAGGCAGCTAATATGTTGCTGTCGGTGATGTCTAGTACCCGTCTGTACAGGTCTTGTGGCATTCACATGTTGGTGTAAGGTCAGATTATTGTTTTGACCATAGTCGGCAAACTAAGTAACACCCCTACATGTTGAATCTGATTGACTTGCTATTACTGTCTTATACTAGCACCAGGAAACGGGTCTGGTATGGTTTGCGTTGTTGCATATGGTTTTGCCGATATGGGACATGGGTCTCGTCCGCTTTTCGACATGCAACATCACATACTGCTGGCATATGTGTTTAGAACGTGGATATTATGCTTTGTTGCATTACATGCACGTGACATGAGTTAGTGATGTGGGCTGATTCCATACGGTATCAGCAGGTTGGCTTTTAGGATATCTCAATTGAGTGGTAGAGGACAATTTGCCCTATATTTTAAGTGCAATAATATGTTGGCATGAGATTTTCAAACATTACATACTGGGCAGATATGATGCTGGCCTGCGTACGGTGTGATAATGCTGGGCTTCAACCTTTCTCGAGTATAGGATGGGGTTGTATCCGTGGTGTTGTCTCAGCCAGACAGCTGCTAGACAACTCCGCGTATACATGTGGCGGTATATTCTGTCTCCCCCACCTTTGCTATATAGATACAACATGAAAGGTTCATGCTTAGTTGGACACTTAAGCGGTCCATGTCATTTTTATAATAAAATGGCCAGTATTCATTCTACCCGTTAGTTGACTCGTTTACTACATATCCATCTACATAAGCAAACAGAGCTATACTCTCTATAGGTTGTGGGTTCTTACATAAATGAAAATTTACAGCATGTAAATGTTTTTATGGAAGACGCACACACCATCACGTTGTGAGTTTATTGGAACTCTAGTTACTGTAGTTACCAACTGAACTCAACAATTGTTATAGCAGCGGTTATCTTTCCCTGTCAAAATACTTTCTCACAGGGAGGCGCCATTAGTATTTCACAAACATTCACAGCGTTAGTGAACATAAAAACACATTTTACCTCCACCTCCCCGTCCGCCTCCCAATCGCTTTATTGTTCTCTACCACTTGGTTGGATTTGTGATGAAAGCATTTTTGATAGCGTGTTTATTAAGCTTGTGCTTATAATACATTGTTTCTACCTGACTTGTGGTTGGTAGTATTGTTGTTATCTAGCAATTTGAGCATGTATTGACATATTGTTTGTCGGTGGGCGGTATATTCTGTCTCCCCCACCTTTGCTATATAGATACAACATGAAAGGTTCATGCTTAGTTGGACACTTAAGCGGTCCATGTCATTTTTATAATAAAATGGCCAGTATTCATTCTACCCGTTAGTTGACTCGTTTACTACATATCCATCTACATAAGCAAACAGAGCTATGCTCTCTATAGGTTGTGGGTTCTTACATAAATGGTACTTCTGGACCTGAACAAGGTTCCTATCTCCGATGTATTTTGTAAGTACTTGCAGTAACCAATATATCAGAATATGGGTTGGTAATAAGTCGGTATTTGATAAAAATGTGTAACTGTGTCGTGTCATTCCACAGAAAACCCCGTCCCAGTTAGACTGCATTGATGCAGATTCACTGTATAACATATGCTGACAGCTAATTAAAAATGAAAGTACTGAAAGTACTGCGCTGCGAGCCCAACTGAAATGGGTGGTAAACAGTGTATTCCGCATGAGCTCTGAATTTTTTTATCACTTTTCGACATCATTTAAGGAAAATATGACTTATTTTCGAAAACAAACCTCAATCCAAAGATGATTCGTCCATTACGGAGGCATGTGGCATAAGGGATATCTTCATCGCCAGAATCTGTAGAATTCTCCCCTGAATCGAATTAGAATTCCCTGTCGTCGCTGTCACAGTAATTCAAGAACTTGTGAGCTAGTGTATTTACGCTGGGTTCCATTTTCCGCCATTTTGGATTCCCAAATTGCTGGATATTGCTCTGTTCAACCTTGATCTATATTTAGTCTCATTTTTGCAGCAATGTTGCTATTAACAGTCGCGAAATCCGTTGTATAAATAGCAGAATGGCGTCACTTTGATGGGAAACCACAGGTATCCGGTGTTAACATAAACTTTTATACACTAAATTAAGTCCGGTATGAAAACATATGCGTTGTCGAGTCGCCTATGGCGCTGTACTGGGTTTTCGACGAAAGTCGCCTATGGCGCCGAAAGGGTTAAGGAAAATATGATTGATTTTCGAAATCAATATCGGCGAAATACGGCGATGCGATAAGGGTCGTAATTCCATATCCGTATTCACTCTTAAAACACCTGTGGTTATAGTGTTGTTTTATGCAAATTTGTGTACGCCATAGTTGTGAATGAAAAAATCCAGAAAGCTGCCAGACAGGTGTGATTCGGGTTTACACACCATTAATGCGCTACCAAAATAGTCCGTTTTATTTGTGGAAAATGAACGGCTAAATCTGAGGTTCCATTGGTTTTTCTTCAGTTAATTATGTACCAAAGATATACATTCTAATAAATGTGAAATGTAAAATAGCATAAAACGAGTCGTTAACAATGACCTAGACACCATGATATCTGACTGTATTTTGAGAACCGGCTACATAAGCTGCGAGAGGCTCGCAGCTAACCAATGTTGAAATAGTTGAAATAGTCAGTGTTGAAATAGTCATACTGGTATGTGTTAGGATACAGGAAGTAAGGCTGCTAGCAAACGTGAATTAATGTGTAGTCATGTGAATTCCAGATCAGACTGCACATACATGTATGAGGTTTTGTGGATGTGCATACTAACCTGAGTTCATGCTGTTTATAATTAGTATATACTGCATTTTTACAGCCACTGTATCAAGCTTCTAGGCGACATATTTCTCTTGCTGGTCTATTAAACCAGGGTTTTGTTTCATTCAATTTGTTATGTGCATACCAGACACATATTTTAATTGATATTACCGTCCAAATAGGGACATCCCAGGGTGTTCAGTTTAGAGAGGTTTCACTGTATGGACTTTGTATGAGAAACGAACAAATTGTTGGGAAAACTATAGAGTGGTTTTCCTCATACAAAGGGCTTTCAATTTCTTGGAACTAGATAACATGCACGTCAGTAAACAAGTTCCTATAACTGTGGCTGCGATGGAAAAATCGGGCTTGTGAAATGTTTGGCAAGTCTAGTGTCACGGTACGTAACTCATATCACCATGTGGATAAGGTGTGTATTCGTGCCCGGTTAGCTCAGTCGGTTAGAGCGATGGTACGGTTATCCAGAGGTCCCCGGGCTCGAGCCCCGGGCCGATGCACATTTCTCTCTCCCTGTGACATTTGGCGCCCAACGAGGGACCGTGACTGATAAACACTGCCCAAAATGTACCAACAATATGGAATTCAGAGAGGAATTAAATATATAATTTGGGGACGAGTTTCAATTTGGCGGGGAAGTATGTCACGGTACGTAATTCACCATGGGGAGAATGTGTGCATTCGTGCCCGGTTAGCTCAGTCGGTTAGAGCGATGGTACGGTAATCCAGATGTACCCGGTTCGATTCCCAGTCGATGCGAATCTGTTCTCGCCCTGTGACGCTAGGTCCTGGTCTGACTGCCCCACGACTACATGCATATACATACCTACGTACATGTTGTAGACTGTGTGCGCCATTGACAGTGCAGACATTGGTCAGATTGCGCGGATGCCTCATTCATCCAGTCACCGCCAGAAACATATTTAGTTAATTAGTGTATACTGTTTGAAAGTTATATTTCGATGTCAAAGTCATTATGTATGGTGTTATTGCAGTGGAAAACACATTATTATGGACAATAAATATTGGCAGACTTAGTTCAATACATTTTGAGATACCAGCCAATTTGGTTTTCAAAATGGCCGCCATTTCAAAATTGGAAATCCAGTATTTATTTTACATTTTTGAATGTCGTGGTAAGATTTTGTATTTTCCTTCTGGTTATACTCATATTTCTTTGAACACAGTCAGCTGAGATTATCCCTAACTTGAATTGGGCTTCGAGTAATCTTTATCTTCAAAATGGCCACCGAAAGTAAGTGTGATATGTACATCGCCACATCAAAGATTTGTTACACATTCTAGTATTTCTGTGGCTGTAGTTATGTTCTTTTAAATGATATTGTGATTGGAACGTGTGTGTCTGCTTGAAAACATATCTATATACAATATATAACAACACTGAATTTGTTCCATTTTTTAAGAGCCGCATGGCCGCCATTTTTAATTTAAAAATGACTGCCATTGAAATTAATGTATATTTAACGTCAGCGTTATATGTGGTGTTTTTCATTATTGTTTATTATGGATAAGAAAGATTGGCATTCTTATGCCAGTATATTTTAAAATGGCGGCCATATTATGTTTAAAATGGCCGCCATTTAACTTTACAATCATTATTATACATGTTTAATGCAGTGGTGATATTTCGTACGCCGAATGATGAGGCGAGTGGCAGACCCAGGCGGACCGCTGTACACATTGATGCTGATGGGAGGGTTCTGTCTTTGTAAGGAAGTGGCAAAACCGGCTGGATGTGACACAGAGCGGGTCACCGTCGATGACGCCGGCAGGATGGCGTAATCCAGTGCGTCAAAGGTCTGCAGATTTCCATCCCAGACGGTGTTCGCCACAGCGCTTGCCCTCGGTCCTCTACATATGGGGGTACCCAGGTTTCTGTTGGTTACTAGTGAATTGTCGGCCGGTGCATACCTCATGGTAGGTGTTGGTGTGTCCCCCGAGTCCAAAGAGCTGTCATCCAGGGAACGTCATGTGTGATCGACCTCTGTGAGAACTCCCTGGCTGAATCCTCGGCGCTCAGTACTATCATATCTGCGTCCCCGATGGTGGCTGGGTTTGCTGACATCGTTAGATACCCGCTGTTGTCAGACGGACATGACTCGCGTAGTTCGTCACGTGGGCCATCAATGATTTCTGGTCCATCGCCTTGAACATGCAGAGGGAACAGGAAAATGGTATCTGGTCTAGTGGAATGTGATGCTTCAAGATATGTCCCACCATGCGCCCTCGCCGGTCCACCATGGTCAATCCAACCAACTTGCAACGACGGCAAAGATACGCCCGCCCACGCTTGTTCATTGTTCATCGCAGATTGCATGATCTGAAATTAGATGAGGAGCGTTGTGTGTTTAGATATGTCTTCATAACCGATATTACTTTATTCCATTTAGTTATGATTAAGTCTTTGTAATAAATCGCTGTGCATACTTTTATTCATTGCCATGCAATTGCTGATGCTGTTGGGCGAATGTTCACTACATTCCTTAAACCAGGCTAGTCCAGTTATCCTCCACATTGTTATTCATAGTACTTATGTTCCACTATGTATATTACTAGCTCAGGAATATATATTCTTGTTATTCTAAACACCAGTTCATGTACACAATAATATTACAAGGTCATTTTGAATACATAACCAGTCAATTTCAACCTTAGACACAATTGTTTATTTACATGTGTTCCCTAATAAATGCACATACACAATGTATCAGACTGTATGAAACAATTGTCTTATCGCGCTACATGACACTTCACAGGAACGGGAATAAAAATTACAACACAACTGCTCCTCTTATTTTCATTATCCATTTCGGCAGCTTTTCCCCTTCATATGGCTTCAGTTTATTGTGGTACACTACTCTTATTCGCCCATCTGTGTCAAGCTGAATAACGAAATTCAAATCAGAACGCTTGATATTGATGACAAATGGTCCATCATAGCTTTTCTCCAGCGTATGGTAACTCCCAATTTACGTGCTTCATGTAGGCAACATACCGCATCACCTTCTGCGTAGTCATGGAAGGAAAGCTTTATGTCATATATGTCCTTGCTGCGCTTCGCACTCTGTTTGAGATGTCGCCTTGCGATATCATGTGTCTTGTGCATCTTTTACTTAAGTCCTTGTACGTGGTCTGCATATTCGGGTACTGGTTTATGTGTTGCATTCCGGTGATCGAATATCAGGTCTGCAGGCATTCTGATTTCTCTACCTATATTGAAGAGGGTTGGAGTGAGCTTGATGGTTTCACTGGGCGTAGATCTGTAAGCTCCTGCGATACACCATATATTAAGGTCCCATTCTTCCTGCTCTCCTGTAAGGTATGCCTTCACCATCTTTACCAGCGTTTTGTTAAATCGCTCTGTTTCCTCTAAGGTTCCTTGGACTTGCGCGACTTTTCCTAACTTCAAGCAGCTGAAATACGTTCTTGAAGATTTTACTTTCAAACGCTGACCCAATATCACTGTGTATGGTTAAAGGTGTGCCCCATCGTGCGACAAATTCATCCATGATCCGTGTTGCGCAGTCTTCCGCTGTCTGATTCGGGACTGGCAACACCTCTACGTACTTGGTAAACATATCCGTTATTACCAGGATGTATTTGTTTCGGGCAAAGGTACCAAGTAGTCCAAGGCTAAAACATCCCACGGTGCTCCCGTTACTATGTGTCCCATCGGTGCTCAAGGTATTTTCTTCGGCATCTTATCTGCTGCGCAGGTGTCACAGCTCCGGATGTATATATTTACATTCTCGCGCATGTTGAACCCGTAGAATGATTGGGTAAGCTTCGCTTTAGTACGCTTAACTCCCAGGTGTCCTGCCGTCACGGCATCATGAGCCTGTTTCAATACATCGTTTCGGAGTTCTTTTGGGACTACTAGCTGCCAATACTCGTCGCTACCATTTTCCTTCTTCATGTGTGTGTATAATACCGCGTCTGTTAGCACAAGCGTCTCCCATATGACCCAATAGTGTCGAGACTCTGGACTCTGTCCTAACATTTATTCACTAGTTGTTTTTATGCTGTCCCTCATCGCACTCAAGATACTACCAATGTTTGTGTCATTCTCCTGTATAGCGGCTATCTCTGGTGAACTTCGCCCGCCAATCCAAATTTCCTGACGTTTGGGTATTGGTTGGATATCTTCATCGGTTGAGGTTCCTGGTCGCTGATCACGCATTACTGTGACTGTTTTAGTCTGTTGTACAGGCCCCGAATATATTGTTTGTTCTGTTTGTGCCTGCACAACTTCCAACGCAATTATCTCAGCTCTTTTTTGATACTGTTTACATGGGCCGCATTGTAATGGCTCGCTCATATCAACGTTGTCACACGTACAATCTTGTGGAGTGGAGTGAGACCATCACATTGACCCTGCTTCTTCCCCGACCGATACTCTATTTGAAAGTCATATTGGGCAAGGATCTCTATCCATCTTGCTATCTTCCCACTTGGCTCCGTCAAGCTGAACAACCACACCAATGCTTGGTGAATGTGTTCTGACAATAAACTTCCTTCCCAGAAGATATTGGCGGAAATATTGCACAAAGAACACAACAGCAAGCAGTTCTTGCTCAGTTATGCAGTAGTTCCACTCTGCTTTGTTCATTGCCCTACTTGAGTACGCAATGACTCTTTCCCTGTATGTTTGTACTTGTGACAGGGCTGCACCAATTCTTACCCTCAAAATATCCGCATCTTGACAGCTGAATCAACCCTTCTAACACTGCTCAGGTTTTCTACTTCACTTGTATCTTCTTCAGCTGCCATGACACTAATTACCCTCTCTATCTTCTCTGCCGTCCCCACTTCTGCATCCTGTCTCAGTACCACATCTGATGAAAATGGGTTCAACAGCCTAAGTTTACAAGTTGCGCCTTTACTGATATCTACCAGCGCTGATGCCAT
This sequence comes from Conchocele bisecta, assembly GCA_029237695.1. Taxonomy (NCBI): domain Eukaryota; kingdom Metazoa; phylum Mollusca; class Bivalvia; order Lucinida; family Thyasiridae; genus Conchocele; species Conchocele bisecta. The sequence goes on along the minus strand of CM055271.1, from coordinate 20,073,497 downwards.
CAAAAGGTGAATAACTTTATTTAAAGTGGTCCGTTGGCTCTACCAGGTAATCCGACTTCTGATCCAGATCATCTTCATCTACTCGCTCAACGAAGACATCAATCAATGCCTCACTATCACCCGGTATGCGAACGTCGTTTGCTATGGCTACCTTTCTTGTCCTACTTTTACATCCGACCTTGATACACGGTATCTCCACATTGTCCAGAACAATTTTCCCTTTGCTCAACAAAAGATCAGCCGGCCCATTTTCTCCACCAACCAAGACGTCGTACCCCAACAGCGCATCATCTTCAATCGCTGCCACAGCAGCTTCCCTTGCCATTACGAATGGTCCTAGCTGCATATTGAACATGGCTTTCACAATCTCCCTAATTGGGGAACCATCTGCTCCTACTAAACAAGACGTCTTTTCAATGGTGGTCTCTTGCCGTCTATCATCCTGTTGTAAACTCGTTCAGAAATCACCTTTCTGGATGCTCCCGTATCGGCGGTAAACAAGATAGGTATGCCCTCTATCTGACCCTTTACATACACCCCATTGCAGAGCCTCTTGCCACTGTCACTATGTATCACCTTTGGTAGTTATATCAGATATGTCTTGACCTTTGTCAAAATTATGTGAATCATCTAGTTGTACCTCCCTTTGGCCGCAAGAGCTGGTCCCTGGTAGCTTACATGCTTGTTATTAGGTACCTGCTGTGGCCCTTGTTCATGGGATATTTGTGCTTTATTGTTTCCGGCTAATCCGTTACTGTTAGCTTTGTTCCATGTCGGCTTCTTAGGACAGTCTCGTGAAAAATGACCCATCTCGTGGCAATTATAACACTCTACATCTCTCTTCTGGTTATGTCTGTTATAGTTAAACATTGTATCTTTGGGATTGCGTCCTTTCTCAAATTGTTCAACCCTTTGCAATAGCGTTTCTATAATCTTATGCTGATTGTCTTTCGCTGTCTGCCCTCGTGCATGTTGTGGAGAGAGTTGAATGCGGTCACTCGTGTGTTCTTTCTCATTTCTGTTCCTTCTATCAGGCATTCTGTTGACTGTAACTAAATTTTGATCTGTCTTGCCCATTATCTCAATCGTCGATTGTCTTCCGTGTACCCCTTTTACTGAACTTCCGGTCTCCGCAGTTTCTAGTCTGGATAAAATTAACGACGTGGAACATGGCTTCATCTATCGTCTCAGGCTATTTGTGGTACTCTCCTTCAAATCGCACCTCCTCGTCATATAAACCATCTAGAGACCATCTCACTAGATCCTCATTCCCGGTTCTCCTATCTCTGTACCCGTGCCCCTTATCGTACAACATCTTCAGATCAGCTGCAAAATATTCTGCCTTTTCCCCATATTTCTGTCACCGTTTATTGAACTTCGCGGCATAAGACAGTGCGGTGTGAATAACGCGATATCGGCTATTTAGTTCCGCCACTAGATGTTGATAACTAGACAAGACCCTTGGTGGCAGCTGGGAAAAGACAAATTCACTTGCTTGGCCCTCCAGTCTTGGTAACAGCTGGTCCAGTTTATCTTCATCATCCTATTTGCACCTGTTAGCTATTGCCTCAAAACGCGCCGACCAAACAATACAGTCTTCCTTACCAGTGAATGATGGTATTTTAATTGATTGGTGTGCTCTAGTGCTGGAACAATGTTGCCGAGATCGCCCTGTATCATGAGAGTTATCCGAAACCCTCCTCCTATCCTGGGCCCTCCGGTCGCCATACCTCGGATAATCGCCGGATACTTCATGTGAGTTAAAATTCCTATTATTATCTTCACTTCGATAGGCATTAGTAAAGTAATCATCATCACGATTGCTGAATGTCCTATGTGCTGTCCATCTTGATACATTGCACATAGACTGGTCATCAAATTGGTTGTGTGCATCCGGTAGCGGAAATGTGCCTCTGGTGACGTCATCAAATTGGTGGTGTGCACCCTGTTGCCGAAAGTCACCTCGCGATTCATTGCTAAATTGGTGATGTGCACCCTGTTGCCGTAGATTGAAACTGAACTGATCAATAAATTGGTGGTGTGCATCCTGCTGTTGTCTATCACCTCTGGACACATCACTAAATCGGTGGTGTGCACTCTATTGCTGAAAATTGCATCTGGGGTGATCAACAAATTGATGGTGTGCACCCTGCTGTTGGAAATTGTCTCCGATTGACCCATCACTGTTTTGAGGGATAGTGTGGACTACATAGGTGTGACTGGTCCCACCATCAGAGCACGGTTGTTTCATGGACTTCAGCTCCAAGACGACATCCTTTAATACCCCAACACAATTTGACATCATCACCTCTAGCCCCACCGTAACTTGGTTATCGCAGTCTTGCTGATTTATGCAGGTTTTAGTCCCTCTGACAGCTGGCCAAAAAATGAGTTTGAGTACCAAAAAAGTGGGCAAGTTGCCACTATATTTTTCACTTAGTGTAAACGGTTACCTGACAGAAAAAAGGTGATGGCCATCTCAATTCCACAGCTAAACTTATTTTGGCGGCCATTTTTCAAAATGGCTGCCGTATTTTTAGCAAAATTCTAAATTTGCCTATAACTTTTTTCCTGATGGTCTGAGACCAGTGTACCCCGGATGAAATATGTTCAGTATGCTATTTTACATACGCTGATGTACATTTTTAATTGAAAACGGATAGCGAAATTCTGAGAAAAATGAGAAAATCCGTCAGAAATTTACAAATTTCGCACTAAAAAATGATTTTATTTAAAAACAAATTTTGTTCATGCAGTAATTCATACATATCAGGCAGCAAACTATGTTTATAATTGGTCGTACACTGTATTAGTTAATTTGGATGAGAAATTAATAAGATATACAAATCAACTGCAAAGCTTTGTTGTGTTAATGGAGGGCCGGGCACTCCCAGTGTTTTGCGAAAAATATGCACAGAAGCCATATCTGCGTGATGGTTATTAGTCAAGTTAGTCGCATTGGCCATAGCGGTGTATACACAATAAATATAATAAATGACCTATATCATAACGATTAGAAGAGGATTTTAAGAGACAAGATACTCTTAGGTGAGCAGGAGCTAACCCATAGTGCGTGTGTGCGGTATGTGGGGTGTCCATAGACTCCAGAAACCCCATGCTCTTGGCTGAATTTGTTTTATAATTTGTCCAAAAGAAGGACAAGAAATGCACAGTAAAACCATTGGACATACCCCTCCCAATATATGTGTTTGGGAAGAGACAAAGCCCTCTTCCAGTTGTACCATCTGAAATCACTAGCGCACTTTCAGCAGCAATCTCAAGTGCACGTCAACGGGACTTACTATGGATAATGGTGCGTGCACATAACACGGAAGAACAAGTTAGTTCGTGGACAGGATTCAATATCCTTACCAGAGATCACGTAGAAGTTAATCCAGACACGATCGGGTATCTGCCGACAGTGAATGCGCCAGCAACAGAAGCTTCAACGGTGCCGGAGGTTTTGCAACAAACCAGCACCATCAAGTCAGCCCTACATTTTGAAAAGATCGCTGTCGTCTTTGATCAGGCATTGTTTGCGAAGGCAACGGAAATTGCATGGCGGTATCCGGAGAGGTTTGTAAATATTGTCTTGATGATGGGAAACTTCCATACCATCTGCAATCTGATGTCGATAGTCGGCAAGATGTTCAGTGACGCTGGGCTTCGTGACCTGGCAGTTGAGTCTGGAGTCATTGCGGAAGGATCCATTGCAAAAGTCCTTGAAGGAAAGCAGTACAATCGAGCTGTCTGTCTCCACAAGTTGACGTATGAAGCTTTGATGAGGCTAGCCTGGTCGGGTTTTGAGGATTCAATAAAGAACACTCACGTTGAGTATCTCCCGCTGCTGAATGACACTGTTGATGTACTGTACAATTTGGGCGAGAATGTGAGCCATGCGACACAACTAGCTGCTTTGACCAATGAATCATGCATACAGATTATTGGCCTATTTTGGAAAGTACCTAGAAGAGTTGAGACATGACAGAGGGCCATTAGCGGCATTTTGGATGACCTATGTAGAGATGATTGAACTTCTTCTCGGATTGATCCGAGCTGATAGAGAAGGTGACTGGCATCTTCACCTTGCCTGCATCCGAGACATGATCCCCTGGTGTTTCGCTATGGACAAGACAAACTAGTCTAGATACCTGCCTGTCTACTACGCAGATATGACCAGGTTGCAGGAGACAAGTCCAGATATATACAATCACTTCCAGAATGGGGGATTCTCAGTTCAGCTAAAGGATACGAATCCCTTTTTCAAGATCGCCGTTGATCAGACAACAGAAGAAACCGTGAATAAAGATACACAGACAGCTGGCGGTACGCGCGGATTCAGCCTGAATCCCGGTGCAGTTACTCGCTACTCGCTAACAGCCGAGTACAGAGCGTTAGCGTTACGGGAACTCCGACATCAGATCTCTTTGCAACTTCCAGGCAAAGTAAGTCACAAAGACCTTGGGAAAGCGCGAATAAAGGGGGACGACTCGGACGTTGCTGCATTAGTGGATCTCATGGACAACAACTGGACGAATCCCTTTGGTAGCGATCCATCAGACCTCGTTAGTTTATCTAACGGAACAGTTGCTACACCTGAGGTTTCCACCGGCCTACTTACAGCTCTGAAACAGGGATAGGGTACTTACACAGCATTTCAAGATCAACGTTTGGAAAACGGTGAAGGCTTCCATGAGCCAATCAAGAAACTCAAAGTTAAAACGTTCAGTGACATGAAAAAGAAAACAGCCAAAGGTCCGTCCAAAGAAATTGTCCTGAAGGCTGATCGTAAGCTGTTCAGAAACATGGTGCTGATTGCACAAAACAGGCAGCTAGCGATGCACGATGTCCTACGTCACCCTCTTGGTCCATTGCCATGGGCATTAGCAAACACCGATGGCACAATGAAAAAGACCAACAAAGCTGTTCTGGCGAAACATCTAGAAACCAAGGTATTGCCGGCTGAGGAAATCCCCCACCCATCTGCGACACTGATCGATGCAATGGCACTATTCCAAAAGTTTCATGGTGAGAATCGTACATTCAACGAACTTTCTGATAATATTTTCTCCCAGATGATTAATGCTAGTGCATAAAGTGAGAGGGTTGATGTCATTTTTTATGTGTATCAAAGTCACTCTATCAAAGCCGCAGAACGAGCTCATCATGGTTCAGAAGATGGCATCGCCTTCAAGAGGATAATGGCAGGACACAAGATACATAACTGGAGACGACTCCTGGCAAATACGGAGAGTAAGAACAAACTCACAGAGTTTCTAGCTGAGAACTGGAAAGAGCCAGAGAAGAGAGAGAAACTTGGAAGTAGATCCATGTTCGTCACCTGTGGTGATGTCTGTCTGAAGCTCACACGCGGAGGTTGGGAAATAGTTGACGATCTGAAATCCAACCAAGAGGAGGCCGATACACGTTTACACTCGAAACATGCTGCAGACACATACCCATCACTGGTCTTCGCGAGTGACGACACAGATGCATTCATCATATGTCTAGCATTGAGTGGAGATATCAACCGCAAGCTATGTATAAGACGTGGTACAAAATCGTCGATCAGGCTTGTCGACATCACCAAACTGGCTGCAGCAGTTGGACCAGATGTTTGCACTGCCCTTATGGGACTTCATCCGTGGACCAGATGTGACACGGTCAACGCACATACCGGGCAAGGAAAGTTGAAAGCATTGAAAATACTGCTGACTCACTCAGCGTACAGGGAGGCGTTTACGTCACTCGCCATGGATTGGCACCTCCCCAACGAAGTCTTCTGTGTCATCCAAGATTTCACCTGCCAGCTGTACTGTCGCAACACTAAAACAAGCGAAGTAAACGAGTTACGATACCAACAGTTTCGCAGCAGGAGTGGGGAAATCGAGAGCGGTCAACTTCCCCCGTGTGGGGATACACTGCGTCAACACACCCGTCGAGCAAACTACCAGGCTGCTATCTGGCGCCGCAGTTTAATTAACTGTCCGGACATTCCCATCCCCAGTGAAGAACACGGATGGACAGTAAGCGACACCAGGATTCCAGTTATCAACTGGATGACGGGCCTCCCAGCTCCAGAAGTTGTGTTAGGTCTTCTGTCCTGCAAGTGTAGCAGTGTATGTCGATCGCCAGACTGTACATGCACCGTCAACGGACTCAAATGTACAGAAGCATGTAAGCTGCTGACGTGCACCAACATGGCGAATGATGACGAACAAATTCATCAGGATGAAAATGCTTCATCTGACAGTGATGATGACTGAACCAGTATTGCTCAGATACAGGATATACGTAAGCCATGTTCTCTCAACAATTGGTAATGTTGCATTTGTAACTAGTATTATTCCACAGCTGGATGTTAATCCACACTAACCAATGTGATCAAGGTCTTCTGTTTGCCATTTTGCAAGTGAATCCATTTCAGCTATGTATGGAAATAGACGTCTTTAATCGCATATAAGAAGTTGTTTTTCGAAATTGTTTCAAGATCTGCGATATATTTTGTAACTGGCGTCAATTGTTGACTCAATCCTCAGAGTACACATAGGTATTGTAATGAATGTTTCAACATTCTACACCATTTACGGAAAGTATCACTTTTTTTGGAAGAACATATGCGATTTAAGGAGATGCGACAAGGCAAACATTATCATACACTGGTCCACTCACTTCTGGTTAAGTCCACAATATGATATTGATTGTTCACACCATACAAATGCAATAAGACCATTTTCTTTCTGAACCTGGGCGATGGTCTCACAAAACTTGACTTATTGCAATTGAGTTTAATGAATAAATGTGTCTCAGACAAACCAATTACTAGTAAATAGTACTTAAGAAATATGCTAAAACACTGGCGGCCATTTTGAAAATTGTCTCGACACCAAATGAGGCAATGCCCATTTTTATACAATATAATATGGAATATGGTATGAACATTATTATCTCCAAACAAATGTGCCTCAGACAAACCAATTAAATGTTACAGATAAAATTAAGAAATATGCTACAATACTGGCGGACATTTTGAAAAATATCTCAATACCAAATAAAGCAATTATGGCAATTTTTTCTTCAATATATTATGTAAAATTGTATTCTGAACAGCTTTTATCTCGGAATAAATGTGCCTCACACAACCCAATTAAATGTTACAGACATATTTAAGAAAATTATCTCAATACCAAATAAAGCAATGGCCATTTTTTCTTCAATTTATTATGTAAAATTGTATTCTGAACATTTTTTATCTTTGAATAAATGTGCCTCAGACAATCCAATAAAATGTTAGACACAATTAAGAAATGTCCTAGAATACTGGAGGCCATTTTTCAAAATGGCCGCCAAAACGAGTTTAGCTGTGGAACTCAGATGGCCATCACTTTTTTTCCGAGTCATGACATATAGGGCTAATTGAAAAATATAGTGCCGACTTGCCCACTTTTTTGGTACTCAGATTTCACCTGTCACATGGACTATTTCATTGACCGATGAATCACCCAATCCAGTAGAGTTGTGAGATTACCTGACTTCTGACACGGCACTACCAGTTGCACCCTGACCCCGCTTATCCACACTCATCTCTAAATATGTGTGGTCTACAGATCTACTACTTGCAGCCAAATGCTCTCCACCCTCAATGCTTGTGTAACGGGTAATGCACTGGCCCTGTGACCCCATTTACACCCTCAGCTGCGTCGATATGATATTTCATTGCGACCCTCATACATGTCTATGTAGCCTCGAATAATGCTGCATGTACATGTGTGTGGGTTTCCGAGCAGTTGTCGGTGGGCATGGGTCATAGTGTCAATGTATTACTATTTAATTAGCGCGTTTCCTATACATTTCATGATACAGTATTTCTTGTAATGTGTAACCCAGAGCAGTATATCCATTTTCGGTTCGAGATTATGCCACTGTACCTTGCACGTGCACTGACGTAGCTCGCTATATAAGCCGAGCGCATTACTGCTACGGGGCCATTTACGTTCACTCTTACTGACTGGTTCGCTTTCTTACATAAAGATGAGTTATCGCCAAGTTTGAAGCATGCCCACTATTGGTCAACCCTAAATCTCGGGGGTAGCCTTTGACTGGGGGTGGGGGTGGGGTTCTGTAATAAATGCACTAAACCAATAAATGGGTGGGGTTAGTCTTACATCCAATATTACTAAACATATACTCTAATACATTTAGTAGTACATAAGAGTCATAATGATACAAGTTTATATGGAAGCCACACACTACGTGTGGTGGCTTCCACACGAAACTTGTAATCATTATGACTCTTATATACTACTACCGCGAGACCATATATTTATGACATGAGAAGATACACCCTATTAGAGATAAAAATCCCTATGTTATACTCAGTATATATATACAACATAATGGTTCTAGTTAAGTGTGCATGGTTGAAGACAGGTAGTCACGAGAGATGTTTTCGCACCGGTATTTACGAATATTGCAAACATCACCGTGCATGGATGCGAAGAGGTTCCGTTTCACCTCGCCCATGTCGACATTGTGGGGTAGGGACCAAAGCCGAGTCACTGCTATGTCCCACCATGTGGTGGCACTCAGGCTACTCATCGAATGGTTAACAAGTGATTTACGTGCTCGCAAGTATTATCGTTTAGTAATAATTCAAATCGGAAGTCAGTTAGAAAGATAGAATCGATCTAATAAGTCACGGTGTTTCTACAGCATTAAAACACTGTAAAAAACATTATCAAACTAATTTTATAAAATTGAACAGACAAAACAAGTACCAATATAAAAGAGAAAATGGATAATACAATACAATTGGAATTGAAAGTTTTTAATGGCTGTGTTGAAGAAGTTTACGAAGAATACGGGGGTTAAAATCCTGTATATAAATTCTATAAAATGAGAACACAAGGCGATATCGAATATATGAAATACCAGCGTAATTTATTACGCTCCGACAAAAACGTTGCATTTACAATATTATACCGGCAATTATGTCAACTATACAAGAGGCAAATACGAACATTAAGACAGATAATGCGTATCGGATATGAAACTAAGGCGTATTATATAAAACTATTAAAACCCAACGATTCGTTTGCGAACGTACATTTCTACGATATCACTTATAAATTTATATTGTAATCACAACACCAAGCAGACGACAATGTTTCACTTACACGTGTTATAAACATGCAAATTATGTGCCCTACCTTACACGTATATTAAGTGTCCATTTTATAGAGAGATTACACGATTACGTCTTCCGGGATTGAAAATAAACACACTATAATATATTACACACACGGCTATTTATAGCCTTATCGATGGTATGTAAACGGGCTATCGATTTACACAGGTGGTGTACACAGTTTATAAACACTTAGTGAGGGTTATATAATTCACGAATTTCCGGGATGGTTCGTTATTTAATTAATTTTAATAAAATTATTTATAATTTAAAACTGAACACCCCCTATTATATAGAAAACATTATTAATTAATAATAATAATAATTAATTAATAATAAATAACATTTTTTTTATTTCACCAGCAAAGTTAAGTTTATATACGAGAAATAAACACAGATCAGTGTCGGGACGCCGGCATTAATATCTCAACAGTGAGATAAGTTTCGCCACATGTAATTCACTCTGGCCGCTCTGCACATTATAGCGGATGGAGGTAACGATGAGGTGGGGTCCGCGGCATCGGTCCAATGATGGAGTGTAGGAGATGTGAGTGTAACACACCTCGCTAAGCCGAAAAATAAAAAAAATAGAAGAAATTAAGCGAAGGCTTAGCGGGGTGGACCCAGAAGGGTTTTGCTGGCGCGGGTTCGAACCTCGGTGGAACCTAAAACTTTTTTTCTTTTTTTTCTTTTTAAATTGTTAATAATTTTCCTAAAATTAATTAACAAATTGTTTACTGCACCAATATAATTAATTTTATAATTAATTTTATAATTTTCTTTAAATTAATTAAAAAATTAATTATTTTATAAAATATCACAATGGTGCTGTAACATTTCTTCCGACTTTATCTCCAAGTTTTTCCCTAAATTTATCCCAATCAGTACACTCAATTTTGGGCATGGTGGCGCGCGCCTTGATTCTTATATCATTTTTTAATTGTTCATATCTCCCCATTTCTTCCACCACGGATTCAAACTCTAAATTTGATATTTTCTTATCGGCCAACGCTTTGGACACCATAACGTCGATGGTATTTTTCTTCGACCTGGCGAGAACGGATATTCTATCATGTTTTCTACATTTTTTCTCGAGTTTTCCACCCGACGCCCTAATTACCATACACAACAACCCAGAAACGGCCGACACCGCACATAAAATCCCCGCTACGGGAACCGTTATAATGGTGGATATAGTTGCAGCTGTCCCCGCCCAACACAACACAGAAACACTCGCCAGAGCCGTGCTAGATACTTCAGCCATGTTCACCGCGCGCCTATATTTTTTAGCGTTTCTTTTTCTATTTGTATATTCTCTAACTAAAATATCCTGCATAGCGACGATATTATTCAACCTAAAATCTGAACTTCTTTCGTTAATTGTACACAGTGTTGATGGAGTGGTATTGACAATTGGAAGCGTTGATTCGTTCATATTTAAATTTTACAAATTTATTTCAATATATTATTATTTACAAAATAAGTTCAATTAACAACGAGACAATAGTGGAAGAACTCTCTTGGTGACCGAATTTCGTAACAAAGTTAATAACACTACCTTTGGAAAGTCTAATTCGATCATAACAGGAGAACGAAACCACCGTCGAACTATCTCCAGAGATTTTAGTGACTCCAAACCCCCGTTCTTCCCCATCTACTACAAGATTTATCGCGACCGCGCCCACAGGTTTACCACTACCATTAACCGAGCAGACCGCCATTTGGATAACTTCACCCGCGGCTGTCATAGTGCATCCCCCACATTTATTACTCGCTTTGGCACCGAACGAATATTCATAGTGCCCCTCAACCAATGGGCCCCGCTTCTCAGCCCAAACTGTTATGGCACGTTTTAGCGTTTTCATTGTTCGCACTATTCCGGCAAGCGCACTGTTTGCGTTATATGCCTCAGTACGAATATTATAAGATGCCTCCTCAAGAGCTTTGGTCGCGGCTATACGATCATGTTTCAGTTTATCGGAAACTTCGGTTATCTTTCCGTCTAGTTCGGTAAGTGCCGCTTCTCTGCTGAGAGAGTCCTCTAAGCGCAACGCATCATAAGCCTCCGTAATGGTCGCCTGGTGGCCTTCTAGGGCTTTTTCAACACCCAACCGGGCCTCTAGTTCAGCAACCGTCGCTTCTCTGATGAGAGAGTCCTCTGAGCGCAACGCTTCATAAGCCTTCTCAAGGGCTGCCTGATGGTCTTCTCGGGCTTTCTCAACACCCGACCGGGTCTCTTTTCGAAATTCGGTTATTTTTCCGTCTAGTTCAGCAACCGCCGCTTCTCTGAGAGAGTCCTCTGAGCGCAACACCCTATAAGCCTCCGTAAGGTCCGCCTGGTGGTCTGCTCGGGCTTTCTCAATACCCGTTCGGACCCCCTCAACCCCCAACCGGGCCTCTTTTTGAAATTTGGTTATTTTTTCGTATAGTTCAGTAAGTGCCGCTTCTCTGTTGAGAGAGTCCTCTGAGCGTAACGCCCCATAAGCCTCCGCAATGGCCTCCTTGTGTCTTCTCGGACCCCCTCAACACCCGACCGGGTCTCTTTCAGAAATTCGGCTATTTTCCCGTCTAGTTCAGTAAGTGTAGCTTCTTTGCTGAGAGAGTCCTCTAAGCGCAACGCATCATAAGCCTCCGCAATGGCCTCCGCAAGGTTCACCTGGTGGTCTTCTCGGACTTTATCAATACCCGACCGGGCCTCTTTTCGAAATTCGGTTATTTTTCCGTCTAGTTCGGCAACCGTCGCTTTTCTGATGAGAGAGTCCTCTAAGCGCAATGCACCATAAGCCTCCGTAAGGTCCGCCTGGTGGTCTTCTCGGGCTTTCTCAATACCCGACCTGGCCTCTTTTCGAAATTTGGTTATTCTTTTGTCTAGTTCGGTAAGTGCCGCTTCTCTGACGAGAGTGTCCTCTAAGCGCAACGTATCATAACCCTCCGTAAGGGCCGCCTGGAGGTCTTCTCGGACTTTATCAATATCCGACCTGGTCTATTTTCGAAAATTTGTTATTTTCCCGTCTAGTTCGGTAAGTGTCGCTTCACTGATGAGAGTGTCCTTTAAGAGCAACGCATCATAAGCTTCCGTAAGGTCCGCCTGGTGGTCTTCTCGGACTTTGTCAATACCCGACCGGGCCTCTTTTCGAAATTTGGTTATTTTTTTTTTTTGTCTAGTTCGTTTAGTTCCGTATGCGTTTCTTCACGACTTTGTGTATTCACAGCCAGGGCATATTCTCTAAGTTGTGAAGTAGACTCTTGTGAATCTCGTCCGTGGCCCTCGATATAGTTCTATTGATCAAGGCCTTTGTTTTTTGGGTAGTTAAAAAGTCGCCCTCTATCGGGATGAATCCCCCTTCTGTCGGTTCCAAATTCTTTGAATTTGTCACCCAATCGGAAGAACTACCTGGTCCGTATATACTCATTTTCAATAATGTTGATAATATATATATTACGAACATGCGTTTAATTCTAAATAATTTTCTTAAAATTAATTAATTTGAAATTTCTAGGACGACCGAAATCGGGTAATCGTTCTTCAACTCTCGCCCTTTATCATCGAGAATAGAAATCTTCAACTCGTGGATGTGTCCCGATTCCAAAACTTTCATCTCGGGGTGTGGGAAGTCTAAGGTCAGGGTCTCACCATAGAAACAGTCGCTGGCGGGCACGGTTTTCAGTAATGTGGTGGGAGTGCCGTCTACCGTGTTGTACGATGTGTTCACCCGATCCAGGTGCACCCCGAGAGTTTTCGTGACGGCGAAGTTCACCGGGGTCGTGCCGACGTGCTCGCCAGGATCAAACACTCCGTCATAGTTGTAAGGGTATGTTATTTTAAATCCTAACAGTGAGCCCAACACCCCGTGAGATCCTTAAACGCCTATCAACGGTCAATGTCGTGAGCCCCGTGGCTTTCGAGATTGCGAGAGTGACTACACCAGGAATCTTCTCCGCGACAAAAGCTTGGAGATCTCCGAAACTCCAAAGACCGTGAGGTACTATAGCATCTGGAGTTCTACGAAATCGTGAGGTCACTGGTTCAGTTATGAGGTAGTTTCCGAAAGCCACAGGGCTTACACCCTCGACTTCTGATGTGAAAAACTCGAGCGTTTGAACGTTTTTCCACCCGACCGTGAACGTGATTGATCTAAGGCATACCCGGCGTTGTCCGCAGCAGTTGTCTATTAATTTTTGAAGTTCACAACTCCCTTTTTGAACATTAGTGATAGTAGCAAACATAATAATATCTTTCAATGGATACAAAAGCATTTAGCTTTAACTCTAATGCAAAGTACGCGGTCGGTGGTAAATACAAGCAAAAAGACTTTGTTAACCACCTTGTACACCCAACCGTAACTGTTAGACCGGCCAGTGGCTTTGCCACCAATTTCCCTAACACGTTTGAGAAATATGTAGTTCCAAAGACTACTAGTCAAGATGTATTACTAAGATGGGAGTTTTCCCATATGAACTTCTGGCAGAACCAGCTAAATTTCGCTGTATGGTGCGCAACGGCCGGATGCGGAGTTTCACATCAAGACCATTTGACATCCGAGAATATCATGCTCCGAAGTGTCTACAACTTTCACGTGTATTACACAATTAGGAGGATTCTCAAAGAATTAGGTATTCCACTGCCTCAAGACGATGGCTGGGATCCCATTTCCAGCGCATACGACCGTAAGGCGTTCGAAAGATTGTGTAGCGAATTTGGGGTATCAAAAGACGCCGACTGGAGACAGAAAGTATACACCCCGACCAACAGTTTAGGGTTAGTTCACCTTAAAGGCTTAGTTAGTGGGGAGCGTCTGGATAAAGTTCCAGTATATTTCTCAGGGCTATGGAGCGCTCGAGGGGCCATCCCACCACCAGTTAGAAAAATGGCATCATGGACTAAATATAATTATAAGTTGAATAAGATGACGTTCGGTGCTGAAGTGCTTGGTGGACTTGCGTGTAATGATGGTGATTGCCATTGGCTGCCTACTAAAGTAGCCCATGTGGAATACCTAGACCAGGGTGATACTCCACAGATGCGAAATGCTTGGACCACATTTATGTTAGATGAAAGCACTGGATTTACGCAGGGTGGGGTTATTCGTCTCAACGAATCCATTCGCATATACGTATGGGCAATCCTAGCCTCAAAGAAGCAAACGCGCAGCGCTATACTTGGTACGGGAACGGCATTTGACGCACAAAAACAGTTCTTGGCACTTGTCGAGGACGCCATCTCAGCTAAGGTGGACCTCCAGAAGGCGATCCAGAATTATCAAGACGTTTTGCAGACTGCCCGCACCCCGGTAGACTACGCATTTGGAATAGGTCTTTATATGGCGCCGAGCAATATAAGATACTACGAGACGACCCGGTTGACGGTTTACAATAATCAGATCGTAGTCGCAACCACCAATCAAATAATCGGCCGCAACGGGAACGTGAACACGGGTATCATCAAGCTCCCACCCAAGATGATCGGGCGCGGAGTTGTAAATTCAAATAAATTTGAAAAAGATTTCATAAAACCCCCAAAACACAAAATGGATACACCTCCCTCAACACAATCGAACCCAGTACCCCCAATTCGTAAATTGGATGCACCATCGAGTTCCATCAACAATGTTGAAACACCAATCGAGATTGGAAGCACAACACACGAGGAGGAGAAATTAGCGCTCGTCGTCGCCCTCGTGGCGATCGGATTATTTACGTTTTGGTTTTAGGAACTCTCTGGCGAAGAATAGTAGGAGACCGGCGATGGCCACGATTAAAGCCCAGGTATTCTCGGCGAGCCATCCGACCGTTTTTGATAATATAGATAACAAGAAGGAGAGGAGACCTCCTATCAAACCAGGCAGCGCGGCAGCCAACTTTCCTGCTAATTTAGCCAGGAGACTGGCGAGGGCTTTTAGTTGTTTTTTTATCCACTCCTTGGCTCCGGCGGATGGCGCGGGTGCTGGTGCTGGTGCGGGTGCTGGTGCTGGTGCTGGTGCGGCACCAGCATTGACAGCTACAAATAGAGACGATATAGATTGAATTAGGGTCGATATAATCATGCTGAAAGCTGCGATGATGGTTAATATCGTGACGCCCTTCTCTCTGAACAGAGTGCGAAGACGCTCAGCGAGTGTCGTGTCCTCGTGCAAAACCCTCGAGATTGTTTCGCGGCTCCGACTTAATTGGCCGGAAAGCGTCTCACGGTTAGTCGAAGCAGCCTCCAAGCGAGCTTCTCTTTCGTCCCGCAACGACCGCAGGAGTTTGTTGATCCGCTCGGTAGATTCTCTATCGTCACGGACTTCCCCAAGTTGTCTTTCTTCCAGCGCGATATGTTTGTCCAGCGCCGTGAGTTTGGAGAGGTTATTGACCAGTTCGCCCCCGAGTTGTTTGCAGAGCCTTATCGAGTCCCCGGAGTTCGCGAAGAGGTAATGGTGGGTCATATTTTGTGCCGTTCATTTCGTTGACCGTAGTTTCCACTGTGTTAATAGCGTCGGTGGCTATACGAGGGACATCGCTGAGCTCGTTCATTTCTATAGCGGCGGCCGTCTTCGCCAGCGTTTAGTCGGTAGACTGTAGGGTTTTTACCATTTGTTGAGGCATCTGCGACCGATCATCGATCACTCCGAGAGCTCGAGCGAAGAGTACTCCATATCGGTTCAAGGAAGAGGGGCTGAGGAACCGGGTCGGGTCGTTCTTGTACGTCAGCAACTTCCAGCTATTACCCCATTTAACCCACAAGTCTCCTCTTTTAGTGCTGCGGAACTCCAACGTGGCATTGATGCCGTGTTTAGACACCTCACTCTCACCGTTTCCACCCGACTCCGTTTCCGTGAGAGGCGCCAGCTCATTCTTGGAGATCCCCGCAGGAATCTCGACACCGCCCGCCCATGCCGGAGTTGCGGGTGGGGCCTCCCACATAGGGGCACCAGCAGATGAAGTTCCCGGTGCGTCTGGACCAAACAAAGATGCGCCTGGACCAAGCGAAGGCGTATTTCGTTGTTCGCCTGGAACAAACAAAGGTGTATTTTTGGGTGCTGGTGTCTCTATGAAGGTCGTTTCGTCATAGTTATCGATGTCATCATCGATGTCATTATCATCGCGGAAATCGTCTCTGCCGATTTCATCCATGTCAATATCGTAATCAGCCATATTAATTTCTTAAAATTAATTATGTATTAAAGACAAAACCATACGGGTTTAATATAGATTCACTAAATTATGTCTTCGAGTCAATACGGTCGCAAACTCAATCCATACCGCAGACTGCGTGAGCCCCTCGGGGCAAAAGGCGTGAGACAGAGTGTCGTTATTACGAACAACCCATCGACGATCGACCAGAACCAGCAGCTCTTGGTCCGCTTCCCCAACCTCGGAGCTAACGACGTCATTGTGCCGGGGACTGTTCGCCTCGCTTTCACTATTTCGCTGACGTCGACGGACGAGGACCGAACCGTCGTTCAGAACCTTGGTCGCGCCATCGTCAAGAAGACCATGATAAAGATTTCTGGTAATGAGGTGATGTCGATCGACGACAGCGACGTCTACCATTGTTATCAGGACCTATGGAAGACGGCGCAAGAGCGCGAAAACGCTGTCTATCAGGGTATTGACACCGGCAAAAATAAGAACGTAACCAGACTTAGAATCGGGGCTGCTAACAAGGCAGATAACAACGCGAGCGACAACGCGGTCGCGGGCGCTTACGGCAACCGCTTCTACATCCCGCTCGACTTTGAGTTGCTGGAGAGTCACATGCCCTACTATCAGAGCGCTTTGGCTGACCGCCTCGAATACGAACTAACGTTCAACGACTACTACCGAGTTCTCATAGCCAGCGACATGTTATCGACGTATACGATCGATAATGTTTCGCTGGAGCACGACATGGTCACGATGCCCGAACTCGCGCGATTGATCAGAACCCAGTACGCCGGGCGCGTTGCCATACTTTACGACCGAGTTCTTCGCCATCGCAAGATGACGAAAGACAAAGGCGACACATTGTGGAATATTAATGTCAACGTACCCGCCCGCTCGATGAAAGGTATACTGATGTTGTTCGAGGATGCTCGGTTCGCGTTCGGTGCTAGAAAAACCGACAAATTCTATAACCCCAAAATCACGAAGGTAGAGGTGACGATCGAGGGAGTACCCAATCAACTCTACAGCGCGGGTCTTCGCGAGCACCAGCAGTGGGACGAAGTAAGAAAGCAGTTTGCTGCCGGCTCTAAGCGCTCTCCGGAGGTTGCGGCAGTTGCCAAAGACCTGCATCTCTCGGCCGTCTCCCTCGCGGATTTCCTGAATACCAAATACGCGTTATGGCTAGACATGCGAGCCAGCGACGACGACCAAATACACGGCAGCGGACGCCAAGTTGAGAACGCTAGCGAGGGTGTGACGATCCAGATAACCAAAGAGGCGGACGGAGCCGGGCCATTGAACGTGTACTTATATATAATTACAGACGCACAACTCAACATCGAAGATGGCCGATACGTCTCAGCACTCTATTGATTTAATAAAAAAAATCATCTAACGATTTATTAATTAATAAATTTGATAATTCTAAAGAATTAATTAAGAAAATTAACAATCAATACCAATTCACGATTGGAGATGCCCACTCTGCCATAATATGTGGGCAGACAGGATGCGGAAAACCGGTTTTCATCCTAGACTTGCTCGAGGGCTCCTACCGCGATGCCTTTCGTCATATTGTGATCCTGTGTCCCACTGTGCGGCACAAAGATACTTATTAGCGGCGCCCGTGGATATGGACCGACCCAGAGGTATACGTTATTGACCCCGGTGATAGGCTTCACGATTGGTTGCGTGGTTTATACCAAAAATTCCAGGGTGAGCCCACCCTATACATGATTGACGATTGCTCGGCCAAGGCGGCGATGACCAAAAAGAAGGACATGCTCTCCGAGCTCGCATTTTCTGGCCGCCATGCTAGGCAAAGCGTATGGATATCCACTCAAAAGTACAACGCCGTCCTCAAGGATCTGCGGGAGCAAACGAAATGGGTCGCCCTCTTTCACTGCAAGGACCGAGACTCATTCGATGACTGTCTTCGAGAGAATGACGTTATCCCAACGCGCGAGGAGTGCCTGGAGGTTCGACAGATGCTTTCGGAAACTAAGCACGCCAAGCTTTTGCTAAAGACTGATCAACCAACTACTTACGAAGTTATCAATTAATTTTATAATTAATTAGCAATTACTGAACAAATGCTGAACAATGCTGAACAATGCTTAGCAATTGCTGAACAATGCTGAACAATGCTGAACAAATGCTTAACAAATGTTGAACAAATGCTGAACAATGGTTAACAATGTTAACAATTTGGTGCTCCGCTGCGAGCTTTGTTGCGAGCATAATGGTGATCAAAATTATCGGGTGGTGCGCTTGGCAATATGTTAAAGTGATGAGACTTGTTAGAATAGTTAAATTAAATTTAAGAAAAATGAACTTCGACGAACTTCTCGATCAGCTAATAGAAGAAACCTCAACTCCGACTGCCAACATAGATAATGATCCGACAGAGAGAGCAATCGGAATCAACTCCAACGGCGGTTGGTATTGGGTTGAGTGCAACGACTCCGAATGAAAATGAAAATGCGGCGCGACGAGAGCGGCTAGCTGCGCTGGTTGCTGGGGGACAATCGGAGCATTATCTCGGTAGGCGTCTCTCAGTTTTTCAGGTGGATAAGATGTCAGATGCGGAGATCGATAAAATGTATGCGCGATACGAATCTAGGTTAGGTGCGGAGATGACAAAAACTCTCGGATCGGCGGCTATTTATTTGTACGCAACCGCCGTTAGTATACTTCTCCCTATACCAAACACCGCGGGATTGATTGACGATCTAGAGACTGACCCTTTTATAGGTCACACTCTTAGAACAGCCTGCTGCTCAATTTATCACAAGTTTGGAATGTACTTAGCTCCGCTGACAACCGCCTTGACCACGAGTAAACACTGTCAATTTGGACATATATGCCCACGAACTATAAGCCCTAATATTATAAATGATGACACAAGACACACCCGCGAGAGTGACGGAGTTGAACCCGATTGCTCCAACACAATCGAACCCGAGTGTTACTCCGCCACTGGATGACATACCGCATATAAAAAATACCAAAAGACAGGCAGCTGGGCGGGCGGCGGCTGCCACCCGAAAAGTTAAACAAGATAAATACTCGCCGAGCTTCGAGAGGCTAAACAGTCGTTGCAATCGGGGACGGAGACAGCAAAACATCTGAAGACAGAGTTGAGTACAACAACACCCCCAATTCACGAATTGGAAGCACACTCAACACCCAATCGAGGTTGGGCGAATCCTATTGAACCCAAATTCGTGAATTGGAGTTGGGTGGTTGGTGGTGGTCTGGCAGTTGTTGGTGCCCTGTGCGTGTGGAAATACCCCATATTATCGAAAAAACAACCAGCCAGTGTTCAGAAGAAAGTTACGAAACACCAATCGCAATTGGATGCGCCCCATTTAAACATTGATCGCGACCCCTTTTATATGCAATAATTATAATGGCTGAACAAGACGGTAAAATGTTAGTGAATGCGCTTTATCACGCCGTGGTGATATCGGGTTTCAGTATCGGGTATGCTCGACTATCAAAGATGGCCCTAGGAGGATCCGCTCCCAAACTGGACTTTACTGCGAGAGACGTAGGGCTCGCGACCTTAGATGTAGCGGTCGCAGTTTGGACCCGAGATTATCTAGTCAAAGCTGGAATTCTACCAGTTAATATATGGAAATAAATGGCTTCAATCGCAGTAATAGTAGGTGGTGCGCTCGTAAACGCATTGGCGTTCAGCGGTAGCAACTTTATATTCTCTAAAATGAGAAGCTCGAACGTGGATGAGGAGCGTAAGCGTCACGATTTAGCTGTAGAACAACTCAATAGCGCAAAGGAAGCGTGGTCGAAAAAACAAACCGCCCATCTGGACTGGGTCAATGAAGAGCTTCGCCGCGAAAATCACGCCGCGCAAACTTTTCAGAACGTTGAAGAAGCCAACCGCGAGTACGCGCTGGCATATCCGCAGAAAAGTCTCGCGCCGCTGGATCGTGAGCCCCAACTTTCAGATTTCTATGTACCGTCAGAGCCCCAAAAAGACCGCGAGATCGCGTTCATCTATATCCAATCGAGATTTTAAATTAATTATTTTAAATAATTTTTTTATAAATATATATATATATAGAACGATGTCAGTTGACGAACTTTATTTTGCTATGATTGATGTAGGCTACACTGCCCTTAAACACCGCATGGTTGGTGCAAAGGGTATGATTCGTCTGGCCCGAGATTCTCTCGAGACGTGGCGGGAGGACAAAAAAGCGGCCACCCTTTTCGCAAAGCGGATGTTAGATTCCTCCACCAATCCTGGGGGATTAGATTTTCCCAAGTTCCTTCAGAACTTAATCCCCAATCGCGATTGTACTTCCAACAAAGGTTTATTATTATCGACGCAGTTACCGGACGATCTGGCGAGGGCATGTTGGAGATTGTCCGATATATTAGAATACATCGCATACGATGAACACGCGCAAACTTAATACCAAACTATCGGTTCGCCTAACGCGCAAGCTAGCGAATGCGTACTACAGCCCCCGCGGCTACTGGAAGGGAATCGCGGCCATCAAGAATCTCGCGGCGGCGACCAAGGTTTCAGAAAACGCTGTCAAGGAATGGTTCAAGAAGCAGGCCATCTGGCAGATCTATTTACCCGCGCCTCACAATATTCCGCGCCCGAAATTCGACGTGCCGGTACCGAACCAAGTTCACCAAGCGGATCTCCTGTTTCTCCCTCACGATCGCGTCGGTCTTAAGACGTACAAGTACGCGCTGACAGTCGTTGACGTAGCGAGTCGTTATAAGGGGGCTGAGCCGTTAGCCACTAAAGAGTCTAAGGAGGTGGCAGAGGCTCTCTCCCGAATATATAAGAGGAGTCCTCTCAAATGGCCGAATCTTCTCCAGGTCGATCCCGGCCGCGAGTTCCTGGGCGCGGTCTCTCATCTATTGTCTAAGCACGACGTTTCTGTCAGACGAGGCCGCGTCAACATCCACCGGGACCAGGGGATCGTGGAGCGCTTCAATCGAACCTTGGCTGAGAGACAGTTCGGACACCAATACGCTAAAGAACTTGTAGACCCTCATTCGCGATCGACCGAGTGGGTGGCCAGACTGCCCGCCGTGGTCTCCGCACTGAACGGAGAGGTGACCAGATTGATAGGTAAGAATCCCGTAGATGCTATCAAGTTTAAAAGGGTGACGAGCGAGCCCTCTGCCGTCTCGCGCGGGCGACCCGTTGGTTTAGAGGAGCAACGGCTTCCATCAGATATTGATGTCCGGTACCTCTATCAACCGGGAGAGCTCGAAGGTGGCAGCCGCCGCGCGACTGATCCCGTGTGGTCTCTCAATGTATATCATCTAGATCGATCTATTACCAAGCCCGATGAGCCCGTGCTCTACTATTTGGATGATGGGCCATCTCGAGGGTTTGTTCGCGAAGAACTTCTCGCGGTGCCTTCTGACACCCAGCTACCCCCGGATCGTCAGAGTCTTTAGTATTCTCTCAGAGTTCTTTTTTTTTTATCTATCCTATAGGCTCGGTGTGTAACCCGTCTTCCATCACTCTCCTCTTGTCGTAGTACGCCGAGAGTCCTAATTTTTGTTGACAGTACGTCTTCATCACCCCGTTAATCATTCGGAATCCCCTGTTCTCCGCCATATCCCTACCCCCTTCGAGAGCACTCTTATACCTTCCCCAAGTCAGATCGTTAGATCTCTTCGACATCCCCTTGGCCGAGTGCTTAGATT
The DNA here is from genome assembly GCA_029237695.1 of Conchocele bisecta. Classification (NCBI taxonomy): domain Eukaryota; kingdom Metazoa; phylum Mollusca; class Bivalvia; order Lucinida; family Thyasiridae; genus Conchocele; species Conchocele bisecta. The sequence goes on along the minus strand of CM055271.1, from coordinate 20,051,479 downwards.
TTCCATCACCGCTCACGTAGTAACACTTGCTACACAGAGCGATGGCTCTATCCCCTTCGAATTCCAGCTTGAACAGTCCCGGAGTTGTGTTGCTCCACACGTCTCACGCCAACCACTCGGTCTTCTCCTTATTGAACTTTCTCTTCATATTCTTTCTCACCACCGCCTCCAGCGTCTTCTCCGACAGCGCGAAGTACATGCTGTCAGTGTCCATCTGTATCAGTTCGAGATCTCCGCGATCCACGTACTTGTCCAAGAAATCGTAGTAGAACTCCAGCATCCGGAGCTTGGTCAACTGGTAGACCGCTATGCCACACTGAAACGGTCTGTTGATCACCACTCGAGTCTTCCTGCTCGATATCTCGTAAGCCTCCCCAATCTCCTCCAAGTCTTCGAACCACGCCGACCTCAGTGCCCGATCGACAGTCTTCTCATCCTTCGTATATGTGGTGTTCAGGTGTCTCTCTTGTGCCTCTATCAGCTTGCCACAACACGCGTTGCCAACCAGTTTGAATATCTCCGCCAACACCGCCTTGCTCTTGTCGACGTCCCCCGTCCGTCTAGCAGCGGTGACCTCTTTAACGAACCATTGAAACGGTTTGCCGGGCGTGTAGTCTATCACCCTATGCACCGCCTTGACGATCAGACCGTGCTCCAGATACCACTTTAGCAGCGGGGAGTATATGATCATCTTCTTGGCGGACATTGCCCCCACGAGCTTTCTCTATCCTTCGACTCTTTTCCTACCGGTCCCGGCCAGGTAGTCCTTCATGTGCTGCGGAACCTCGTTCTCATCGACTTCTCGATTAACGAACAGCGGTGACATTTCCGAGAACTTGTCTCTCAACGTTTCAGGGATCTCTATATCCAACTCCGCAAATCCGAACCACTTTTCACTCCTGACCTTCCTCACGAAACGGTATATATACGACTGTCTTTCCGGGTCGTCACACGTCCATATCTGCTCCTCACCACACGGCATGTACTTCGACAGAGTAGATAGGTACAGAGCATTGGCATCGTACCCCAGCACCGCCTTGCACATCTTCTCCTCCCGACTCCCCACCTGACCCCTGATCGTTGACCTTCCAGCCTCGGCGTATCTGGAGAATACTATGGACGGACCACCGACCAATCACTGCTTCATCATCTCATAAGTTTCAGACTTCGGTGACCACAGCTCGGGCGTGTCCGCCTTCCCATCGATCGACCCGCGGAGTAGGTACTGAAGGGAAACACCGGTCAGAGACACAGCATCCTTGAGTATGTCCACGCCTCTTCCCCTGTAGAACTCCGTCATTTCAGTCAGAGCCTCCAGGAACGGTCCTACATCCAAGTCGTTGTAGTGTTGCAACCATTCCTTGAACGTCTTCATCCCCTTTTCTCGGAATACGTTCTTACACTCTTTCCACTCGGACAACGACAGAAGGAACTCACCCTTCAACTTCGAGTACCACTCGGGATAGTCTGGCAGCCCCGGATGGTCGAGCTTGTCCGCGCTATCGAACAACTCGTATGGAAAGTAAGACTTTACCGTTTTACAGTCGTACGCCTTAACCCATCGGTCGTACGTGGTACCGGGTCCCAGATACTGGATGATGTCGAGAAATCTAAACTCCGGGGTAAACAGAAACATCGTCGTGCTGGCTCTCTTTCCAACCATCACCTTATTCACGGTGGCCGCCAATTTCTCTACAAAGTACTGCTTGATGAGGTTCAGGTCGTACCTGCTACAGTTGAACCCCACCACCGGGACTTGGTCAATCCAAGTAATACTCTTTGCTTGCTGAGACTTCGATAACATATCTATGTCGGCCGGCAGATACTTCTTCCTAACCCCCTCCCTGATTGCCTTGCCTCTCATCTGCAGCTCGGTCACGAACTTCTCGACTAGCGTGTCGGGATCTCGTTCGTATAGGTGTGTGATCCCTTCATGCATCGTATCCCCCAACGATACCGATATAGGAACGTGCTCGACCTCGAAGGTCAGGTCTTTGGTGGGTCGCGTGGTTTTTGACTTGTCGAGATACGCCTCGAAGTCGTAGACTATCTGGTGGGGGTACAGAGTCGTCTCCTCCTCGCGTGGCAATTGTGGATAGTAGGTATTCACCTCATTCAACCACTCGCACTCCCACATCACCACCAGCTCGTAACCCGCCTTCCTTATCTTGGCTTCTTGAATTTTCGTCCTCTTGTACAGCGATCTCGCGTTACCTCTCATGCAATGCCTCGGACACCCGTGCCAGTAGCATCCGTGAAACTGAAACACGGTCTCGGTCTCGTGACAGTAACCTTCGACCGGATCACCGGCCACCCACCTCTCACCACCGTGACCGCAGTTGGCGTGATGTATGTGCTTTCCCACCCTCTCCTCTTCTCTGCTCAACCATTGAATCGACCTCACACTCGCTGACCCCTTAGGATAGAACGCCTTCTCGTATGCCGACTGTGGTCTCTCTACCCTCTTACCTGGACATGTCACCACGGTCTTCCCACCCATGCAGGTGGTCGCGTGCCTGTGCATGTTACACGACTTTGTGAACCGTTGTTGACATCCGGTGCACCCGTACTCGTTCGTCATCTTGAGGAGATTCGTTATGAGGAACGAGTGACCTACATTCCTATCGTCATTGTCTTCCCCCCAACCACGTCGTAATTTGCCGGAACCTTCATGAGGTACCACACTCCGTCGGCGGTGGGCTCGTAAACGCGAATGCCCATCTTGAAGCGCTCTTCTACCTTCTTAATATCATCCAGGGGGATTCCCTTACTACCCGGTCCGTTATCGTGCCCGAGGTATTCGCGAGCCAGAGCTCGTGCCTTCCTACAACACCCGTCGGGTCTCCCTCCACGTTGGATGGCTATGCACCTAAACAGACACAAGTAGTCGTCGTACGTGTCGACGGAATACATTCCCTTTTTCTGTCTTAATCAGTCTGGGAGTTTTCCCGCTCCCATGAGAAGTTGTTGTGCGTCGATGATCATCTTCACCTCGACCGATATCCAACGAACGAAGGTCCATTTTGTCTATCGACTTTGTCGATGTCCATTCGACCTTTCTCTCTGTCGGATATCCAACTCTCGGCTTTGGCGATCTCGTTTATCCACGGACTGCCCTTTGATTGTTTGTGATAGATCATAGTAGCGTCGGTCTCTATGTTCCTAATACGATACGAGCACGAATACCTCAGGTAACATACCGTGGTCATCTCAGGGCGAATTTTATTCATTATGCGATTAGCGATCTCCCAGTCTACCCCCCTCTCGAAAGTCCATACTATCTTCCTCCTACCCCTATCAACAGTTTCCCTAACTTCGGCTTCTTCGGCGAGAATCCTGGGACCCTCCTCCACCAAAGCTCTGGCGATATCTCTCCTCTTCTTGGGAGGTCCCCCCACCAACCCTTGATAAATCTTATTGTAGTACGCCTTGTATAGGGGTTTTCTACGCGCGCTGGGATCTTCTTTTACACGCTGCGCGTAAGCGGTGGCGCGCAGACTGGCCGTCGTCTCGTTCTCCAATTTCTCGGAGCATTTTTCGGGGTCGGCGGGCAGTCGTCCGGTCGAAACCGCACGCCGCATCCTCTCCTCGTAGACGACGGCTCGCGCGTCACCTATCCTATCTGCTATATCTTTCTTGAGTCTCAAACCTCTTAGGGAAATTCCCCAACTCTTAGCTTGCTCTCTCATTTGCTTTATGGTAGACATTATACTGAGTATAACCAATAGATTTTTTATCTTCAATAGGGTGTAAGTTTATATTTATTCGTAATAAATATATGACAGATTGTTGTAATATACTTAGTATAACTTATGGATAACTTGTCTTTAATAGGATGTCAGTTTATATTTGTGACAGATTGGTGTACAATACTGAGTATAACTTATAGATTTCTTATCTTTAATAGGGTGTCAGTTGTTATTTTATTCGTAATAAAAGTATGACAGATTGTTGTATATATATACTGAGTATATGGATAACTTGTCTTTAATAGGGTGTCAGTTTATATTTGTGACAGATTGCTGTAAATATACTGAGTATGACTTATGGATTTCTTATATTTAATAGGGTGTCAGTTGTTATTTTATTCGTAATGAAAGTATGACAGATTGTTGTATATATATACTGAGTATAACATAGGGATTTTTATCTCTAATAGGGTGTATCTTCTCATGTCATAAATATATGGTCTCGCGGTAGTAGTATATAAGAGTCATAATGATTACAAGTTTCGTGTGGAAGCCACCACACGTAGTGTGTGGCTTCCATATAAACTTGTATCATTATGACTCTTATATACTACTCATTTAAATATATTCTTGAATTATGCTGTAACATCTAAACACCAATAATCATCCATAAACTATACATCTGTTCGAGTTCCTATTTTCTGTCCTAATAGCCACTACCCGTGTACCATCATGGATCTAGATTGAACGAACCTATACAATCAAATTATTACACAGGTACCGTTGTCATGTATGCTGGTCAGGTACCCGGTATACGCGACAAGGGCTATTTTCTTAATATCTCCGGATAAACCACTATACAAGTCAATAAACACAACGCCTTTGAGTGACAACACACCACCATCCGGTTACACTTGTATTGAAATAAACTTCCCACTCGCTCTCGCCGTCACATAGATCGGTTCCATCTAATTACATCATATTACTATATTATTTACCACGTAAACTTATTTCTTCTGGGTTCGGATCACTAGGTCTGTAATTTATACAGATCTCACCGCTATGCCAGGCTTTTGGAGTGTGTCTGTAGAGGACTGAAGGGATGATTTGTTCTTGTAATGACTGAGGTTAAAAGACAACAGTGGGCAGTTCAATAGTTATATAATATCACTGTATTTTAAACAAGATCAGGTTTTGCCTTGAGGGTACAGCTGGGAGCTCAATTAACAATAATTCCAGCTGCACTTACTATTCAAATGGTTTGGTTAAACAATTGGCGGTTTCCGAGGTAGTGTCAGAGGAAGTGTCAGAGTGACAGCGTGACTGGTCTTAGAAGTTTTGGAACTGACTGAGCTCCAGAGCAGAAAAACGGGGGTCTTTTATAGTACTCTGCAATATCAACCACACTATGGGGTGATCTCATCCATAAATCTGGGCGAGGGTTAACTCGCCCAAAACTTGGGGTGATTCACCCCAGATTATGTGTGACAGATATGACGTCAATACACTGACACTTGCTTGGTTACCGTCAAGACACAGATAAAGTAGGGAAATACTCCATAAAGTTGAATGGAATACACCCAAAACATCTTCGAACAATAAAGACAGGTCATAAATCTACAAGTTACTTACTATGGTTGGACCAGTAGATAAATACTAATTAGTTAAAATATAAGTTTAACAGGTAGAACGCAATGTAACTGATTATTTACGTTACTATGCACTTTTATCCACAATGCAACAGTCTGGTCCAACAGGAAGTAAACAGGGATGCTGACTTCCCGAAGTCAACTGGCACATTATGAAGGATACAGTGCATAACAGACAAGCTATACTCTGCATTTAGCATTTTAAGCATGACAATAATTAAATAGATCGAAGTGCAGTGATATGGCATTCTACCAAATGGAGTTAACAGGAGTTACAATGAAATGTTTCACCCACGAAAACACATGCCACTACTGCCGCACTGGTAAGTCTGTCTTTAAACTTGAGAATATTGTTATCTATTTGCCCTGGGCATTACAATATATACAATGCAAACACAAATATTTTGTTCGATCATATTAAATTTTAACAAAATTTCAGAACGAGACTTCTTTTCCTTTTGTCAAATATTACGTGTATCATAAGTGAAATAAGCGCCGTGTTGTCAGATTGCGTTAAATGAAAGCACAACCCTCCTCTTCAGTTTGTGGCTGTAACTGGAGAAATTGAGGCATATAAGTTGTGTGACCACTGTAGATCCATATCAGCCTGTGCATCCGCACAGTCTAATCAGGATCTGCACTGTTCGCCATTCCATCACGGACACACCCGTCATGCTTGCAATAAAGTAGCTACATGAGTGTGAAATTTGACCAGGAGCTAGACTGATCACAAATCCCATAAGCCCCATTTCTCCAGTCACAGCCACATTGCACAGCCACTCGCTACATCAACAGGCGGTATACTATTCGCATACACATGATGTAACTGGCAGTGTTTGACTTGAAACAGTGAAAATAGGAATGGCGGCGAGTCGTTATTGCAAATTATTAGTGTCGGTCAGGTTAATTCTATTACTACAAGGTAAACTCAGGGAATGGGATCACGTGGTCTATTGTTTACACTGGATTAATGGCGGCGCCCATGAGGTCTCCGGTTCATCTTACTTTTTCATCAATACGACTGCGGTTCTTCCTTTTAGTGGTGACCATGTTCTAACGTTAACTCTACGAGTCCACTAATATCAAATGTAGCAGCATTACTTATGTAGTTAGTCTGAACATTCTGCAGAGAAAGTTGAACCTTGGTTAAACTTGGTACGATTACATTTCTCTACAGAATGTTCAGAAATGGCTGTGATAATGTAATAAATTCAGTATAATAAAAATTAATAAATTTTATCTTTAAATTGAAAATTTCTCCCTCAAAATGTACTTCGCAAAATAAGTATACTTTGCAATTTTGGTGAATTTTGGCTACTGGTCTATTCTCTAAATTTTCAGCTGTGGCAACGGAAACATGTACACGACCGGACCCAGCCGAACATGCACAGCTCCTACATGTTGATGGTAACACACACGTTTTCCAGGAAAATGAAACGGTAAAATACGGTGGAACCTCTCTAAACCGGACATCCTGGGGATGACCTGCAAACTGTGTGCACTGGATGTGCTTGACTTAACAATAGGTTTACTTAGTTTAAGTGAGCTATTGTTACCGCTTTTCGTCCGTCGTCGTCCGTCGTCGTCCATCGTCGTCGTCGTCCGTCCGCCATTTAAAACGTCTTCTTCTCCAGAACCGCTAGGCCGATGTTGGTCAAACTTCACACATGGTACATATGTAGGGGATTACAAATTTGTTAAAATGGAGGTCGTCGTCAATCCAAGATGGCCGCCATCTAAAAATAGCACAAATTCGAAAAAAACATCTTCTCACGAACCGCCAGAAGGATTTCGACGAAACTTAGCAGGAATGATCGATGTACAATGCTCGTTCGAAGTTGTTAAAATCGTGACCCCGGGGTCAAAAATGGGGGTCAAATTTCATATTTGACCGGATATAGTCAAAACATATATCAAATCGAAGTTATCGATGAGACGATTGCTCTGGTGCAGTTTTCATAGAAATCGGATGATTACGTCATCCAAGATGGCCGCCGAAAGGTCAAAAGGTCATCCTTTTATTTGAGATTTCAAACTTCTACATCACAAGAAGCGGTTGGCCAATGCTAGTCAAACTTCACAATTATGGTCCTTTGGTGAAGGATTTTCAGACTTGTTAAAATGGAGGTCGTCGCTAATCTAAGATGGTCGCATTCTAAAAATAGTACAAATTCTTAACAATTTTCTTTTCAGGAACAGCCGAACGGATTGCGACCAAATTGATCGATGTACAATGCTCTTTTAAAGTTGTTAAAATGGTGACCCCTGGGACAGAAATGGGCGTGGCTCGACGAGACGATCGCTCTGGTACATTTTTCATCGAAGTCGGATGATTACGTCATCCAACATGGACGCCAAAATGTCAAAACGTCATCCTTTCATTTGAGATGTCAAAGATCTTCTTCACAAGAACAATATGGTCACAATTATGGTCCTTGGGTGAAGCCGTGTCATATTTGTCAAAATGTACATAGTAAGTAATCCAAGATGGCCGCCATCTAAAAATGACACAAAGTCTTAAAAACATCTTCTTCTCGCGAGCCGCCGGACGGATTTCGACGAAACTTGGCAGAAATAATCGATGTACAATGCTCTTCAAATTTGTTAAAATGGTGACACTAGGGTCAAAAATGGGCGTGGCCCATGAGGTCAAAGAGGGTTCAAATGTCATGTTTTACCGGATATGGTCATGTCATATACCAAATCGAAGGTATTGACGAGACGATCGATGTGGGGCATTTATTGTCAAAATCGTATGATTACGTCATCCGAATTGTGATAAGGTCATCCTTTTATTACATATTTCAAACTGTTTATCACATTGACACTATGTGCCTGTCATGGGCTTATTTTGATGTTTATTTAGTGACAACTTTACATACTAGTATTTACTTGATTTGTATGACATTGCACATGTGAGCGATATAGGACCATCATGACCATCTTGTTTATTGAAACGCTACAATATGCTGACACACGTTGTTCAACCAGCAGCCCCCCCCCCCCTCCCCACAACCCCAAACATGGTATACAAGTGGAATTATTTTTGCTTGACAGGTTTGCAACATTTAGTGTTTGTTGTCTTGCCTTAAACGACAGTGTTTCATTGTGAGAATTAATCGGAGTAACCCCTTAAAAAGTCCGACACTCAATATACTGTTTGACGGATTATGTGTGTTTTAATACGTATCCAGCCCAATTCTATTTCACAGTGAACAAAATTATTTTAAATTATATCTACACACTCGTCATTTTTAAAAAAAAAACAGGAAAAAAAGACAGTGAAATACATGCACACAACCGCCTGTGTTAATCTTGTCCAGTAGTCAACATTTCTGAACACCTATTGGCAATAACAACTCGCTATCAAGCCGTTGGATTGGCTGTGTCTGAGCTGTAGCACGGCTCATGCTCAGCCAATCAAGCTGCTTGCTTTTAAGCACATTATTAATGTGTTTTGTAGTAAATAAATTGACAAATAGTGGGAGAATTAGCGCAGGCGATGGTGTAGTTACACAAGTTACACAAGTATACAGTTTGTTTAATTCATAGCAATTTGTGCCTAACAAAACCCTTTGAACCCGAAAGCCCGCTGTAGCGGTTTATGCAAACCGTGCAGATCCAGATGAGCCGGCTTTTAACAAAACACCCCCTTTTAAAAAATGTACTAGTCTGGAAACCATTTTGTAACGGTTGGATTGGCAAAATTAACATATTAACATCCATTCCAGTTACTTAGGGGTGAACGGGCTAATTAATGGGACTTGAACTTTAACAGGTCCAGTACGAATGTGAGCTGGGGTATTACTACGCAGGGGGCGCTAAAACAAGAACCTGTGAGCACGGTGAATGGTCCCGATTGGGCATCCAGTGTCGACGTAAGTATACTCCTTTCAATGTGACCGCTTGAACTAATTCCCTGAATTTCCCCATAGGTTAGAACACACCAACTAGTTTTAATGTATAACTTAAGCGACGTCTCCAAATATGGCCTTTTTCTCCTACATCACTATCCGTATGGGGGCTATAGACTATATGTGTACATAACCTGCAACCTGTCGATCTGCACTAATATAATTGAACAGTAGGTTCACTTGCTCCTAAAGAAAAAAAACACATCAGTGTCGTCATGTCCGCCACATTGTTTATCATTGAATCGGCAACAGTAGCCTATTTCACCAAAATTGAAAAGTATGAGGGAGAAATTTTCAATTTAAAGATACATTTATTAATTTTTATTATACCGAATTTATTACATGATCACATCCATTTTGTCTGTGATAATATGAACATAATGTTCTTTATAGGAATTAAATAAGTGTATTCAAATGATTGTGTCAATATTCCACCAGTTCTAAAAATTGCGAGTGCCCGCAATGCAGATAGAATCAGTTAGTAATATATATTTTACTGATAGTGACACGCGGTGCTATCAGGCTACTTTCATATGCAAATGAGGCATGCTATTTTTTAATTATTTAAACTAATGCAATGCGTCACCAGAACAAATAATATTTTCGACAGATTATAATGTATGATCATTGCACAACAACAAATTAATACAGAGAATAAATAATAATGTCCGGTAACATTTAAGGAAACACGGTTATCGCCCCTGATATCAGTGTGGACATTTTGTCTGATATAAAATGTATAATACTGCTAATCTATACGTGGGGTAATAGTGAATGAATGTTAATTTTGTCAGAAAATGTCTCAGATGATATCACTGATCTAGAGAATAGTAGGTTAGTGCCGTGAATGGGAAAACATATCTGGCAAGGCTCAGGAAACGGGGTGGGCGAGGCTCTGCCGAGTACATCCCGTTTCCGTGCCGCGCCAGATATTTTTTCCCATTCACGGCACTAACCTACTATTCTATTTATCCCGTGAACACCTACCAATGGCTGTAAAATGCAAAAATAGTATTGACTGGATATCAAAAATGTTTCACGGCACCGTGTTTCACGGCACATACGCACTGTGTTGACGGGATAAATAAAGAACATTTGTGCCTACTAAGTCGGCATGTACCTTTAAATGCATACGGCAGGAATTGAATCCATCAACATTATAAGTTATTGTGATTCTACACAGTCAATATGGTGTAATATTGCCCTTCTGAATCTATATTCACCCGAGGCATAGCCGAGGGGGGATATAGTTTCAGACGGGCAATATAACACTATATTGACTTTGTAGAATCACATTAACGTATTTGTCATACCGTAGATTCTTTATATTTCTCCAGAATTTTGTTTTATAAGTGTATGTTTAACGTCATATATATATGGCGCCAAACGGCACGATGTCATGACGTTACAAATATTACCTGATGTCATCCAGACATAAACGGGTAGAAATAACTTTCTGGACAGATTTTCAAAATCTGTTTTCTTAGTTAGGTCATTACCAATCCATATGACTATGTTTCGGAGGTGATTTTCAAAATGTTTCGTTTTCGTCTCAGCCTCGACACGCCGCTATTTTTTATTGGAGCCATAATTCATAGCAATTTGTGCCTAATTAGACGCTTTGAACCCCAAAGCTCGCTGTAGCGGTTTATGTAAACAGTGCAGATCCACATAAGCCTGCTCGTAACGAGCCGTCTCATCAGGATATGCACTTTTTGAAAGTAATTTTCATATGTTTTTAGAACAAAAACACCCCCTTTTCATAAATGGACTAGTCTGAAAACCATTTTGTGATAGTTAGGTTTGTTGCAAACTGTCATGTTGTGATCACCATTCATCACCGCAGTCACTAGACATGAGATAAGTTTTGTAAGTGTGTACCTGAAGATGTGAACAAAATATTTACAAAAACTGATATTTTCGAAATATAATTCTGTATTTGCTCTGGACCCGGTTGTACGAAGCACTAATGACTCATTAATTTTCATTAGCGACTCATTAACTAATGTGTCATTAAACTCAGTTGTACGAACACTAATTTATCATTAAGTCGTCATTAAATTATCATTAGTTAATGTAGGTACTGGACCATCATTAGGGCGCGTGCTCCTGTCATTAAGCCTTCGTGAATTATCCAAGATGGCGGCCATTGATGTCGATTCGGTGAAAAAACAACAGGAAAGACGGATGAAATTGTGGAGATGAAGTTTCAAATTACTCTCGATTTCCTTTATAAAATGCTACTTACAGATTTATTGCGTCAACAATCCAACAATCACTGTAATATTTCCGTCACATTCTGCAACTCGGAAGGGCCTTATTTGAGAATTAAAAATGTTGTGTAACGCATGCAAACTGCTGTAAATTCTGTCACTGACAGTGACAGTGTTGGCCTTCAAGTTTAAACAACACAGCTGCTTAAAATTTACGCAGTGACGTCACATCGTCAGCATACCGATCTAATAATAGCGGCATATGGAACGCCATGGCTGTCTTATATGAAGATAAAGTATTTTATGCAGTACTAACGTCAATATATGAGCTCATTATGTGCATATATCGAATAAAAATGCAAATATATTATATCAGTATGTCTTAATATTGAGTCAAACGTTCAATATATCATACCAGTATGTTCAATATATCATACCAGTATGTGCGTGGAGACTGTTAATCATACTACAGTACCTACAGTAAACGAAACAATCCATGTTTTTAATACGTACATGTTTGTTTACATTGCATATTCTGATAGTTTCCAAAATGTAAATAGCCGAATATGGCTATAAATTAAGATTCGTCTTCTTGTGCCATTTTACCACACTTTATGGAACAGCAACGTTGCCGGTCAATAGCTACTGTTATTGACAATGTCATGGAAATTAATGACGTTAAACAAATTTTAACTAATCAACAGCGTCTCTCAATGTAGGAAGTTCTTAGCGTTACGTAGTATAGCTTATAATGTATGTCTTAATATGACAAAGCACATTGTGCCCATTAATGATGCGTAACGGCCAGTAAGGGGGTCACATGACTGATTGTATGACACGGGCGGTTCGCCCATGCCGAGCTGAAGTGATCAGTTCTATGCTCGGCTTGGACAACGTAAAACGTATTTTGAGTATAATTCAAATGTCGCATTTGGTAATATTTGTTGTATGCATATATGCGTGTATACAGCATGAATCGAATTAAAATCTGTTAATGTTATTCCGGAAGAATCAAAATCGTGCATGCTACGGATACATAGTTCCTCTCACGAAAGGGGTTTTACCTGGGCCGCCAAGTATAATGACGGAATAATCAATTCTGTTAAGCAGTATTTTTACAGTGATAAATTTACTGTTTTATCAGCATTGGAGTGTTCATGTTATTACACAGGAACATGTTGAGATTGATATATGAGTAACGCATTGCATTGCGTCCATCCAGCGCCAATAAAGTTGCATGCCTAGCACACAGCAAAGAGGTGTTTTGTTATATGCGAGGAGTATTGTTAAGACTTGTACTGTGATATAGATAACGCAATACATTGAATGGGCCTTTCCATTACAAATGGATGGACACTGTAAATATTAATAAATATATGTAATTGTAGGTACCTGCCGGATTGAGGAGCGGCCCCATGCAGCATACACCGACGGCCTGTCGGCTGGTAGTTATCTCGAGGACAATGCTCGGGTGCAAACTGGTGTAAACGTGAGTATTCCAATCATACTGTAGCTGGTATAGAGACTACCAGACTTTTGAAGTCAAGTTTACCAATTGAGGCTAGGAAACGCGTAGGAATTCCGAGGTCTACCGTGGATTTCCTACCGTTTCCGAGCCGAGATTCATAGTATTGCGTCTTTTAAAATTAGGCACAACATTTTCTTATATCAAAGACATCATCTGAGACATTTTCTGGCAAAATAAACATTCATTCACCATTACCCCACATATTGATTGGCATTATTATACATTTTATATCAGACATAAATTTCCACACTGATAACAGGGGCGTTAACCGTGTTTCCTTAAAACGGTAACGGACATTACTCTTTATTATCTGTATTTATTTCTTGATGTGCAATTATCATACTTAGAACTGGTGGAATAGTGACACAATTATACACTTATTTAATTCCTATAAAGAACATTTTGTGCCTACTGAGTGGGTATTTACCTTTAATACCACGTTTATCCAGCAGTGGACGTATGGTGAAGAGCCAAGAGAACAAAGAATATCAGGTTTTATACGTTCATTCATTCGACTTATATGTAAGGGTGGGCATTGGCTCGAACACCTTCCATACCCGGGATATAGCCCAGTAAAGAAGCAGGCCGATGGTCGTCGGCCTGGTTTATATTTCTGAATTTTGATACATGTTGCTTCAAAAGTGTGCGCCAAACATAGGGGAATCAGTGCAGGTATGTAACCTATAATGTGAGGCATCCTATAGCACCATCAGGCTTTATTACGTTTCAGGCTTTTATATGCATAACAACTGAGAGGTACAATGGCACGCGAAGGCTCGCATGGCGACGGGGCCAACCTCTACATCGTGGGGCGGAACCCTGTAGGCATGCCATTCCCGAAAGGGGGCAATTATTTATCGTTACATGACTGCCATTGGTTGGCACCGCTCGCAACCGTGTTCAAATGTACAGCGCGTTCTGTTTGACCATGACTGTAGACAATTCTCATTCCGGGTCCAAGCCAACATCAGAGTAATGCATGTGTCTCATGACGTTGCTGGAACGCGCCATTACGTCACCAGACCAGTTCACAACGGTCTCAATGGAATTTTAAAAGTGATGCTGCTGCATCACGCGACTTGTACTGCGGCCCTGGAATATGTATGTGTAAATCAGCTGTTTGATGGGAGCATGTTATCAAAGTACCGAATGTACCGCATAGATATGATCAATTTACACGATATTTCCGACGGAAATGTAAAAATAACGTTCGACAATGTCCAGCCGTGGGTAAACGTTTGCCGTGGCACTCGGGAACTGCACACGAATGGGTACGTTGGCCCGCGAGGGAAAACACCTCCCCAACCCGGGTGGCTTCATGTCCCTCAATGGATAGGTTGTGGCCTAGGGTTTAGAACACCTGACTTCCAATCCGGATGTTGTGGGTTCAAACCTCACCTAGGGCATGACAAAATACTTTCATAGTATTCCCATCCCACTAGTCAGTTTGATGAGACTTTAAACTGTGGTCCCGTCTCTATATGTTCTTATCTGTTTGTGGGACGTTAAGCCCTTTCACTTTCACTTTCATGACTCTCAAGGCATGGAAGGTGCTCATGGACTAACATACGCTGAAACAGAAACAAAGCATGTATATATCTGCGTGCACTCTCCCACAGTCGTAATAAAAGAAGCACCGCCCACAAAAAGTCATACTTGTTCAGAATTTACAGAGATGTAATAAGTAGGATATTCCTTTGTACATGTTTGAATAGCTTGAAATAATACACTCGTGTACATGTACGTCGGCTTCCGCGTAAACAACTCGTTCGCTTCGTGTACTCGTTATTTACGCGGAAGTCGATGTACACTCGTATATTAGTTCACACTATTCAAACATGGACAATGAATAATTATTCTCTATATAATCAAGTCGATCGGGTTCGGCTAGAAACCGTGTATGAGCCACCAAGACTGATAACCTTGGTAATTTGAGGTTGTGACTGGAGAAATGGGCCTGATGGGATTTGAGACCGGTGTAGCTCCTTATCAAATAGCACACCGAATGCCATGTAACCCGAATGTTCTGTCTGTAACGTAGGGCGTAAGCGTTACATGCAGAAATGTTGGGTTAAGTCTCATGTTTCCCGATAACAATCTATATTACATGCTACCCGATGACTTATGCACCCGGTGCGATTAGAAACCGCTACCACGACGACGGTAACGTCGTGTAACGCAAATATCGTCGGCATTACCACTGCGCCACGACGTTTCGGTGCCGTGAGACATATTTGATATATTATAAAAAGACATACATAATTACAATTCATACACGGTCACACAAATGGGTAATGTTGACCAGTGGCAGTGCTGATTGATCAGACTGGTGAAAATGGGACTGTTCACAGTGTGCCGGTTAAATTTCGCAAATAAAAACGTTATCGCCGGAAAATAGAATTGTTAAAATTAAGTTCATGCTATTTTCTGGATGTCAAATGAATTTCCGTCAATATCCAATCGTTTGCTCTGTACCCCATTATGTGCGTCATTCAGACATGACTGACGTCATAATTATAAGTACGTCAATAAGTCTACGTCATTTAAAATAAAAAAATGGCTGCTCCCAGTGATTCCAGTCAGGTATAAACGAATACAAATAAATAATTGTTGTTTGTCGTGTTGATTATTGTTCGCAATCGCAGATCGCTATCCTTGCAGAACCTGCTCCGTATGAAAATGGATGGGTCCGGTGAATTTTGAGAGTATATTTCGTTGAAAAGAAGCTGTAATTTTACATTGTCGGTGACAAAATATAAACCATTCTTTATCGAACTATGTTCTGAGCGCCAAAGTGTGTTTGATGCAATTCGGTTCTAATTTATCTCCTTGTGAAGACTAAATGAATTAAGTTGATTTAAATGCTGTTTTAGAAGTTTGACGGGATAAATAGAATATGGTCGTGACGCCAGTTTTCGGGTTAGTCGGAGATTTCGGGGTATTCACATATTTTGTAATTTATAGACATGTGTGCAGCCGCGATGTGCTTTACGTCAGGTGATTAAAATACATGTAGCATGACTTTACGTACATTAAATCCTTTAACAATGTCTGAGTCCGCCATTAATCTGCTCTCTAATATTGTTAAAATCATAAACAATAGAAAAGTTTCGAGTTTTCCTTCACTGTGTGTCATTCATATGCGAGATGATCAACAGCCAATGAAAAATCGGGACGAATTAGCAGATTTATTCACACTTTCGGAACATACCTCGAAATCTCCAACCATAAATAGAGGATCTCAAACTAGTTTCCATTTGATATAAGATTTATGAAACGAGTCGCGCACCGAGCATTTATGCACCGAGCCTCTGGCGAAACAAACATTACTATCCTACTCTCCGTGCCTGGGAGAGAATGCGCCGAACAATCAACGGCTGAATCTAGTCACCACTAACTGTTGCTCCCTCAATACACAGCATATGTGTTTCAGGTGTGGTGTGTGTCCGACCACAGGTGAAGTGACGGACCATGGATTATAAATACATTAAATATAATACAAAAAAAGCATAAATAAGTGAGAAAACAAATAAGCTAAAACAATTCTCGACTCCCTCCTGTACACATTAATGTAGTATAAGATTGAGTAAAACAATGTTAGCTTATTTTTCCTCACTTATTGATGCTTTTAGATATTAGTTCGTTACTTCAACATGTGTGTCCAGCCGGCGGCTCTGTTCAGAGATCATCAGGCAATATAAAATTAATTTACTGTATATAATCCCCACCCGCCCCTAAACAGTAATGACAGATTATTTTGTATTTGAATATATTTTAAGATACATGTAAATCATTAGTTATTGTTTGTTAACACTATAAACAACAACTTTTAATACAAAATGAAAAAATAAGACACACACACTGCCCTATCTTTCCTAAAATTTCGGATGATATTCAATACATTAACTTTATATGGCCTCACAAGTCGCCATAATGGCCGCGAGGTATCCTTCCACTAAACTGGTGCGATATCTCTGGTGACCGTTCAGTTAACTATTGTAAAATGGGACAGTAGGACAAAACATTGACTATAGTGTAAATATATAATTAAATAATTCAGACTGTGTGCTTTATTCATTTGTTTACATGCGCTAATTCAGTAAAATTCAGTAATGAAAACATACACATTCGAAATTCATAATGGTAGTTTTAAATGTAGAAATATTTGACATTCCATCTCTACGACTGCTATATCAGGTAGCTCCAAGAGAGCTAACTTAGTAAAAATACATGTGTATTGCTCAATAAAATTTATCCTGTATGTGCCGCTTAATGGCGCGACAAAGCAATGATGTTGTGACGTTGAACATGTACATGTATATCAATTTTAATTATTGGCGATTTTGGTTGCATTTATAAAGATTCACCGATTGCTACAACGTCCATGCATCCGTGTAATAAACACACAAGCATACATGCATAAACCGTTAATACCGCATGGATTTCAAGCTTGATATGCAGATTGCCATCAGCTGATATTGCGCTATAAAATATGGCAAAAACATCATTGTATTATTGCTATACAAATGTTCCAGTTTAGTAGAATTGATGTGATATTTATGGTGTTCAGTATATTTTTTGATGTGCACATGTACGTCCATGACCATTAATAATGCTAAAACAAGCAACGAAAAACAGGAAGTTCTTTACGGAGAAAGTAGTTCATGAAAACTTACCATCTGCTTTGAAACTGTGAATAATTTTTTGCGGCTTAATTCGAACTTTCCACCGTCGAATGATGTTTGCTGGACCTACCATCGTTCAGAAAGCCATAAAATAATTAATTGGCCATTTGTAAACATGTGGAACAGACAGTAATCCGCATCATCACGTTTTGCGCATCTGAGACCCAATGACTTGAAGGACCCCATATACAGGTAATGCAATATTCTACACATCGATATCAATGATATATACTCATGGTGTGTTATCACCACTCATTTGAAATATTCCACTGAGATGGTTCAAATGAATGGTACCACCATACATTATACTTCTATTTTGAAACAAAC
The DNA here is from genome assembly GCA_029237695.1 of Conchocele bisecta. Lineage (NCBI taxonomy): Eukaryota > Metazoa > Mollusca > Bivalvia > Lucinida > Thyasiridae > Conchocele > Conchocele bisecta. The sequence continues at coordinate 20,033,474 of CM055271.1, read as the reverse complement.
AGGATGTAACAATATTTTTCATAAAAATGTATCCTAAATAAACTGCAATTGAATATACAGTAGAACCTCTCCAAACCGGACACCCAAACAGATTTGTATTCTTAATTATGGTGACTTCAGTTTAGAGTTATCTATTATCTTAATGTGTGTTCTTGTTCTCAAATCACACCTCATTTCTTGGAGTGCTTATTTGTTTTACACCAGTTGCTCGCAATACATAACACTGTGAAACCACATGGGTTGTTGCTAGATGTCATATAGCTATAGCTGCTCAACTGACCAATGGTCACATCATATGATCTAAAAGCCACTTTGTAATCAGAGTATATACATCATGATTTGATCATTGGGATAATTAAACAGTTATAAAACTGTAATCTTTCAGATCTCCAGAGAGAATCACGTTAGCCCTGTATTAACGTGCCTAAAGGCACTGGGTCTCAGATGTGCATAGACAGGGATACAACAGAATAGGAAAATAGTTGTAATGTCTGTCTGTTTATGTTTTGAAAGTTTTGTAAGAGTTTCTCAAATCACCTATAATTTCTGTTTGCCTACAACTAATATCTTCATATTGTACACATGCATTACTTAGTAACGAAACACCATTTCGCATGGCCAAATCACATTTATTGTCATTCAGACTCTTGATATATATGCTTAACAGGTGCCATAATACATAAGACCAACTAATACATGCATGTATGATGACATGCATCTTGATATGATATCATATGCGTAAACAACACATTCATTGCTAAAAGACAAGGTATATATTTCTGTCACTGTTTTATACAAATGAACATCCATATTGTCACATACTACATTCCTAAATTAGATTTACAATCGTGGCATGCTTAGAGGTCCGACAACAAATACATACATGTATTATGACAATAATGTTCATTCATTTTTAGATAGTCTTATGACCACAAGAGTATGATGTAATTATAGGCACTCACTGATTTACCCGTTATTTAAACGTATTACCAGCTGGGACAGTTTATACATATACATTTCAAACTGACTGTTTACTTTGCTTCTGCAGTTGTTTATTATGTTATCACATTAATATTGCATGCTATGCAGATTTAATTAATGCTTATTTCTGTATTATTTCATCTATAAACTATAACATTATCTAGCGGCCGCTTTCAAATCGCTGTTCAGTTTATTACAACACGCGCCATGGCATCTAAAATAATAGAAACTTTTAATATGACTGATCACTAGCAGCAGACGCCGTTCAGCGGAAGTTGCTGGTTATATACTATAATTTCTACTACACTATTGCACAAAACATTTTAACATTTGAATTGCGCCGCTGCCTGATTACTATGGATACGGACATGAATACACGTATATAATGTGCACCGAGGTCAAAGTCACTGGGGACTCGTGTTCTAATATCAAGCTGCATATATTACAGTTTTATGTAGATATTCAGTTCTCATTTGGGGTTATCTCAATACCCTACAGGTTAAATAGGGTTTCTAATCCGTTGCTTGGCTTATTACCACGAATATACACTACTGTGCTCTTGTACACCGTATGCGGCTAAATATTTCTGATGATAAACATTTCTTTTTATAAACGATAAACGATGACTGATAATTTTTTGTTTTAAACTGTCAAGTGTAGCATTAGAATGGGTAAACTTTGGAACATTCAGCCTTCCGCCTTCAATACAGCGGTAAACCCTATCAATTGCCATGATTGCCGTAGCTAATGTCTCTTCCGGAATAGATTATCGGTGTATCAAGTATCCGATTGTGAAATTAGCACCGTGCCACTTGCCGCTGCTTGCAAACTGACCATACGGTTTCCAGCTGTGCTCAGTGATTATTTGTTTCAAATGGACAAATGGCTAACGTTTCACTTTCATCTGCAATAATACACTACGTGCCCCAAATTCGTGTAATGCGTCAATACCTGCTGTACAGGGAAACTTCCATAAACCGGATACATATGCAGTGATTTGTTTACCAGTGCATCGCGCGGCAAGTACACACAATATTTGACACACCAACATTCGGAAATATTATTATTAGCCGATCTATTTATAGATCGGCTAATATATTGGTCATCCATCGAATTCTGAAAAAGTTTGTAGCAACCCTTTTCTCCGCTATGCGGTAATCTACGAACGCGAATTTTGCTGTATCACTTACAAATTGCATCAACCGATAATGTTTGCATTTTTGGCAATTATCTCCGTTTAAAACTTTAAATATAGCCAAATAACACAATTTTGAATACGTAATGAGCTGAACGCCGGAAGAGATTCAACCCGGAAGTTGTTGTTGTTGAAGTCTATAGTTGGCTCTAATGGCCATATACGCCAACATACGCCGATTATTGGGCTAATTTAAAGCTTTCATTTATTAAACAGAACAAGTTTCAGCCATGTATAATCGCGTAAAATGTGTTTATTCGGTTAATTTATAATCGACCTCTGCTCAAACTCTCCTCCGACTAGCAACCCCAGCATCTCGGGTTTATCCCATTGGATCGCGTAACTATGCGCGTCATTTGACGCTAGTTAATATTCACAAAATTTTCCACCAATCAAAACGAAGAATTGCCCTTCATAGCGAACTTTGATTTGTTTACGTATCATGCAGGGATGGCAGGGATGCATCCAGCACGCGCGATTGCGGCAATCCCCCTTAATTATTGTCAATGCCGCAAATTATTGATTGTCTTGCGCCCGATATCGCGCAAAAAATCACGGATGGGCCCCTTTTTAAATGACCAGTGCGCTCATTAAAAAAACGTAATTGACTATTTAAACGCGCTGCGTATTTATATCATTGGAAGGCGTGCAGTTCAATCGAGTTTGTGCGGCCGTTGAACGTAAGCTTCGAGTCGATTTAAACCATTTAAATCGATAAACAAGGGATAAACAATTGACAACGTTATCAAGGCCAATCTGGGCATGTGCCTGAATACGCATGACGTCAATTCGACTGGTACATTTTGTTGAGTACGTTAATTAATGGTCACTTTGTTAAGTAAGATTTGTATTCAACTGGACTGGTGAATGGGATATCCCTTTGCTAAAAATATGTTTCTGCATGCCTAACTAATATCATGACCGTAGCTCCGTGTTAACTAAAAATATCGATAAATATAGGATGATGTTTATTTTTTTTTCTATTTTTTTTTCCAAATGTTTATTTTTTTTTCTTCAATTTTTTTAAAAAAAATTATCAATTTTTTTTCTACATCATATTTTATTTCCTATTAATATTTTTTTCGGGACCCCAATTTTTCTAATAGAATTCAATTTTTTTTCTTGAGTATTTGGTTGGGGAGGAAATCGACACTTCTCTCACTTTTCCCTCAGATTCCGTAACTACTAAAATGTGGACATATATTGAACCCTGATTTGATCGGCTTATAACATCATTCTCTGCATGACCTTTCATTATTATTTTCATAGGACGACATACCATTTTATCAGAAGGTACCTCAACCTTTAAAAGTATCAGATAAAAGACTACCTATGTATTGAATTACCAGTATGTTCGGCTTAGATAGACTTAATTATAAGATACGCAGCCTGATCAGGGTCTACACTGGTCACAAACGTACATTATAAATATAAAATCGATAACAGTCACATGATGGCAGTAGACATTTCATTAAAACGAGAGTAGAAATCAAAAAGTTACAAAACATATGTCGCTTCTGCGAACAAACAACAAACCTATAATAGCAAAAAAGACGTACGCAATAATAGTTAGGCACTGCATGGGTCTCAGATTTCACAGAAAGTAACTCTAGTTATTTATCAATATTATAAACACGTTTTTCAATCGATGGTTACTAATTTACTTTAGTAAATGTAATTACACTAGCGTCTATAATGGAAACTTATTTCTAAATGGTGTATAATTAATATGACCATTTCACAACAAAATTTTACAATTTTTCCTTACTGGTAGGCCTACACGTACACCACCGCCTGCGCTAATCTGGCCAATATTTGTAAATTCTATTTCTTTTTATTTCAAAATACCTGATAGTGTACTTGAAATCAAATAGCTTGAGGGGTGTAAAGGCCGCGGCTGAAAATACTCAATAAATGCAGGGTGGTTCAAAATATGTACCCACATTAAATAGAGATAACTAGTGTTCTAAACAAGATAATCATTCAAACTAAAGTTTATTACAAAGTAATATATTGTAGCATTTTACTCATTATATATTCTTACTAATTACGTCACTACTTGCATGGTATGACGTCACAATATTCAATGTATGATATTACAGATATTTCAAAGAATTCATGGAAATTGGTCGGAAACGATTACGAATGTTGAAACGCGATCGATATCATCGGAAAATGATAATGAATGTTACGGCTGACTGTTTAAACCATTAACGTTATATAACGGTAATATTATGACCTTGGTCGTTCACACTTGGGAAGACGTAAATCACATACACTAATCTCATTAAATTCAGCTCAGGTCATGAGTTATGCAAACAACCATGCTCCCCAGACAAGATTATGACACACACTTGGATAATTATCCAGGTTTCTGGCAGTCCTGCCACACACCAGAGATAACAGCAGTATCATGGCACATATAGCCGGGTTACACATCACAATAGCTCCCGACTCCTCTAATCCCCACTGCTTGTAATTCTCCGGGAGTGTTGCCTTCATATGACTATCAGTGGCGAAAATGGGATGCAAAAGCCGTCCGTCCGTCTGTCCATCTTTAACCAGGTGTATTTGTGTAAAAAAAATGACAAGTGTGTGGGATTGTGACCTTGACTCTTGGTTTAGCGGGGGGGCGACACGAACGTGAATTTGTCACAGGGTGGTAGAGGTCCATTTGAGCAGTGCGTGTGTGAAATGTGAAGCAGATCCGAGCAAGGAAATATATGTTACAACCGATTTCTCTGATGTTAAGTTTTGTAAAGAGACCAAATCTGTGACATTGACCTTGAGGTCAGCGGGGATTTGTCACAGCATGATAGTAGAGCCTTAGAGGAATGCAGACATGAAATATTAAGAATTTCCGATGAAGGAAATATAAGTTATACCTTATTTCTCTGATGTTAAGTTTTGTAAAGAGACCAAGTATTTGACATTGACCTTGTGATCAGCGGGGGTTGGACGGTCGTGGATTTGGCACAGCATGATAGTATAACCTTAGAGGAATGGACGAGTGAAATATTAAGCAATTTAAATAAAGATGAAGGAAATAAAATTTATAACATATTTATCTGATGTTAAGTTTAGTGACTGACGTACGCACGTACGCACGCACGCACGCGCGCACCGCACGCACGCACCGCACGCACGCACGAACTCGTTGCGGGTGGTATAAATATATTCTATTTGTAAGACCCATTTTTGTCAAACAGCCGTTCAGTTGCATATACATGTAGACGTACAAAGCACATGTATTCGTATGCGATATTTACATGTACATTGGATCCGAACTGTAATAGAAAACACTACATTGGCATTCGCGTGACAATTACCTACTTTTCGCAAACTATTGGTCAAGTCCAATGGTTTCAGATATAACCTGTACAGACACTATGCAGCACAATAGCATGACACGAATGAAACATACATGAACTTCAATTAGCATAACCTTGCTCTTTTTGACCGTCGCAAGATCGCTGAAACACTTGGCGATGGTTAACGTCGAAATGTTTGTATGAATTTATCCATGAAATAAATTAAATACAAACATCATCTCTAGTTTTGCCTGGGAATATCATCGTGCATGTGTTATATAATAAGTATGTAGTTATATAAACTTAACAGCGTTAACTCTTACATTGATGAATTATGTTTTGTTGTCTGCTGTTTATTTTCTAATTTTAATTTTTCTCATCAAAAACATGATTTGTCAGCACTTGAGAATCATTTTCAATGTAAACTAGATTTTTCAGTAAGCCAGGCTTACGGAATACCTCCACGTGGGTGCAGGTGCCCATAAATGTGTAGATTTGTAGTATGTGGGTCTATGACCTTGACCCTGGGCTTAGCGGGGGAGGTCATGGATTTGTCATAGCATGATTTCTCTGATGTTAAGTTTTGTGAAGAGACTAAGTATGTGACCTTGACCTCGGGATCAGCGGGGCTTGGACGGTCGTGGACAGCATGATAGTAGACCCTTAGAGGAATGCATGCGTGAACTATTAATAATGTTCGATGAAGGAACTAGAAGAACACATACCATATATATCCACTACTGTACTCTGTTATTAGCTGTCAAATCCAGTGACATGTAAGCAGTTACCTGAGTGTATTGTCCATGGTGTGAACTCACATACTATGTGAGTAAATATGGCTTTACCTATGGGTAACGTATACAGTAACATAGGCTGTGCATCAGATTGGAAAGTTTACACGCTGAAATTTATTTTGAGATTGATGGGAGAAATGCTCAGTTATCTCGTCTATTGTATAGTTTGATGGCATAATATGTATAGCTTGCCGTTATCATAACTATATATTATGTATGTATTGCACCAACTTTTATTTGGTTTACTGTCATATTATTTGCTGTACGTGTAAAACGCACGAAATGGTGAGACTGCACGATAGCTTGTACATACAAAGATGGCGGAGATGGCAAATCGATGCCTTATATAGTATACAGTAACAAGACAATATTCACGTATGTTATATTCATATATCGCATCACTCTTATGAAGCAATTATCATTGAAGTCAAGTGTACCTATCTATGACCAGTAGTAAATAGGGGATGAGTTCATTACAGCGACCCATGGTAAGCGCGTATGCGCGTGTTTATGTCCCCACATGTATCAAAAAGTATAGCCTGTGAATATGGCGAGAAATATGAAACAAATGCCTCCACCCTCAATATCAACATTGTTGAAGCCAATCCTCCAATCAGCTCCCGAGTGGATTGGCGGAGCTGATTGGAGAATTTGGGTGGATTCATTTTTCCGAATTTTGTAAATTCGAAAAACTGATTAACTCGTAATTATGAGAATCTTCATAACTTAACCGGCAGCTGGGTGTCAGAAGGCACCGCGAGAAGTTCTTCGCGAACAAACCCGCGCGATGGACCATCATCCAAATAGTAGAGCACAGGCTCATCGGGTTTGGTAATAGATCGATCTAGATGATATACATTGAGAGACCACACGGGATCAGTCGCGCGGCGGCGACCACCTTCGAGCTCTCCCGGTTGATAGAGGTACCGGACGGCAACATCAGATGGAAGCCGTTTCTCAGCTAAACCAACGGGGCGCTCGCGCGAGACGGCAGATGGTTTGTGCGACACCGTTTTTGTCTTGATGGCATCTACGGGCTTTTTACCAATCAATCTGGTCACCTCGCCGTTCAGTGCGGAGACCACGGCGGGCAGCCTGCTCACCCACTCGGTCGATCGCGAATGAGGGTTTACCAGCTCTTTGGCGTATTGGTGTCCGAACAACCTCTCAGCCAGGGTTCGATTGAACCGCTCCACGATCCCCTGGTCCCGGTCCCCTGATCCCACCCCTGGTCCCACGATCCCCTGGTCGCGGCCGCGTCTAACAGAAACTTTGTGTTTAGACAATATATGAGAGACCACACCCATGAACTCGCGGCCGGGATCGACCTGGAGAAGATTCGGCCTTTTGAGAGGACTCCTCTTATATATTCGGGAAAGAGCATCGGCCACCTACTTAGACTCTTTAGTGGCCAGCGGCTCAGCCCCCTTATACCGACTCGCTACGTCAACGATTGTCAGTGCGTACTTGTACGTCTTACGACCAACGCGATCGTGAGGGAGAAACAGGAGATCTGCTTGGTGGTCTTCGTTCGGCACCGGCACGTCGAATTTCGGCCGCGGAATATTGTGAGGCGCGGGCAAATAGATCTGCCAGATGGTCTGCTTCTTGAGCCATTCCATGGCGGCGTTTTCGGAAACCTTGGTCGCCGCCGCGTGATTCTTGATGGCCGCGAGTCCCTTCCAGTAACCGCGGGGGCTGTAGTATGTGTTCGCTAACTTGCGCGCTAGGCGAACTGATAGTTTGGTATCAATATTGCGCGTGTCCATCGTATGCGAGGTATTCTAGTAGGTCGAACAATCTCCAACATGCCCTCGCCAGATCATCCGGTAACTGCGTCGTCGATACTAAATCTTAGTTGGAAGTTTCGATGCAGCTGCCGGTTTAGGTCTCAAGGAACTCGGAGGAATCTAACATTCGCTTTGCGAAAATGGTGGCCGTTTTTTCGTCCTCGCGCCACGTCTCTAGAGAGTCTTGGGCCAGATGGATCAGACCCTTTGCGCCAGGTAAACGGTGTTTAAGGGCCGTGTAGCCTACATCGATTAGAGCAAAATAAAGCTCGTCAACTGACATCGTTCTATATACATATTATATATATATATTATTGAAAAAAGCTTTTTTTAAATAATGATTGTTTATTGCTTTTGCTTATTGCCTTTTCAATATAGTAGATGACGAGACCCATCACACCCATTCCCACGACGATGAACGTGATCTCGCGGTCTTTTTGGGCCTCTGACGGTACATAGAAATCTGAAAGTTGGGGCTCGAGATCCAGCGGCGCGAGCCTTTTCTGCGGATATACCTGCGCGTATTCGCGCATGGCTTCGTCAACGTTCCGGAAAGTTTGCACGGCGTGACTCTCGCGGCGAAGCTCTTCGTTGATCCAGTCCACACGGTTGGTTCGTTTTTCCGACCATGCTTCCTTTGCGCTATTAAATTGTTCTACAGCTAAATCGTGACGCTTTTTCTCCTCATCCGAGTTTCCCAGGCTCGAGAAGAAATAGTTGCTACCGCTGAACGACAATGCGTTCGCCACCGCACCACCTATCATCATTGCGATCGCACTAGCCATTTATTTCCATATATTAACAGGTATAATTCCAGCTTTAATTAGATAATCCCGAGTCCCAACTGCGGCCGCTACATCTAAGGTCACGAGCCCTACGTCTCTCACGGTCATATCCAACTTGGGAGCGGGCCCTCCTAAGGCCATCTTTGATAGTCGAGCAAACCCGATACTGAGACCCGATATCACCACGGCGTGATAAACCGCATTCACTATTATTTTACCATTGTTTTCAGCCATTACATATTGTGATTATTGCATATAAAAGTGATCGCGATTAATGTTTAAATGGGGCGCAATCGGTTTCGTAACTTTCTTCGGAACCGCCTCCAACATGCACGGGAGCGGAGTTGGGGGCTGTCTCGAAAGGTATTTCCGCACAAACAGGGTGCCAACAACTGCCAGACCACCACCAACAACCCACGGGATGATCCACGTATGAGCTACAGCACTCCACGATTGCTCTTCCAATTGTGATTGAACCGCATCTGTCTTCGGGTGTTTTGCTGTTTCTGCCCCCAACTCCAATTGCGATTGGGTTGGGGGTGCGGCTTGAACAGCATTCCCCGATTGCAACAACTGTTTGGCCTCTCGAAGATCGGCGAGTATTTTATCTTGTTTAGCTTTTCGGGTGGCAGCCGCTGCCCGCCCAGCTGCCTGTCTTTTTGTGTTTTTGTGTCGTGCAATTGGGGATAGTTTTCCCAACGCCGTTGGAGGATCAATCGGAGTTGGAAGAGCAATCGGGTTCAACAGTGTTGGAGCAATCGGGGATTGCGGTTCCGTCACTCTCGCAGGTGCGTCTTGTATCATCATTTTCTGAGCTTATAGTCCGTGGACATATATATTATATATTATTTAGTAAACAGCATCAATTCATGAATTGAAGTTGCGAGTAATTAAGTAATTCAGTAATTCAGTAATTAATTGATAACTTCATAATTTGTGGGTTGATCAGTCTTTAGCAGAAGCTTGGCGTGCTTAGTTTCCGAAAGCATCTGTCGAACCTCCAGGCGCTCCTCGCGCGCTGGGATAACGTCGTTCTCTCGAAGAAAGTCATCGAATGAGTCTCGGTCCTTGCAGTGGAAGAGAGCCACCCATTTCGTTTGCTCCCGCAGATCCTTGAAGACGGCGTTGTACTTCTGAGTGGAGATCCATACGCTTTGCCCCGCATGTCGGCCTGAAAATGCGAGCTCAGAGAGCATGTCCTTCTTTTTGGTCATCGCCGCCTTGGCCGAGCAGTCGTCAATCACGTATAGGGTGGGCTCGCCATGGGATGTTTGGTATAAACCACGCAGCCAATCGTGAAGCCTATCACCGGGGTCAATAACGTGTACCTCAGGGTCGGTCCATATCCACGGGCGCCGCTGATAAGTATCGTTGTGCCGCACAGTGGGACACAGGATCACAATGTGTTGAAAGATATCGCTGTAGGACCCCTCGAGCAAGTCGAGGATGAAAACCGTTTTTCCGCATCCTGTCTGCCCACATATTATGGCAGAGTGGGCATCACACACTTTATTTGTATTTAAATCTTTAGATTTAGTAGAGTGCTGAGACGTATCGACCATCTTCGATGTTGAGTTGTGCGTCTGTGATTTTATATAGATACACGTTCAATGCGCCAGCTCCATCCGCCTCTTTGGCTATCTGGATCGTCACACCCTCGCTATCGTTCTCAGCTTGGCGTCCACTACCGTGCATTTGGTCGTCGTCGCTGGCTCGCATGTCTAGCCATAACGCGTATTTGCTAGTCAGGAACTGCGCGAGGGAGACGTCCGAGAGCTGCAGGTCTTTGGCAACCGCGGCAACCTCCGGGGAGCGCTTAGAGCCGGCAGCAAACTGCTTTCTGACTTCGTCCGACTGCTGGTGCGCGCGAAGGCCCGCGCTGTAGAGTTGATTGGGGACTCCCTCGATCTACCTTTGTGATTTTGGGGTTATATAATTTATCGCTTTTTCTAGCCCCGAGCTCGAACCGACCCTCCGCGAACAGCACCAGTATGCCTTTCATCGAGCGTGCGGGGACGTTGACGTTAATATTCCACAATGTGTCGCTTTTGTCTTTCTTCATCTTGCGATGGCGAAGAACTCGGTCGTAAAGTATTGCAAGGCGCCCGGCGTACTGGGTTCTGATCAATCGCGCGAGTTCGGACATCGTGACCATGTCGTACTCTAACGAAACATTGTCGATCGTATACGTCGATGCCATGTCGGTGGCTATGAGAACTCGGCCGTAGTCGTTGGACGTTAGTTCGTATTCGAGCCGGTCAGCCAAAGCGCTCTGATAGTAGGGCATGTGACTCTCCAGCAACTCAAAGTCGAGGGGGATGTAGAAGCGGTTGCCGTAAGCGGCGGCGATCGCGTTGTCACTCGCGTTGTTATCTGCCTTGTTACCAGCCCCGATTCTAAGTCTGGTTACGTTCTTATTTTTGATGGTGTCAATACCCTGATAGACCGCATTTTCGCGTTCTTGCGCCGTCTTCCACAGGTCCTGGTAGCAATGGTAGACGTGGCTGTCGTCGATCGACATCACCTCATTACCAGAAATACTTATCATGGTCTTCTTGACGATGGCGCGAGGCGCGACCCAGGTTCTGAACGACCGTTCGGTCCGCGTCTGTCGACGTCAGCGAAATAGTGAAAGCGAGGCGAACAGTCCCCGGCACAATGACGTCGCCAGCTCCGAGGTTGGGGAAGCAGACTAAGAGCTGCTGGTTCTGGTCCATCGTCGATGGGTTGTTCGTAATAACGACGCTCTGTCTCACGCCTTTCGCCCCAAGGGGCTCACGCAGTCTGCGGTATGGATTGAGTTTGCGACCGTATTGACTCGAAGACATATTTAAATACTCTATTAAACCCGTATGGTTTTTTCTTTAATACATCGTTAAAGATGGTTGGTTACGATATTGCCATGGACGAATTCGGCCGAGACGATTACATCGATGATGATGACATTGATGATGACATCGATAACGATAACGAAACGCCCTTCATAGAGACTCCAGTTCCAATTCGTGAATTGGAGGAAATAGGTGGCGCTACCAACACCATTAGGCTAAGCCAGGAATTTGTCAAGTCAACTGTAGACGACTACTACAACAGTTTGGCAGAAAACGATGAGGTCCCATCTGTCGGCCGCGACTACTCCAAGTTCGAATTGGATCTGAAGGGTAGGTTGCGACTAAAAGCATCAAATATCCCGATCGTCAACATGAGGACCGGAAAACCCCTATCGCTGAGCACCATTGCCGGAAACCGGGGCGGTAGTGAAATCGTAAAGATTGGAAGCGTGTTAAAACAATTATGCCGGCCCGTGCTGTAGCGACCCTACAGTCTACCAACGAAACGATGGCGAAGACGCCCGCCGCGATAGAAACTGTCGAGCTCAGCGAGGTCCCTCGAGTAGCCACCGCCGCTATTCGCACAATGGATCTCAGCGAAAGCGAGATAGATGGAATACTCAGCACGATGGATGACGCCCCGTTACCTCTTCGCGAGCTCCAGGGACTCGATAAAGCTCTACAAACGGTCCGGGGCGAACTGGTCCTTATTTTCTCCAAACTCACGGCGCTGGATGAACATATCGCGCTAGAAGAAAGAAAACTTTGGGAAGCCCCTGATGGCGATAGAAAATCTACCGAGCGTATCACCGACCGCCTACGGTCGTTGCGGGATGAAAGAGCCGCTCGCTTGGAGGCTGGATCGGATTGCCGTGAGGCGCTCCGCACCCAAATCAGTCGGATCCGCGAAACAATCTCGAGGCGGCGGCGGCTGCACCCGCGCCAGCACCCTCGCCATCCGGCGGCGCCAAGGAGTGGGCAAACAAACATCTGAAAGCCCTCGCCAATATCCTGGCTAAATTAGCCGGAAAAGCGGCTGCCGCGCTGCCTGGGTTGATCGGGAGTGTCGTCTCCTACTTGTTATCTATATTATCAAAAACGGCAGGATGGCTCGCCAAAAATACTTGGGCTTTAATCGTGGCGATCGCCGGTCTTCTACTCTTCTCCGCCCGAGAGTTACTAAAACCAAAGCACAAATTGTCCGAGGGGAACTGGTGGAACCCAATTCTTCCAATCGCGATTGCATTGGGGTGCATCCAATTCTTCCCTCAACATTGTTGATGATTGGATTGGGGGTTTTATGAATTTTTTTTCAAATTTATTTCAGTTTCCAACCTCAACACCGCTCCCGATCATCTTGAGGGTGTGGGGGGGGGGGGGGCTTGATGATATCCGCGTTCACTTTACCGTTGTGGCCGATTTTTTGCTTGGCGGTGGCGATTACGATCTGATTATTGTAACCGTCAACCGGGTCGTATCGTAGTATCATATTGCTCGGCGCCATATAAAGACCTATTCCAAATACATAGTCTACTGGGGTGCTGGCATTCTGCAAAACATCTTGATACCGCCTGATCGCCGCCGGGAGTCCACCGGTTTGTTTATTGCGTCATCGACATTTGCCAAGAACTCTTTTTGTGCGTCAAACGCCTTACCGTCTCCTATTATAGAACTGCGCGCTTGCCGCTGTGTGCCGAGGATGGCCCAGACGTACGTGCGAATGGAGTCGATGAGGCGGGTAACTTCAGCCCTGGTGAACCCCTTCCCCCTGTCCAAAATAAAAGTCCCCAAGCCGATCTCGACGTGTTCGCGTTGTTCTATGTAGTCGATATGGATTATGTCAGCTTCAGATGAAAATTCTTTACACCCGGCAAAAGTACAGGGTACTGGTGGATCTGAGGACGCGCCGAATGTCATAGTGTTTGTATCGAAACTTCCCCCATTGCGGGTTACGATATTGTTGTTTAGAAATACATCGCCTAACCTACCACTTTTAGTAACTGTTTTCTGTTTCCAGTCGATATTTTTAGAAATCTGAAATTCATTGCATATTCTTTCGTAGGCTTTGTGGTCGCATGGGCTGTATAGAGTGTCCCAATTATCCTCTAGGGGGAGTTTCACCCTCATCTCTTTGAGAATCCTCCTAATTGTGTAGTAGACGTGAAAAGTATAAACACTTTCGCAGAAAGCGGTCTCATTATGCTCCATGTGGTTTATGTAAGAGACACCACACCCGGTTGTGGCACACCACACAGCAAAATTTAACTGGTTCTGCCAAAACTGCATCGGTGTTGCTTTCCACGCGTCTAGGATTTCTTGGGTAGTAATTTTGGGCAGCCTATAATTATCAAATATGTCTTCAATTACTCTTATTGTTTGGTTTATTAGCTTTCTAATTAAATAGTGTATTCCTACCGTTAAGTAGTACACACCTCCCACAGCGTACTTTGCCTTTGAATTGAAGCTAAATGCCTTGGTATCCAACGACATTTTAATCGGAGTTTATTATGTTTGCTACTATCACTAATGTTCAAAATTAGAGTTGTGGAAAACGCCGGGTAGGCCTCAGATCAATCACCTTCACAGTTGGGTAGCAGAATGTGGGGACGAGCGAAGGGTTTTACTATGTGAAGGATGGACAACAAGTAGGTGTAAAGCTGCCTCCCGGACTGTGGGGAGCAAGACAGCTCATATACTTTGTTTCCACAGAGCTTGACGTATACGTATAGTCAACCTCACAGTATCGAAGGCTACTGGACTTGCAACAATGACCATCGGCCCAGACAGCCAGAGAATGACCTCCCCGATGTTGGGTATACAGGCTTGTTTGCCCCGGGGGAGTACGTCGGTGATAACCCGGTGGACTTCGCCTTCACGAAAACTCTCAGGGTGCACCTGGATCGGGTGAACACATCGTACAACACGGTAGACGGATCTCCCAGCACATTATTGAAAACCGTGCAAGCCAATGATTGTTTCTTTGGGGAGACTGTGACCTTAGATTTCCCATTCCCCGAGATGAAAGTTTTGGAATCGGGACATATCCACGGATTTACCGTCTCTATTCTTGATGATCAAGCTAGAGAGTTAAACAATTATTACCCGATTTCGGTCGTCCTAGAAATTTCAAATTAATTCAAAGAATTAGACTCAAGTTCGTAATAGAATTATCAATATTATTGAAAATGAGTATATACGGACCGGATAGTTCTTCCAATTCCAATCACGAGTGGGTGACAGATATAAATTAAAGTAATCCGAGTAACAACCCAATCGAGAGTGGAGCTCCAGACGGATCCAACCCCACAGGTGATTATGTAACTACCGGAAAAGCCATATCACTGATCAATAGAACTATATCGGCGGCCACGGACGATATTCACAAGTGTCTACTATCACAACTTAGAGTATATGCCCTGGCTGTGACTACACAAACTCGTGAAGAAACACATACAGAACTAAACGAACTAGGCGGTAAAATAACCGAATTTCGGGAATAGGCCCGGTTGGGGATTGAGGGAGTCCAAACGGGTATTGAGAAAGCCCGAGAAGCCCACCAGGCGGCCCTTACGGAGGCTTATGGGGTGTTGCGCTCAGAGGCTCGGACGGGGATTGCGGGATTAGGAGCCCGAGTGATTGAATCTATCCGCGCCGTTGATGAATCACTTGTCGCGGTTGATGATAAAGTAAATCGAGTTCGTAAACACGCGAACAAAGCACTTGAGGATACCTCTGAAAAGGTTCGTGTTGAGGCCCATACCGCTATCGAGGAGCTTGCCGCATTGTTGGACACATATGTAGAGCAGTTTAAGTTATTGCAAACACAAAAACATGTCATTACAGTTTGGGCTGAGAAGCGGGGCCCATTAAATGAAGAGGCCTCTGAATATTCATTTGGTGCCAAAGCGAGCAATAGATATGGGGGATACGTCATGACATCTCCAGGTACACTTCTACGAATGGCGGTCTGCTCGGTTAATGCTAAGGGTAAACCTATGGGCGCGGTCATGGTAAATCTCGTACTGGATGGGGAAGAACGGGCGGTTGGAGTCAATAAACTCGCTGGAGATAGTTCAGGGGTGGTTTTGTTCGCCGGTGACGATCCAATTAGACTTTCCGAAGGTAGTATTATTAACTTTGTTACGAAAATCGCTGACCCAGCGAGTTCTTCCACTGTTGTGACATTGTTGATTGAACTAAATTTGTAAAATTTAAATATAAACGAATCACTGCTTCCGAGCACGCTTCCAATCTCGATTGGTTTTGGCGAAAGAAGTTCAGATTTTAGGTTGGAAAATATCGTAGAGATGCAGGATATTCTAAAACGAGAGGGGTAAACTCGGAGGGTAAATGCTAAAAAATATAGACGAGCGGCAAACATAGTGGAGGGGGTGAGCACAGTGCTGGCAGCAATTTATATAATGGGTGGGACCGAAACCGCTGCATTGTTATCTACAGTCGTGGCAATTCCCATTGCAGGGGGTTTGAGCGGGGTTGCCACTGGGGCGGGACCGCTGTGTATGGCGTTTAGAGTAGTGGGGAGAAAATTCGAAAATCAAAGTAGAAAGCACGACAGAATATCGGTTCTCGCAAGGTCTAAGAAAAATATCATCGACGTTATCGTTTCCAAAGCGTTGGCCGATAACAATATATCGGACGCTGAATTTGAGTCGGTGGTGGAGGAGGTGTCTCGATATGAGGATCTAAAAAATACTATTATAACGAAGGCGCGCGTCACCCTTCCCAAGATTGAGAATACTGATTTGGATAAATTTATGTTAAAACTGGGAGAAAAAGTGGGGGGAAATACGATAAGGCGAAATACACTCGGCTGTTCATAACCGTGTAATTGGAACATTGTCGTCTGCTGATAAAATATCGGGCGTGTTTATTCACTGAGCGCTCTGTTAAACTTTATAGGTCCTATCCGACCGCTGTACCAATCGTGATTGGAGTATTGAGAAAACATCGGTTATATCTTTATAACTGACTTTCAGATTTGAATTATTACTAAACGATAATGCTTGCGAGCACGTAATTCCTTGCTAACCAGTCGATGCCAGCCTGAGTGCATTTCACCTTATCGGTTTGTACGAATACACCATATTGCAATTTGTCATAATTATGCCACCGGTCTCGAAGAGCCGGGTGGCATATTGTTTTTGGACCGTCCATCCGTCTGTCCGTCTCGTCCGACCGTCCGTCCGTCCGTCCGTCACACTTTTCGGTTAACCACTTTGTCACAGTTTCTCAAATATGCTGCAAGTGGCATCCGCGTTCGACAGACGCATTTCTTGTTTCTCATAATGTGTGATAAATATGGCAAATTGCCATATTTACGCCATATTGAAGAAGAGACACAATCTCTTTATAATTAATTAATTTTATTAAAATTAATTCCCAGGATTGGGAAAGTATATTTACTAGTATATAGAAATAGATTATGCCGACTGTCATACAAAATACGAGACGGATGACGAGGAAATCTAATTTATCTCACAACCTGATCAGTGAGTTAGTAGATGAAAAACCACCTAAAAACAAATCTCCAATCAGCTCGGGAGCAAGTAACTAGGGCTTGAAACCGGCAAAAAAGTGATGACCCACTCCCGTAAAATATCTGTTAAAAACCCTGTAAGGTATTCTCCAACAGCTCAGCTCAGGAGCGTATTGCCCCGCCACAACGGCGGGTACCGAAAACTGCCCTCATAAGACAAATAATAGAAGAGGGGGATGATATTCTGGAATACTACGCACAGACTGAGAAAAAAATTGAAAAGGGCCGCCGCGTGGTGTCGATAACTCTAAAACGAGGCGTTCAGGGAAACATATCTAAACGAATAATGGATGAGGTTGCGCCGACATTAACGGGAAGTTTCTATTTGAGATATTCCTTTTCATATAAATTAGCGCACATCGAAAAGAATGACGAGTGAGGGAGGCCAAAAATAATAATATTTCATAAACAACTGCAGGGAAGTCCAAGAAATTAACCAAACCAGTGCAAGTCGTCCCACACTGCATTGCAATACTAATTCCGGTTCCGAGTATCTTCGCGGCATCTGTCATTGCTAATCATAGGCGGCGGAACGGGAAACTTATTGGAGGGGGGAGGGGGTGGCAATCGTGAGGGTCCGATGCATTCTCAGGTCCCAGTCTTGAGGACCCAAATGGCATGGATGTTGCTAGGAGGGGGTGGGGGTCCGGGGCCATGCTCCATCGGAAATCTAGGAGAAACGAAACGCCATTTCCCGCATTCTCAGCAAGTTGGAGGATGACAATATGTGCTTTATTACAGAAGTATTGGAACAAAATTATTTGGGTGGGGGGGGGGGGGCATGGCACCCCCCCACTTCCGCCGCCCCTGCTAATAACCTTGTCTCATTAAAATATGCCCATAGCGACGTGTTGTTTACAATTGAAAATGGCGGCTCACGAGCTAAGTCTTTAAACTCGATTTTAATTTGCTCATATCGGGCCGTATTAAAACTGTTCTAAAGGTGCCGCATATCAACATGAACGTAAGATGTTTCCAACTTTAAATGCAGCACTTCATATGCGGCGGAACGGGAAAATTATTGAGGGCCCAATCGTGAGGGTCCAAATGTCCCGATTCTGCTAGGCCTAGGGGGTCCGGGGCCATGCTCCACCGGACATTTTTGAAATCTAAGGCGTGAAGCGCCCTTTCCTGCATCCTCAGGGCCCCGTCTTGAGGTACGAAATTTCCCAATGTTGCTAGGGGGTATGGATATGTCCATTACGATTGCAATGCTTATTATGACATCTGTGTAGTCTAAAAACAGCCAATATTAAGGCTCATCGTAAATAATTCGGACATTAAATCAGATACAATACCGAACCTACCTAGCGTGGACGCCGCTGAATTACGTCGCTAGATTTGTGACGTATGTCGAGGGAATGACGTCAAAACATGACGTTACGCAAGTTCAAACAATTAAATTTAGTATGCGGTATCAATTAAATACATGATTAGTGCCGTCGAATATAAAATATATTCGGTTTCGTCCAGACAACTTTATAGGGGCGCGCTAAAGCTCTTCCCAACAAATCTGTCTAAGACTAAGGCTGAACCGAATATATTTTATAATTGACGGCACTACCCATGTATTTACTATATTTCCGTCTGTCTTACGAGTATATATGGTTAGTGCCGTTACGAGTATATATATATGGTTAGTGCCGTCGAATATAAGACTTGCTTACAAACGGCATAATGTTACCGCTGTGATTACTATGACGTCACTATTACATATGACGTCAGTATTTCACTGCGAGTCTACGGATGGTGTGTGTCTAGGGATGGTGCTTTGTTTTGAAGGTCAAGGTCACTGAGGATTTTTGTTTTATTTGTATTATCAAGGCTGACAGCGAGGGATAAGCTTCATTTAACGATGCCATTTATTGTTTGATCAGGAGTTACACGGGTCACAAATTCCATAAGCACCATTTCTCCAGTCACAGCCAAAATACATGCCCAGCAAGCACAGTCCAATAAGGGTAATTTTATCAGATCAAGGTCCATATAGTATAGACAGCCCATTCAGAACTGAAGATATGTGCCTTATTATAGTGCTGAACATTAGTTCAAATGTTGGGTTGTTTTCTGTGCGTGTCGTGTACTTTTTGGATAAATGTCATACTGTTTTGTTTGCTTTTCTTCAATCCTTTCGTGTGTGAACGTCATACCTGCAAGCTTACATTAACTAGAGGAGTGAGCAGGGGCTAAGGGATACCCCCCCACCCCCCCACCCCCCCCCCCTCGACTCGACTCTCATTATGTGATGGAGGTGGGCAGGGGTATACCAATTACAAAACTCCCTGAAAATGCTAAAATCTCATAACAAATAGAAATGAGTACTTTTACTTAGTCACTGACGCTTCTAATGACGTTTAAAGCACGGTGATGTCAAACAAGTATTGCTTTGTCACGCCATTATTGACTTCTTAATTTTCTCCGTTTGACATAACGTTAGCACATAATACGAATACGTAATTAGGGTGATCCGGTCAGCCAATCAAATTCGCTCCAGGTGTTATTACACGGGTGTCATATCACTTTTATGAAATGGGTTACAGAACGTCATAACAAGGTTTTCATGTGATAAAAATATGTCAAGGTCAACCCTATTTGCAACCAGAATGACCAGTGCAACCCAAGATCAACCTACCTACATGCATAGTTTGAGAATTACTGTCCTGCATTTACATAATATGTAGTTTGCTAAGGCCTAAAAAAAAAGGTTTATTTCCTGTTACGGGCCCGAAAAAAGATAGGATCGGTAGGTAGGGATTTTTTTGTTTGTTTACTGTCTATCATCGTAATTTAGTCAGACCGGGTCGGGTGAATCAATTTTTGACACCGCTGTTAATATACCTACTGCCCTGTGGAAGAGAACAAAATGTAGGGGGTGCATGGGGGCGTGATCACTACAAAATGTAGGGGGTGCATGGGGGCGTGATCACTACAAAATGTAGGGAGGGTGACGAACAAAAGAAATGTAGGGGATGGACTGTGTCACATGAATATCTCTTCCACAGGGAAGTATGTTTACTGGAATAGTCCAATATTGAAGCATTAATAGTTGACAGGAAAAATAGTCAAAAGTCATAGTGTATCTAGAATCAATTGTTTGACACACTAAAGTAAACAATTACACAACTGTAACAGCTATGTTATTTTTTAATTTCATGTCATATTAGGAAATAACTTATTTTCCCTTAACAAATTTCATGCTGTGACAACACATGACACACAATTCTAACGCTGTAAATCGCCAATACTTACAGAGCAAGTGGCCTTAAATGGCGTAGATTTGGTGTGGACCATGTTGTAAATGCCATTTATCGACGAGCCATGGTCTACCACCCGAATCTCGTTGACTTGCACCAAAAACATCGCAGAGCAATCAAACTGTTGCTCTCGCCGGCCATGTTGGATACGGGACAGGTAAAAAACGCGGTCACGACAACATTTTCCTGGACCGATGTAAAATTGACAATAAATAAATTACAGTCGGGGGTAAAACTAGATGGTCGGTCGGGTAACAGGAAACAAACCTCTTTTTTGTTACGCCTAATACAGTTCTCTGTTCAAAACGGTTTCGCTTGCTAATCAGTGCACAGTGTTTGCTGTCTGCCAAAATATTCAATGTGGGATCGTAGCTAGTTATCTCCCGTTAAATTTATTTATAGAAATCTGGTCAAAATTGTGCAATTTAATATACATGTATACATCCAAATCATCTTACATAGATACACAGTCAGATCTTGGTATACATTGTACACACTTATTAATGTTATTGTTATCTGTGTAGACTCCAATGTGCAGTCTGATATGGGTCTACTCTGTTCGCCAAAATATTTTTGTGCTATTCAGTAAAAAACAAATGCTGAAATACAGCGTAGCACCAGATATCTATTAATAGATTTGCAAAGGGATACAACTAGCTAAGATCCATCATTAACTAGTATTATTTATGCTAATTAAATGCGTCACCTGAAGGAATAATATTTTCGACAGATTATAAAGTATGATCATTGCACATCAAACAATAAATACAGAGAATAAATAGAGGATCTCAAAAAGTTACCATTTGATATGATATTTATGAAACGAGTCACGCACAATTTATGCACCGAGCCTCTAGCGGACAACTTTCATAAATCTCATATCAAAGGGAAACGAGTTTCAGATTCTGTTTATCACATGACTTCAGCCTCCAAAAAGCTGAAAGCTTGGAGATATCCAATACGTTTCAGTGAGTAGACGTCATTGACTATTTTCGCATCTATTTGAAAATCTCCACAGAGAAAATAGTAATCATAGCAATCAGGGGCGGATCCAGCATTTGTGGAACGGGAGCGGGGTTGTCCTATTTTCGAGCTCCACGGAGTGCAGCGAGTATGCTAGGGAGTCCGGGGGCATGCCCTCATGACAAATTTTAAAATCTAGATGTACAGAAATGCACTTTCCTGTGTTTAACAGCATTTAAATTCAGACTCCAACTGGTGGTAAACTATGATATATGTAAACTCCGTGGCTGAATGGAGGGAGGGGGCTTGCAACACCGGAACCCCCACCCCCCTCCATATCCGCCCCTGGCAATACAATTATTAGAAATATTCCAAAAACAGGTTCCTGTTCTTTGCAAATACTTCATATTACCAAACGGGAGCTCATTCTGACAATTTATGAAATTGGTTAAAACACGCCACAACAAGGATGTCATGTAATAAATAGTAATGTTCGTTAAAGGCCGTGGTCGTACACACTTGTGAAGACGTAAATCACATTCAATAATCTCATTAAATTCAGTTCAGGTCAGTTATACAAACAAACATGCTCCCTAGACAACATTAGGACACACAATTGGGTAATTATCCAGGTTGCTGGCTGTCCTGCCACACACCAGAGATAACAGCAGAATCATCGCACATGTAGCCGTGCTACACATCACAATAGCTCCCGACTCCCCTGTGCTCACTGCATGCAATTCTTGCTATGGCACTTTCAGTGGCATGTTGTGGCATGAATCTGACCAGTTCTTATCCTATAACGTAGCGAAAATGTGATGCAAGAGCTGTCCGTCCGTCTGTCCGTCAATCTTACACCATGTATACTTGTGGATAAATTCGTGCGTACGTACAAGTGGTAATTGTGCAACATTTTTGTGCACCAAGTTGCATAGGCAGACTATTTACAGGTGCACAAGTAAGTGGGTTTGCAAGTATACCGCAGTGTATACATCCATCCGCCCGTCTGTCTGTCCGTCACGTTTTCTATTTGCCTATAACTTCCGTATTGTATGACCTATTGGCTTGAAACTTCATGTACATGTTCATTATCATCCACTTTCATTTTCACGCTCTACCATGCACAATGTCGAGGTCAACTAACTTATAAATTTACGTCAAGTTGATGCATTCGCGCTTCTCCATTCTCCTATAACTTGTTTGATCTACGGCCAATTGGCTTGAAACTTCATGTTCAACTTCATGTTTATTATCATCCATATTTCCATTCCCCACCACAGCTCTCTTTCATCTAGTAAATGTTTGCAAGTTTCTCCATTCTCCTATAACATCTTTACTGTATAGCTAATTGACTTCAAACTTCATGTGCATGTGCATGTCATCCATATTGTCGCATCCCAGCATGCTCCCTCCCCCTTGGCATCGGTCAATGTCAAATAACTCAGAAATTCCCACTTCAGTACATTCATTCTGCTATAAACTCGTTGTCATATGAGTGATTCACTTGACACTTCATATGCATCCTTGTCCTTATCCATATTATCTTTCAGTAGATGCATGCGTTTTCCTCTATTCTCCTATAATTTCTTAACTTACCAATGTGCATATTTGTGATCCAGCCACCACAGCGATGGGATACATGCCGTTGGCGTCGTTCTTGTCATTGAATTTGTATTATAAACTAATGGCAAATACATACTGTTTGTAAGATCCCTTTTTGTCAAACAGCCGTCGCACGATCGCTGAAACACTTGGCCATTTATTTACTTTGAAACGTTTGTAAGAATTTCTCCATTAATCCTTTGAACACCTCATGCCTGTATAGTGTTATTGGCAAAACGTGTAGATCCAGATGAGCCGGCTCGAGATGAGCCGTCTCATCAGGATCTGCACTTTTTGCAAGTAGTTTTCATATTTTCGAGAATAAAAACACCCCCTTTTCATAAATGGACGAGTCTGAAAATCATTTGTGACAATTGGATTGGTTGCAAACATATCAAAATCCATTCCAGTTACTTAGGGGTGAAATACAAACATAATCTCTAGTTTTGCCTGGTAATTCCATGGTGCATGTATTATATAACTAGAATGGCCGCAGCCAGCATGTCGCACTATCCGAGGAATAGAATGGATAATATATGCATGATGTTATGGTGTTTTATGGCTCAGTGACTTGTAAATTAAGACATTTAGAGCTGAGAATACACCTGGGGAGAATGCCCAAATTCAGCAGTTTAATTTACAATATCCTGATTTGTTGTCAGGTGATCTTACCAAAGCAAAGTCTCTTAGCCTCATCACGTTTTACTCGGCTCCTATGAAAAGCAGGGGATATTGGTTAAGAGTTACAAAAATAATTTTCCATGGTCTCAAAAGAAGACTATATTGGAGTTGCAGTAAACTATTCCATGGATCTATCGGTTGGGTTGCTGAAGTATCAAGGTATTGCTCACAATGCATATTTGTAGGGTGGTAGACATGCATATGAAGTTTCAAGTCAATGAGTGAAGCGGTTGAGGAGATATAACATACGTAAACACTTTAACGCAAAGTTTACAAAAACTTTAACGCAAAATTCTAAGACATTTGACGTTTCCCTTGGGCATGTGGGAAGCATGGGTATTGTGCATAATTAATATTTGGAGAATGGTAAACATGCATATGAAGTTTCAGGTCAATGAGTGAAGCGGTTGAGGAGATATAATATACGTACAAACTCTAACGCAAAGTTTACAAAAACTTTAACGCAAAATTCTAAGACATTTGACCTTGATCTTGGGCATGTGGGAAGCATGGGTATTGCGCACAATGAATATTTGGCGAATGGTAAACATGCATATGAAGTTTCCAGTCAATGAGTGAAGCGGTTGAGGATGTATAATATACTTAAAAACGTTAATGCAAAGTTTACACAAACCTTAACGCAAGCTTCTAGGACATTTGACCTTCACCTTGGGCATGGGGGCAGCATGGGTTTTGCGCACAATGGATATTTTGAGGATGGTAAACATGCATATGAAGTTTCAAGTCAATGAGCGAAGCGGATGAGGAGATATAACATACGTACACTCTTTAACGCAAAGTTTACAAAAAATTAACGAAAACTTCTAAGACATTTGACCTTGACCTTGGGCTTGTGTGCAGCATGGGTATTGCGCACACTGAATATTTGGAGGATGGTAAACATGCAAATGAAGGTTTAAGTCAATCGGGAAGTGGTTGCAGAGATATAACATATCTAAAATCGTTGACGCAAATCCGGACTCACGTACGTACGTGCGTCCGGATGTCAAAGTGCCGACTATATCGCGCTTTCCGCAAGTTGGCGCGACAATAAGTGTGTAGTTATATAAACTTTACAGCATTAACCCTTACATTGCTGAATTAATGTTTGTTGTCTGCTGTTTATTTTCTAATTTTCATTTTCATCTTCAAAAACATTATTTGGCAGCACTTGGGAATCATTTTCAATGTAAACTAGATTTGTCAGTAAGCGAGGCTTACGGAATACCCCTAAATGCCCCTAAATGTGTAGATGTGTAGTCTGTGGGTCTGTGACCTTGACCCTGGGTTTAGCGGGGACGGCACGGTCATGGATTTGTCATAGCATGATTTATTCGATGTTAAGTTTTAGAGGAATGCATGTGTGAAATATTTAGAATTTTCGATGAAAGAAATGAAGGCTACAACAGATTTCACCGATGTTAAGTTTTGTGAAGAGACTAAGTATGTAACCTTGACCTTGGGATCAGTTGGGTTGGACGGTCGAGGATTTGTCACAGCAAGGTAGTAGACCCTTAGAGGAATGCATGCGTGAACTATTAAGAATGTTCGATGAAGGAAGTTATAACATATTTCTCTGATGTTTAAGTTTAGTGACGGATGGACACACTGACTCCAGTCACCCCCCCCACCCCCACACACAACTTACTTGTTGCGGAGGTATAATGTTTCTAAAGCGCTGACAAATCATGTCTTTACTGATAAAGAAGACAATATATAAAACAGCAGCAGACGACAATTTTCGTTTCCTGCATTTGAAGGGTTACAACAATGCAAATACATGGCTTTTGACTTTTGCATATAGTATGATAATATTACCTATCAATCTGGTCACCTCTCCGTTCAGTGCGGAGACCACGGCGGGCAGTCTGGCCACCCACTCGGTCGATCGCGAATGAGGATCTACAAGTTCTTTAGCGTATTGGTGTCCGAACAGTCTCTCAGCCAGGGTTCGATTGAAGCGCTCCACGATTCCCTGGTCCCGGTGGATGTTGACGCGGCCGCGTCTGACAGAAACTTCGTGCTTAGACAATAGATGAGAGACCGCGCCCATGAACTCGCGGCCGGGATCGACCTGGAGAAAATTCGGCCATTTGAGAGGACTCCTCATATATATTCGGGAGAGAGCCTCGGCCACCTCCTTAGACTCTTTAGTGGCCAACGGCTCAGCCCCCTTATAACGACTCGCTACGTCAACGATTGTCAGTGCGTACTTGTACGTCTTACGACCGACGCGATCGTGAGGGAGAAACAGGAGATCCGCTTGGTGAAGTTGGTTCGGTACCGGCACGTCGAATTTCTGGCGCGGAATATTGTGAGGCGCGGGTAAATAGATCTGCCAGATGGCCTGCTTCTTGAGCCATTCCTTGACAGCGTTTTCTGAAACCTTGGTCGCCGCCGCGAGGTTCTTGATGGCAGCGAGTCCCTTCCAGTAGCCGCGGGGGCTATAGTACGCGTTCGCTAGCTTGCGCGTTAGGCGAACCGATAGTTTGGTATTAAGTTTGCGCGTGTTCATCGTATGCGATGTATTCTAATATATCGGACAATCTCCAACATGCCCTCGCCAGATCGTCCGGTAACTGCGTCGATAATATAAACCTTTGTTGGAAGTACAATAGCGATTGGGGGTTAAGTTCTTAAGGAACTTGGGAAAATCTAATCCCCCAGGATTGGTGGAGGAATATAACATCCGCTTTGCGAAAAGGGTGGCCGCTTTTTCGTCCTCCCGCCACGTCTCGAGAGAATCTCGGGCCAGACGAATCATACCCTTTGCACCAACCATGCGGTGTTTAAGGGCAGTGTAGCCTACATCAATCATAGCAAAATAAAGTTCGTCAACTGACATCGTTCTATATATATATATTTATAAAAAAAGTTATTTAAAATAATTAATTTAAAATCTCGATTGAATATAGTAGCCGACGAGACCCACCACACCCATTCCCACGACGATGAACGCGATCTCGCGGTCTTTTTGGGGCTCTGACGGTACATAGAAATCTGAAAGTTGGGGCTTGCGATCCAGCGGCGCGAGACTTTTGTGCGGATATCCCAGCGCGTACTCGCGGTTGGCTTCTTCAACGTTCTGAAAAGTTTGCGCGGCGTGATTTTCGCGGCGAAGCTCTTCATTGACCCAGTCCAGATGGGCGGTTTGTTTGTTCGACCACGCTTCCTTTGCGCTATTGAGTTGTTCTACAGACAAATCGTGACGCTTACGCTCCTCATCCACGTTCGAGCTTCTCATTTTAGAGAATATAAAGTTGCTACCGCTGAACGCCAATGCGTTTACAAGTGCACCACCTACCATTAATGCGATTGAAGCCATTTATTTCCATATATTAACTGGTAGAATTCCAGCTTTAACTAGATAATCTCGGGTCCAAACTACGGCCGCTACATCTAAGGTCGCGAGCCCTACGTCTCTCACAGTAAAGTCCAATTTGGGAGCGGATCCTCCTAGGGCCATCTTTGATAGTCGAGCATACCCGATAATGAAACCCGATATCACCACGGCGTGATAAAGCGCATTCACTAACATTTTACCATCTTGTTCAGCCATTATAATTATTGCATATAAAAGGGGTCGCGATCAATGTTTAAATGGGGCGCATCCAATCGCGATTGGTGTTTTGAAACTTTCTTCTGAACACTGGCTGGTTGTTTTTTCGATAAAATGGGGTATTTCCACACGCACAGGGCACCAACAACTGCCAGACCACCACCAACAACCCAACTACAATTCATGAATTTGGGTTCAATCGGATTCGCCCAACCTCGATTGGGTGTTGAGTGTGCTTCCAATTCGTGAATTGGGGGTGTTGTTGTACTCAACTCTGTCTTCAGATGTTTTGCTGTCTCCGTCCCCGATTGCAACGACTGTTTAGCCTCTCGAAGCTCGGCGAGTATTTCATCTTGTTTAACTTTTCGGGCGGCAGCCGCCGCCCGCCCAGCTGCCTGTCTTTTGGGATTTTTTATATGCGGTATGTCATCCAGTGGCGGAGTAACACTCGGGTTCGATTGGGTTGGAGCAATCGGGTTCAACTCCGTAACTCTCGCGGGTGTGTCTTGTGTCATCATTTATGATATTAATATTAGGGCTTATAGTTCGTGGGCATATATGTCCAAATTGACAGTGTTTACCCGTGGTCAACGCGGTTGTCAGCGGAGCTAAGTACATTCCAAACTTGTGATAAATTGAGCAGCAGGCTGTTGTAAGAGTGTGACCTATACAAGGGTCAGTCTCTAGATCGTCAATCAATCCCGCGGTGTTTGGTATAGGGAGAAGTATACTAACGGCGGTTGCGTACAAATGAATAGCCGCCGATCCGAGAGTTTTTGTCATCTCCGCACCTAACCTAGATTCGTATCGCGCATACATTTTATCGATCTCCGCATCTGACATCTTATCCACCTGAAAAACTGAGAGACGCCTACCGAGATAATGCTCCGATTGTCCCCCAGCAACCAGCGCAGCTAGCCGCTCTCGTCGCGCCGCATTTTCATTTTCATTCGGAGTCGTTGCACTCAACCCAATACCAACCGCCGTTGGAGTTGGAGTTGATTCCGATTGCTCTGTCGGATCATTATCTATGTTGGCAGTCGGAGTTGAGGTTTCTTCTATTAGCTGATCGAGAAGTTCGTCGCAGTTCATTTTTCTTAAAATTAATTTAACTATTCTAACAAGTCTCATCACTTTAACATATTGCCAAGCGCACCACCCGATACTTATGATCACCATTATGCTCGCAACAAAGCTCGCAGCGGAGCACCAAATTGTTAACATTGTTAACCATTGTTCAGCATTTGTTCAGCATTTGTTAAGCATTTGTTCAGCATTGTTCAGTATTGTTCAGCATTGTTCAGTAATTACTAATTTTCTTAAATTAATTGTTAAGCATTTACTCGGCAATTACTAACGAGCGTTAAGTAATTGCTAATTAATTATAAAATTAATTGATAACTTCGTAAGTAGTTGGTTGATCAGTCTTTAGCAAAAGCTTGGCGTGCTTAGTTTCCGAAAGCATCTGTCGAACCTCCAGGCGCTCCTCGCGCGTTGGGATAACGTCATTCTCTCGAAGACAGTCATCGAATGAGTCTCGGTCCTTGCAGTGAAAAAGGGCGACCCATTTAGTTTGCTCGCGCAGATCCTTGAGGACGGCGTTGTACTTTTGAGTGGATATCCATACGCTTTGCCTAGCATGGCGGCCAGAAAATGCGAGCTCGGAGAGCATGTCCTTCTTTTTGGTCATCGCCGCCTTGGCCGAGCAATCGTTAATCACGTATAGGGTGGGCTCACCCTGGAATTTTTGGTATAAACCACGCAACCAATCGTGAAGCCTATCACCGGGGTCAATAACGTATACCTCAGGGTCGGTCCATATCCACGGGCGCCGCTGATAAGTATCGTTTGTGCCGCACAGTGGGAACACAGGATCCACAATTGTGACGAAAGGGCATCGCGGTAGGAGCCCTCGAGCAAGTCTAGGATGAAAACAGTTTTTCCACATCCTGTCTGCCCACATATTATGGCAGAGTGGGAATCTCCAATCGTGAATTGGTATTGATTGCTAATTTTCTTATTTTTTTCAAATTTATTAATTAATAAATCGTTAGAATGATTGCTAATTTTCTTAAAATTAATTAATAAATCGTTAGATTTAGTAGAGTGCTGAGACGTATCGACCATCTTCTATGTTGAGTTGTGCGTCTGTAATTATATATAAGTACACGTTCAATGGCCCGGCTCCGTCGGCCTCTTTGGTTATCTGGATCGTCACACCCTCGCTAGCGTTCTCAACTTGGCGTCCGTTGCCGTGTATTTGGTCGTCGTCGCTGGCTCGCATGTCTAGCCATAACGCGTATTTGGTATTCAGGAACTCCGCGAGGGAGACGGCCGAGAGATGCAGGTCTTTGGCAACTGCTGCAACCTCCCGGAGAGCGCTTAGAGCCGGCAGCAAACTGCTTTCTTACTTCGTCCCACTGCTGGTGCGCGCGAAGACCGCGCTGTAGAGTTGATTGGGTACTCCCTCGATCGTCACCTCTACCTTCGTGATTTTGGGGTTATAGAATTTGTCGGTTTTTCTAGCACCGAACGCGAAACGAGCATCTCGAACAACATCAGTATACCTTTCATCGAGCGGGCGGGTACGTTGACGTTAATATTCCACAATGTGTCGCCTTTGTCTTTCGTCATCCGTGCGATGGCGAAGAACTCGGTCGTAAGTATGGCGAACGCGCCACGGCGTACTGCGTTCTGATCAATCGCGTTAGTTTCGGGCATCGTGACCATGTCGTACTCCAGCAAAACATTATCGATCGTATACGTCGATAACATGTCGCTTGCTATGAGAACTCGGCCGTAGTCGTTGAACGTTAGTTCGTATTCGAGGCGGTCAGCCAAAGCGCTCTGATAGTAGGGCATGTGACTCTCCAGCAACTCAAAGTCGAGCGGGATGTAGAAGCGGTTGCCGTAAGCGCCCGCGACCGCGACCGCGTTGTCACTCGCGTTGTTATCTGCCTTGTTAGCAGCCCCGATTCTAAGTTTGGTTACGTTCTTATTTTTGCTGGTGTCAATACCCTGATAGACAGCGTTTTCGCGCTCTTGCGCCGTCATCCATAGGTCCTGATAACAATGGTAGACGTCGCTGTCATCGGTCGACATCACCTCATTACCAGAAATCTTTATCATGGTCTTCTTGACTATGGCGCGACCCAGGTTCTGAACGATGGTTCGGTTATCGTCCGTCGACGTCAGTGAAATAGTGAAAGCGAGGCGAACAGTCCCCGGCACAATGACGTCGTTAGCTCCGAGGTTGGGGAAGCGGACCAAGAGCTGTTGGTTCTGGTCGATCGTCGATGGGTTGTTCGTAATAACGACACTCTGTCTCACGCCTTTTGCCCCGAGGGGCTCACGCAGTCTGCGGTATGGATTGAGTTTGCGACCGTATTGACTCGAAGACATAATTTAGTGAAACTATATTAAACCCGTATGGTTTTGTCTTTAATACATAATTAATTTTAAGAAAATTAGATGGATGATTACGATATTAACACGAATAAAATCGGTAGAGATGAGGATGATTATGACATAGATGGTGACGTCGATAACTATGACGAAATGACCTTCATAGATACTCCAGTTCCAATCCAATCGCAATCGGGGGAATTAGGTGGCGCTACCAACACCATTAGTCTAAGTCAGGAATTAGTCGAGTCCGCTGTAGACGACTTCTACAACAAGTTGACAGACAAAGGTGTGGTCCAATCTGTCGGCCGCGACTACTCCAAGTTCGAATTGGATCTGCGTTGTAGATTGCGACTAAAAGCATCAAATGTCCCGATCGTCAACACGATGACCGGTAAACCCCTAGCGCTGAACACCATTGCCGGAAACCGGGGCGGTGGTGAAATCATAAGGAGCGAACTAGGATTCGTAGATTGGAAGAGGGGTAAAATAATTATGCCGACCCATGCTGTAGAGGCCCTACAGTCTACAGACGAAACGATGGCGAAAACGGCCGCCGATATAGAAACGGTCGAGCTCAGCGATGTCCCTCGAGTAGCCACCGACGCTATTAACACGATGCAGCTCAACCAAAGTGAGATAGATGAAATACTCAGGACGATGAATGACCCACCGTTACCTCTTCGCGAACTCCGGGGCCTCGATAAGGTTATGCAAACGGTCCGGGGCGAACTGGTCATTAACCTCGCCAAACTCTCGTCGCTGGATGAACATATCGCGTTAGAAGAAAGAAAACTGAAGGAAGCGGGTGGCGATAGAGAATCTACCGAGCGGATCACCGAACGCCTGCAGTCGTTGCGGGACGAAAGAGAAGCTCGCTTGGAGGCTGCCTCGACTAACCGTGAGACACTCCGCACCCAAATAAGTCGGATCCGCGAAACAATCTCGAGGGTCCTGCACGAGGAGACGACACTCGGTGAGCGTCTTCACACTCTGTTCAGAGAACAGGGTGTCACGATAGCAAGCATCCTCGTTGCTATCAGCATGACTATATCGACCACAGCTCTAGCTTTCACTGGTGGTGCTGCGCCACCACCCGCGCCAGCACCCACACCACCACCACCCGCGCCATCAGGCGGAGCCAAGGAGTGGGTAAAAAAAATATTAAAAGCCCTCGCCAGTCTCCTGGCTAAATTAGCCGAAAAGGCAGCTGCGGCACTACCTGGACTGATCGGAAGTATCGTTTCTTACTTGCTATCTATATTATCAAAAACGGCCGGATGGCTAGCCAAAAATACCTGGGCTTTAATCGTGGCAATCGCCGGTCTCCTACTATTCTTCGCCAGAGAGTTCCTAAAACCAAAGCGTAAATAATCCGATCGCCACTAGGGCGACGACGAGCCCTAATTTCTCCTCCTCGTGTGTTGTGCTTCCAATCTCGATTGGTGTTTCAACATTGTTGATGGAACTCGATGGTGCATCCAATTTACAAATTGGGGGTACTGGGTTCGATTGTGTTGAGGGAGGTGTATCTATTAAAATTAAAATTATGCTTGCTCCCCCCTTTGTGTTTTTTTTGAAAAAATTAAAATTATGCCTACTCCCCCCTTTGTGTTTTGAAATATTAAAATTATGCTTACTCCCCCCTTTGTGTTTTTTTTGAAAATTACTCCCATTCTCATAAATATTCTCATAAAATGGAGGAAATCCAAGTTGTATATAAGAGTCACAAATGATACCACCATGCGGTGGGGGGGGGGGGGGGCACCGCGCGTTAGCCGTTGCCTTTCAGAGGGTGGTATCATTGTGACTCTTATATACTACTATCGGAGATCGTGGTAAGTTTTGTGCATAAAATGAGATTAGGAGATTCTGGAATCGTGTAATTATAAGCCAGGAATAGTGAAATATGAACAATATATACAGAACACAACGTGTTGTATGTTTTTATTATGATCTGAGTGATAGTACGCTGACCCAGATATGACAGTACCATGTCGTTGGAACTATCATATCTAACCAATTTGACTTGCGTATACTAGCATGGAGTATGGAGGTCAAGGGTATCCTGAAAATGACATAGTATGCACATTTTTCTCTTGTGTGTGTGGGATTGAATGTATGTGGTATGAATCCGCGTGGCCACGCAGAGAGTGTGAATTGCTATGCATATTTTAGTGTGCATATTTGTCATTCAATGGAGACACTTGAACTGCGATTCTACATGATGTACATATTTTTAATAGATTGCTAATTAAAGCCCCTATACGGCTCAAGTTGCCGAATTTGGCCTCCTATTGGGTTTTCCCACACACAAATCCAACAGGTTTCTATTTAAACACACTTTGAAACTGTTTGCATTTTGGTACAAAAATGAGTTTGTAGTCGATGAAAATATAAATATTTGTTGATAAACAAACAGCAGGTGCGTGTTCAAAGTCCGATCGCTTTTCCGATAGACGCTCGGGTCACCTGCTCAACTCCCTGATTCGCGGCCGATGAATTCCGATAGCCGGAGTTTATCGACTCGCTTCCGAGCCGAAGCCGTTGGGTTACAGAAATTAATTTGTCAATATTGACATTTTGCACTGAGTGGTACACAAAACAAGTTTGTTGTCTTCACATTGCGATTAAGATGTAAATCTCAAGACTTGAGATGTATCTATTAGGCAGTATATGTTAGTTTTGTGTACTAAATCAGTTGCCAAACATGTTTTTGTGTTTGAAAAAATCGGAAAATTGTAATACTGAGCAGTTCAGGGCCTCTAAGAGAACAGACTTACAGTGAAGTAACAGTGCATACATGCAAATGGTAAGATGCATGTCCGATATTTAATTCAGAGGACGTACATGTATACTGCGTATGATTAAGACTTATTATTGCTGAAGGTAGAGCAAATGAGTTAAACTGTACTATTTGTAAGTTTCCCTTTGTTGTCATCCTGTTGGCATTCAGATTTGCATCCATGTCTGGTCATCTGTGATTCGAAATGTGCATGTGGCCACGAATGTATGGTTGGCGGTCTGAATGACAACGGCGATACCATCGATTAACTTCAATTAGCAGTTTGATGAGGTACCTGGAAATAAATAAGAATGGATATAGAGTAAGGATTGGTATCCGAGTGTTTTGCGTCAACGTGGACTCATTGATGTTCAGGTTTTCATATTCTACGAGCGTAGATACATTTTAATATGGCTTTCCATTGTTCATGTGACCAAGGGAAACATTATATGAATTCTGAATAGCAATGCCAACACCCTCGGTAAACTCTAGTGCTTATATGAGGTGTACTAGTTCACATGGTAATGTTGTTGAGTACTGAACATACGTTTGATTAGAGGTAGAAAGGAACACATAATTGAATCAAATACAATGTTCTGCAGTCTTGGGTAAAATGTACAGACGCTGACTGCAAAGCATTGATACATGTGTGTGGCATGTTAGAAGTACTTGGTGATATATCTCATTTTATGAAAATAGCTATATGTTTTAAAACAAATTGGTGACATCCAGGTTGTGCAACATGTATTAAATCATCACATTTTGTTCACGAGTTCGAGGACGAACTCTGGTTGAACAGGCAGGGTAATGAAGCGACCCAGCCAGCGAAGCATCGCTATACACAGCTGTGTATTGCGTATGCTTCGCTTCACATGTATCACTCATTTTGGACAACAAAACACGTCTGTCATTTTATGCACAGAACTTACCACCATCTCCGATAGTAGTATATAAGAGTCACAATGATACCACCCTCTGAAAGGCAACGGCTAACGCGCGGTGCCCCACCCCACCCCCCACCGCATGGTGGTATCATTTGTGACTCTTATATACTACTTGGATTTCCTCCATTTTATGAGAATATTTATGAGAATGGGAGTAATTTTCAAAAAAAACACAAAGGGGGGAGTAAGCATAATTTAAATTTTTCCAAACACAAAGGGGGGAGTAAGCATAATTTTAATTTTTCAAAACACAAAGGGGGAGTAGGCATAATTTTAATTTTTTAAAAAAAAACACAAAGGGGGGAGTAAGCATAATTTTAATTTTTCAAAACACAAAGGGGGGAGTAAGCATAATTTTAATTTTTCAAAACACAAAGGGGGGAGTAGGCATAATTTTAATTTTTAAAAAAAAACACGGGGGGGGGGGAAAGGGGGGGGGGGGGGGAGCAAGCATAATTTTAATTTTTCAAAACACAAAGGGGGGAGTAAGCATAATTTTAATTTTTCAAAACACAAAGGGGGGAGTAGGCATAATTTTAATTTTTAAAAAAAAAACACACCTATTATTCGGCGGGTATGTATGAGACCATATTTTTCATCAACCGCGAGACCATATATTTATGACATGAGAAGATACACCCTATTAGAGATAAGAATCCCTATGTTATACTCAGTATATATATACAACATAATGGTTCTAGTTAAGTGTGCGTGGTTGAAGACAGGTAGTCACGAGAGATGTTTTCGCACCGGTATTTACGAATATTGCAAACATCACCGTGCATGGATGCGAAGAGGTTCCGTTTCACCTCGCCCATGTCGGCATTGTGGGGTAGGGACCAAAGCCGAGTCATTGCTATGTCCACCATGCGGTGGCACTCAGGCTACTCATCGAATGGCTAACAAGGGATTACGTGCTCGCAAGTATTATCGTTTAGTAATAATTCAAATCGGAAAGTCAGTTAGAAAGATAGAATCGATCTAATAAGTCACGGTGTTTCTACAGCATTAAAACACTGTAAAAAAAACATTATCAAACTAATTTCATAAAATTGGAAAATTGAACAGAAAAAACAAGTACCAATATTATTAGAGAAAATGGATAATACAATACAATTTGAATTGCAAATTTTTAATGACTGTGTTGAAGAAGTTTACGAAGCTTACGGGGGTTATAATCATGTATATAAATTCTATAAAATGAGAACACTAGGTGATATCGAATACATGAAATACCAGCGTAATTTATTACGCTCCGATAAAAACGTTACATTTCCAATATTATACCGGCAATTATGTCAACTATACAAGAGGCAAATACAAACATTAAGACGGATAATGCGTATCGGATATGAAACTAAGGTGTATTATACAAAAAATTTAAAACCCAACGATTCGTTTACGAATGTACATTTCTACGATATCGCTTATAAAGATATTGAAAAATTATTATTGAAAAAAAAACAAACTACTAATTAATTTATAGCCGAGTGTATTTTCCTTATCGAAGGTATGTAAACTGGCTATCTGAAATTATTTTTCATCAACCTCGAGCGGTCTTATAGGAACGCCGTTGTCATACTTTGAGTGTATTTTTCCTTATCGGTGGTATGTAAACTGGCAATCTGAATTTATTTTTGTATCCGGCGTAATTCTCAGTGAAAAACACATGTTGTATAGGTATGTAAATTTGTTTACTGCACCAATATAATTATTTTATAAAATATCACAATGGTGCTGTAACATTTCTTCCGACTTTATCTCCAAGTTTTTCCCTAAATTTATCCCAATCAGTACACTCAATTTTTGGGCATGGTGGCGCGCGCCTTGATTCTTATATCATTTTTTAATTTTTCATATCTCCCCATTTCTTCCACCACGGATTGAAACTGTAAATTTGATATTTTCTTATCGGCCAACGCTTTGGACACCATAACGTCGATGGTATTTTTCTTCGACCTGGCGAGAACAGATATTCTATCATGTTTTCTACATTTTTTTCTCGAGTTTTCCACCCGACGCCCTAATTACCATACACAACAACCCAGAAACGGCCGACACCGCACATAAAATCCCCACTACAGGAACCGTTATAATGGTGGATATAGTTGCAGCTGTCCCCGCCCCACACAACACAGAAACA
The DNA here is from genome assembly GCA_029237695.1 of Conchocele bisecta. Classification (NCBI taxonomy): domain Eukaryota; kingdom Metazoa; phylum Mollusca; class Bivalvia; order Lucinida; family Thyasiridae; genus Conchocele; species Conchocele bisecta. Next base: position 19,996,894 of record CM055271.1, on the reverse strand, counting down.
CTCGCTAGAGCCGTGCTAGATGCTTCAGCCATGTTCACCGCGCGTCTATATTTTTTAGCGTTTCTTTTTCTATTTGTATATTCTCTAACTAAAATATCCTGCATAGCGACGATATTTTTCAACCTAAAATCTGAACTTATTTCGTTAATTGTACACAGTGTTGATGGAGTGGTATTGATAATTGGAAGCGTTGATTCGTTCATGATTTTCAATATATTAGTATTTACAAAATAAGTTCAATTAATAATGAGACAATAGTGGAAGAACTCTCTAGGTCACCGATTTTCGTAACAAAGTTAATAACACTACCTTTGGAAAGTCTAATTCGATCATAACCGGAGAACGAAACCACCGTCGAACTATCTCCAGAGATTTTAGTGACTCCAAACCCCCGTTCTTCCCCATCTACTACAATATTTATCGCGACCACGCCCACAGGTTTACCACTACCATTAACCGAGCAGACCGCCATTTGGATAACTTCACCTGCGGCTGTCATAGTGTATCCCCCACATTTATTACTCGCTTTGGCACCGAACGAATATTCATAGTGCCCCTCAACCAATGGGCCCCGCTTCTCAGCCCAAACTGTTATGGCACGTTTTAGTGTTTTCATTGTTCGCACTATTCCGGCAAGCGCACTGTTTGCGTTATATGCCTCAGTACGAATCTTATAAGAGGCCTCCTCAAGAGCTTTGGTCGCGGCTATACGATCATGTTTCAGTATATCGGAAACTTCGGTTTTCTTTTCGTCTAGTTCAGCAACCGCCGCTTCTCTGATGAGAGAGTCCTCTGAGCGCAACACCTCATAAGCCTTCGCAAGGGCTGCCTGGTGGTTTTCTCGGGCTTTCTCAACACCCGACCGGATCCCCTCAACCCCCAACCGGGCCTCTTTTCGAAATTTGGTTATTTGTTCGTCTAGTTCAGTAAGTGCCGCTTCTCTGTTGAGAGAGTCCTCTGAGCGCAACGCCCCATAAGCCTCCGCAATGGCCTCCTTGTGGTCTTCTCGGACCCCCTCAACCCCCGACCTGGTCTCTTTCAGAAATTCGGCTATTTTCCCGTCTAGTTCAGTAAGTGTCGCTTCTTTGCTGAGAGAGTCCTCTAAGCGCAACGCATCATAAGCCTCCGCAATGGCCTCCGCAAGGTTCGCCTGGTGGTCTTCTCGGACTTTATCAATACCAGACCGGGTCTCTTTTCGAAATTTGGTTATTTTTTTATCTAGTTCGGCAACCGCCGCTTCTCTGATGAGAGAGTCCTCTGAGTGCAACACCTGATAAGCCTCCGTAAGGTCCGCCTGGTGGTCTTCTCGGGCTTTCTCAATACCCGACCTGGCCTCTTTTCGAAATATGGTTATTTGTTTGTCTAGTTCGGTAAGTGCCGCTTCTCTGATGAGAGAGTCCTCTAAGCGCAACGTATCATAACCCTCCGTAAGGGCCGCCTGGAGGTCTTCTCGGGCTTTATCAATATCCGACCTGATCTCTTTTCGAAATTTTGTTATTTTCCCGTCTAGTTCGGTAAGTGTCGCTTCTTTGCTGAGAGAGTCCTTTAAGAGCAACACATCATAAGCCTCCGTAAGGTCCGCCTGGTGGTCTTCTCGGACTTTATCAATCCCCAACCGGGCCTCTTTTTGAAATTTGGTTATTTTTTCACCTAGTTCGTTTAGTTCCGTATGCGTTTCTTCACGACTTCGTGTATTCACAGCCAGGGAATATTCTCTAAGTTGTGATAGTAGACTCTTGTGAATCTCGTCCGTGGCCACCGATATAGTTCTATTGATCAAGGCCTTTGTTTTTTGGGTAGTTAAAAAGTCGCCCTCTGTCGGGATGAATCCCCCTTCTGTCGATTCCAAATTCTTTGAATTTGTCACCCAATCGGAAGAACTACCTGGTCCGTATATACTCATTTTCAATAATGTTGATAATATATATATATATAAATTACGAACATGCGTTCAATTCTAAATAATTTTCTTAAAAATAATTAATTTGAAATTTCTAGGACGACCGAAATCGGGTAATCGTTCTTCAACTCTCGCCCTTTATCATCAAGAATAGAAATCTTCAACTCGTGGATGTGTCCCGATTCCAAAACTTTCATCTCGGGGTGTGGGAAGTCTAAGGTCAGGGTCTCACCAAAGAAACAGTCGCTGGCGGGCACGGTTTTCAGTAATGTGGTGGGAGTGCCGTCTACCGTGTTGTACGATGTGTTCACCCGATCCAGGTGCACCCCGAGAGTTTTCGTGAGCGGCGAAGTTTACTGGGGTCGTGCCGACGTGCTCGCCAGGATCAAACACTCCGTCATCGTTGTAAGGGTATGTTATTTTAAATCCTAACAGTGAGCCCAGCCCCGGTGAGATCCTTAAACGCCTCTCAACGGTCAATGTCGTGAGCCCCGTGGCTTTCGAGATTGCGAGAGTGACTACACCAGGAATCTTCTCCGCGACAAAAGCTTGGAGATCTCCGAAACTCCAAAGACCCTGAGGTACTATAACCTTTGGTGGACTTATGACTCTATTTACGTCTATTCTATGTGGCACAGCTATAGGGTGTTCTGATGCGAAAAACTCGACGTCCTCGACTTCTGATGTGAAAAACTCGAGCGTTTCAACGTTTTTCCACCCGACCGTGAACGTGATTGATCTGAGGCCTATCCGGCGTTGTCCGCAGCAGTTGTCTATTAATTTTTGAAGTTCACAGCTCCCTTTTTGAACATTAGTGATAGTAGCAAACATAATAATATCTTTCAATGGATACAAAAGCATTTAGCTTTAACTCTAATGCAAAGTACGCGGTCGGAGGTAAAAACAAGCAAAAAGACGTTGTTAACCGCCTTGTACACCCAACCTTAACGGTTAGACCAGACAGTGGCTTTGCCACCAACTTCCCTAACACGTTTGAGAAATATAGGCTGCCCAAGATTACTACGATGGAGGCGGTAAACGGGTGGAAAGCCACACCGATGTAGTTTTGGCAGAACCAGCTGAATTTTGCTGTATGGTGCGCAACAGCCGGGTGTGGAGTTTCACATAAAGACCATCTAACATCCAAGAATGTCATGCTCCGAAGTGTCTACAACTTTCACACGTATTATACTATTAGGAGGATTCTCAAAGAACTAGGTATTTCTCTACCTCAAGACGACGCCTGGGATCCCATTTCCAACGCATATGACCGTATGGCGTTTGAAGGACTGTGTAACGAATTTAACGTTTCAAAAGACGCGGACTGGAGACAGAAAGAATGCTGGTACATTTTCGGTTTAGCTGACGTTTACATAACGGGTATGGGGTTTGTAAAGCACCCAAAGGATCCACCACCACCAATAAAACCAAAGAATACCGACTTCGTGCCACCAGTATCATGGTCTTTCAAATCGGCCCACGTTGATTTCATTCAACAACCTGCGGGGGTAAATACCGCGTGGGGATCATTTATGTTAGATAAAAGCACTGGATTTACTCAGGCCGGTGCTACCCGCATCAACGACTCCATTCGCACATATGTCTGGGCCATCCTCGGCGCACAGAAGCAAACTCGCAGTTCTATAATAGGAGTCGGAACGGCGTTTGACGCGCAAAAAACAATTCTTGGCATTTGTAGGGGACGCCATCTCAGCTAGGGTGGACCTGGAGAAGGCGATCCAGAATTATCAAGACGTTTTACAGAATGCCAGCACTCCAGTAGACTATGTATTTGGAATAGGTCTTTATATGGCGCCGAGCAATATGATACTACGAGACGACCCGGTTGACGGTTACAATAATCAGATCGTAATCGCCACCGCCAATCAAAAAATCGGCCACAACGGTAACGTGAACGTGGATATCATCAAGCGCACCCCCAACATGATCGGGTTCAACAGTGTTGTAAGTGGAAACGATTTCATAAAACCCCCAAAACACAAAATGGATACACCTCCCTCAACACAATCGAACCCAGTACCCCCAATTCGTAAATTGGATGCACCATCGAGTTCCATCAACAATGTTGAAACACCAATCGAGATTGGAAGCACAACACACGAGGAGGAGAAATTAGGGCTCGTCGTCGCCCTCGTGGCGATCGGATTATTTACGTTTTGGTTTTAGGAACTCTCTGGCGAAGAATAGTAGGAGACCGGCGATTGCCACGATTAAAGCCCAGGTATTTTTGGCTAGCCATCCGGCAGTTTTTGATAATATAGATAGCAAGTAAGAAACGATACTTCCGATCAGTCCAGGTAGTGCCGCAGCCGCCTTTTCGGCTAATTTAGCCAGGAGACTGGCGAGGGCTTTTAGTTGTTTTTTTACCCACTCCTTGGCTCCGCCTGATGGCGCGGGTGGTGGTGGTGTGGGTGCTGGCGAGGGTGGTGGCGCCGCACCACCAGTGAAAGCTAGAACTGTGGTCGATATAGTCATGCTGATAGCAACGAGGATGCTTGCTATCGTGACACCCTGTTCTCTGAACAGAGTGCGAAGACGCTCACCGTGTGTCGTCTCCTCGTGCAGGACCCTCGAGATTGTTTCGCGGATCCGACTTATTTGGGTGCGGAGTGTCTCACGGTTAGTCGAGGCAGCATCCAAGCGAGCTTCTCTTTCGTCCCGCAACGACTGCAGGCGTTCGGTGATCCGCTCGGTAGATTCTCTATCGCCACCCGCTTCCTTCAGTTTTCTTTCTTCTAACGCGATATGTTCATCCAGCGACGAGAGTTTGGCGAGGTTAATGACCAGTTCGCCCCGGACCGTTTGCATAACCTTATCGAGGCCCCGGAGTTCGCGAAGAGGTAACGGTGGGTCATTCATCGTCCTGAGTATTTCATCTATCTCACTTTCGTTGAGCTCCATCGTGTTAATAGCGTCGGTGGCTACTCGAGGGACATCGCTGAGCTCGACCGTTTCTATATCGGCGGCCGTTTTCGCCATCGTTTCGTCTGTAGACTGTAGGGCCTCTACAGCGTGGGTCGGTATAATTGTTTTACCCCTCTTCCAATCTACGAATCCTAGTTCGCTCCTTATGATTTCACCACCGCCCCGGTTTCCGGCAATGGTGCTCAGCGCTAGGGGTTTACCGGTCATCGTGTTGACGATCGGGACATTTGATGCTTTTAGTCGCAATCTACAACGCAGATCCAATTCGAACTTGGAGTAGTCGCGGCCGACAGATGGGACCACACCTTTGTCTGCCAAATTGTTGTAGAAGTCGTCTACAGCGGACTCGACTAATTCCTGACTTAGACTAATGGTGTTGGTAGCGCCACCTAATTCCCCGATTGCGATTGGATTGGAAACTGGAGTCTTATGAAGGTTCGTTTCGGTCATAGTTATCGACGTCACCATATATGTCATAATCATCCTCATCTCTACCGATTTTATTCATGTTAATATCGTAATCATCCATCTAATTTTCTTAAAATTAATTATGTATTAAAGACAAAACCATACGGGTTTAATATAGTTTCACTAAATTATGTCTTCGAGTCAATACGGTCGCAAACTCAATCCATACCGCAGACTGCGTGAGCCCCTTGGGGCAAAAGGCGTGAGACAGAGTGTCGTTATTACGAACAACCCATCGACGATCGACCAGAACCAACAGCTCTTGGTCCGCTTCCCCAACCTCGGAGCTAACGACGTCATTGTGCCGGGGACTGTTCGCCTCGTTTTCACTATTTCGCTGACGTCGACGGACGATAACCGAACCATCGTTCAGAACCTGGGTCGCGCCATAGTCAAGAAGACCATGATAAAGATTTCTGGTAATGAGGTGATGTCGATCGATGACAGCGACGTCTACCATTTTTATCAGGACCTATGGATGACGGCGCAAGAGCGCGAAAACGCTGTCTATCATGGTATTGACACCAGCAAAAATATGAACGTAACCAAACTTAGAATCGGGGCTGCTAACAAGGCAGATAACAACGCGAGTGACAACGCGGTCGCGGGCGCTTACGTAAACCGCTTCTACATCCCCCTCGACTTTGAGTTGCTGGAGAGTCACATGCCCTACTATCAGAGCGCTTTGGCTGACCTCCTCGAATACGAACTAACGTTCAACGACTACGGCCGAGTTCTCATAGCCAGCGACATGTTATCGACGTATACGATCGATAATGTTTCGCTGGAGTACGACATGGTCACGATGCCCGAACTAGCGCGATTGATCAGAACCCAGTACGCCGGGCGCGTTGCCATACTTTACGACCGAGTTCTTCGCCATCGCAAGATGACGAAAGACAAAGGCGACACATTGTGGAATATTAACGTCAACGTACCCGCCCGCTCGATGAAAGGTATACTGATGTTGTTCGAGGATGCTCGGTTCGCGTTCGGTGCTAGAAAAACCGACAAATTCTATAACCCCAAAATCACGAAGGTAGAGGTGACGATCGAGGGAGTACCCAATCAACTCTACAGCGCGGGTCTTCGCGCGCACCAGCAGTGGGACGAAGTAAGAAAGCAATTTGCTGCCGGCTCTAAGCGCTCTCCGGAGGTTGCAGCAGTTGCCAAAGACCTGCATCTCTCGGCCGTCTCCCTCGCGGAGTTCCTGAATACCAAATACACGTTATGGCTAGACATGCGAGCCAGCGACGACGACCAAATACACGGCAACGGACGCCAAGTTGAGAACGCTAGCGAGGGTGTGACGATCCAGATAACCAAAGAGGCCGACGGAGCCGGGCCATTGAACGTGTACTTATATATAATTACCGACGCACAACTCAACATAGAAGATGGTCGATACGTCTCAGCACTCTACTAAATCTAACGATTTATTAATTAATTTTAAGAAAATTAGCAATCATTCTAATGATTTATTAATTAATAAATTTGAAAAAAATAAGAAAATTAGCAATCAATACCAATTCACGATTGGAGATGCCCGCTCTGCCATAATATGTGGGCAGACAGTATGTGGAAAAACGGTTTTCATCCTAGACTTGCTCGAGGGCTCCTACCGCGATGCCTTTCGTCACATTGTGATCCTGTGTCCCACTGTGCGGCAAAACGATACTTATCAGCGGCGCCCGTGGATATGGACCGACCCTGAGGTATATGTTATCGACCCCGGTGATAGGCTTCAGGATTGGTTGCGTGGTTTATACCAAAAATTCCAGGGTGAGCCCACCCTATACGTGATTGACGATTGCTCGGCCAAGGCGGCGATGACCAAAAAGAAGGACATGCTCTCCGAGCTCGCATTTTCTGGCCGCCATGCTAGGCAAAGCGTATGGATATCCACTCAAAAGTACAACGCCGTCCTCAAGGATCTGCGCGAGCAAACGAAATGGGTCGCCCTCTTTCACTGCAAGGACCGAGACTCATTCGATGACTGTCTTCGAGAGAATGACGTTATCCCAACGCGCGAGGAGCGCCTGGAGGTTCGACAGATGCTTTCGGAAACTAAGCACGCCAAGCTTTTGCTAAAGACTGATCAACCAACTACTTACGAAGTTATCAATTAATTTTATAATTAATTAGCAATTACTTAACGCTCGTTAGTAATTGCCGAGTAAATGCTTAACAATTAATTTAAGAAAATTAGTAATTACTGAACAATGCTGAACAATACTTGACAATGCTGAACAAATGCGTAACAAATGCTGAACAAATGCTGAACAATGGTTAACAATGTTAACAATTTGGTGCTCCGCTGCGAGCTTTGTTGCGAGCATAATGGTGATCATAAGTATCGGGTGGTGCGCTTGGCAATATGTTAAAGTGATGAGACTTGTTAGAATAGTTAAATTAATTTTAAGAAAAATGAACTGCGACGAACTTCTCGATCAGCTAATAGAAGAAACCTCAACTCCGACTGCCAACATAAATAATGATCCGACAGAGCAATCGGAATCAACTCCAACTCCAACGGCGGTTTATATTGGGTTGAGTGCAACGACTCCGAATGAAAATGAAAATGCGGCGCGACGAGAGCGGCTAGCTGCGCTGGTTGCTGGGGGACAATCGGAGCATTATCTCGGTAGGCGTCTCTCAGTTTTTCAGGTGGATAAGATGTCAGATGCGGAGATCGATAAAATGTATGCGCGATACGAATCTAGGTTAGGTGCGGAGATGACAAAAACTCTCGGATCGGCGGCTATTCATTTGTACGCAACCGCCGTTAGTATACTTCTCCCTATACCAAACACCGCGGGATTGATTGACGATCTAGAGACTGACCCTTATATAGGTCACACTCTTAGAACAGCCTGCTGCTCAATTTATCACAAGTTTGGAATGTACTTAGCTCCGCTGACAACCGCGTTGACCACGGGTAAACACTGTCAATTTGGACATATATGCCCACGAACTATAAGCCCTAATATTAATATCATAAATGATGACACAAGACACACCCGCGAGAGTGACGGAGTTGAACCCGATTGCTCCAACCCAATCGAACCCGAGTGTTACTCCGATGACATACCGCATGTGAAAAATCCCAAAAGACAGGCAGCTGGGCGGGCTGCGGCTGCCACCCGAAAAGTTAAACAAGATAAAATACTCGCCGAGCTTCGAGAGGCTAAACAGTCGTTGCAATCGGGGACGGAGACAGCAAAACATCTGAAGACAGAGTTGAGTACAACAACACCCCCAATTCACGAATTGGAAGCACACTCAACACCCAATCGAGGTTGGGCGAATCCGATTGAACCCAAATTCATGAATTGTAGTTGGGTTGTTGGTGGTGGTCTGGCAGTTGTTGGTGCCCTGTGCGTGTGGAAATACCCCATATTATCGAAAAAACAACCAGCCAGTGTTCAAAACACCAATCGCGATTGGATGCGCCCCATTTAAACATTGATCGCGACCCCTTTTATATGCAATATTTATAATGGCTGAACAAGATGGTAAAATGTTAGTGAATGCGCTTTATCACGCCGTGGTGATATCGGGTTTCAGTATCGGGTATGCTCGACTATCAAAGATGGCCCTAGGAGGATCCGCTCCCAAATTGGACTTTACTGTGAGAGACGTAGGGCTCGCGACCTTAGATGTAGCGGCCGCAGTTTGGACCCGAGATTATCTAGTTAAAGCTGGAATTCTACCAGTTAATATATGGAAATAAATGGCTTCAATCGCATTAATGGTAGGTGGTGCACTTGTAAACGCATTGGCGTTCAGCGGTAGCAACTTTATATTCTCTAAAATGAGAAGCTCGAACGTGGATGAGGAGCGTAAGCGTCACGATTTAGCTGTAGAACAACTCAATAGCGCAAAGGAAGCGTGGTCGGACAAACGAACCGCCCATCTGGACTGGGTCAATGAAGAGCTTCGCCGCGAAAATCACGCCGCGCAAACTTTTCAGAACGTTGAAGAAGCCAACCGCGAGTACGCGCTGGGATATCCGCACAAAAGTCTCGCGCCGCTGGATCGCGAGCCCCAACTTTCAGATTTCTATGTACCGTCAGAGCCCCAAAAAGACCGCGAGATCGCGTTCATCGTCGTGGGAATGGGTGTGGTGGGTCTCGTCGGCTACTATATTCAATCGAGATTTTAAATTAATTATTTTAAATAACTTTTTTTATAAATATATGTATATAGAACGATGTCAGTTGACGAACTTTTTTTTTTTTATTTTGCTATGATTGATGTAGGCTACACTGCCCTTAAACACCGCATGGTTGGTGCAAAGGGTATGATTCGTCTGGCCCGAGATTCTCTCGAGACGTGGCGGGAGGACGAAAAAGCGGCCACCCTTTTCGCAAAGCGGATGTTAGATTCCTCCACCAATCCTGGGGGATTAGATTTTCCCAAGTTCCTTCAGAACTTAACCCCCAATCGCGATTGTACTTCCAACAAAGGTTTATTATTATCGACGCAGTTAACGGACGATCTGGCGAGGGCATGTTGGAGATTGTCCGATATATTAGAATACATCGCATACGATGAACACGCGCAAACTTAATACCAAACTATCGGTTCGCCTAACGCGCAAGCTAGCGAACGCGTACTATAGCCCACCCCGCGGCTACTGGAAGGGACTCGCTGCCATCAAGAACCTCGCGGCGGCGACCAAGGTTTCAGAAACGCTGTCAAGGAATGGCTCAAGAAGCAGGCCATCTGGCAGATCTATTTACCCGCGCCTCACAATATTCCGCGCCCGAAATTCGACGTGTCGGTACCGAACCAAGTTCACCAAGCGGATCTCCTGTTTCTCCCTCACGATCGCGTCGGTCGTAAGACGTACAAGTACGCACTGACAATCGTTGACGTAGCGAGTCGTTATAAGGGGGCTGAGCCGTTGGCCACTAAAGAGTCTAAGGAGGTGGCCGAGGCTCTCTCCCGAATATATAAGAGGAGTCCTCTCAAATGGCCGAATCTTCTCCAGGTCGATCCCGGCCGCGAGTTCATAGGCGCGGTCTCTCATCTATTGTCTAAGCACGAAGTTTATGTCAGACGCGGCCGCGTCAACATCCACCGGGACCAGGGAATCGTGGAGCGCTTCAATCGAACCCTGGCTGAGAGACTGTTCGGACACCAATACGCTAAAGAACTTGTAGACCCTCATTCGCGATCGACCGAGTGGGTGGCCAGACTGCCCGCCGTGGTCTCCGCACTGAACGGAGAGGTGACCAGATTGATGGGTAAGAAGCCCGTAGATGCTATCAAGTTTAAAAGGGTGACGAGCGAGCCCTCTGCCGTCTCGCGCGGGCGACCCTTTGGTTTAGAGGAGCAACGGCTTCCATCGGATATTGATGTCCGGTACCTCTATCAACCGGGAGAACTCGAAGGTGGCAGCCGCCGCGCGACTGATCCCGTGTGGTCTCTCAATGTATATCATCTAGATCGATCTATTACCAAGCCCGATGAGCCCGTGCTCTACTATTTGGATGATGGGCCATCTCGAGGGTTTGTTCGCGAAGAACTTCTTGCGGTGCCTTCTGACACCCAGCTACCCCCGGATCGTCAGAGTCTTTAGTATTCTCTCAGAGTTCTATTTTTTTTTTACCTATCCTATAGGCTCGGTGTGTAACCCGTCTTCCATCACTCTCCTCTTGTCGTAGTACGCCGAGAGTCCTAATTTTTGTTGACAGTACGTCTTCATCACCCCGTTAATCATTCGGAATCCCCTGTTCTCCGCCATATCCCTACCCCCTTCGAGAGCACTCTTATACCTTCCCCAAGTCAGATCGTTAGATCTCTTCGACATCCCCTTGGCCGAGTGCTTAGATTTTCCATCACCGCTCACGTAGTAACACTTGCTACACAGAGCGATGGCTCTATCCCCTTCGAATTCCAGCTTGAACAGTCCCGGAGTTCTGTTGCTCCACACGTCCCACGCCAACCACTCGGTCTTCTCCTTATTAAACTTTCTCTTCATATTCTTTCTCACCACCGCCGCCAGCGTCTTCTCCGACAGCGCGAAGTACATGCTGTCAGTGTCCATCTGTATCAGTTCGAAATATCCTCGATCCACGTACTTGTCCAAGAAATCGTAGTAGAACTCCAGCATCCGGAGCTTGGCCAACTGGTAGACCGCTATGCCACACTGAAACGGTCTGTTGATCACCACTCGAGTCATCCTGCTCGATATCTCGTAAGCCTCCCCAATCTCCTCCAGGTCTTCGAACCACGCCGACCTCAGTGCCCAATCGACAGTCTTCTCATCCTTCGTATATGTGGTGTTCAGGTGTCTCTCTTGTGCCTCTATCAGTTTGCCACAACACGCGTTGCCAACCAGTTTGAATATCTCCGCCAACACCGCCTTGCTCTTGTCGACGTCCCCTGTCCGTCTAGCAGCGGTGACCTCTTTAACGAACCATTGAAACGGTTTGCCGGGCGTGTAGTCTATCACCCTATGCACCGCCTTGACGATCAGACCGTGCTCCAGATACCACTTTAGCAGCGGGGAGTATAATTATGATCATCTTCTTGGCGGACATTGCCCCCACGAGCTTTCTCTGTCCTTCGACTCTTTTCCTCCCGGTCCCGGACAGGTAGTCCTTCATGTGCTGTGGAACCTCGTTCTCATCGACTTCTCGATTAACGAACAGCGGTGACATTTCCGAGAACTTGTCTCTCAACGTTTCCGGGACCTCTATATCCAACTCCGCAAGTCCGAACCACTTTTCACTCCTGACCTTCCTCACGAAACGGTCTATATACGACTGTCTTTCCGGGTCGTCACACGTCCATATCTGCTCCTCACCACACGGCATGTCCTTCGACAGAGTAGATAGGAACAGAGCATTGGCATCGTACCCCAGCACCGCCTTGCACATCTTCTCCTCCCGACTCCCCACCTGACCCCTGATCGTCGACGTTCCAGCCTCGGCGTATCAGGAGAATACTATGGACGGACCACAGACCAATCCCTGCTTCATCATCTCGTAAGTTTCAGACTTCGGCGACCACAGCTCGGGCGTGTCCGCCTTCCCATCGATCGATCCGCGGAGTAGGTACTGAAGGGAAACACCGGGCAGAGACACAGCATCCTTGAGTATGTCCACACCTCTTCCCCTGTAGAACTCCGTCATTTTAGTCAGAGCCTCTAGGAACGGTCCTACATCCAAGTCGTTGTAGTGTTGCAACCATTCCTTGAACGTCTTCATCCCATTTTCTCGGAATACCTTCTTACACTCTTTCCACTCGGACAACGACAGTAGGAACTCGCCCTTCAACTTCGAGTACCACTCGGGATAGTCTGGCAGCCCCGGATGGTCGAGCTTGTCCGCGCTATCGAACCACTCGTACTGAAAGTGTGACTTTACCGTTTTACAGTCGTACGCCTTAACCCACCGGTCGTACGTGGTACCGGGTCCCAGATACTGGATGATGTCGAGAAATCTAAACTCCGGGGTAAACAGAAACATCGTCGTGCTGGCTCTCCTTCCGACCATCACCTTATTCACGGTGGCCGCCAACTTCTCTACAAAGTACTGCTTGATGAGGTTCAGGTCGTACCTGCTACAGTTGAACCCCACCACCGGGACTTGGTCAATCCAAGAGATAATCTTTGCTTGCTGAGACTTCGATAACATATCTATGTCGGCCGGCAGATACTTCTTCCTAACCCCCTCCCTTATTGCCTTGCCTCTCATCTGCAGCTCGGTCACGAACTTCTCGACTAGCGTGTCGGGATCTCGTTCGCATAGGTGTGTGATCCCTTCATGCATCGTATTCCCCAACGACACCGATATAGGAACGTGCTCGACCTCGAAGGTCAGGTCTTTGGTGGGTCGCGTGGTTTTCGACTTGTCGAGATACGCCTCGAAGTCGTAGACTATCTGGTGGGGGTACAGAGTCGTCTCCTCCTCGCGTGGCGATTGTGGATAGTAGGTATTCACCTCATTCAACCATTCGCACTCCCACATCACCACCAGCTCGTAACCCGCCTTCCTTATCTTGGCGTCTTGAATTTTCGTCCTCTTGTACAGCGATCTCGCGTTACCTCTCATGCAATGCCTCGGACACCCGTGCCAGTAGCATCCGTGAAACTGAAACACGGTCTCGGTCTCGTGACAGTAACCGTCGACCGGATCACCGGCCACCCACCTCTCACCACCGTGACCGCAGTCGGCGTGATGTATGTGCTTTCCCACCCTCTCTTCTCTGCTCAACCATTGAATCGACCTCACACTCGCTGACCCCTTAGGATAGATCGCCTTCTCGTAGGCCGACTGCGGTCTCTCTACCCTCTTACCTGGACATGTCACCACGGTCTTCCCACCCATGCAGGTGGTCCCGTGCCTGTGCATGTTACACGACTTTGTGAACCGTTGTTGACATCCGGTGCACCCGTACTCGTTCGTCATCTTGCGGAGATTCGTTATGAGGAACGAGTGACCTCCAAACATTCCTATCGTCATTGTCTTCCTCCCAACCACGTCGTAATTTGCCGGAACCTTCATGAGGTACCACACTCCATCGGCGGTGGGCTCGTAAACGCGAATACCCAGCTTGAAATGCTCTTCGACCTTCTTAATATCGTCCAGGGGAATTCCCTGGCTACCCGGTCCGTTATCATGCCCATGATATTCGCGAGCCAGAGCTCGTGCCTTCTCGCAACAGCGGTCTGGTCTCCCTCCACATTGGATGGCTATGCACCTAAACAGACACAAGTAGTCGTTGTACGTGTCGACTGAATACATTCCCTTTTTCTGTCTTAACCAGTCTGGGAGTTTTCCCGCTCCCATGAGAAGTTGTTGTGCGTCGATGATCATCTTCACCTCGACCGATATCCAACGAACGAAGGTCCATTTTGTGTTTGGTCTATCGACTTTGTCGATGTCCATTCTACCTTTCCCTCTATCGGATATCCAACTCTCGGCTTTGGCGATCTCGTTTATCCACGGACTGCCCTTTGATTGTTTGTGATAGATCATAGTAGCGTCGGTCTCTATGTTCCTAATACGATACGAGCACGAATACCTCAGATAACATGCCGTGGTCATCTCTGGGCGAATTTTATTCATTATGCGATTAGCGATCTCCCCGTCTACCCCCCTCTCGAAAGTCCATACTATCTTCCTCCTACCCCTATCAACAGTTTCCCTAACTTCGGCTTCTTCGGCGAGAATCCTGGTACCCTCCTCCACCAAAGCTCTGGCGATATCTCTCCTCTTCTTGGGAGGTCTCCCCACCAACCCTTGATAAATCTTATTGTAGTACGCCTTGTATTGGGGTTTTCTACGTGCGGTGGGATCTTCTTTTACACGCTGCGCGTAAGCGGTGGCGCGCAGACTGGCCGTCGTCTCGTTCTCCAATTTCTCGGAGCGTTTTTCGGGGTCGGCGGGCAGTCGTCCGGTCGAAACCGCACGCCACAGCTCTCCTCGTAGACGACGGCTCGCGCGTCACTTATCCTATCTGCTATATCTTTCTTGAGTCTCAAACCTCTTAGGGAAATTCCCCAACTCTTAGCTTGCTCTCTCATTTGCTTTATGGTAGGCATTATACTGAGTATAACCAATAGATTTTTATCTTCAATAGGGTGTAAGTTTATATTTTATTCGTAATAAATGTATGACAGATTGCTGTAATATACTTAGTATAACTTATGGATAACTTGTCTTTAATAGGGTGTCAGTTTATATTTGTGACAGATTGGTGTAAAATACTGAGTATAACTTATGGATTTCTTATCTTTAATAGGGTGTCAGTTGTTATTTTATTCGTAATAAAAGTATGACAGATTGTTGTATATATATACTGAGTATAACATAGAGATTCTTATCTCTAATAGGGTGTATCTTCTCATGTCATAAATATATGGTCTCGCGGTTGATGAAAAATATGGTCTCATACATACCCGCCGAATAATAGGTGTGGTTTTTTTGAAGAAATTAAAATTATGCCTACTCCCCCCTTTGTGTTTTGAAAAATTAAAATTATGTTTACTCCCCCCTTTGTGTTTTGAAAAATTAAAATTATGCTTACTCCCCTCTTTGTGTTTTTTTTGAAAAAATTAAAATTATGCCTACTCCCCCCTTTGTGTTTTGAAAAATTAAAATTATGCTTACTCTCCCCTTTGTGTTTTGAAAAATTAAAATTATTACTCCCATTCTCATAAATATTCTCATAAAATGGAGGAAATCCAAGTAGTATATAAGAGTCACAAATGATACCACCATGCGGTGGGGGGGGGGGGGCACCGCGCGTTAGCCGTTGCCTTTCAGAGGGTGGTATCATTGTGACTCTTATATACTACTCCGATGCATGCCTGGATGTTCACAATTGTCAATAGTTTATTATCGGCGTCTTCATACACCAGGAAACTTGTTTAGTTAGTTACAATTCACAATAGTTTGCTGACATTTCCTGTGTGTGTTGAACACGGCCGTCATTTTATACTGCGTAAACCTGTTTAAGCTCGGTAATTTCCGCCAAACCTCTCCGACCAATCAACGATGCGGGACAACTTTCACGTTTCGTTAAAATGGGAAAGTCCGGGTATCCGATTACACCTTCCACCCAATCCACTGTGCGGAATCAGGGACAACTTTCACATGTTGTCCGCGGATTCCAAATATGGTCCTCATTGTCCGAATGTTGTCCTCTGAGTCTTTACGAGCCAATCAAAGGGCTGGATTCGCGGACAACATTAGGACCGAAGGTTATAAATTGGAGTGAAATATGTCAGTTGTTGACTTTGTCCCGGGAGACGCAACTCGAGACGCAACTCGCGTCTCTGAACTCCCAAGGCCCAAATATCCTCCCCCTTAACCATTACTCACCGACGATGTTGCCATGGTCCATTAGTTGTTAGATGTGATGATTTGAACGTGATTATGACATTATTGATTATTAATATTGGTTGGAACCATGATAATGCCAATAACCCATTACCCCACCCACTTTTTCCCCATTGTCATACGATTCCCGACTCAAGTTTCGTGACACCGTGCTGTGTGACTCCCCTCCCACTACTGTTAGGTGAACACCACTCCATTGTCATGCATCCTAGCTGTTCAATGCCCCCCATTCAGCTAGTGTCATGATTTCCACCCCAGCTTCGTGACCCCCGGCTGTGCGACTACTCAACCCAACATTAGTCCCAACCCCAGCTTCGTGATTCCCGCTGTGTGATTCTCCCCCACCCAGTATTATTCTTCCCACCCAAGCTGCGTGATCCCGCTGAGTGACTCCCCCAACCAGCATTACTCCCACCCCCAGCTTCGTGATCCCCGCTGTGTGACTCCCCCACCCAGCATTTATTTCCCACCCCCTGCTTCGTGATCCCCGCTGTGTGACTCCCCCACCCAGCATTATTTCCCACCCCCAGCTTCGTGATCCCCGCTGTGTGACTCCCCTACCCAGCATTATTTTCCACCCCCCCCCCAGCTTCGTGATTCCCGCTGTGTGACTTCCCCACCCAGCATTATTTCCCACCCTCAGCTTCGTGATCCCCGCTGTGTGACTCCCGCTGTGTGACTTCCCCACCCAGCATTATTCCCACCCAGCTTCGTGATCCCCGCTGTGTGACTCCCCCACCCAGCATTATTTCCCACCCCAGCTTCGTGATTACCCACCATGACTTTGGTTTGCGTTAGTGTGATTTTCCGCCAGATTTCCTTTCCTTTCTTGAGTCTGCTTACTCACACAGTCGCCTGTTGTGCTTTTGTTTCTTGCCATGTGTACATCTCATATTAGTCATTATATGTCCATAATCAGATCACCCTCATCGTTGTTATCATAGTTTGTCACCATTCTTTAACTGTACACGTTGAATAATACTGCATGTTAGAACTATTATCAAAATATCAGATGTTACTAAAATCTCGTCACTGTCGTCTTTTCATTGCCAAGTAGATATAGTCGTTAAATTTCCCTACCCCGTATTCTTGAAGGCAGACGCAACGAAGGGTCGTTACAATATAGTATTCCCGGAGGGACAATCACTGACATTTCTGACGATTTCTTTTGGCTTAAGTCAGAAATAAAATGTGTTTAAAGCGTAGAGTAGTTGACCAACCACTGTAAAATAAAACAAATTGACTATTGCAAACAAATTCCCTTATATATAGAAATGTTTGTATGGTACTTGGAGATATATATTGATTGTTTCACCTCCTATAAGTGAATTTCAGACTCCTTTAAATTTCAGGACTGGTATGTGTTTGGGTATAGTGTGGTTTATTTGACAGAATAGCAGAGGATTATGATGAATGATAAATGTCATATCATAATATTCAACGTCGTATCTGGACATACATGTATGTAGCTCTCATCAACATATGGTGATTCAGTTGTGGGGAATAGTTGAAATAACATAGTCACTGTGTTAGTATTGTTTTAGCAGTGTGTATTACTAGTTAAAGTGTATAAACACTATATTGGGTGAGTTGTAAAAAAACGTTCCCAAATTTAATTTCCTATAACTCCTACACTGCTCCTACACTACACACACAGTCATCATTTGGGTACAGACGCCGACAATCACGTAAAAAACCGCTCTCTAATAACGACATGTAGCTATCACCGTTTACCTTCTCCGTGTTGATAAAATGAATATTCGTCTTTCCATGCCTGGAAACACAGGCCGAAACCATCAGCTTCTTGGAGAACCTACATATGTCTTGGTTTGGCACTGACCGACATGACCGACACGGACAAATATCATGCCGGGACCACATGTTAGCCGGCAGAGAAAATCTGCATCAATGATATTACCAGTTCCAACCTGAAATTTTTCATAATTAGTCATCTGTACAGTATTCGGTCTATCATGATCATGCTAGGAGTTATGGACAACATCCTGAACTATCACTATGTGAACTTGCAAATGTCTTCATAAAAAGGTGTTTAAGTCACAGGAACATAAATATGGGAACGTTTTTTATGACTCACCCGATATAGCTTGTTGCCGCTATATCAGAGCTATGCTGTATCCATAATTGTCTGGAGTTTCATTCACATGATGTCGGATTAGTTGAAATAACATAGTGTTAGGATCCTATTTAGCAGTGTGTATTACTAGTAAAAGTGAGTAAACACTATATAGCTTGTTGCCGCTATGTCAGAGCTAGGCTGTATCCATACTTGTCTGGAGTTTCATTCACATGATGAATTTAAGTCACAATTTAACAGGAAAATAGTGAAGTATAAAACATAATTTCCTTATCTGATAGAACTTTGCATAAACAATTGTCATTATACTAGGCAGTATGCACGCAATGCCATTCTGCCATGGATGATCATATAATTATCACACATACTACGCCCGGTGAAAATTGTCTTCTTCTCTTCAATGCATGAAGTGGCTGCGACGGATTCCGCATATCATGCACAGTTCACATTAGGGAACACTCTAGTCGAACGAAGCAGCTGTACTATCAGGTGCACGTCAACTGTAATACAGTAAGGCTAAACCGTAGATGTAAGATATGAATTTAAATTATGTGGATCACACCGAATGATAAAACTGGTAACGTATTACGCTCACACATACTTGAATTGCATTCTCAAAACGAGAAACAAGCCATATATACACGCAAGAATGACTGTCCATCAGCACGTAGCCTTGACCATGTTAACGGTGATGTTGTCAATAGATATGTTTCAATGAGTCAATATCACAATGCAGTCATTTGCAGATAATTCAGCATGACCTTTGTTTTGCTATTGGAAACATTATGATAATTTATGTTATTTGGGAATAATTGTGTGACTTCATTTGTGAATTGCCACGATTCCATTCCAGACTCGGGGCTTATCAACATTTTTGTTTACAAACAAGTGCCTTCATTTTAACCACAAGTTAATGTTTGTTGAGCAGTACAGTTATTGTAATGAATGAGAAGTAACCGACATGTGAACAGAATAAGCCATGGCGAGAATACATTGTTGAGCAAATCCACATGGTAATGTATTTACCACCTATGGAATGAGACGTGCGGCCTACATGCAATTCGAATTAAATGTTGTGCCTGGATTCCAAAATTATATTTGTCTAATCCAGAGGAGTGTGGTAACAGTGTTTGTTTATATACATGTGTCATATTGGGTATGTCGTTATCTAATACTGTCCCGGTCATTCTGATGGTGAACACATTGTGTAGGTGAATAACTGAATTGTTATTAGCAAATGATTCATCGATTTGTTCACAATTATGGTCTGACAATCACTTGCAAGATATATGCAAATTTCCCTAACCATAACTGTGATGAAAATGATTTTGCTGTGTTTGCTTCTTCGAAAATCAAATGTAGTCTGGGGTACTACCTCATGGGCAGATTTACTAATCAAACACAATGACCCATATTGTCTCAACTATAGTAGTACACACAACTTGAACAAAACGTATTTCACTTTACATGTACATGTACATCCCAGGAAATATCACAATGAAACATTTAACCATTTGAACACTGTGAAGTTGTGTCTAACGGCGCCATCTTTGATCTAAAGTAAATGACATGTAATTGAGTAGTATATAGGGAGTTAAAATGATGCCAACAACCTACATAGTGTCCCTACACTCCATCTACAGTCCCACACCCCTCGAATTTGTGTAATGAACTGAATAGACAAAAAGTGTGGACCACCTATATAATACAGAGCCAAGTTAGACAACTGTGTACTTCTAAAACGGGGCGTCCTTGTCAGAGTTGTCTCTCTTATACCATACAGTCGTTTGGTCAGAGTCAATTAATTAATAATTTCAAAAAAAGTATATTTGCTACATGTATCATATAGGAAGTATAAAAAATATTAATTAATTATTTAAAACTGAACACCCCTATTATTAATTAATTAATTAATTAGAAAACATAATAATTAATTATTTAAAACTGAACACCCCCTATTATTATAGAAAACATAATAATTAAATAATTAATTAAATAATTAATTATTTAATTAATATTTTAAAAAAAGTATATTTGCTAACATATAGGAAGTATAAAAATATGCCTGCGAGAAATTTCTTCGGACGAAGAAAAATGAGAAAAGTTATGGATGAGAAAAAACTGATTAGCGGCGGTGTAGAAAAGCTTCATATAACTAGAGATCAACTGCGAAAACAAGCGGACGATCTCAACATACCATACAGTAAACGCATAAGAGTTCCTGGGTTGACAAAACTAATAAAATTTCAAGCTAAAGAAACAAAAACTAGTATTTATTCAAACATTGAGTTAAACCACTGTTTAAACAAAGGCTGAAAACAAGTTGAAAAACTCAGAGCAGAAGCCTCATCGCTAAGGTTGACATACAGTAAACGCCTAAGAGTTCCAGGGTTGAAAAAACTCTTGAACGAGGCTAAAAACACAGCTTTCATGACTAGGTTTGCCAGGGCCTACAAGCGAGGTGCCTTCAATAATATAGACAATGCTGATACAGTTGGGCATAGACTTGTGGAAGAGAGTATTATGAGTCTGCGTGCCAATGCTATCGCGCAGAGAAAGACCCCACAGAAAGTGGTGTCGAAGTTGAACCGAAAGTTGGTGAACGCAATAGCCGACGAAGGTGAGAAGATATTAGGCAGCCACGACGAAAGTAATGAACGGGTGGTGAAAGGTAGGAGAAACATAGAGCTTTCTTTTCGTAAGGGCATAGACGGAAAAATATCTGAAAGGATAGTTGACAAGTTGGCTCCGATGCTGACGAGCAACTTCTATCTGAGATACTCTTACAAGCTAGCACATATAGACGAGAAAGACAGTCGTGGTAGAGCGAAAACTATAATATTCCACAAAAACCTCGGAGGTAGTCAATGGATGAGTTCTTACGAGGAGGTACGTACATGGGTGAAGAGACAAGAAGAAACTCGTATGAACCTGGATAAGATAGACAGACCAAACACGAAATGGACGTTTGTCCGGTGGGTAGACGTATTCGTAAAACTAATGTTAGGTGATAGTAGGGAAGACACAGGGTTAGCCTCAACAGTAGTATCTTCTTCCGGATTGGTTGAGGAACAAGAAGGGTATGTACGCGTTAGATAAATACAACGACGATTTGTGTCTTTTCAGATGTCTAGCTATTCATTTGGAAGATTCTCCAGCGAACAGGTGTTGTGATAAGGCACGAAGCATTGCTAACGTGTATTTCGCGAAAAACAAGAAATCCGCGAGAGGACCGGTTCCTTTTGAGGACATGAAGAAAGTGGAGGAATGTTTCAGTGTAGAAATAGAAGTGTACGCGCCAACGGAAGAAGGAGTCTGGTATTTGAGAAAGACACCAGCACACTACGAGGAGGTAGGAGAGAAGAAGATGACGATAGGATTGTTAAAAAACCACGCGTTCCTCGTGAAAAACATAAAGAATGTAACAAAAATCTAGTGTTGCTACGACTGCAGACAGAGATTCACCAACGCCAGCAACATGAAGAGGCACGCAGCAACATGCATGAGGGGAGAGACCGTAGTCGTGTGCAAAGGTAATATGATAGACAGACCAATGTCCGCGTTTGAAAAAGCCTTCTACCCAAGATCGCACGCCAGCAAAATGTCGATAGACTGGATAAAATCTTTAGAAGTCAATCACATACACAGGTGCGGACACGGAGGAGAAAGGTGGGTTGCACGGGCTCCGGTCGACGGATACTGCAGGGAGACAAATACCGTGTACCAATTACACGGCTGTCACTGGCACGGATGTCCACTCCACAAAAGGCGCATGGGTAAAAAGTATAAAAAAAACTCTCGATAGGGACGCGGCAATAATCTCAGCCAGATACACACTCGTGGTTATTTGGGAGTGCGACTTTAATTCATGAAATCATCCACAAGTAGAACAGACGGTCCTGGAGACAGTGTTGTACCCACACCAAATAGTGGTAGGATTCAACTCTAGTAGATACGACATAAACCTAATAAAGACAAACCTCGTTGGGAAACTGGCGGACACAACCGATAAAGTTATGGTAGGTAAGAAGACAAACACGACGATATTTCTGTTCACTCCGGAATTCAGGTTTCTAGACATTGCTCTGTACATGGGACCCGGAACTATTTAAGACAAGTGGATTAAGGCATACGACTGCTCGATGCACAAGTCTTTCTTTCCCTACGAGTGGTTCGACTCCCCAGAAAAGTTGGACTACGATGGTTTACCACCCATAGAACACTGGTATTCCAAACTGCGAGGCGGATACCTTATTGCAGAGAGTGAGCTAGAAGCGTGCAACGCGATCTACAAAGAGAAAAACATGAAAGCTTTCGCGGACTGGCTGCGATACTACAACGACCTGGATGTCGCACCGTTCTTGGAAACGGTGGGAAAAATGTGTAACTTTTACAAAGACAGAGGAGTGGATATTCTTAAAGACGCAGTAACGCTACCCGGTGTGGCTCTGCAATATTTGTTGCGAGGAACCATCAAGGAGGATGTGAAAAGCTACAGAACAAAGGAAAACGCCGCCGCATACGCAAAATGTCCACCACTGTACGCACCTTACGACATGATGCAGGGAGCTCTTGTCGGGGGACCGTCTATAGTGTTTTCGAGATACGCGGAAGCCGGAGTATCTAACATCCGCACGGATAAAAATAAGAAATGCGGAGTGGTGCTCATCCGACACGTTGGAGAACCTACAAACCAGATGGTCGTGGACAGATTCTCACAAAGAATTTTGAACTCCGAGTGATTCGGATTTGCCGAGGTGGATATCGAGGTGCCGAAAAATGTCGAGATGTCGCCGCTGTTCACAAACAGGGTTGTTGAAGAAGAAGAGGTTCCAGAGCACATGTTAGATTACCTAGAGAATACAGGTAGGAACAGGGGAGACGGTAAGAAACTAGTGGGAACTCTGTCTACAGAGAAGACGTTGCTGTACTCGACGCTACTGAAGTGGTATCTGCGACACTACTGAAGTGGTATCTGCGACACGTATTAGAAATAACTGCTGTGTACATAACTTTGGATTACCAAGAAGGAAAGTCGTTCGAATGGTTCGTAGACGAAGTAACCACAGCACGTAGAACAGGAGATGTCGACAATAGCAAGGCCGTTGTGGGCGAGATATTCAAGTTGGTGGGCAACTCTTGTTGCGGAAAGATGATAGAATGTTCCGAGCGCCATCTAAACACAACATATACTAACAAAGATAGCTGCGTTGACAAAGCATTGAGATCCGCATTCTTCGAAGATATCGAGGAGATTGGAGACGCTTACGAGATATCTAGCAGGAAACCGAGAGTAGTAATGACTTGACCGTTTCATTTCACTGTGGGATAGCAGTTTATTAGTTGGCAAAGTTGAGGATGTTGGAGTTCTACTACGACTTTCTAGATAAATACGTTGACCGAAGCGATTTCGAGTTGATACAGATGGATACAGACAGTATGTATATAGGAATATCCAGCAACAGCCTGGATTCTATAATAAAGTCGGATATGATCTACTCCTTTGAAAGAGAGAAACGAGATTGGATAGCTGGGGATAAGTGGAGCAACCGCGGGCCAGGACTCTTCAAGATGCAATTGCCTTGTCTAGCAAGTGTTATATTGTTGAAAAAGTTCCCGATAAAGGAAGTCGGGAAGAAGAAGACAAAAAACATTAAAGCGGACGATTTTATGAAACATTCCGCCAAAGGTTTGTCCAAGAGAACAAATAGTCTGAACTGGGATAGATACAAGAAAGCGTTGGAGTGTGGTCTAGACATTGGAAAGAACAGGGGTTTCAAAATGAACAGTGGAGTCATGAAGACTTACTCGCAGACAAAGTTGGGACTATCCGCTTACTACGATAAGAGGAGGGTTTTCCCGACGGTATCCACACGGAACAGTTGATGTAATAAAATGAGTGGTGTAACTGGGGGCGGCAAACAAAAAGGTTTATGTTCCGTACGGCGGGGCCGTCGGAACAGCTGGACTGTATGGTGGTGGATATCCTGCTGCCGCTACAGACACGCGAATAAGAATATCACAATTCCCTCCAATTGTCCAACCCAAATTCATCAATACCCCAATCGCGATTGCAGAAATTGGATGGTATTGGGTTCAACGGTGTTGAGGGAGGTGGTGTTGTAACTTCCTCCCCCCCCCCCACTTTATCTCCCAGTTTTAACCTAAATTTATCCCAATCAGTATTCTCAATCTTGGGAAGGGTGGCGCGCACCTTAGTTCTAATAGTATTTTTTAAATCCTCATATCGAGAAATCTCTTCCACCACCGACTCAAATTCAGCGTCCGATATATTGTTATCGGCCAACGCTTTGGACACGATAACGTCGATGCTATTTTTCTTAGACCTTGCGAGAACCGATATTCTGTCGTGTTTTCTACTTTTATTTTCGAATATTCTCCCCATTTCTCTAAACGCCATACACAGCAGTCCTGCCCCAGCGGCTACACCACTCAAACCCGCGGCAATAGGAATTGCCACGACTGTAGATAACAATGCGGCTGTTCCGGCCCCACCCATTATAGAAATTGCTGCCAGCACGGTGCTCACCCCCTCCACTACGTTTGCCGCTTGTCTGTATTTTTTAGCATTTATCCTCCGAGTTTTACCCTACGATATTTTTCAACCTAAAATCTTAACTTCTTTCGCCAAAACCAATCGAGATTGGAAGCGTGCTCAGGAGCGATGATTCGTTCATATTTAAATTTTACAAATCAAGTTCAATTAACAATGTCACAATAGTGGAAGAACTTGCTGGGTCAGGGATTTTCGTAACAAAGTTAATAACACTACCTTCTGATAGTCTAATTGGATCGTCACCGGCGAACAAAATTACCGCGGAACTCTGTCCAGCGAGTTTATTGACTCCAATCGCCCGTTCTTCCCCATCCAGTACGAGATTCACGGCGACCACGCCCACAGATTTACCATTAGAATTAACCGAGCAGACCGCCATTCGGAGAAGTGTACATGGAGCTGTCATGGCGTATCCCCCATATTTATTGCTCGCTTTGGCACCGAATGAATATTCATAGAGCCCCTCATTCAATGGGCCCCTCTTCTCAGCCCAAACTGTGATGACACGTTTTTGTGTTTGCAATAACTTAAACTGCTCTACAGATGTGTCCAACAATGTGGCAAGCTGCACGATAGCGGTATGGGCCTCAATATGAACCTTTTCAGATGTCTCGTCAAGTGCTTTGTTCGCGGCTCTACGAACACGTTTCAGTTTATCGGAAAATTCGGTTATTTTCCCGCCTAGTTCAGTAAATGCTGCATGATCCTCTTCCCCAACTTGGATTATGTTTCCGCCGAGATCCTTAAGTCCTGTATGTGCCTCTTCGCGAACTTGTGCAGTCGCCGTCAGGACGTCTACTCTAAGCTGTGCTATACTCCTGTGAATTGCGTTTGTGGCCTCCGATATAGTCATATTGATCAAGGCCTTTGTTTTTCCGGTAGTTAAAAAATCGCCTGTGGGGTTGGATCCGTGGGGAGCTCCAATCTCGATTGGGTTGTTACTCGGATTATTTGAATTGGAAGAACTACCTGGTCCGTATATAATCATAATGTTGGTTGTTATAAATTATATTACGAACATGCGTTTAATTCTTTGAATTAATTTGAAATTTCTAGGACGACCGAAATCCGGTAATAGTTATTCAACTTTCTCGCTTAATCATCAAGAATAGAGACCGTAAATTCGTGGATATGTCCCGATTCCAAAACTTTCATCTCGGGGTGTGGGAAGTCTAAGGTCACAGTCTCCCCAAATAAACAATCACTGACTTGCACGGTTTTCAGTAATGTGCTGGGGTATCCGTCTACCATGTTGTACGATGTGTTCACCCGATCCAGGTGCACCCTGAGAGTTTTCGTGAAGGCGAAGTCCACCGGGTTATTACCGACGTACTCACCCGGGGCAAACAAGCCTTTATTCGCGGAGTATGTCTCTCTAAAACCGAGTCGAATACCCAACGTCGGGGAGTTCCTTACCCGGCTGTCTGGGCCGATGGTCATTGTTGGCTTTACCGTCAAGCTCTGAGGTGACAAATCTTTGACCTGTCTAAAACTCCACAGTCCGGGAGGCAGCTTTACACCTACTGAACGTCCATCCTTCACATAGCCAAACCCTTCGCTCTTCCCCACATTCTCCCACCCAACCGTGACGGTGATTGATCTGAGGCCTACCCGGTGTTTTCCGCAGCAGTTGTGGATTGACATTTGAAGTTCACAACTCTCCTTTTGAACATTAGTGATAGTAGCAAACATAATAATATCTTTCAATGGATACCAAATCATTTAGCTTTAATTATAATGCAAAGTACCTGGTCGGAGGTGTATACACTCAAAAGAACACCATCGGTGAGCTTGTGCACCCCACTATCCAAGTTCGCGTCGCAAAAGGCTTTCAAACCAACTTCCCCGACATCTTTGAACAATATAGGCTGCCCAAGATTACTACAATGGAGGCCGTGAACGAAAGCATCACCAATGCAGTTTTGGCAGAATCAGCTCAACTTCGCCGTATGGTGTGCAACAGCCGGATGCGGGGTTTCCTCTCAGTACCATCTGATCGCGGGGGATCCCTTCTTGAGGGCCGTTTATAACTTTCATGTGTATTATACTATTAGGAGGATTCTCAAAGAACTAGGTATTCCACGACCTCAAGACGACGCCTGGAATCCCATTTCCAAAGCATACGACCGTATGGCGTTTGAAAGACTGTGTAACGAATTTATCGTTTCAAAAGACGTGGACTGGAGACAGAAAGAGTTCTGGTACACTTTCGGTTTAGGTGACGTTTACATAACGGGTATGGGATTTGTGAAGCACCCAAAGGATCCACCACCACCAATAAAACCGAAGAATACCGACTTCGTGCCACCAGTACCATGGTCTTTCAAATCGGCCCACGTTGATTTCATTCAGCAACCTGCGGGGGTAAATACCGCGTGGGGATCATTTATGTTAGATAAAAGCACTGGATTTACTCAGGCTGGGGTTACCCGCCTCAATGACTCCATTCGCACATACGTCTGGGCCATCCTCGGCGCACAGAAGAAAACGCACAGTTCTATACTAGGCACGGGAAGGACGTTTGACGCACAAAAACATTATTGGCACTTGTAGAGGACGCCATCTTCTCCAGGTCGGAGAAGGCGATCCAGAATTATCAAGACGTTTTGCAGAATGCCAGCACCCCAGTAGACTATGTATTTGGAAAAGGTCTTTATATGGCGCCGAGCAATATGATACTACGAGACGACCCGGTTGACGGTTACAATAATCAGATCGTAATCGCCACCGTCAATCAAAAAATCGGCCACAACTGTAACGTGAACACGGATATCATCAAACGCACCCCCAAGACGGTCGGGTTCATCCAATCTCGATTGGGTGTTGAGGTTGTAAATTCAAATAAATTTGAAAAAGATTTCATAAAACCACAAGCACCCAATCGCGATTGGATTGGAACAGGAGTAGGAACTAGTGTCACAACTCACGAGCAGGAGAAATTAGGGCTCGTCGTCACCCTCATGCGATCGGACTATTTGCGCTTTGGTTTTAGGAACTCTCGGGGCGGAGAATAGTAGGAGACCGGCGATCGCCACGATTAGAGCGCAAGCATTCACGGCGAGCCATCCGGCCGTTTTTGGTAATATAGATAACAAGTAGGAGACGAGACCCCCGATAAGCCCAGGCAGCGCGGCGGCCGCCTTTTCGGCTAATTTAGCCAGGAAACTCGCGAGGGCTTTTAGATGTTCTTTTACCCACTCCTTGGCTCCACGGGATGGCGCGGGTGCTGGTGCGGGTTCTGGCGCGGATGCAACCCCCGCACCGCCAGTGAAAGCTAGAACTATGGTCTATATAGTCATACCGAACGCTGTGAGGATGCTTACTATTGTGACGCCCTGCTCTCTGAACAGAGTGCGAATACGCTCACCGAGTGTCGTCTCCTCGTGCAGGGCCCTCGAGATTGTTTCGCGGATCCGACTTATTTGGGTGCGGAGAGCCTCACGGCAAGCCGATGAAGCCTCCAAGCGAGCTTCTCTTTCATCCAGCAAAGACCGCAGTCGTTCGGTGATCCGCTCGATAGATTATCTATCATCACGGAATTCCCCAAGTTTTCTTTCTTCTAGCGCCATCTGTTCATCCAGCGCCGTGAGTTTGGAGAGGTTATGGACCAATTCACCCCGGACTGTTTGCATAGCCCTATCGAGACCCCGGAGTTCACGAAGAGGTAACGGTGGGTCATCCATCGTGCTGAGTATTCCATCTATCTCGCTTTCGCTGAGCTCCATTGTGCAAATAGCGTCGGTGGCTACTCGAGGGACCTCGCTGAGCTCGACCATGCCGTGAATGCCTCTTTAAATCCAGAACCGCACTTCACATAAGCGAAGTGTGGTTCCAAAATAGCGAATTGCCATCACCCCCTGTGGCGACGCTTGCTGATTTGACCGAGGTTACCAGGCGTATTGTATCAAGATCAAAGGCACAACTGATAACAGTCTGCTGCAATTAGAGAGTGGAAATTCGGTCTGTTTTTATAAAAGCTGCATCATTTTCATCGGAGAAACAATCGACTATCATATATGTCTTTTTCAGAAAAAAAAAATAATGCCATTTTTTTAAATTTGTAAATCGTCCAGAAATGAGAATTGTAAAGTATTTATGTCATCCGACATCGGGTCAGTTTCAGCAGTTCCACACACAGTCAACACACGCGTATGAATATACTCAATCACACATGCAATAAAGGGTGGGCATTTTTAAATATGAAGCATTGTGTTTTTTATCACAAAAAAAAACAACATTTATTTTGTATATTTTATTAATTTGTTGAGACACTCTGTCAACATGTATATTCGGATAATATTTAAACTGCAAACACACTCGGGAAGCTGGACTATTTTATGTTCCGCACTGCCATTCCACACATGTGTGAATCGGCTGTTGCATGCATATTCCATGGTTTTGGAACACCAATAATCAATCAATCTAAACTAGATTGGGTATTGCGCAATACAATACAAAAAGTATTGTTTACTGACAAAGCAGTGGGACAAGTTTAGCTGCCACTCTCTGATAACTATTTGTCCTGTTTATCCGTGAACATATCCATACGCATTTAAAGCATCTCAAATAGTGGTCACAAAGTATACATCTGTGGAGAAATAATACAAATATCAGCTTTTTCCTCCATGAACTGCTCAACATCAGACTAAAGTGTTATATAAACAGGAGAGGGTCAAGTACCTTTATGTGGTACTTATAATATCTGACTATGGCTCTTAAATGTTCAAATTATTTCAGTTCATTCATACATAAGGATATTTATCTCTCGAAAATATGCTGATTGGTTTGACAGTGTAGATCAAGATGAGACGGCTCATTATGATCAGCCAGTTCATCTGGATCTACTTTATTGAAAGCATGACAATTCATGAATTTTGTAACCATGAACTATGTAAATCTTGGGGAGTATGATTACTGCTTCCTGGTAAAATGTACATGTACATGTATACAGAGATTATCACTAAATGGAGTCTGTGTTATGTGTAAACATGTGTGTAAATACCACTTGACCAGCTGGTCATCTGGAAACAAAAAAGAAAGTAGTCATTCAAATTGGTTCTGGGGAAATAAAGATGACCACTGGTCACTGCCCAGTGGTTTTATCGGGTGTTATCTCTTAATGGCATTTTTTATAGCATTGCACAGTGGGTGGTCACTATGGCTAAATGCTGTTTGTATCCAGCAATTTTGTTTTAAAGGAAAGTTCATGTCATGACAGTTTCTATCGCGGCGGCCGTCATCGCCATCGTTTCGTCGGTAGAATTTAGTGCCTCTACAGCGCGGGCCGGCATAATTGTTTTACCACGATTCCAATCTACGAATCCTAGTTCGTCCCTTACGATTTGGACACCGCCCCGACTTCCAGCAATAATGCTCAGCGATAGGGGTTTTCCGGTGCTCATGTTGATGATCGGGACATTTGATGCTTTTTTTCGCAACCTACCGCGCAGATCCAATTCGAACTTGGAGTAGTCGCGGCCAACAGATGGGACCATACCCTTTTCTGACAAACTATTGTAGTAGTCGTCTACAGCTGACTTGACTAATTCCTGGCTAATGGTGTTGGTAGCGCCACCTATATCCCCCAATTCATTCAATCGCGATTGGATTGGAACTGGAGTCTCTATGAAGGGCGTTTCGTTATCATCATCGATGTCAGCATCATTGCGGAAATCGTCTCTGCCGAATTCGTCCATGCCAATGTCGTAACCAGCCATCTTTAACGATGTATTAAAGACAAAACCATACGGGTTTAATAGAGTATTTACTTTCACTGAAAATATGTCTTCGAGTCAATACGGTCGCAAACTCAATCCATACCGCAGACTGCGTGAGCCCCTCGGGGCAAAAGGCGTGAGACAGAGTGTCGTTATTACGAACAACCCATCGACGATCGACCAGAACCAGCAGCTCTTAGTCCGCTTCCCCAACCTCGGAGCTAGCGACGTCATTGTGCCGGGGACTGTTCGCCTCGCTTTCAC
Source organism: Conchocele bisecta (assembly GCA_029237695.1). NCBI lineage: Eukaryota > Metazoa > Mollusca > Bivalvia > Lucinida > Thyasiridae > Conchocele > Conchocele bisecta. The sequence goes on along the minus strand of CM055271.1, from coordinate 19,966,068 downwards.
TATTTCGCTGACGTCGACGGACGCGTACTGAACCGTCGTTCAGAACCTGGGTCGCGCCATCGTCAAGAAGACCATGATACAGATTTCTAGTAATGAGGTGATGACGACAGCGACGTCTACCATTGCTATCAGGACCTGTGGAAGACGGCACAAGAGCTTGAAAACGCGGGCTATCAGGGTATTGACACCAGCCGAAATAGGAACGTCACCAGACATAGAATCGGGGCTGGTAACAAGGCAGATAACAACGCGAGTGACAACGCGATCGCGGCCGCTTACGGCAACCGCTTCTACATCCCGCTCGACTTTGAGTTGCTGGAGAGTCACATGCCCTACTATCAGAGTGCTTTGGCGGACCACCTCGAATACGAACTAACGTTCAACGACTACGGCCGAGCTCTCATAGCCACTGACATGGTATCGACGTATACGATCGACAATGTTTCGCTGGAGTACGACATGGTCACGATGTCCGAACTCGCGCGATTGATCAGATCCCAGTACGCCGGGCGCGTTGCCATACTTTACGACCGAGTTCTTCGCCACCGCAAGATGACGAAAGACAAAAGCGACACATTGTGGAATAGCAACGTCAACGTACCCGCCCGATCGATGAAAGGTATACTGATGCTGCTCGAGGAGGCTCGGTTAGCGCTCGGGGTTAGAAAAACCGACACATTCTATAACCCCAAAATCACAAAGGTCGAGGTGACGATCGAGGGAGTCCCCAATCAACTCTACAGCCAGGGCCTTCGCGCGCACCAGCAGTGGGACGAAGTCAGAAAGCAGTTTGCTGCCGGCTCTAAGCGCTCCCGGAGGTTGCAGCGGTTGCCAAAGACCTGCAGCTCTCGGACGTCTCCCTCGCGGAGTTCCTGACTACCAAATACGCGTTATGGCTAGACATGCGAGTCAGCGACGACGACCAAATGCACGGTAGTGGACGCCAAGTTGAGAACGCTAGTGAGGGTGTGACTATCCAGATAACCAAAGAGGTGGATGGAGATGGGCCATTGAACGTGTATCTATATATAATTACATACGCACAACTCAACATCGAAGATGGCCGATACGTCTCAGCACTCTACTGATTTAATAAAAAATCATTCTGAAGATTTAAATAAAGTTTGTGATGCCCACTCTGCCATAATATGTGGGCAGACAGGATGCGGAAAAACGGTTTTCATCCTCGACTTGCTCGAGGGGTCCTACCGCAATGCCTTTCGTCACATTGTGATCCTGTGTCCCACTGTGCGGCACAACGATACTTATCAGCGGCGCCCGTGGATATGGGCCGACCCTGAGATATACGTTTTTGACCCCGGCGACAGGCTTCACGATTGGTTGCATGTCTTCTACCAAATATTCCAGGGCGAGCCCACCCTATTTGTGATTGACGACTGCTCGGCCAAGGCGTCGATGACCAAAAAGAAGGACATGCTCTCTGAGCTCGCATTTTCTGGCCGCCATGCGGGGCAAAGTGTATGGATCTCCACTCAGAAGTACAACGCCGTCCTCAAGGATCTGCGGGAGCAAACGAAATGGATCGCCCTCTTCCACTGCAAGGACCGAGACTCATTCGATGACTGTCTTCGAGAGATCGACTTATCCCAACGCACGAGGAGCGCCTGGAGGTTCGACAGATGCTTTCGAAAACTAAGCACGCCAAGCTTCTGCTAAAGACTGATCAACCAACTGCTTGCAAAGTCATCAATTAATTACTGAGCAATTATTAAGCGTAGAAATGCTTAACAGTGCTGAGCAATGCTGAATAATGCTGAACAATATTTAACAAATGCTTAGCAATTGCTTAACAATGCTGAACAAATGCTGAACAATGTGGGATTGCTCCGTTTAATAATTGATCAGCAAGTATTGCTTTGTTGCGAGCATAACGGTGATCATAAGTATCGGGTGGTGCACCTGGCAATATGTTAGACTTATGAGACTTGTCAGAATAGTACATCCAACACTGTTGAAATAAATAAAATAATGAACTGCGACGAACTTCTCGATCAGCTAATGGAAGAAACACTCGTGCCGATATCTTTCCTGAAAGATGGTACGACTGCCGACACGACAGAAACTTCTTTCCTGAAAGATGGAACACCTGTTGGCACGGCTGCCGATACGGTATCTGCCCAACCGCTCCAACTCAGGAGCGGCAGTGGGTTGAAAGGAAATGAAAACGCGGCTCGACGCGAGCGGCTAGCTGCGCTGGTTGCTGGGGGACAATCGGAGCATTATCTCGGTAGGCGTCTCTCAGTTTGTCAGGTGGATAAGATGTCAGATGCGGAGATTGATAAAATGTATGCGCGATACGAATCTAGGTTAGGTGCAGAGATGACACAAACTCTTGGATCGGCGACTATTCATTTGTACGCTACCGCTGTTAGTATACTTCTCCCTATACCAAACACCACAGGGTTGATTCGCGATCTAGACACCCTTTTATAGGACACACTCTTAGAACAGCCTGCTGCTCAATTTATCACAAGTTTGGAATGTACTTAGCTCCGCTGACAACCGTGTTGACCACGGGTAAACACTGTCAATTTGGACATATATGCCCACGAACTATAAGCTCAGAAAATGATGACACAAGACGTACCTGCCAGAGTGACGGAACCGCAATCCCAGATTGCTCCAACACTGTTGAAACCGATTGCAGCACTTCCAACTCCGATTGATCCTCCAACGGCGTTGGGTGAACAAGCTCCACAAGAACAAACTCCACAGGAGCAAGCTCCGGTTGCACGACATAAACACCCAAAAGGACAGGCAGCTGGGTGGGCAGCGGCTGCCACCCGAAAAGTTAAACAAGATAAAATACTCGCCGAGCTTCGAGAGGCCAAACGGTCGTTATTTGTTCCTGCTGTTGAAACAGCAAAACGCCCGGTGGTTCCACATCCGAAGGCAGCTGTTTCTCCCACAATACCGTTGGAAGATCAATCCCCGATTGCTGTAGCTCCTACCTGGATCATCCAGTGGGTTGTTGGTGGTGGTCTGGCAGTTGTGGGCACCCTGTGTGTGCTGAACTACCTTTCGAAACAACCCCCAACTCCAATTTCGATTGGGGCTCTTGTGCAGTTGGAGGTGGTTCTGAAGAAAGTTACGAAACCGATTGCACCCCATTTAAACATTGATCGCAATCACTTTTATATGCAATAATTATAGTTATCAACAATGGCTGAAAATGATGGTAAAATGATAGTGAATTCGCTTTATAACGCCGTGGTGATATCGGTTCTCGGTATCGGGTTTGCTCGACTATCAAAGATGGCCTTCGGAGGGCCCGCTCCCAAATTGGACATGACTGTGAGAGACTCGTGACCTTGAATGTAGCGGCCGCAGTTGGGACTCGAGATTACATAGTTAAAGCTGGAATTCTACCCTCTAATATATGGAAATAATGGCTTCGATCGGACTAATGATAGGTGGTGCAGTCGTGAGCGCTGTGGCATTCGGTGGTAGCAACTATTTATTCTCGTTAATAGGAAAGTCGGACGTAGATGAAGAGCGCAAGCGTCACGATTTAGCTGAAGAACAACTCAAGAGCGCAGACGCAACATGGTCAAAAAAACGGACCGCCCATCTGGACTGGGTCAACGAAGAGCTTCGCCGCGAGAATCACGCAGCGCAAACTTTCCAGAACGTTGAAGAAGCCAACCGCGAGTACGCGCTGGCATATCCGCAGAGAAGTCTCGCGCCGCTGGATCCCGAGCCGCAACTTTCAGATTTCTATGTACCGTCAGAGGCTCAAAAAGACCGCGAGATCGCGTTCATCGTCGTGCGAATGGCTACGACGGGTCTCGTCAGCTACTATATTGGAAAAGCAATAAGCAAAAGTAATAAGCAAAAGCAATAATTATTTAAAAAAGTTTTTTAAATAATATATATATATATATAGAACGATGTTAGTTGACGAACTTTATTTTGCTATGATCGATGTAGGCTACACTGCCCTTAAACACCGTTTAGCTGGCGCAAAGGGTCTGATTCGTCTGGCCCGAGATTCTCTCGAGACGTGGCGCGAGGACGAAAAAACGGCCACCCTTTTCGCAAAGCGGATGTTAGATTCCTCCGAGTTAGATTCCTCCGAGTTAGATTCCCCCGAGTTCCTGCAGAACATAACCGGCAGCTGCAGCGAAACTTCCAACAAAGGTTTATTATTAACGACGCAGTTACCGGACGATCTGGCGAGGGCATGTTGGAGATTGTCCGATCTATTACAATACCTCGCATACGATGGACACGCTCAAGCTTGATACCAAACTATCGGTTCGCCTAGCGCGCAAGGTAGCGAACACATACTACAGCCCCCGCGGCTACTGGAAGGGACTCGCGGTAATCAAGAACTTCGCCGCGGCGACCAAGGTTTCCGAAAACGCTGCCAAGGAATGGCCCAAGAAGCAGGCCATCTGGCAGATCTATTTACCCGCACCTCACAATATTCCGCGGCCGAAATTTGACGTGCCGGTGCCAAACGAAGTCCATCAAGCTGACCTCCTGTTTCTCCCTCACGATCGCGTCGGTCGCAAGACGTACAAGTACGCACTGACAATCGTTGACGTAGCGAGTCGTTATAAGGGGGCTGAGCCGTTGGCCACTAAAGAGTCTAAGGAGGTGGCCGAGGCTCTTTGCCGAATATATAAGAGGAGTCCTCTCAAATGGCCGAATCTTCTCCAGGTCGATCCCAGCCGCGAGTTCATGGGCGCGGTCTCTCAGCTGTTGGCTAAACACGACGTTTCTGTCAGACGCGACCGCGTCAACATCCACCGGGACCAGGGGATCGTTGAGCGGTTCAATCGAATCCTGGCTGAGAGGTTGTTCGGACACCAATATACCAAAGAGCTTGTAGACCCTTATACACGATCGACCGAGTGGGTTACTAGGCTGCCCTCCGTGGTCTCCGCACTGAACGGCGAGGTGACCAGATTGATCGGTAAAAAGCCTGTAGGTGCCATGAAGTCTAAAAAGGTGTCGCACAAACCATCCGCCGTCTCGCGCGGGCGACCCGTTGGTTTAGCGGAGAAACGACTTCCCTCGGATGTTGACGTCCTGTACCTCTATCAACCGGGAGAGCTCGAAGGTGGCCGCCGCCGCGCGACTGATCCCGTGTGGTCTCTCAATGTATATCATCTGGATCGATCTATTACCAAACCCGATGAGCCCGTGCTCTACTATTTGGATGATGGTCCATCGCGCGGGTTTGTTCGCGAAGAACTTCTTGCGGTGCCTTCTGACACCCAGCTACCCCCAAACCGCCCGTCGTTATAGTCGGTGATTTCTACACTCCCAGCGCCAATCAGACCAATATAGTTCATGTTTATAGGTGATGGGTTGGTGGTGGTTGTTCTAGTTAAATTCTCAAAATTTAAATTACATTAATTAATTAATTAATTATTATACCCCTATATAATAATAGAGGTATAAAAGTATACAGTTGTCTAACTTGGCTCTGTATTCTATAGGTGGTCCACACGTTTTGTCTATTCAGTTCATAAACAAATTCGAGGGGTATGGGACTGTAGATGGAGTGCAGGGTAACATTATGTAGGTTGGTGGCATCATTTTAGCTCCCTATGTACTACTAATTGTATAATAGTAAATGACATATCATACCATACATACATGGCTTAAAAAACATAAATAACATATTTAGAACTGGTTATTCTACGTAGCAATATTACATTTCAAATTTTATTGCATATTTCGCAGTTTGGCGGCCATATTGAGTATGTATTTCCACATTACCTGGCTGATTTACTAAATATATAGTATAGCCAATTAATAACAGGTCATGCTCGACACTGGTTTTACATATATGAGCTATGTATGCCTTCAAATAGCGAAATGCAGACACACTGAGCTTTTTGTCTTGATTTGACCCATGAATGACCGTGGAACTGCCCCATAAACAGTCCAACTTGAGTGTAGACCCATATATAAACGTATAGTTTTGAAAGGTATAACCCACTTTGAGCACTTGTTTGTAAACAAAAATGTTGATAAGCCTCGAGTCCTACCGTTTCCGAGCCGAGATTAATCGTATTGCGTGTTTTATAAGTACATGCCCACTCAGTAGGCAAAACATGTTCTTATATCAGAGACATCATCTGAGACATTTTCTGGAAAATGAACATTCATTCACCATTATATCAGACGTAAGTTTCCACACTGATATCAGGGGCGATAATCGTGTTTCCTTAATATGTAACGGGCATTGCTATTTATTATCTGTATTGAATTTTTGATGTGCAATGATCATACTTTATAATCTGTCGAAAATGTTATTTTTTCCGGTGACGCAATTAATCTAATTAGTATAAATAATTAAACATGCCATGCTTCATTTGCATATGAAAGTAGCCTGATGCCACCGCAAGTCACTGTCAGTAAAATAAATATTCCTAAATGATTATATCTGTATCGCGGCCACTCGTAATATTTAGAACTGGTGGAATAGTGACACAATTATACACTTATTTACTTCCTATAAAGAACATTTTGTGCCTACTGAGTGGGTATGTACCTTTAATATCACGTTTATCCAGCAGTGGACGTATGGTGAAGAGCCAAGAGAACAAAGAATATCAGGCTTTATACGTTTATTCATTCATTCGGCTTATATTTAAGGGTGGTAATTGGTAACACCTTCCATACCCGGGATATAGCCCAGTGAAGAAGCAGGCCGATGGTCGTCGGCCTGGTTTATATTTCCGAATTTTGATACATGTTGCTCCAAAAGTGTGCGCCAAACATAGGAGAATCTGTGCATGTATGGTAACCTATAATGTGAGGCCTCCTATAGCACCATCGCGCTGTATTACGTTTCAAGCTATTATATGTATACCAACTGAGGTACAATGACACGCGAAGACTCGCATGGCGACGGGGGCCAACCTCTACATCGTGGGGCGAAACCCCGCTAGCATGCCTCTCCCGGACCGGGCAATTATCTATTGTTACATGACTGTCGTTGTTTGACACCGCTCGCTACCGTGTTCAAACGTACAGCGCGTTCTGTTTGACCATGGCTGTAGACAATGCTAAATTCCGGGGCCAAGCCAACATCTACGTAATGGATGTGTCTCGTGACGTTGCTGGAACGCGCCATTACGTCACCAGACCAGTTCACAACGGTCTCACTGGAATTTTAAAATTTATGCTGTAAATTAAATATTTTTTTGAATCACGCGACTTGTACTGCGGCCCTGGAATATGTATGTGTAAATCAGCTGTTTGATGGGAGCATGTTATCAAAGTACCGAAAGTACCGCATAGATATGATCAATTTACACGATATTTCCGACGGAATTGTAACAATAACGTTCGAAATGTCCAGCCGTGGGACTCGGGAACTGTGAATGCGCACGTTGGCCCGCGAAGGACAACACCTCCCCAACACGGGTGGCTTCATGTCCCTCAATGGATGGATTGTGGCCTAGGGTTTAGAACACCTGACTTCCAATCCGGATGTTGTGGGTTCAAACCTCGCGTAGGGCAATGCAATCAAAAATACTTTCATAGTATTTCCATCCCACTAATGTCTGTTCCACGAAATGCTGCCCAAGATTTATTGCTATGAAAACACTCCAATCTGCTTATTTTTTTATATAAAACAATGTAAAACTATTTTTTAGAAATGAGCCTACTTTTTATTTCAAGAAAATCTGTCTAATAACAAAGTTATTTTGAATAAACAGTCATGGATGGGCGTTTGCCTTATAAATTAATTTCACCGAATTTTAGTTGTTGACAATAAAATGAGAAACTACTATTGCAACAACAACAACAAATATTTTTGCCAACTGAACACTCATTCTTAATAAATTTGTGTATTAACAGCATTTTCTGGCATACATTACGCAAAGTTGAACGCGTCTTATTTGGAATTAATAAATCAGTGAACTACTTTCGGCAAGGGAGATAAGCATATACACAACTACCACGGGAACTATTTTTATACGAGCCAAGCGGATTGTTCTGTTTATTAGTTTATATAGTTTTAATCTATCTCCTGTGATATATAATGATACATTACTTTGTTATGTTATGGGTACTAATACGTGTTGTTTCAATAGCGTATCGCTGTAACGGTATCGTTGTAGACGGAGTTGCAACGAATTTATTAACTATTACGTTCAAATGTTTGCGTAATACTGATAGTACTTCTGTACGAATGGAACCGTCGTAAATGGTGCAATACTCGTGAGGTTAAGGCCACCGATCTTTATGATTGAATTACCAATTCTCGGAAGGGTTCAAACCTCGACTTGGTATATTTTTTTTATCCATTATTTTTGTGATTTTATTTTCACAATGTTATGATTTTAATAAAAATAGCTATACACTGATAGAAACTTACCAACGATGAAAGTGTCCGTCACAATTAATATTGCATTTTATTTTGGCTCTTTTTTGAATAAGCTAAATTTTCGGACAGCAAACATTTTTTTTAGGAATTTGAAATAATTGGTGTCCCAATGTGTCCGGATAGTGAGGTTCTACTGTATTCAATTTAATTCAATATGATCTATTTATTTAATTCAAATTGAATTTCATGTTCATAGCAGTGTGTACACTTGATATTCACTACAGAGAAACCAGCTACTAATGTTTCGAAATATCACTGGTGTGACGGCATTTCTGGCAATAACGCTGTAACGTAGATTGTTTTGTGAATACAATTTGTTGTGGCGATTAGTTAACCATAGATATGCACATTTAATTGTGGTTGTATTTTTTTATTTTTTTCGTTATCGGACTGTGACCTTAAACATGAACTCGTGTCACACTGCTGCAAGTTTGTAGTAATCATTTAAAGATGGCATCAAGGAACCACTTCGGATGTAGAGCCATAACTGAGAAATCAACTTTGGTACGTGAACTTGTTTATTCGCTAACGTCATTTGACGTCGTTCGGTCTTTGGAACGTTGGAGAAAGTAGTTGTGGCCCGGATGTAAGAATCTAGTCAATGTTGCATATGATAATGTATTGTCCCCTAGCTGATAGGCAAGAGGTAATATAGCGTTAGTCTATGTACGTACGTACGTTAGTAACACCTATCATTTTTTAATAACTCATGAACCGCTTCACCGATTTTGATAATACATGTATTTGGCCACAATGTGTGTCTATGTGCTTTGTTTTGCATACGACCCACGTCTGACCGCCCAAGATCAAGGTCACTGGCGACTTATGTTCACCATGTCTGTAAGGCAAACATGTTGTGTGTTTTTTTAAATAACTCATCAACCGCTTCACCGATTTTGGCCACAATGCATAAAACCCACATCTGACCTTCCAAGGTCAAGGTCACTGAGGAAGTTTATTATTATGATTATTATTTGTTATTATCAAGGCTGCCGGCGAGGGGATTAGCTTCATTTAATGATGCCAGTTCTTGTCATCTATTAGTGCGTATTCCGTCAATGTACAGGGAGGTAGCTGAATTTTTGAAAAGGGTGTTCAACTTTCTGCTGTGAAGCTACCGAAATATGCAAGGGGTCCAGGGCCCTTGGACCACTTACACATTGCGGTTGCTTCACAGCCCTGGAAGGCGTTTTATTTCCAGAAACCAACTGCTGCATTCGTGTAAGTTTGGACAACAGCTAGCTCCTGGGCAGCGAGTTTTTGGTCAATTTAAGAAGCGTATTTATGAAAATTGGCATATCACAATATATTAGGCATCGCCTGACTGTGTGTTGTTACAGTGTACATTGTAGTATGGCAATTGAATAATATCATGTATGTTCATTCATGCACATACAATGGGTACCTTCGATCTCATTTGAGACACGCCATGTGATTTTCTATTAGCAAAATTTTCAGACTTTTGTCAACTTTTGACGCCATTTACGGAACATATTGTAAATTTTGTAAACGCATTTCATGAAATTACGCAGATGCCCGAAGGTAGAAAATCACATGGCGTGTCTCATTTATACAAGACAAATACTGCTTCAAACAAGGGGTACGTACGAACCTATCGTGCCTCCCGTTACGCCGTCCTTGTCATCTAACTGCTGTCTGTTTTGCTGCCGACGAATTTTTGGGAAATTAAAAAAAATATTTAAACTTATTACTAAGTACTTTTTCTACTTTTTCATCAATACATTTTTATGCCACCGCAACGATAGTTGTCGGTGGCATATAGTGTTTACCCTGTCCGTAGGTCTGTCTGCTTAATCCGTAGATATGCCTCTTTTTCGACTATGAAAATATTATGTTTTCCTTGTCCGGCCAACTACTTCTACAGTTTTGGGCTTATTTTCGTCATATTCGATATACAACCCTAACATCAAGTGCAAGAGTGCTTAACGAAAGGTGTTCGCTGTGTCACTGATATATCCAGAGTTATGCCTCTTTTTCAAACATATTTTCCTTGTCCGGCGAACTACTTCAGAATCTACAGGTTTCGGTTGTTTCTCTTCTTACTCGGTATACATTCCAACCATCTAATGCAGGTGTGCGTAACATAACATTTTTCCTGTCCCACCGAGCCATCCGCAGTTATGCCCCTTTTTTGGCTCTGAAAATATATGTTTCTCCAATCTTTCACTCAGTGTTTGCTTTTGTATTCATGAATGCTCAACAGCGGTGGCATTTCCAATCACGCCAGCTTTCGTAATCAATTGTCTTTTTTTTTCTGTTTTATTTTAGCCCTCCCCCAAACCTGCTCCTCCACACCTTTTCCCCCATGTAAAATTCCCATCTGTATATATATATAGGAAAATAGTTGTGTGTTTTATTTTGGCAATAAAATAAATATTTGATCGAATTTCATCAAATATAAAACATTGTTTTAACTATTATTTAGATTTAATGCGTTTAATAGCCAAAGGTAGGTCGGTAGAAAAACGTAGATGAAATGGATGAAATGAGCGACCTTGTGTGAATGTTTCAGAAGCCTGTATAATTGCCTCGAGTGACGTGCATACGTTCGTTGACGATACCGGCAACTTCTATGACGTGGGCACGCATGTGAGTAACGTCACACTGGGTTAACAACATTTTACGGATGAAAAACCATCCATCCATCTAGTGTCCATCCATCTAGTTAACCGTACTTTGTAAGCCATTCGCTGGACAGTAGTGTGCTCCACTTATTTCACATATAACAATGTACATGTATAACCCAATAAGTTATATATCACCAGATTTAATGATTAACTGTTCGACAGGAAATGGAAAATCAATACTCGGATGGGGCATTGTATTGTACACTTGGCTAAACTATAAGTCAGTTATTGTTCACACATTGGATTTTTCAGGAACTAAATGATGTGGTCCGGTCGCTATGGCTCCCTCGCATTTAATTCCTTAAATAGCCAATATGTGAACAATAACTGAAACAAATCTGGTACCTGTGAAATAAGTAATAGTTATAGTTCACATATTGAATTTTCAATACATTTTGTAGACAGCTATAGCGAGCGAGAGATTTATTTATTAAAAATGAATATGTGAACTATAACTAACTTATTGTTTGCCACGCCCTATCGCGTGCCCGTGTTACGTTTGAACGGAACGCCACCCCATACGCGCCTGCAAATTCCGATTCTACTACGCAATTGGCGGTTTTTCAACGAATATATCATGTGTACGCGGTGACATTATGCGCGTCACAGGAAATTACATCAACAGGGCGGAACCTCTGTCATAAATATCACTTTGCAAGTATTACAACATTTAATTAATTTAATAGATATTGACGAAAGCGTCGCAATATGCGATTAATTGAGTCGAAATGTTGTGCTTTCATTGGTCGACATGTTGCCCTTTATTGCATAGGCGGCTTTAATCTCATAATTATGTCGTTTTGACGAAGAATCGATTACCGTAAATGTAAATACAAACTAGAGCACGTGAATGTAAGAAATAAACGGTAGTAGATTATTTGTGAAAGTTATAAATTATTGTAAATAACTTTCAGAGCACCCATAAAACGCATATGCCATCGTATTTGGTGCGCTATATATCATCAAAATCTGTCCGTTTATTAAAGAAATCACTGTGAAAATGACGTGGGCTTTCACAGTTTAATAACACAGTGTAATAAACATCATAATACACTAGTGTGTAATAATATGAAAATGAGCCCGCTACACAAAATATGTTAGGTAAATATTAAGCTTCAAAATGCAATAATTTAAAAGAGAATATAACCTAAGTTGATTTAATATGATATTTATTAAACTCGTTGACTAATTTCAGAAGAAGCTCGGCATAGCCTCGTTTCTTATGAAATCAGTAAACTCTTTTATTAAATATCAAAAGAAATCATAACGCATGTAAGATCTTCTATTTATCTTAGGTTTTCGCCGTATCCATGAGCCTTTAACCTGATTCAACGAGCATGTACTCTCTCACTAGTAAGAGGCTGCCGTAAAAACGGCTCGCCGAACTGCTGGGCGATTTCCGGCGACCAAATCTTCCCATGCGTTGTTAACTAACCAGATACATGTACCACAGTCGAATATTAGCATGTACAACACTTGAATATCAACATTTAACCAAACACTGAGAGTGGTGTAAACTAGCGCCGCTCCACAGAACAGAGTGGTGTAATATATTGACATTGTTGTGTAACCTACTGGTTGAAATGTGATAAAACAGTTAACGAAACACGGAGAGTGGTGTGAACTATTGCCGCTCCACAGAACGGAGTTGTGTAAACAACTGGTTGAAACGTGATAAGTTCACCAACCACGGGGAATGGTGTAAACAACTGACGCTCCACAGAAGAGAGCGGTGTAATTCACCGATATTGTTGGGTAACTTACTGGTTGAAATGTGGTAAAACAGACGACGAAGCACGGAGAGTGGTGTAAACTAGGGCATCACGGGACGGTTAAAATAGCCAAAATTCACTGCTTTTCTGAGGGCGGCGGGTGACTTATAAAACTCACCGCCTCTCAATCAGTTAAGGAGGCTCTTGCGACAAATATTGAACAATACTCGCAAATGAAATACAAATCGCGCGCCACAATACAAATGCAGTAACCGCACCAGATGTGTATATTTAACTTTTTACAATGTTACCCCACCCACCTACTTTTGGCCAAAAATTTCAACACGACTGAATTTGTTGGATTTGTTTTCATGACAATATGAGGTACAGGCGCTTTATTATGTCTTGTTCTATCATTTGTAACACCACACCATTTCCTGAAAACGCTTCCAAAGCGGGGTCATAACCACCTCAAATTTTCGTTACAAATGCCCGAAAAATAACTTAAATTCTGACACGAAACAGTACCGGCGAGATAGCAAAGCATGCGCCATTTTTCAAGATGTCAAAATCAACCGGAGCTAGCATGCAGTTTCGTAGAATTATAAAATACTCTAAAAAATACACCTAGTCAAGCCTCGCAAAGTCAAGAAATATTCATCAACCTAGACACTCTGGTGTGACTTGCAGGGTCGTTAGTGAAGTATTTAGAAAATCGTCCACCCTCTTTTTAAAGCAAGCCGCGCACTGTCCCGTGAGACATAGAGCCGCTTCACGAAACAGAGTGGTGTAATTAACCGATATTGTTATGTGAACTTCTGTTTGAAATGTGATAATAACAGTTAACGAAACACGGAGAGTGGTGTAAACTAGTGCCGCTCCACAAAACAGAGTGGTGTAGTTAACCGATATTGTTGTGTAAACTAATGTTTGAAATGTGATAATAACAGTAGTTAACGAAACACGGAGAGTGGTATAAACTAGTGCCGCTCCACAAAACAGAGTGGTGTAGTTAACCGATATTGTTGTGTAAACTAATGTTTGAAATGTGTTTAAACAGTTAACGAAACACAGAGAGTGTTGTAAACTATTGACACTCCATAGTACAGAGTGGTGTAATTCACCGATATTGTTGTGTAAACTATTGTTTGAAATGTGATAAAACAGTTAACGAAACACGGAGAGTGTTGTAAACTATTGACACTCCACAGTACAGAGTGACGTAATTCACCGATGTTGTTGTGTAAACTACTGTTTGAAATGTGATAAAACAGTTCAGGAAACACGGAGAGTGTTGTGAACTATTGACACTCCACAGTACAGAGTGGTGTAATTCACCCTTATTGTTGTGTAAACTACTGTTTTAAATGTGGTAAAACAGCTAACGAAACACTAAGAGTGGTGTAAACTATTGACACTCCACAGAACAGAGTGGTGTTACGGGTGTAGTTCATCGATTTTGTTTTGCAAACTACTGGCTGATATATAAGGAACATTTCTTCGCACAGGTAGCGGCGGGCGACGTAGTGTACGTGAGCTGTAAAGATCTGGCTGACGTCATTGGTAGTTATGACGATTATGGTGTTCTGTACAACGCAACGTGCGAGGCGGGAGAGCTTGTGGGCGAATATCCATCTCACTGCCAAACGATGACAGCTGAAGGTAATAGAGAAAATGAGTTTTACAGTTGTGTTTTGATAGCACGCTCATCATGCAAGGCTAGGAAACACGTAGGAAATCCGAGATTTGTCGAGGAATTCCTACCGTTTCCGAGCCGAGTCTGATAAACTTGATATCAACAGACACTGGACTGGTATTCTATTTATCAGGTATATTTTTATTTTATTCTAGGCAATGATAACATATAACTAGTTTTCGTTGAAAATTACGCAGACTTGTTTGCATTTAATTATTTCACTTACGTCATTCGGTAACGTCGTATGTGACACCGTTCGACAAATGAATAGTGATATATCACCTATCCTAATACAGTGAACTGCAGTGTTGACCACGGGACCGTGATACGGGAGCAGTTTGACCGGCGACATCACACGATAACCTGTGAAGAGGGGTAACAGTTGAGTGTGGGCAGCTCTGAGTTCACACCCATGTTCACATGCACACAAGTACGACTCGAACATGTAGCCGGCGGGCGGGGCAATCCGATATGCGAGCCTGGTGAGTTTAAAAGCACTTACTTCTGTATTCGGTTCATACAGTGTTGCGACTATCTGCTGAGTAACCATCGAGTCCAATCTGTCTCCTGTACTTTTTCTTCCACGAAACAAATCCCAAATAGAAAGGGATTTTCCCAAATAAATCCCCTTCTTTTCACTCACTGTATTGCTCTCTCGACACAACCGATTTCCAGGTTTGATCAGTTTTGGGGTTGAAATTCGGTTAAACTCGCAAATTGGCCCTTTTCCCCATAAAACTGATAATTTCCAGCTTTGCGCAGTTTTGACAGGCCATTGCAGGAAATTTCCTACATTTGAAACTCTGCATTTCCGGGTTTTAATATTTATTGAAAGCAAACACAAAAAGATTTTGTTACTAAACAATTTATTTAATAAATATAAACTCGATTGTGGGAAATTTCCCACAATTGATATACAGAATGTACAAGTTAACAAAATAATCACAAATTGGACACTCAAAAGCAAAAACAAAAATACAACTCCAACAATATCCGAATACAATGCACTAAACATGTTGATTAATTAGAATTTTCATTGTAGGACATTTCCTACGTTCGACTTAAGTTACTTACCTTGGTTGAGGATATATTGTCAATGTTCTCTCAGTCAGTGAATTTCAACACTAACATTCAAAACATACAACTTTGACGATCCAAATGTAAATCACTTGAATTGGACTTAGGAAATTTCCCACAATTAAAGCTCGAAAATCCGTCCTGTTAGATCAGCCGTATTTGTTTTAACAGAAAAGTCAGAAACCGATCGTAGGAAATGTCCAGGGTAAATTGTCGAAGTTCTTTAAGTTAATAAATTTCAACACTGCAATTCAAAACATACAACTTTGACAATATCAAATCGTACATCACTTGAATTTGTATTATAGAACCACTGCCTCCAACTCTAATAAGCTACTTGCATCATTATATGTAGCTGATTTCACCAACATTACAAGGTATAGTTATCTTTCTAAATACAATTTGAGGGAGAAATGTTCAATTTAAGGATAAATTTATTAATTTTTATTTAATGAAATAAAATATTTTCTGTCCAAATTATTATACTGAATTTATTACATTATCACAGCCAAATGGCTGTGATAATGTAAGAAATACAGTATAATAATTCTGCATGCTTTTAATCATCAAATATATGCAGTCGTGAGTTGTATATGAAATAATGCCTTTCGGGAAAAATAAATGATTACTCCCTCAAAGTATACTTAGCTAGAAAAGTATGCTTACATGTATCAATTTTGTTGATATCGGTTACTGGTGTTGTGTCCATTGTAGCTGATATGAAGCAGTTACAGCGATCTGTTGGCTTCATTCCTGATAACTCACTTTCCAATGTTCGAGTAAATGTAACTCAATTGGTCGCACATGGAGCCGCACATTTGCTATCAGTTCCATGCATGATGCTATCGCGGCTGTATAGGACATTTATTTATAGGTCTACTACTGTACCACCGGTACCAGAAAACGTGCTTATCAAGTTTCTAAACTTATACTAGATACGACACTGACATGCGATTGTTTTAAGTCACATGTGCACTGCACCAGTGAGAATTATCTGGACACCCGCCAACAGGTTTATTAATATCTGTATTTGTATCCCAGTTGGTTGTGTATTGCCGGACGTGTTACTGCACGGAGTGATCATAACTAGAGTGGACGGGACGTTCCTCAACGAAAGAGCGGACATTTCTCATGACTCGGACGTTGTCGTTACCTGCCCAGAAACGATGGAGCCGAGCGGCAGAAGATTCAGATGTGATCTCGGTGACTGGAATGATGTCGAGAACGGCTGGGACTCTGATTCCGGCAATACACAGTTTCCTGAATGTAGAAATGGTAAGGCTCTTGTGATTCAATTGGAAATATTGCTTGATTGATTGATTCAGATGGGAATGCACCTGATTGGTGGATTGATTGGGGTTTTATGTTCGTTACAACAGAAAGTCTTGAACTTCAAGTACGTGTGTCTCAGATCGTACCTCCAAAGTTGAATTTCACAAAAACAGTTGCATGTAATATTGTATAAATACAGTGAGGGTCGCAACTTTTCTTTGGTCATACATACATGTATGCGTTGTTCGCCTTATTATCACAATAACATGTCCACATTGGATGTCAGAAAATCGAGATAGATCCATACGAAATTTAACCTGACTAAGTCATGGGCAAATACTACGGGAACGAATTGTTATTTCGTGGGAACGAATTGTTAAATTGAGGGAACGAATTGTTAATTCGTGGGAACGAATTGTTAAATTGTTATTTCATGGGAACGAATTAATAAAAAAAATGATACGTCCCTGCGGGACTCCGTATACTACCTTGGGTCGATTTGTGCATCGACAAGCCGCACCAATAATAACCTTGGGGAAAGAACGACAAGTCTCCCCAATAATGACCTTGGGGAAAGAACGACATGTCACATAAATATGTACGATTTTGTCGCACCAATGAGGTGTCTTGTTACATTTGATAATACATAAAGAAGTAAACAAATGGAATTACTGTAGCAATAAATACTAAATGTATTTAGAAACTTTCGGAAACTTGAAAACTCAATAACTTGTAAATTAATAAGTAAGATTTGTAGATGGCATTTGAATGTGTTGATTAAGCCACATGCACACTACATTATTGGTGAGATTTATTTGCATTACAGCAACATGCAACTGTGAAAACAACGGGACCTGTATACGGGATGCTGAGTGCAGATGTGGGGACGGACTAACGGGTAACCGTTGTCAAACATGTAAGTACCCAAACAAACTCGTTAGCAGCTACACTACCGCCTGGGCTAATATTTCAAATATTTGTCAATTTATTTCTTTCAACATATTTCAATATTGTGCTTAAAATCCAAGTAGCTTGATTGGCTGAACCTGAGTTGTGCTACGGACTCAGCCACTACAACTGCTTGATTACCAGTTTGCATTGCCAATAGATGTTCAGAAACGTTGACATCTGGGCAAGATTAAAACAGGCGGCTATGTAACCATATTTGCATTGGCCGAATACATACTGACTGATGGTATCCTGGAGTTACTGTATTTAAATACGAACATATTGGTTACATCTACATCGAATTCAAAACGGACGTGCATTCGTCGAACGGCGTTATGTGACGTTACTGAATGACGTAAGTGTATGCATCTACTATCTTCTCTTTAATGCCATGATTTAATATAATATTTTTTAAACTCGTTGATTGACTTTATTTATTTGGAAACTGTACATATCCTTATACATGTATCATATCCCTCATGTACATGTAACTTCATATATATCACAGTGCAGGATCACGTGGTACATGTACCACAACAACAGCAACGACTAAACGTGTTGAAAGGCGCTCACTTCAAAGTAAATATTGTTTGATAGTTTTCCGAATACGCAACCGATTGTGATGAAATATGGCGCAGCAAAAGGCGTCGTCATAAACTACATTTCGTGGTCTCGGGACATTGGCACATACTTGATGTCGTTTTTGCGAAGAATCGATTTCCGTGTCAGTATATACAGTAAATACGGAAATCGTTTATTCGCAAAAACGACAGAAGTTTGGGCCAACGTACCGAGACCACCAAAATGCAGAGAAACAAGACGCGTTTGGTGTGCCATATTTCATTAAATTCCGTTACATAATACGGGCAATACGTACTTTGAATCGGAGGCGCTTCTGGAAGTTTTAGTAATTGTTGTTGTTGTTGTAACCACGTGATGATGCACCTTGTGTATATAGCGATGAAATACTGTAAATAATTTAAACGTTGACTGATTACATAAGAAACGACGTATGCCATATGTTAAACTCGTTGACTCATTTTCGATGAAATCAGTATACTTGTTTAAGGTAGCTGTACCCTTTTTGTGGCCCCATGTAAAGTCTATGGGAATCTAATAAAAAACTACTAATAAAACAATAACTATTGACATAAATAAACCATATGGCTGCGATCAGTAAGTCTTTATGCAGATACTGCTACCAATAAAAATTCACACACATCTGTAATATCCAGATAATAGACCAATTTTGATGTAACACATGCATTTTTACGTCTCTGCACAGGTGTGTAGAAGCAAAATTGTACATGTAAAACACCAACATTTGTTTGTAATTTTCTAACTACAGCGTATGGTGTGAAGCATTAAGCATTAATGCTGGAAGCATTATTATTCAGCATAAAGACTTATTGAACACATATTTAATGGTTTATTGTAAGTAGCTATCGGTTTATTAGTACATGTAGTTTTTTATCAGATTCCCATTGACTTTACATGCGGCAACAGGAAGGGTACAACAACCTTAATAGTACGAACCTTAATACTACGAATACAACCTTAATAATACAAACTTTGAAATGCAATTATCACTCATCTACGGTCCTCCAAATATATCGATGATTTCAAATAGCAATTTTTAATTAAAAAATAATTGACTGATTTAAGACACTCGGCATAGCATCGTTTCTTACGGAGTCAGTAAACATGTATTCAAGGGGGATTATTGACAGAGTCACTTATACCGCGCCTATGCGTGTAACCTACTACATTTTAGCTGGTGCTAAATATGCTAAATAGCGGTTTGCTTGCGGTTGAACTCCAGTCTGCGGTTTTCGGGTTAAATACACGCATTTTGCGCCGCCATATTTACAAATGTACTCAGACACGGTACAGGATATGTGTATATTTGTGGCTGTGACTGGTTAAACGAGGCGTATTGGCACATCCGCACAGTCTGATCACGATCTGCACTGTTCTCTATTCCATCAATGAATCCCCCGGCATGTTTCTAGCAAGGGATATAGATCGTTATCAGGCTACAGGAGTGTGCTATTTGTTAAGGAGCTTCACTGGTCTCAAATCCCATAAGCCCCAATACATTTGTATATACAGTTGAACCTCTCTAAACCGGACAACAAGAAACATATGTGATCATAATGCTGATTGGTGTCTCGATCATTAACTCAGGTTATACTGCACACAACTATGGCTCGGAATAATCAAATGCATCATTTACAGTGAAACCTCTCTAAGCCGGACACATTGGGGACCTCCCAGGGCTGGGGACCTCCCAGTGTGTCCGGTTTAGAGAGGTTTCACTGTATCGTTCATACATATGGTTCGTATTTCAGTCGTATGTCACCCTGATTGCGACCGGAACGGTGGGACCTGTGTAAGCCCTAATACATGCGGCAGCTGCCCTATACCCAAGTATGGCTCAACTTGTGAAAAGAGTAAGTAATAGTTATAGTTCATATATTTAAATTTTCAAACATTTTTGAAAAATTCAATATGTGAACTATAACGTATCTATCGTTTACCCAGCCCAGACATGATACCACTGACATTCCATTTTAAAATAACCATAATGGCATGTACAATGTGATTACACAGACTAGATGAAATATATAACATATGCCTTACTTGAGTAACAATACATCCTTCCAGATTAAGACAACTATCTTCCCTACTTATCATATGTCCGTCTGTCTGTCTATATATATATTTGTAATAGATAATACACATAGACACAGTGGACCCAAGTGATATTCATTTGTATGGAAAATGATATTCAACTTGAGTGGTCAGTGTATCATTTTCTAGCACAGTATCGTTGCTCGACGCAGAAACGGTAGGTACAGTGGGGTCAGCGTGTAAGTGCACACACGAACGAACACGACAGGTTGGTTCCAACCTGTCGTGTTCGTTCGTGTGTGCACTTACACGCTGACCCCACTGTACCTCGAAATTCCTACATGTACCTGTTTCCTGGCCTTGCCTAATACACCTGATCAGCCTTACCTAATGAACTTGATTAGCTGAATTAACTTGATTAGGCTTGCCTAATAGACTTGATTAGCCTTGCCCAATAAACTAGATTAGCGTTGCCTAATAAACTTGATTAGTCTTGCGTAATAAACTTCATTAGCTTTGCCTAATAAACTTGATTAGCCTCGCCTAATAAACTTGATTAACTGTGCCTCATAAACTGGATTAGTGTTGCATAATACACTTGATTAGCCTTGCCTAATAAACTGTATTAGCCTTTTCTGATAGACTTGTTAGTCTTGCCTAATATACTTGGTTAGCTTTCCATAATAAACTGGATTAGCCTTTCCTAATAAATTTGACTAGCCATGCCTTATAAACTAGATTAACATTGCCTAATAATCTTGATTAGCTTTGATTAATAAACTTGAGTAGCCTTGCCTAATAAACTTTATTAGCCTTAGAGGTTTGAATGATAGCTGTTCATATATATTGTAATACCAACGATATCAGAAACACGCCGAATGTCTTATATAACGTTTTTGTGATCACCATCTGAGTTGCACCTTGTCTGGAACCTCTCGAAGACGAACAACGTAGTAGTTTTGCAATCATACTTTCTTGGCACGCAATCGATCGTATAGTGGAATTAACCTATATCTCAGATTCCCGGGTTGGCACCCGTGCCCAGACTATCAAACGTGTGTGGGTCTAACCTTACATGTACAACCAAATCGGTACACCGATTAGACAGCCGCAACGAACGGCCTTGTATATTCAATTCATCGTATTAACCAGCGCAAACTGGATTGAACTGTCCCTCGTTGATGTCAGCTGTCTAAATATTAGTATGTACTCGATAATAGTTGATTTGTAATCTGAGGAACAGGGGGCATTGCGTTACATTGTTTTTGGTAATAGATATGCACAAGAGATGAAACAGGTTAGTATAACTACTTTTATTATAGGTCTGGCTCGTATTTCAGAACGGAAGAGTACATATGGATCACCTGAAATAAAATGTTTATAATCCTGAAATACTATTTTTTTTTCAGATACCGATGGCTTCGAATTAAATTATATTTAGTTTATTTATGATATGCCTATTTAAACCAGTACTCTAAGCTTGAAACTTTTTTCACAAGAAAAATCATTGTACCGTGGAACCTCTCTAAACCGAACACCCTGGGAGATCTCCAGGGTGTCCGCTTTGGAGAGGTTCCACTGTAAATCAAGTTTGTGATCACTCTGTGACACAGTTTAGTGTTTTGCAATCACGAACACACTTTATAAGTAGAGCGACATTCCAGTGAAAGCCATTCAAATTGAATACTCAGATGTGTGAGAAGTGTCCGGTTTAGAGAGGTTTCACTGTATCATAGACAAATGTTCATTACTAGTAGGATTATACGTATATCCCATTTCACTGTAAGATAAATGTCAGTAATATAGTGTCGATATATGATAGGAGAATTTTTTATCAAGAAAATTCTCAGAACTTTATGAATACCCCTCGTACTTCAGAGAGATGCCGAGTCCCCAAGACTTCCGGTCACATGGTGCTTACAGAAAATGGCCAACAAGTTAACTGGAAGTTTATGCGACATGGAACCGAGGTAGGCACATAAGACAATGAAACCTAATTCTCTAAGCCTTGGGAGTTTCGCCTAAGGTGTCCAGTTTCGAGAGGTTGCATTGTAATTCGGTTATATAGGCACTGTATTACTTATGCAAATAAGAAAATGGAACCTCTCTCAACCGGACACTCTGGGATTATCCCCTAGGGTGTCCAGTTTAGCGAGGTTGTATTGTAATTAGGTTATATAGGAACTGTAAGACATAATGCAAATACACCAATGGAATCCCCTCTAAACCGAGAGAAGGTTGCATTACATTTCAGTTATATAGGCCCTGGAATACATATACAAATAAGACAATGGTACCTCCATAAATGGATCGCTCTGGGAGGTTCCCCAGGGTGTCCGGTTGAGAGAGGTTGCATTATAATTCGGACACATGTACATTTTGCAATTAAGTACATATATTAGCAGTACAGGTATATATAAATAACTGTAAATATACCCAAGGAGACCAATAAACACGGAGAAAGAAATGTAGCTAAAGTATATCGGTGATCGAGGCGCCGTCAGCAGGACATACAGTAGTATATGAGAGCTAAAATGATACAAGTTTATTTCGTCCCAATAGTGGATACAAATTGCATGCAACATCCTCTTTTGAGCAAACATACGTGTGGAAAGCAGGTGAATTTTTATCTCCAAAATATGCGAAATATGACACACGAGGATGAGAATTTGTGTTTTTCTGTCGTATGTATCCACTATTGGGACGAAAACATCCACTATTGTGGCCAAAACGGCGCCAGTTGTACTACCAGTCCCAATTGTGGATATCGGTACGAATTGTGGATACTCGCGTCCCAATAGTGGATGATTTTCGTCCCAATAGTGGATACTTGCAAAAGTAGGCAAAAACATCCACAATTGTGACGAAAACATCCACAATTATACTACCAAAATTGAAAAAAAAAATCACCAAAATATAACAAAATATGACATATGACAATGAGAATATCCACAATTGGGACCAAATCATCCACTATTGAACGTGAGTATCCACAATTGGGACTGGTAGTACAATTGTGACTTGTAGTACAAAAGACGATGTTTTGGCCCAATAGTGGATGGGTGTTCTAGTCCATTCTGCATGGAGCCACAATTGTTTCTGTCGTATGTGTCCATAATTGGGACTTGTAGTACAAAAGACGATGTTTTCGCCCAATAGTGGATGGGGTTCTAGTACATTTTGCACGGAGCCACAATTGTTTATGTCGTATGTATCCACAATTGGGACGAAAACATACACAATCGTACTACCACCTACCCACACCAAAAATCACCAAAATATGAGAAATATGGCATACGAGAATGGGAAAAAGGCCGATAAATCCACAATTGGGACGCGAGTCTACACAACTGGGACACGATATCCACAATTGCACTGGTAGCACAAAATACGACGTTTTTACCCAATAGTGGATGGGGATTCTAGTTCATTCGGCACGGAGCCACAATTTTTGGAGGATTTCCCCACCCATCCTCGCCACCTCGAGAGTGGAAAAAAAGGTAGAGAAATCCACAATTTGGACACGATATCCACAATTGCACCCGTAGTACAAAAGACGACGTTTTTGCCCAATAGTGGATGGGGGTTCTAGTCCATTCTGCACGGAGCCACAATTTTTGGAGGATTCCACAACCCAACTCGCCACCTCGTCTCGTCTTGCCACCTCGTCTCGCCTCGGCACATCCACAATCGGACGCCCATTTGAAGATATGGGACCCCATTGGAATAGACTACAACTAGCCATGCCATACAAGGAATGCGAGACATGCGGCAATGGCTTCGACAAGCCCACAAATCTTCGAAGACACATGAGTCGCGAGAACCCGTGCAGACCTCCCACGAGAGCGTGTCCCGGATGTGGAAGGAAGTTCGCCACCTACAAGACTCTCTGGCAACATCGCTCGAACAGGTGTCCCGGGGGTCCGGAAGATAGAACCACGGAGGGTAGCAAGAAGAAGGCTGCGACCAGGAAGAGGGTCCTGGTACTGGAAAGGAGGGTGGTAGAGTTGGAGGAGGAGGTGGCTAGACTGCGGGATGGAAAACCTTGCGAGGGAGCGAGACACGAGAACATCGACGGCGACGACGACGAGATCGATTGGACAGGTCTCGATCTGTAGAGAGAGGGGGATTCCCCCACTTTTTGCACTGGCAAGTTTGCCCCATGTCGACTCCCAACGGCAAACAAAACACCAGAAAACCTCTCCCCAAACTAGGTAGAAAAATGCTACCACCCAATTGTCCACATTTGGACTTTTGGGAAAGTCGAAGAAAAATCGTCTCCCAAGAGCAAAACAAAATCTAGACCACATCGAAAAACAGAAAACCTCTCCCAAAGGAGGTAGAAAAAAATAGTGGAACGGAAAGAAAGACAACTCGGTACAGAACAAGAAAAACAACTTGGAAAGACAACTCGGAAAGACAATTCGAAAAAGACGACGAACTTTTGTCCAAAATTAGCAGCGACAAAAAATCGCCAAAATCGACAAAGAACTTTTTTTTTCAAAATGGCTACTCCATGTAGAACGGGTCGCGACTACCAGAGTGCTGGTGTACGGAGTCGCTAGTTTCATTTTTTTCCCTTCGGCGTACCGGACTGTTTTGCGGAGTCCACGAACTGGGCGTCGGAGTCTGTTTTGTTCTTCCGGAGTCTACGGGCCTCTAGAGCCACGAATGGGAACAGTGGTCTGCAGACCGCGTACGCCGCCACAGAGACCCCCAGCCACCACTTCGCATTCTCTACGGTTCTCCAGATGTCGTGCACCTCCAGCTCGTCTTTCTTCGGACACTTGGAATCGGCCGTGCGGGCATCGTCGAAAATCGCGTCCAACAGTCTGCGTTCCAGCGCGTCCAACCGGCTCTCCAGGCCTCGCTCCATGTCGGACAGGTGCGTCGACTCTTCGAACGAGCTGGTGTTTCGTGCATCTTCTAGTAGACCTCGGGGGAACTCGGTGGGAGGCGCAAAACCAGGAGCGGTCACCCTGTGTATTACGGGGGTAGGGGTTTCTTGTTCTTCGGGGGTTTCTTGTTCTTGGGGGTTTGTACTACTTTCCGCGTCGACACCATCCCACAACTTTCGAAGTCTGGCACTGCCGATCCCGTACTTCTTTTTTGTTTCGTCGGCCGTCGACTTTCCACGGGCGGAAATAATTTCTCGAATATTTTCCGGAGACAAATAGGTTTTTGGCATGTTTGCAAAAAATGCCTTTTCTATCTAGAGAGGGGGACATTTGTCCAACATGGATTTCCCAAATCGTTCGAAATGGTCGAAATACTTGCTCGCGGTGCTCGGGTTGCTTGGGTTTTGCTCGGGGTGCTCGGGGTTCTCTTCGACTGAGGAAGATGGGGAGGCAAACACGGACGAGGAGATACCAACATTCGGCTATTTCCTAGAGCGAGCGGTGGAAAACATTGGGGTGTCTCTGTCCACACTACATAATCCTCTTCGCTGCAGAATGGGAGAATCCAGAACTACTCCGAGGAAGAAGAAATCTCGCTGGTTCGTCTTATGCCCCGTCTCAGTCCGAGAGACAAACTAGTGCAGTTGGAAACCCCTTTCTCCCCCAATATGGCTACTGCATGTAGAACGGGTCTCGACTACCATATTGCTGGTGTACGGAGTCGCTAGTTTTGTTTTTTTCCCTTCGGTGTGCCGGGCGGTTTGGCGAGGTGTGCGAACTGGGAGTCGGGATCTGTTTTGTTCTTCCAGAGTCGACGGGTCTCTTGCACCACGACTGGAAACAGTATTTTGCAGGCCGTGTATGCCACCACAGCTGCACACAGCCACCACTTCGTATTCTCTACGGTTCTCCAGATGTCGTGCACCTCCCAACCGGATTCCGTCTGGCACTCGTCTTCCTCTTGGCACTCGGACTCGGCATCGCCGGAAATCGCGTCCAACAGCCTGCGTTCCAGCGCGTCCAACCGGCTCTCCAGGCGTCTCTCCATGTCGGACAGGCGCGTCGAATCTTCGAACGAGCTGGCGTTTCGTACATCTTCTAGTAGATCCGTGGGGAACTCGGTGGTGCCCGCAAAATCAGGCGCGGTAACCCTGTGTACTACGGGAGAAAGGGTTTCTTGTTCTTCGGGGGTTTCTTGTTCTTCGGGGGTTTCTTGTTCTTCGGGTTTTGTACTACGTTCCGCATCGACGGCGTCCCATATTCTTCGAATACGAGTGGTACCGATTCCATATTTTTTCTTCGTGTCGTCCGCAGACTCGACACCTCGAAGATTGCGAATATCTTCTATATCCTGCTCGGACAAATCTCGTTTTGGTGGCATCTTTTTTGTTCTAGGCGCAAATATACAAGCATCTATGTACATACAAATATATATTTGCCCACTCTACAACACGAAATATTGGGCACACCTAGGCATACCAGCATCACACCTAGGCATACCAGCACCACACCTCCCTCGCTCCCTCGCGAGGTTTTCCATCCCGCAGTCTAGCCACCTCCTCCCCCAACTCTACCTCCCTCCTTTCCAGTACCAGGACCCTCTTCCTGGTCGCAGCATTCTTCTTGCTACCCTCCGTGGTTCTATCTTCCGGACCCCCGGGACACCTGTTCGAGCGATGTTGCCAGAGAGTCTTGTAGGTGGCGAACTTCCTTCCTCATCCGGGACACTCTCTCGTGGGAGGTCTGCACGGGTTCTCGTGACCCATGTGTCTTCGAAGATTTGTGGGCTTGTCGAAGCCCTTGCCGCATGTCTCGCATTCCTTGTATGGCATGGCTAGTTGTAGTCTATTCCAATGGGGTCCCATATCTTCAAATGGGCGTCCGATTGTGGATGTGTCGAGGCGAGACGAGGTGGCAAGACGAGACGAGGTGGCGAGTTGGGTTGGGGAATCCTCCAAAAATTGTGGCTCCGTGCAGAATGGACTAGAAACCCCATCCTCTATTAGGAAAAAACGTCGTCTTTTGTACTACGGGTGCAATTGTGGATATCGTGTCCAAATTGTGGATTTCTCTACCTTTTTTTTTCCACTCTCGAGGTGGCGAGGTTGGGTGGGGAAATCCTCCAAAAATTGTGGCTCCGTGCAGAATGGACTAGAACCCCATCCACTATTGGGCAAAAACGTCGTATATTGTGCTACCAGTGCAATTGTGGATATCGCGTCCCAGTTGTGTAGACTCGCGTCCCAATTGTGGATTTCTCGGCCTTTCTCCCATTCTCGTATGCCATATTTCTCATATTTTGGTGATTTTTGGTGTGGGTAGTACGATTGTGTATGTTTTCGTCCCAATTGTGGATACATACGACAGAAACAATTGTGGCTCCGTGCAAAATGTACTAGAACCCCATCCACTATTGGGCGAAAACATCGTCTTTTGTACTACAAGTCCCAATTATGGATACATACGACAGAAACAATTGTGGTTCCATGCAGAATGGACTAGAACACCCATCCACTATTGGGCGAAAACATCGTCTTTTGTACTACAAGTCCCAATTGTACTACCCGTCCCAATTGTGGATACTCGCGTTCAATAGTGGATGATTTGGTCACAATTGTGGATATTCTCATTGTCATATGTCATATTTTGTCATATTTTGGTGACATTTTTTTCAATTTTGGTAGTACAATTGTGGATGTTTTCGTCACAATTGTGGATGTTTTTGCCTATTTTTGCAATTATCCACTATTGGGACGAAAATCATCCACTATTGGGACGCGAGTATCCACAATTCGTACCGATATCCACAATTGGGACTGGTAGTACAACTGACGCCGTTTTGGTCACAATAGTGGATGTTTTCGTCCCAATAGTGGATACATACGACAGAAAAACACAAATTCTCATCCTCGTGTGTCATATTTCGCATATTTTGGAGATAAAAATTCACCTGCTTTCCACACGTATGTTTGCTCAAAAGCGGATGTTGCATGCAATTTGTATCCACTATTGGGACTAAATAAACTTGTATCATTTTAACTCTCATATACTACTCATACCCATGTACATTCATTACAAGATCAGGGGTGTACGTTCCCAAGTTCCGTTAGAAAAAGTGTGTTCATTTCTCTGTAGTCAGTTCGGCTAACTACATTTAAATGCGTAGATACATGTAGACAATATGTGATATCGCCTCAGCGCATATAACATGTACTACTCTATATTCGCTGATGTTATTTAATAACAGAACATCATGCTCTCACCAAAATCTCAATGAGTCATGGACATTGAGACGCTCGGATATTTGTCTACAAATGAATAACGCATCACAGGGATGGTAAAATGGTTACCAGCCATAGAAATAAAAACAAATAATCCACGAACACCACAAACAGCAGTTAAGTGTAGACACGCACAGAAACCACACACCCTGGTTTTCTGACAAACGTGCTGCAAACGTGAGCGCAAGATATGTTAAAGCAAAATGCCATGTGTAAACAAAACACAGACGTTACTCTATTTGTCAGGTCAATGTTCACTGCAAGACGGGTTACCATCTGTCAGGTGGTACTGGCGAAAGGCTGGACGGATTCACCAACGGCTGCGACTTGGGCGAGTGGGTAACTGGCTTCCCAATATGTCAAAATAATGCAGGTGAGCTCACTCATCGTGGGACGCCATGTGGTCAGAAGGAATGACGTAATGTATGACGTCAGAGCGGATTTTAATTCACAATCGTGGCCGTGAATGGACAAATGGGATCTGTGACCAATGTACGTCACATGGTACATAAGCACGTGGTCCTATGCCCTGTGCATACTTGTTATTTGTGACCCGTCAATGGAAACGAAACTGGCTGGGTGAAACTGCGAATTAAGACCCATATTACTTTACGTCATGTTGTCGCAAATCATAGAACAGCGACATTGCCGGTCAATAACGTGACGTTATTGACAACGTCATGGAGATTAATGAAGTCAAACAAACTTAGAAAATCAACATGTTGCGCGACGTCGCGTGGGGCTAATGTAGTGCTACTATTATATTGCTTAAATATTTGGACACTTATGCCGTCATTAACATGAGCTTGACATGTTTCACATTCACATGGTTGAAAACACTTAGCCATTTTTTTTAAATCAAAAGCTTTCTTCAACCTTGACCTTCTTCGTGTTTCAAGCAGGCACTTCTGTGACGGTTTTTGTGATGCTTACATTAGTAACAACAATACAATGTTGACATGTTGGTAAAATGTGACTCACGGAAAATATATGTTTTCGTCATAATTAGATGGAATATTTAGCCACCGGTTAATGGACATATATTTAAGTGTAATATCTCGCTTCGGTGGAAATATCAGATGGTAACATTCAATATTTACTGAGTATTCTGAAATTTGAAAATCAAATATCGTTTACATATTGACTGTATATATCTAACAAAGTGTCCGCCATTATTGTCCCTACTAACAACGCCCTGCGGCCTTTATACTTAGTTATTTTCACACAAAGGCCAAACGCGTACATGGGATATAATCCGAAAATCGTCACGGTCTGCTGACCAGACGATAATTGGGCTTCTCGATATATACTTAAAATGAATTGCAAAGTTTCCGCTGACTTTTATCCGTTTAATGAAAAGCACCTGCACACAAGAAAGAATATGAGCACGTGTATATCGCCGGAACGGGCCTCAGGCAACACGTTCGTAAGTAGTGAAATGGACCCGAAGCATGTAGTAAATGCACGGCTATTACGGATAAGCCGGAAATTATGTCGGAGAGCGACGATGATGACTCGTTTCGTACGATACGCAAGTCCCTAACAAACAGTTCTACACAATATTAGATACCGCATTGGAACATCTGCCGAAGGAGCTGTATATAGAGTAGCTACTAAGCCTAGTATGTAATCACGAAGCTAAACTAGTACCGCGCTACTTTAGCAGAAAGAGCGAGACAGCGCCAAGATTGCCCGAAAACACGATTGGTGAACAGACGCAACTCTAAATTGGCATCCGGCGCAGAGAAATGCGCACACGACTGTTTTATGCTACATATGTTCATCAGTGGTGAATGCACCAACGAAATATACAATGTTATTCTATCTGACGAGAAGAGTCCTATAGACCTTACATACGGTACAACGCTGAAGGAAAGCCTTGCGCTGGCCGACATCTCTGCTGTAGTTATAAAGTTACAGTCAGACGTAAAAGACCTGATACATCAACGCAAAGAAGACTCGGCCATATTACGCGTTGTAAAAACTCACTGTGATAGCTTCTCGACATCATGTCGATGTAGCAGCCCGTGAACAGTCTCAGATCCTGTGTACAGGATACACAAGACGTGAAAAACGCGTTATCACTATTAACCGGTGAAATCACCAAACTTAACGCATCGGTGTATGCAATTAGTACTCAGTTCATCACTGAACCCCGGCGAACTACCGACGACAGCGCTATCCCGGATGGCGCACGCGCACTGGCGATATCGTAATCGATAATCGCTAGGGAGCTACTGTGGGTAACCACGCCAGGAACGAAACTCCGGGTACAACTAATATCGAAACGACAATCAACCGTAGTTTGACAATTAATGAAGCCGTGACAAAGACGTCATTGTTATTAACGGCAATACAACTACAGATGACGACCGAGATATATCGTGCAGCGAGCCCACACATGTGGCTGCATATAGCAGAATAGCCAAGCGCGACGCCAATGTTGTAGCCAGTAATTTAGCCGCGACCGACGCAAGGTCTACTTTTAATAATATAGAAAACAATTGTAACGACAGTGGAAGACCCACAGCTATCGCAGGCGATAATGTCTTTACCTCACGACTATTCTCTGATGTAGTGCAATATCAGACACATGCTATATTTACACAAAGTAATACATATAATGATACACACTCGTCAAACATTAATGGCCGAAGTAATATGAGTAATATCTCTGCACCAGCCGCTCCGTCCCGCACGGTAACGAGTCGTGGAACCAATGGCAATCATGGTAACCGCGTCGCCGCGGGAACAAACCGAAATAGTGAACTGCGGCCTGATTCTGTCAATAGCAGCAATAGCCGTACATTCAACATTGGTCGCGATGTAAACAGGAAAGCTAACCAATCATTGCCATCGGGTCAGCGATTCATTCAGATTGTTTACAGAGTAAAGAAATTGTGCCAAAACAGTTAAATATGTTTGACAGTAGGAATAGTACCTCAGCAAAACTTGTTGTGTTCTCAGAAATTGGTGAACGTTTGGAAATGAGTGATTTTTGGCCCCCTGAAATTGTATTTATGCGATGGATGAGTAAGCAAGAGTGGGAGCGTGAGCTAGCAGAGAGAAGAGATGCAGAGCAACAAATACAGACAGACACGGACGACAGGAACAGAGATGACTATTATTACACACGAACTGACTCAGACTACGGGACGAGCTATGGTGATTGGGGTAAGAATACGTATGCTGACTGGACGGAACGCACGGACAATACTGGCACAACAGGGTATCGCGAGCGTGATTGGTTTGACAACGAGAACGAGGACAGATATTAAAATAGTCAAGCATCAAACAATACGTGAATCACAAATATACAGAGCTAGATAATCATAATGTTGATATTGCTCTTATAAGTAAACATAAACTAGTGCCCCATTCTAAACATTTTGCTGGCACCATGCATACCGATTATCGATCCTTTACAAAAGTGCAAGGCGATGTGGATCAATACAGTAGGGCAAGGTGTGGCAAAGGTGGAGTTAGTATATTAGTTTTGAAATAATTTGAATAACTTAACATCACTTGTTGAAAACATGTCTGATAGGATAATAGGTATAGAGGTGAAGTCCCAGCATTCGTTACCGTTTTATATATTCTCAGTGTATATGCCGTCGGATAATAATCTGACGTCATATGATGAAACCCTTTCTGAACTTAACGCACTGACCACGTACTATATGACACAGGGCCAAGTAATTATCGGCGGAGATTTTAACGCGGAAATTAGGAATAATTCTGACATGACTAAGGCAACATATAAAACAAAGGTGTGTACACAGTCTATAAATAGAAATAATAATAATGTATAGCCAGTACAACACTAACATTAATAAACATTTATGGACCTAATATTGAAGATATATAGATTTTGTTACTACATTGGAACATTTAGTGATTGAGAATAATAGCGAATCTCTAATATTGGGAGGCGATTTTAACAACGTCATCGATTTCAATTTAGATACGATCAATGGCAGAAGAGATACAAATAAAAGATGTTCAACAAAATTGTATGACATATACAGACTCAGACATCCAGACCACAAACGTTTTACTTGGCATTCTAATCATAGACCACCAATATTCTGCAGACTGGACTACTTTCTTATATCAGCTAATTTACTAAATGCAGTAACACATTGTGATATCTTACCTGGGTTTTTGTCTGACCATTCAGCAGTATTGCTAAAGTTAAGTTTATGCGAACTAATAAGAGGACCAGGATATTTTAAGCTAAATAACAGTATTTTGCTACAAGAGGAATACACACAAAAAATAAAACATTAAATTCAGGAAATAATAAATCAAAATGTAGGTTGTAACCCAAATACTATGTGGGAACTAATAAAAGGAACTGTAAGAAATGAATCAATACAATATGCAAGTATGGTGAAGAAGAAAGATAGAGAAAATGAACATGAAATAGAAATTAATATAATAAAGTTAGAACAAAACTTAGCAAATGCCCCAAACAATCCAGATATATCAGATGAATTAAATGTCGAAAAAAGTAAACTTAGTGAAATCATTAACGAGAAGATTAAGGGCATACCATTAAGATCAAAGGCTGAATGGGTTGAAGGGTCAGAAAAAATACGAAATATTTTACAAACTTGGAAAAGAAGAGAAGTGAAGCAAAAACAATTAAACAACTAATTATAAATGGGACACTGGAAAACAACCAAACATATTCAAACCACTGATTCAAACCATGGACAACACTATTATATGCATATTTATGAAGAAGATAATAATATAAATCACACTAACGACACATTTTTCAACTTCATTGACCACAAACTAAACTAAAACGAAAAACAGTCTTGTGAGGGTTTCATTAATGAATATGAATGTGTAACAGCAATAAAGGAAATGAAAAACATGAAAAACCCAGGATCAGATGGTCTAACTGTTGAATTGTACAAGCTATACTGGAATGACATAAAAAAGCACTACA
This sequence comes from Conchocele bisecta, assembly GCA_029237695.1. NCBI lineage: Eukaryota > Metazoa > Mollusca > Bivalvia > Lucinida > Thyasiridae > Conchocele > Conchocele bisecta. The sequence continues at coordinate 19,932,565 of CM055271.1, read as the reverse complement.
TAAAATCGATTAATTACTCATACGAAAATGGATCTCTAACTGAAATGCAAAAACAAGGAATCATTACGTTACTGCCAAAAAAAGATAAAAACACGCTTTCAATAGATAATTGGAGGCCAATTTCGCTATTAAATGTAGACTATAAAATTGCAACAAAAGTTATAGGTAATAGAATAAAAAAGGTACAATAATAAACATGAATCAAACTGGTTTTATAAAAGGTCGATATATAGGAGAAAATGTAAGAACACTTATGGAACTAATAAATGAAGCTAATGAAAACAATACACCAGGTCTAATATTTTTTGCAGATTTCCAGAAAGCGTTTGACAGCTTAGACCATAGATTTATAATTAAGTGTCGCAACAATCTTAACTTTGGCAATTCACTAATACAATGGATATCTCTATTCTATAAAGATGCAAAAAGTTGTGTTTCGAATAATGGTAATCTGTCAAAGTTTTTCAGTATTACAAAAGGTGTCAGACAAGGTTGTCCGCTATCAGCATATATTTTTATTATTTGCATAGAATTTTTATCTAGACAAATAAACGCAAATGTAGAGATTAAAGGTTTGTTTTTAGGTGCAAATGAAATAAAACAAACATTATTTGCAGACGATGCAAGCTTTACGCTTGGTATCGGAAATATCATTTCAGGAACTAATACATACACTAGACACTTTCGCACTAATATCTGGTCTAAAACTAAATAAGTCAAAATGCACAGCACTAACAATCGGGGGTCTTAGACATAACCCAAGTCCATCGTGTAACAACAAGCAATATACTTGGTCAAACGACCATGCATCAACACTTGGAATAATATTCACAAACAACAAAACACGGCTACATGAATTAAACTTAATACCAAAAAGTCGAACTTGACATTAATTGGCAAAATAACTGTTTTAAAGACCTTCGCGTTACCTAAATTAATATACCCATTAACAGTGCTTGAGAATACCGCTGAAGAAACAATCAAACACATCAATGATTTGATGTATAACTTTCTCTGGGACGGGAAACCCGATAAAATAGCACGAAAAACTATAATTCAAAACTATGAAAACTGTGGATTGAAAATGATTAATATCCATGCATTTATAAATTCACTTAACTGTTCAAGGATAAAACGATTAACGGGTAAACAGAGTCAGTTAAAACTTGCATACAATAAGGAACTAAATGCATATGGTGGTGATATACTATTTAAAAGCAATCTAAATTCAAATGACACCAAACATCTTGTAAAACAATATAAGTTCCTAAACAATATACTAACATCTTGGTGCAATGTCAATTTTAATCATTCATGTGCTAACATATCACATGAAATTTTATGGCATAATTCAAACATAAAAAAATAAAGACATATAACTATATTCTATAAAGAATGGTATGATAAAGGTATTATGTATTTAAAACACATATATGATTTTAGAATAAAAGACTTTTATAGCTTCGACGGTTTGAAAAATTATATATAACATAAATACTGGAGATTTTTTGAAATATTACATATTATTAAGTAAAATTAAAACCGAATGGAAACTAGAAATGAAAACCGAGCCATTGACTAATGAAACGCCCAAATATGCAATAAATTTATGTTTGTCATCGAAGCATATAAATAACATAGTATATAATATACAGATTGGAAAATCAAGATTAGCTCAACAAAAACATATAATCAAATGGGAAAACGAACTAAATAAACAAGATATAGAATGGAAATACATTTTTTCATTGTCATACAAAAGCACAATAAGTACAATACTTAGAGCATTTCAGTACAAATATTTGATGAGACTAATTCCAAACAATGCCTTTCTATTCAAATGCAAATTAAAACCATGTAACTTATGTGAATTCTGTCATATGAATGTGGATTCTAATAAGCATATATTTTTGGAATGCAACGTCATACAACCTTTTTGGTCGGATATTAACCTGCTATTGCAAACAAGTACGTTAGACTACAATAGTAATTTAACATATGAAAACATATCATTTTGTAACGTGAGGGTTGACTGCAAAAATAAAACAATGCTTATCAGCTTTTTAATTCCTCTAGCAAAATATTTTATTTTTAAATGCAAATAATTATGATGAAACGCAACCATCGATAGGCCGTTTTAAAATATATCTGAAGCAAACAATAATAATAGAAGAGACTATTGCCACTGTCAAGGATAAACTAGATATTTTCCATTCAAAATGGAGTGACTTTATGGAAACTGATACGTAAACATTCACCTGCTATGTGTATCAATATACCTATATCAGCACAGACCATGAAATAGATGTCCATTCCTATAATTTATTTTGTTATAACATTTTGATAACCTTGTTTCACGTGTTTCTTTTTTTCTTATAAAAATACACGACCTATAACAGTATCATTGCCCAAACGCCCTATAAAACCCCTATTATTTATTTAAAAAAGTCAATGTTACATGTAGACAAGCATCAATACGTTATTATTCAGACTGTTCATTGAAATGTAGCCATGCGTATGAACTGACATATATATGTACTTTGTTCATTGAATTGTTTGTATATCTTGTGTGTGTACATGTACATGTAGCAAAGAGAATAAAAAACATTTAATAAAACAAATAAAAAAATAAATAGCAATAAGTTTATTCCGGTTAAACTATCACACCACCGAAATGGTCCAAATTATAGATACGTGCCAGCGAAATCAATGATCGATCATTTTCTCGTTGATACAACATTAATTAACTGCATTGATACATTTACAATACTAGATGAAAGTGATTTGATATTAACATCAGATCATTTGCCTTTTTTGGCAAAGATGAGCATAAAACATACATTTTCGCCGGACACTGCACCCAGTGAACCAGTAATTGCAGGTAACATAAGAACACATATTTAACTACAGGTATACAGTGGACGTTATGTTCGAATCAATTCCCACAGACAGCTCAATATCAATAGACGCGCTATTGGACTTTATTACAAATACAATTCACTATGCACATGATGCAGCAATCGATACCCTACCGAAATGCACATAAGTTTGCTAAGCCGTATTGGATCCCTGAAGTAAAGAAAGCACATTCCACAGCAAGGCAATTGCGAACGGTGTGGATTAGTCAAGGTTGACCACGTGGTCGCGATAACAAATAGTTTAAAGATTACAAAGACGCGAAGGTCAAGTTCCCAAAAAAATCAGAAAATGGAGTCAGAAAAGTACATGGATAAAGTTTATAGCGATTTGGACGAAGCCGCCGGTTTAGATTATAGATTATTCTGGAAACTGTTACGAAATCATAAAAACACAAAAGTTCTACCATGCACAGAAATCGTCTTCAATGAGAAACAATACTCGATCCCGGAACATGTACATGTAGCATATGGATTTAGTACATTTTTCAAAAGCATATTCAATGATAGCGGGCAGTCACCGTCGGAAGATAAGGAATTCACCGAGTATGTCAATACCATGATCAGTACGTATCTACAAACTAACGAACCAAGGTAAAGTGAAGTTTTTAGCTCACCCGAGCGAAGCTCATGTGAGCTATTGTTACCGCAATGTGTCTGTCGTCCGTCGTCGTCGTCCGTCGTCCGTGAACATTTTCAAACGTCTTCTCCTCGGTAACCATTGGACCTGTAGTCACCAAACTTCATGGTCATGGTCCTTAGGTAGGGGATTGCAAAATTGTTAATATGACGTCATTACGTAATACAAGATGGCCGACGTCTAAAAATAGCACAAATTCTTCAAAAATCTTCTCAAGAACCGCCAACCGGATTTCGAGAAAACTTGGTAGGAATGATCGTTGTGCAATTCTTCTTCACATGAACCGCTTGGGCCCATGGTAGCCAAACTTAAAAGTTATGGTCCATGGGTGAAGCCTTTTCAGATTTGTTAAAATGGAGGTCATCGCTAATCCAAGATGGCCGCCGTCTAATAATAGCATAAATTCTTAAAAAAAATTCTTCTCATGAACCGCTTGCCGGATTTCGACGACACTTGGCAGGAATGATTGATGTACAATGCTCTTTCAAAGTTGTTAAAATGGTGACCCCGTGGTCAAAAATGGGCGTGGCCCGTGGGGTCCAATTGGGGTAAAATTTTATTTTTGACCGAATGTGGTCATGTTATATATCAAATCGAAGGTATCAATGAGATCATCACTCTGGTACATTTTTTGTCGAAATCGGATTGTTATGTCATCCAAGATGGCCGCCGAAATGTCAAAAGGTCGTTCTTTTATTAGAGATTTCAAAATTCTTCTTCACATGAACCGCTTGGCCCATGGTAGCCAAACTTAAAAATTATGGTCCATGGGTGAAGCCTTTTCAGATTTGTTAAAATGGAGGTCATCGCTAATCCAAGATGGCCGCCGTCTAAAAATAGCATAAATTCTTAAAAAATCTTCTTCTCATGAACCGCTTGCAGGATTTCGACGAAACTTGGTAGGAATAATCGATGTACAATGGTCTTTCAAATTTGTTAAAAAGGGTGAGTTCCTACTGTCGTTGACAGAGTGGAAAGAGTGTAAGAATGTATTCCGAGAAAAGGGGATGAAGACGTTCAAGGAATGGTTGCGACACTAAACGACTTGGATGTAGGACCGTTCCTGGAGGCTCTGACTAAAATGACGGAGTTCTACAGGGGAAGAGGTGTGGATATACTTAAGGATGCCGTGTCTCTGCCTGGTGTTTCCCTTCAGTACCTACTTCGTGGGACGATCGATGGGAAGGCGGACACGCCCGAGTTATGGTCGCCGAAGTCTGAAACTTACGAGATGATGAAGCAGGGATTGGTCGGTGGTCCGTCCATAGTGTTCTCCAGATACGCCGAGGCTGGAAGGTCAACGATCAGGGGTCAGGTGGGGAGTCGGGAGGAGAAGATGTGCAAGGCGGTGCTGGGGTACGATGCCAATGCTCTGTTCCTATCTACTCTGTCGAAGGACATGCCGTGCGGTGAGGAGCAGATATGGACGTGTGACGACCCGGAAAGACAGTCGTATATAGATCGTTTTGTGAGGGAGGTCAGGAGTGAAAAGTGGTTCGGATTTGCGGAGTTGGATATAGAGGTCCCGGAAACGTTGAGAGAAAAGTTCTCTGAAATGTCTCCGCTGTTCGTTAATCGAGAAGTCGATGAGACCGAGGTTCCGCAGCACATGAAGGACTACCTGGCCAGGACCGGGAGAGAAAGGGCAGAGAAAGCTCGTTGGGGCCCTATCTGCCAAGAAGATGATCATATACTCCCCGCTGCTAAAGTGGTATCTGGAGCACGGTCTGGTCGTCAAGGCGGTGCATAGGGTGATAGACTATACACCCGGCAAACCGTTTCAATGGTTCGTGGAAGAGGTCACTGCCGCCAGACGGACGGGGACGTCGACAAGAGCAAGGCGGTGTTGGCGGAGATATTCAAACTGGTTGGCAACGCGTGCTGTGGCAAGCTGATAGAGGCCCAAGAGAGACACATGAACACCACATATACGAAGGATGAGAAGACTGTCGACCGGGCACTGAGGTCGGCGTGGTTCGAAGACCTGGAGGAGATTGGGGAGGCTTACGAGATATCGAGCAGGAAGACTCGAGTGGTGATCAACAGATCGTTTCAGTGTTGCATAGCGGTCTACCAGCTGGCCAAGCTCCGGATGCTCGAGTTCTACTACGACTTCTTGGACAAGTACGTGGATCGAGCAGATATCGAACTTATACAGATGGACACTGACAGCATGTACTTCGCGCTGTCGGAGAAGACGCTGGCGAAGGTGGTGAGAAAGAATATGAAGAGAAAGTTCAATAAGGAGAAGGCCGAGTGTTTGGCGTGGGATAAATGGAGCAACAGAACTCCGGGACTGTTCAAGCTGGAATTCGAAGGGGATAGAGCCATCGCTCTGTGCAGCAAGTGTTACTACGTGAGCGGTGAAGGAAAATCTAAGCACTCGGCCAAGGGGATGTCGAAGAGATCTAACGATCTGACTTGGGAAAGGTACAAGAGTGCTCTCGAAGGGGGTAAGGATATGGCGGAGAACAGGGGATTCCGAATGGTTAACGGGGTGATGAAGACGTACAAGCAGGAGAGAGAAGTTGGGGTTGTCGGCGTACTATGACAAGACGAGAGTGATGGAAGACGGGGTACACACCGAGCCTATAGGAAAGGTAAAAAAAAAAAAGGACTCTAAAAAATGGGAGAATCCGGGGGTAGCTGGGTGTCAGAAGGTACCATAAGAAGTTCTTCGCGAACAAACCCGTGAGATGGACCATCAGCCAAATAGTAGAGAACGGGCTCATCAGGTTTGGTAATAGATCGATCTAGATGATATACATTGAGAGACCACACGGGATCAGTCGCGCGGCGGCGACCACCTTCGAGCTCTCCCGGTTGATAGAGGTACCTGACGTCAACATCCGATGGAAGCGCAATCGGCCATTGCTGCTCCTCTAAACCAACAGGTCGCCCGCGCGAGACGGCAGAGGGCTTGCTGGTCACCCTTTTAAACTTGATGGCATCTACAGGCTTCTTATCGATCAATCTGGTCACCTCTCCGTTCAGTGCGGAGACCACGGCGGGCAGTCTGGCCACCCACTCGGTCGATCGCGAATGAGGGTCTACAAGTTCTTTGGCGTATTGGTGACCGAACAGTCTCTCAGCCAGGGTTCTATTGAAGCGCTCCACGATCCCCTGGTCTCGGTGGATGTTGACGCGGCCGCGTCTGACAGAAACGTCGTGCTTAGACAATATATGAGAGACCGCGCCCATGAACTCGCGGCCGGGATCGACCTGGAGAAGATTTGGCCAATTGAGAGGACTCCTCTTATATAATCGGGAAAGAGCATCGGCCACCTCCTTAGACTCTTCAGTGGCCAACGGCTCAGCCTCCTTATCACGACTCGCTACGTCAACGATTGTCACGATTGTCAGTGCGTACTTGTACGTCTTGCGACCGACGCGATCGTGAGGGAGAAATAGGAGATCTGCTTGGTGGACTTCGTTCGGCACCGGCACGTCGAATTTCGGGCGCGGAATATTGTGAAGCGCGGGAAAATAGATCTGCCAGATGGCCTGCTTCTTGAGCTATTCCTTGACAGCGTTTTCTGAAATCTTGGTCGCTGTCGCGAGGTTGTTGATGGCCGCGAGTCCCTTCCAGTAGCCGCAGGGGCTGTAGTATGTGTTCGCTAGCTTGCGCGTTAGGCGAACCGTTAGTTTGGTATTTAGTTTGAGCGTGTTCATCGTATGTGATGTATTCTAATATATCGGACAATCTCCAACATGCCCTCGCCAGATCGTCCGGTAACTGCGTCGTTAATAATAAACCTTTGTTGGAAGTACAATTGCGATTGGGGGTTAAGTTCTGAAGAAACTTGGGAAAATCTAACTCGGAGGAATCTAATTCGGAGGAATCTAACATCCGCTTTGCGAAAAATGTGGCCGCTTTTTCATCCTCCCGCCACATCTCGAGAGAATCTCGGGCCAGACGAATCATACCCTTTGCACCAGCTATACGGTGTTTAAGGGCAGTATAGCCTACATCAATCATAGCAAAATAAAGTTCGTCAACTGACATCGTTCTATATATATATATATATATTATAAAATAATTATTAATTTTGTAAAAATTGTTAATTAATTTGAAATCTCGATTGAATATAGTAGCCGACGAGCCCCACCACACCCATTCCCACGACGATGAACGCGATCTCGCGATCTTTTTGGGGCTCTGACGGTACATAGAAATCTGAAAGTTGGGGCTCACGATCCAGCGGCGAGAGACTTTTCTGTGGATATGCCAGCGCGTACTCGCGGTTGGCTTCTTCAACGTTCTGGAAAGTTTGCGCGGCGTGATTCTCGCGGCGAAGCTCTTCATTAACCCAGTCCAGATGGGTGGTTCGTTTTTTCGACCACGCTTCCTTTGCGCTATTGAGTTGTTCTACAGCTAAATCGTGACGCTTGCGCTCCTCATCCACGTTCGAGCTTCTCATTTTCGAGAATATAAAGTTGCTACCGCTGAACGCCAATGCGTTTACAAGCGCACCACCTATCATTATTCAGATCGAAGCCATTTATTTCCATATATTATCGGGTAGAATTCCAACTTTAATTAGATAATCTCGGGTCAAAATTGCGGCCACTACATCTACGGGTCTATGAGGCCCTACGTCACTCATCATTCATGTCCAATTTGGGGGCGGGGCCATCCGAAGGCCATCTTTCCTAGTCGAGCATACCCGATACTGAAACCCAATATCACCATGGTGTTATAAAGCGCTTTCACTATCATTTTACCACCTTTTTCAGCCATTATTGATAACTATAATTATTGCATATAAAAGGGATCGCGATCAATGTTTAAATGGGGCGCAATCGGTTTCGGAACTTTCTTCGGAACACTGGCTGGTTGTTTTTTCGATAAGGATTGGTGTAATAGGGGGTATTTCTACACGCACAGGGCACCAACAACTGCCAGACCACCACCAACAACCCAACTCCAATTCGTGAATTGGGGTTCAATCTGATTAGTCCAACCTCGATTGGGTGTTGAGTGTACTTCCAATTCGTGAATTGGGGGTGTTGTTGCACTCAACACTGTTGAACCTGATTGCTCTGTCTTCAGATGTTTTGCTGTCTCCGTCCCCGATTGCAACGACTGTTTAGCCTCTCGAAGCTCGGCGAGTATTTTATCTTGTTTAACTTTTCGGGTGGCAGCCGCCGCCCTCCCAGCTGCCTACCTTTTTGGGTTTTTATGTCGTGCAACCCCCAACTCCAATCGCGATTGGGTTGGAGGATTAATCGGAGTTGGAAGTGCTGCAATCGTGTTCGATTGGGTTGGACCAATCCCCAACGCTGTTGGAGGTGCAATCGGGGATTGCTGTTCCGTCACTCTCGCAGGTGTGTCTTGTGTCATCATTTATGATATTAATATTAGGGCTTATAGTTCGTGGGCATATATGTCCAAATTGACAGTGTTTACCCGTGGTCAACGCGGTTGTCAGCGGAGCTAAGTACATTCCAAACTTGTGATAAATTGAGCAGCAGGCTGTTCTAAGAGTGTGACCTATAAAAGGGTCAGTCTCTAGATCGCCAATCAATCCCGCGGTGTTTGGTATAGGGAGAAGTATACTAACGGCGGTTGCGTACAAATGAATAACCGCCGATCAAAGAGTTTTTGTCATCTCCGCACCTAACCTAGATTCGTATCGCGCATACATTTTATCGATCTCCGCATCTGACATCTTATCCACCTGAAAAACTGAGAGACGCCTACCGAGATAATGCTCCGATTGTCCCCCACCAACCAGCGCAGCTAGCCACTCTCGTCGCGCCGCATTTTCATTTTCATTCGGAGTCGTTGCACTCAACCCAATACCAACTGCCGTTGGAATAGAAGTTGATCCCGATTGCTCTGTCGGAGATGATGTTTCATTATCTTTCAGGAAAGATACCGTGTCGTCAGTCGGAGTTGAGGTTTCTTCCATTAGCTGATCGAGAAGTTCGTCGCAGTTCATTATTGCTAATTTTCTTAAAATTAATTTAACTATTCTAACAAGTCTCATCACTTTAACATATTGCCAAGCGCACCACCCGATACTTATGATCACCGTTATGCTCGCAACAAAGCTCGCAGCGGAGTACCAAATTGTTAACATTGTTAACCATTGTTCAGCATTTGTTCAACATTTGTTACGCATTTGTTCAGCATTGTTCAGCAATTGCTAAGCATTGTTCAGCATTGTTCAACATTGTTAAGCATTTACTCGGCAGTTACTAACGAGCGTTAATTAATTGATAACTTTATAAGCAGTTGGTTGATCACTCTTTAACAAAAGCTTGGCGTGCTTAGTTTCGGAAAGCATCTGTCGAACCTCCATGCGCTCCTCGCGGGTTGGGATAACGTCATTCTCTCGAAGACAGTCATCGAATGAGTCTCGGTCCTTGCAGTGAAAGAGGGCGACCCATTTCGTTTGCTCGCGCAGATCCTTGAGGACGGCGTTGTACTTTTGAATGTAGATCCATACTTTTTGTCTAGCATGGCGGCCAGAAAATGTGAGCTCGAAGAGCATGTCCTTCTTTTTGGTCATCGCCGCCTTGGCCGAGCAGTCGTCAATCACGTATAGGGTGGGCTTGCCCTGTAGTATTTGATAGAAGACACGCAACCAATCGTGAAGCCTATCACCGGGGTCAATAATGTATACCTCAGGGTCGGTTCATATCCACGGGCGCCGCTGATAAGTATCGTTGTGCCGCACAGTGGGACACAGGATCACAATGTGACGAAAGGCATCGCGGTAGGACCCCTCGAGGAAGTCGAGGATGAAAACCGTTTTTCCACATCCTGTCTGCCCACATATTATGGCAGAGTGTGCATCTCCAATCGTGAATTGGTATTGATTGATAATTTTCTTATTTTTTTCAAAATTATTAATTAATAAATCGTTAGATTTAGTAGAGTGCTGAGACGTATCGGCCATCTTCGATGTTGAGTTGTGCGTCTGTAATTATATATAAGTACAAGTTCAATGGCCCGGCTCCGTCCGCCTCTTTGGTTATCTGGATCGTCACACCCTCACTAGCGTTCTCAACTTGGCATCCGCTACCGTGTATTTGGTCATCGTCGCTGGCTCGCATGTCTAGCCATAACGCGTATTTGGTATTCAGGAACTCCGCGAGGGAGACGGCCGAGAGATGTAGGTCTTTGGCAACTGCTGCAACCTCCGGAGAGCGCTTAGAGCCGGCAGCAAACTGCTTTCTTACTTCATCCCACTGCTGGTGCGCGCGAAGACCCGCGCTGTAGAGTTGATTGGGGACTCCCTCGATCGTCACCTCTACCTTCGTGATTTTGAGGTTATAGAATGTGTCGGTTTTTCTAGCACCGAGCGCGAACCGAGCATCCTCGAACAACATCAGTATACCTTTCATCGAGCGGGCGGGTACGTTGACATTAATATTCCACAATGTGTCGCCTTTGTCTTTCGTCGTCTTGCGGTGGCGAAGAACTCGGTCGTAAAGTATGGCAACGCGCCCGGTGTACTGGGTTCTGATCAATCGCGCGAGTTCGGGCATCGTGACCATGTCGTACTCCAGCGACACATTGTCGATCGTATACGTCGATGTTATGTCGGTGGCTATGATAACTCGGCCGTAGTCGTTGAACGTTAGTTCGTATTCGAGGCGGTCAGCCAAAGCACTCTGATAGTAGGGCATGTGACTCTCCAGCAACTCGAAGTCGAGCCGGATGTAGAAGCTGTTGCCGTAAGCGCCCGCGACTGCGTTGTCGCTCGCGTTGTTATCTGCCTTGTTACCAGCCCCGATTCTATGTTTAGTTACGTTCTTATTTTTGCTGGTGTCAATACCCTGATAGACAGCGTTTTCGCGCTCTTGCGCCGTCTTCCACAGGTCCTGATAACGATGGTAGACGTCGCTGTCGTCGATCGACATCACCTCATTACCAGAAATATTTATCATGGTCTTCTTGACGATGGCGCGACCCAGGTTCTGAACGACGGATCGGTCCGCGTCCGTCGACGTCAGCGAAATAGTGAAAGCGAGGCGAACAGTCCCCGGCACAATGACGTCGCTAGCTCCGAGGTTGGGGAAGCGGACTAAGAGCTGCTGGTTCTGGTCGATCGTCGATGGGTTCTTCGTAATAACGACACTCTGTCTCACGCCTTTCGCCCCGAGGGGCTCACGCAGTCTGTGGTATGGATTGAGTTTGCGACCGTATTGACTCGAAGACATAATTTAGTGAAACTATTAAACCCGTATGGTTTTGTCTTTAATACATAATTAATTTTAAGAAAATTATAAAAATGGCTGATTACGATATTGACATGGATGAAATCGGCAGAGACGATTACGTCGATGAGGATGATGATGATATAGATGATGATAACGATAACGAAACGCCCTTCATAGAGACTCCAGTTCCAATCCAATCGCAATTGGGGGAATTAGGTGGCGCTACCACTAGTCAAAGTCGGAAATTACTCGAGGGAGCTGTAAACGACTACTACAACAGTTTAGCAGAAAAAGTTCTGGTCCCATCTGTCGGTCGCGACTACTCCAAGTTCAAATTTGATCTGAACAGTAGATTGCGACTAAAAGCAACATCAAATATCCCAATAGTCAACACGAGGACCGGTAAACCTCTAACACTGAGCACCATTGCAGGAAACCCGGGCGGTGGCCAACTCATAAGAAACGAACTCGGATTCCCAGATTGGAAGAGGGATAGACCAATTATGCCTACCCGCGCTGTAGAGGCCCTACAGTCTACCGACGAAACGATGGCGAAAACGGCCTCCGCAATAGAAACGGTCGAGTTCAGCGAGGTCCCTCAAGTAGCCACCGACGCTATTAACACGATGGAGACCACGTTCAGCGAAAACGAAATATTCAACCTCGACCAAGGGTCTAACGATGACCCACCGTTACCTCTTCGCGAACTCCGTGGACTCGATAAGGCTCTGCAAACGTTCCGGGGCGAACTGGTCCTCTGCAAACTCTCATCGCTGGATGAACATATCGCGCTAGAAGAAAGAAAACTGGAGGAAGCCGGTGGCGATAGAGAATCTACCGAGCGTATCACCGAACGCCTGCGGTCGTTGCGGGACGAAAGAGAAGCTCGCTTGCAGGCTGCATCGGCTTGCCGTGAGGCTCTCCGCACACAAATAAGTCGGATCCGCGAAACAATCTCGAGGGTTCTGCACGAGGACACGACACTCGGTGAGCGTCTTCGCACTCTGTTCAGAGAGCAGGGCATCACGATAGCAAGCATCCTCGCGGCTCTCGGTATGACTATATCTACTATAGTTCTAGCTTTCACTGGCAGTGCGACTGCACCCACTCCACCACCCGCGCCAGCACCCGCGCCATCCGGTGGAGCCAAGGAGTGGGTAAAAAAAACAACTAAAAGCCCTCGCCAGTCTCCTGGCTAAATTAGCCGGAAAGGTGGCTGCCGCGCTGCCTGGGTTGATCGGAGGTCTCGTCTCCTTCTTGCTATCTATATTAGCAAAAAACGGTCGGATGGCTCGCTAAAAATACTTGGGCTTTAATCGTGGCGATCGTTGGTCTCCTACTTTTATTCTCTCGAGAGTTCCTAAAACCAAAGCGCGAGTAGTCCGATCACCACGAGGGTGACGACGAGCCCTAATTTCTCCTCCTCGTGTGGGTTGTGCTTTCAATCTCGATTGGTTTTTCCGCTCCTGTTCCAATTTCAACATTGTTGATGATTGGATTGGGGGAACTCGATGGTGCATCCAATTTGTGAATTGGGGGTACTGGGTTCAACTTCAATCCCGATTGTGTTGAGGGAGGTGTATCCATTTTGTTGTTTGGGTGTTTTACGTAATAGGTTCCACTTACAACTCCGCTCCCGACCGTCTTGGGGGGGGGGGGGGAGTTTGATGATACCCGTGTTCACGTTTCCGTTGCCGCCGATTTTTTGATTGGTGGTTGCGACTACGATCTCATTATTGTAACCGTCAACCGGGTCGTCTCGTAGTATCATATTGCTCGGCGCCATATAAAGACCTATTCCAAATGCGTAGTCTACCGGTGTGCGGGCAGTCTGCAAAACGTCTTGATAAGTCTGGATCGCCTTCTGGAGGTCCACCTTAGCTGAGATGGCGTCCTCGACAAGTGCCAAGAACTGTTTTTGTGCGTCAAAGGCCGTTCCCGTACCCAGTATAGCGCTGCACGTTTGCTTCTGTGAGGCGAGGATTGCCCATACGTATATGCGAATGGATTCGTTTAGGCGAATAACCCCACCCTGCGTAAATCCAGTGCTTTTATCTAACATAAATGTGGTCCATGCATTTCGCATCTGTGGAGTATCACCCAGGTCTAGGTATTCCACGTGGGCTACTTTAGTAGGTAGCCAATGACAATAACCGTCTTTACACGCAAGCCCTCCAAGCACTTCATCGCCGAACGTCATCTTATTCAATTTATAATTATATTTAGTCCATGTTGCCATTTTTCTCTAACTGGTGGTGGGGTAGCTCCGCGAGCACTCCACAACCCTGAGAAATATGCGGGAACTTTATCAAGATGCCCACCACTAACTAAGCCTTTAAGGTGAACTAACCCTAAACTGTTGGTTGGGGTGTATACTTTCTGTCTCCAGTCCGCGTCTTTTGGTACCCCAAATTCGTTACACAATCTTTCGAACGCCTTACGGTCGTATGCGCTGGAAATGGGATCCCAGCCGTCGTCTTGAGGTAGTGGAATACCTAGTTATTTGAGAATCCTCCTAATGGTGTAATACACGTGAAAGTTGTAGACACTTCGGAGCATGACATTCTTGGATGTCAGATGGTCTTGATGCGAAACTCCACATCCGGCCGTTGCGCACCATACAGCGAAATTTAGCTGGTTCTGCCAGAAGTTCATATGGGAAAAATCCCATCTTAGTATTACATCTTGACTAGTAGTCTTTGGAACTACATATTTCTCAAACGTGTTAGGGAAATTGGTGGTAAAGCCACTTTCCGGTCTAACTGTTACGGTTGGGTGTACAAGGTGGTTAACAACGTCTTTTTGCGTGTATTTACCGCCGACCGCGTACTTTGCATTTGAATTAAAGCTAAATGCCTTGGTATCCATTGAAAGATATTATTATGTTTGCTACTATCACTAATGTTCAAAAAGAGAGTTGTGAACTTCAGAAGTAAATCAACAACTGCTGCGGAAAACGCCGGGTGGGCCTTAGATCAATCACCTTCACGGTTGGATGGCAGAATGTGGGAAAGAGTGAAGGGTTTTACTATGTGAAGGATGAACAACAATTCGGTGTAAAGCTGCCTCACGGACTGTGGGGAATAAGACAGCTCAAAGATTTTGTCAACTCAGAGCTTGACGGTATAATCAACCTCACAGTATCGCAGGCTACCGGGCTCGCAACAATGACCATCAGCCCTGATAATAAGGTAATGGTCTCCCCGGGGTTGGGTATTCAACTCGGTTTTAGAGAGACATACTCCTCAAATAAAGGAGTGTTTACCCCGGGTGAGTACGTCGGTGATAACCCGGTGGACTTCGCCTTCACGAAATCTCTCAAGGTGCACCTGGATCGGGTGAACACATCGTACAACACGGTAGACGGATCCCCCAGCACATTACTGAAAACTGTGCAAGCCAACGACTGTTTCTTTGGGGATACGGTGACCTTAGACTTCCCATGCCCAGAGATGAAAGTTTTGGAATCGGGACATATCCACGAATTTACGGTCTCTATTCTCGATGATCAAGCGAGAAAGTTGAATAACTATTACCCGATTTCGGTCGTTCTCGAAATTTCCAATTAATTAAACGCATGTTCGTAATAGAATTATCAATATTATTGAAAATGAGTATATACGGACCAGGTAGTTCTTCCAATTCCAATCGGGATTGGGTGACAGATTCAAAGAATTTGGAACCAGCCGAAGGGGGATTCGTCCCGACAGAGAGTGACTTGTTAACCACCGGAAGAACCAAGGCCCTGATCAATAAAACTATATCGAAGGCCACAAAAGGGATTCGCAGGAGTATAGCAGATGTTAGAGTAGAAGTGCTAACGGCGACTGCACAAGTAGGGAAAGAGGCCCGGGCGAAAATTGAGGGACTCAAAGAAGACCACCAGGAGGCTCTTACGGAGGCGTATAGGGTGTTGCGATCAGAGGACTCTCCCAACAGAGAAGCAGCACTTACTGAACTAGGTGAACAAATAACCAAATTTCGAAAAGAGGCCCGGTTGGGGATTGAGGGAGTCCGAACGGATATTGAGAAAGCCCGAGAAGACCACCAGGCGGCCCTTACGGAGGCGTATAGGGTGTTGCGCTCAGAGGACTCTCTCATCAGAGAAGCAGCACTTACTAAACTAGACGAAAAAATAATAGAATTTCAAAAAGAGACCCGGTTGGGGGTTGAGGGACTCAAAGAAGACCACCAGGCGGCCTTATGGAGGCTTATAGGGTGTTTCGCTTAGAAGACTCTCTCAACAGAGAAGCAGCACTTACTGAACTAGACGGAAAAATAACCGAATTTCGAAAGGAGGCCCGGTTGGGGGTTGAGGGGGTCCGAACGGGTGTTGATAAAGTCCGAGGAGACCACCAGGCGGCCCTTGCGGAGGCTTATGGGGTGTTGCGCTTAGAGGACTCTCTCAGCAGAGAAGTGGCGGTTGCTGAACTAGACGGAAAAATAACCGAAGTTTCCGATAACCTGAAACGTGATCGTAGAGCTGCGAACAATAACTGAATTTCAAAAAGAGGCCCGGTTGGGTGTTGAAAATGCCCTAGAAGGCCACCAGGCGACCATTACGGAGGTTTATGATCTAATTTGATTTTCCGAAGGTAGTGTTATTAACTTTGTTACGAAAATCGCTGACCCAGCGAGTTGTTCCACTATTGTCTCACTGTTAATTGAACTTAATTTGTAAATACTAATATATTGAAAATCATGAACGAATCACCGCTTCCAATTGTCAATACCACTCCATCAACACTGTATCCAATTGTCAATACCAATCCATAAACACTGTATCCAATTCGCGAAAGATGTTTAGTTCTAGTTTGGATAATATCGTCGTTATGCAGGATAGTTTAGTTAGCGAATGTAAAAATAGAAAAAGAATCGCTAAAAAATATAAGCGCGTTGCAAATTTAGCAGAGGCATCTAGTACGGTTCTGTCAAGTTTATCTGTAATGAGTGGTGCGGGGACTGCAGTAACGCTATCTACAATTGTAACAGTTCCAATTGCTGGGGTTTTGAGTGGAATTACAGTTGTATCTGGAATACTTTGTATGTTAATTAGTGTGGCTGGTCGAAAACTCGAGAAAAAATGTAGAAAACATGATAGAATATCCGTTCTCGCTAGGTCTAAGAAAAATAGCATCGACGTTATAGTGTCCAAAGTGTTGGCCGATAATGAAATATCAAATTTAGTTGTGGAAGAAATGAGGAGATATGAAGAATTAAAAAATGATATTAGAATCAAAGCGCGCGCCACCATGCCCAAGATTGAGAGTACTGATTGGGATAAATTGAGCGTAAAACTTGGAGATAAAGTCGGAGGAAATTTTACTGCACCACCATCCTGGAAATTATGATATTTTAGTAAATAATTTTTAAAAAATAATTTAAAATTTTTCTTAAAGTTATAAAATTAATTATATTGTTGCAGTAAACAATTTATTAATTAATTTTAGGAAAATTATTAACAATTTAAAAAAGAAAAAGAAAAAAAGTTTTAGGTCCCACCGAGGCTCGAACCCGCGCCAGCAAAACCCTTCTGGGCCCATCCCACTAAGCCTTCGCTTTAAATCTCTTCTCTCCCCTTTTTTAGGCTTAGTGGGATGTGTTACGCTCACATCTCCTCCACCCCATCATTGGACCGATACCGCGGACCCCTCCTCTTCATTACCTCCATCCGCTATAATGTGTAGAGCGGCCAGAGTGAAGTACATGTGACGAAACTTGTCTCAGCGCTGAGATATTATTGCCGGCGTCCCGACAATGAACTGTGTTTATTTCTCGTATATAAACCTAACTTTTGTTGGTGTAAATGTATGGTATAAGAGAGACAACTCTGTCAAGGACGACCCGTTTTAGAAGTACACAGTTGTCTAACTTGGCTCTGTATTCTATAGGTGGTCCGCACTTTTGATCTATTCAGTTTATACACTAGTGCGATTTCGGCATTTCGTTGGGTAGCTGAAACAAGGTAGCCGAAAACCTCCATACTTTTGGGACCGATTTTACAGTGTTTTAATGCTGTAGAAACACCGTGACTTATCAAAAACTACACATCAGATCGATTCTATCTTTCTAACTGACTTTCCGATTTTAATTATTACTAAACGATAATACTTGCGAGCACGTAATTCCTTTTTAACCATTTCATGAGTAGCCTGAGTTCCACCGCATGGTGGACATAGCAATGACTCGGCTTTGGTCCCTACCCCACAATGCCGACATGGGCGAGGCGAAACGGAACCTCTTCGCATCCATGCACGGTGATGTTTGCAATATTCGTAAATACCGGTGCGAAAACATATCTCGTGACTACCTGTCTTCAACCACGCACACTTAACTAGAACCATTATGTTATATATATACTGAGTATAACATAGGGATTCATATCTCTAATAGGGTGTATCTTCTCATGTCATAAACATATGGTCTCGTGGTTGCTGAACAATATTTTTCCATTCTTCTCATACATACCCGCCGAACAGTGGGGGAAATCCAAGTAGTATATAAGAGTCACCAATGATACCACCATGCGGTGGGGGGTACCGCGCGTAGCCGGTGCCTTCCAGAGGGTGGTGGTATCATTGTGACTCTTATATACTACTACTACTGTTATTATCACATTTCAAACAGTAGTTTACACAACAATATCGGTTAACTACACCATTCTGTTTTGTGGAGCGGCACTAGTTTACACCACTCTCCGTGTTTCGTTAATTGTTATTATCACATTTCAAACAGAAGTTCACAAAACAATATCGGTGAACTACACCACTCTGTTATGTGGAGCGGCACTAGTTTACACCATTCTCCGTGTTTCGTTGACTACTGTTATTATCACATTTCAAACAGTAGTTTACACAACAATATCGGTGAACTACACCATTCTGTTTTGTGGAGCGGCACTAGTTTACACCAATCTCCGTGTTTCGTTAATTGTTATTATCACATTTCAAACAGAAGTTCACAAAACAATATCGGTTAACTACACCACTCTGTTTTGTGGAGCGGCAATAGTTTACACCACTCTCCGTGTTTCGTTAACTACTGTTATTGTCACATTTCAAACAGTAGTTTACACAACAATATCGGTAAATTACACCTCTCTGTTTCGTGAAGCGGCTCTATGTATCACTGGACAGTGCGCGGCTTGCTTTAAAAAGGGGGGTGGACTATTTCTAAATACTTCACTACCGACCCTGCAATTCACACCAGTGTGTCTAAGTTTATGAATATTTCTTGACTTTGGGAGGCTTGACTACGTGTATGTTTTAGATCTAGAGTATTTCATAATTCTACGAAACTGCATGTTAGCTCCGGTTGATTTTGACATTTTGCAAAATGGCGCATGCTATGCTGTCTCGCCGGTACTGTTTCAGGTCAGAATTTAAGTTATTTTTCGGGCATTTGTAACGAAAATTTGAGGTGGTTATGACCCCGCTTTGGAAGCATTTTCATGAAATGGTGTGGTGTTACAAGTGGTAGAACAAGTCATAATAAAGGGCCTGTACCTCATATTGTCATGAAAACAAATCCAACAAATTCAGTCGTGTTGAAATTTTTGGCCAAAAGTACGTGGGTGGGGTAACTTTGTAAAATGTTAAATATACACATCTGGTGCGGTTACTGCATTTGCATTGTGGCGCGCGATTTGTATTTCATTTGCGAGTATTTTAAATATTTGTCACAAGAGACTCCTTAACTGATTGAGAGGCGGTGATTTTTATATGTCACCCGTCGCCCTCAGAAAAGCAGTGAATTTTGGCTATTTTCAACCGTCCCGTGTTTATACGGCAGCCTCTTACTAGTTAGAAAGTATATGCTCGTTGAATCAGGTTAAAAGCTCATGGATACGGTGAAAACCTGAGATAAATAGATCTTACATGCGTTATGATTTCTTTGGATATTCTGAAATTAGTCAACGAGTTTAATAAATATCATCTTAAATCAACTCATGTTATATCCTCTTTTAAATTATTGCATTTTGAAGCTCAATATTTACCTGACATATTTTTTGTAGCGTGCTCATTTTCATATTATTACACTTGTGTATTTTGATGTTTATTACACTGTGTTATTAAACTGTGAAAGCCCACGTCATTTTCAATGATTTTTCTTTAACAAACGGACAGATTTTGATGATATGTATCGCACCAAATACGATGGCATATGCGTTTTATGGGTGCTCTGAATGTTATTTACAATAATTTATAACTTTCACAAATAATCTACTACCGTTTATTTCTTACATTCACGTGCTCTAGTTTTTATTTACATTTACGGTAACCGATTCTTCGTCAAAATTACATAATTATGAGATTAAAGCCGCCTATGCAATAAAGGGCAACGTGTCGACCAATGAAAGCGCAACATTTCCACTCAATTAATCGCATATTGCGACGCTTTCGGCAATATCTATTAAATCAATTAAATGTTGCAATACTTGCAAAGCTATATTTATGACAGAGGTTCCGCCCTGTTGACGTAATTTCCTGTGACGCGCATCATGTCACCGCGTACACATGATCGATTCGTTGTACAACAGCCAATCACGTAATAGTATCTGAATTTGCAGGCACGTATGGGGTGGCGTTCCGTTCAAACGTAACATGAGCACGCGATAGGGCGTGGCAAACAATAAGTTAGTTATAGTTCACATATTGATTTTTTAATAAATAAATCTCTCGCTCGCTATAGCTGTCTACGAAATTTATTAAAAATTAAATATGTGAACTATAACTATTCCTTATTTCACAGGTACTAGATTTGTTTCAGTTATTGTTCACATATTGGCTATTTAAGGAATTAAATGCGAGGGAGCCATAGCGAACCGGACCACATCATTTAGTTCCTGTAAAAATCCAATGTGTGAACAATAACTGACTTATAGTTCAGCCAAGTGTACAATACAATGACCCATCCGAGTATTGATTTTCCATTTCCTGTCCAACAGTTAATCATTAAATCTGGTGATATATAACTTATTGGGTTATACATGTACATTGTTATATGTGAAATAAGTGGAGCCCACTACTGTCCAGCGATTGGCTTAGAAAGTACGGTTAACTATAATGTACATTAGATGGATGGATGGTTTTTCATCCGTAAAATATTGTTAACCCAGTGTGACGTTACTCACATGCGTGCCCACGTCATAGAAGTCGCCGGTATCGTCAACGAACGTATACACGTCACTCGAGGCAATTATACAGGCTTCTGAAACATTCACACTAGGTCGCTCATTTCATCCATTACGACACTACTGTCTGTTCCACGTTTTTCTACCGACCTACCTTTCGCTATTAAACGCATTAAATCTAAATAATAGCTAAAAAAAACAAAAACATTTGATAAAATTGCATCAAATATTGATTGTAATGCCAAAATAAAACACACAACTATTTTCCTGTATATATATATATATACAGATGGGAATTTTACATGGGGGAAAAGGATGTGGAGGAGCAGGATTGGGGGGGGGGGGGGGGCTAAAAGAAAACATAAAAAAAGACAATTGATTACGAAAGCTGGCTTGATTGGAAATGCCACCGCTGTTGAGCTTTCATGAATACAACAGCAATCACTGAGTGAAAGATTGGAGAAAATATAATTTCAGAGCCAAAAAAGGGGCATAACTGCGGATGGATCGGTTGGACAGGGAAAATGTTATGTTACGCATACCTGCACTGGATGGTTGGAATGTATACCAAGTAAGAAGAGAAACGACCGAAACTTGTAGAAGTAGTTCGCCGGACAAGGAAAATATGTTCGAAAAAGGGACATAACTCTGGATATATCAGTGACACAGCGAACACCTTTCTTTAAGCACTCTTGCACTTGATGGTAGGGTTGTATATCGAATATCACGAAAATAATCCCAAAACTGTAGAAGTAGTTGGCCGGACAAGGAAAAAATAATATTTTCAGAGTCGAAAAAGGGGCATATCTGAGAGTTGCTTTCTGTGAAATCTGAGACCCATGCAGTGCCTAATTATTATTGCGTACGTCTTTTTTGTTATTATAGGTTTGTTGTTTGTTCGCAGAAGCGACATATGTTTTGTAACTTGATTTCTACTCTCGTTTTAATGAAACTGCCATCATGTTACTGTTATCGATTTTATATTTACAAAGTACGTTTGTGACCAGTGTAGACCTTGATTAGGCTGCGTATCTTATAATTAAGTCTATCTAAGCCGAACATACTGGGAATTCAATACATAGGTTGTCATTTATCTGACACTTTTAAAGTTTGAGGTACCTTCTGATAAAATGGTATGTCGTCCTATGGAAATAATAATAATATTTCCGAATTTTGGTGTGACAAATATTGTGTGTACTTGCCGCGCGATGCGCTGGTAAACAAACCATTGCATATGTATCCGGTTTATGGAGGTTCCCCTGTACAGCAGGTATTGTCGCATTACACGAATTTCTGGCACGTAGTGCAGATGAAAGTGAAACGTTAGCCATTTGTCCAATTGAAACAAATAATCACTGAGCACAGCTGGAAACCGTATGGTCAGTTTGCAAGCAGCGGGCAAGTGGCACGGTGCTAATTTCACAATCGGATACTTTATACACCGATAATCTATTCCGGAAGAGACATTAGCTACGGCAATTGATAGGGTTTACCGCTGTATGGAAAGCGGAAGGCTGAATGTTCCAAAGTTTACCCATTCTAATGCTACACTTGCACAGTTTAAAACAAAAAATGATCAGTCATCGTTTATCGTTTATAAAAAGAAATGTTTATTATCAGAAATATTTAGCCGCATACGGTGTATACGAGCATAGTAGTGTATAGTCGTGGTAATAAGCCAAGCAACGGATTCGAAACCGTATTTAACCTGTAAGGTATGGAGAAAACCCCAAATGAGAACTGAATATCTACGAAAAACTATAATATATTCAGTTTGATATTAGAACACGAGTCCCCAGTGACATTGAACTCGGTGCACATTATATACGTGTATTCATGTCCGTATCCATAGTAAACAGGCAGCGGCGCAATTCAAATGTTAAAGTGTTTTGTGAAATAGTGTAGTAGAAATTATAGTATATAACCAGAAACTACCGCCGCTGAATCGGCGTCCTGCTGCTAGTGATCAGTCATATTAAACGTTTCTATTATTTTAGATGCCATGGCGCGTGTTGTAATAAACTGAACAGCGATTTGAAAGCGGCCGCTAGATAATGTTATAGATGAAATAATACAGAAATAAGCATTAATTAAATCTGCATAGCATGCAATATTAATGTGATAACATAATAAACAACTGCAGAAGAAAAGTAAACAGTCAGTTTGATATGTATATGTATAAACTGTCCCAGCTGGTAATAACGGTTAAATAACGGGTAAATCAGTGAGCGCCTATAATTACATCATACTCTTGTGGTCATACGAATATCTAATAATGAATGAACATTATTGTCAAAATACATGTATGTATTTGTTGTCGGACCTCTAAGTATGCCACGATTGTAAATCTAATTTAGGAATGTAGTATGTGACAATATGGATGTTCATTTGTATAAAACAGTGAAATAAATATATACCTTGTATTTTAGCAATGAATATGTTGTTTACTCATATGATATCATATCAAGATGTATGTACATCATACATGCATGTATTAGTTGGTCTTATGTATTATGGCATATGTATTATTAAGCATATATATCAAGAGTCTGAATGACAATAAATGTGATTTGGCCATGCGAAATGGTGTTTCGTTACTAAGTAATGCATGTGTACAATATGAAGATATTAGCTGTAGGCAAACAGAAATTATAGGTGATTTGAGAAACTCTTACAAAACTTTCAAAACATAAACAGACAGACATTACAACTATTTTCCTGTTCTGTTGTATCCCTGTCTATGTACATCTGAGACCCAGTGCCTTTATGCACGTTAATACAGGGCTAACGTGATTCTCTCTGGAGATCTGAAAGATTGCAGTTGTATAACTGTTTAATTATCCCAATGATCAAATCATGTGATCTGATTACAAAGTGGCTTTTAGATCATATGATCTGACCATTGGTCAATTGAGCAGCTATAGCTATCTGACATCTAGCAACAACCCATGTGGTTTCACAGTTTTATGTATTGCGAGCAACTGGTGTAAAACAAATAAGCACTCCAAGAAATGAGGTGTGATTTGAGAACAAGAACACACATTAAGATAATAGATAACTCTAAACTGAAGCCACCATAATTAAGAATACAAATCTGTTTGGGTGTCCGGTTTGGAGAGGTTCTACTGTATATTCAATTGCAGTTTATTTAGGATACATTTTTATGAAAAATATTGTTATATCCTGTTTATTTCAAAATAGAAGTATAATGTATGGTGATACCATTTATTTGAACCATCTCAGTGGAATATTTCAAATGAGTGGTGCTAACACACCATGATTATATATCATGGATATCGATGTGTAGAATATTGCATTACCTGTATGTGGGGTCCTTCAAGTCATTGGGTCTCAGATATGCCCAAAACGTGATGAAGCGGATTACTGTCTGTTCCACATGTTTACAAATGGCCAATTAATTATTTTATGGCTTTCTGAACGATGGTAGGCAGCAAACATCATTCGACGGTGGAAAATTCGAATTAAGCCGCAAAACATTATTCACAGTTTCAAAGCAGATGGCAAGTTCAGTTTTCATGAACTACTTTCTCCGTAAGAATTTCCTGTTTTTCGTTGCTTGTTTTAGCATTAGTAATGGTAAGGGACGTACATGTGTACATCATAAAATATACTGAACACCATAAATATCACATCAATTCTACTAAACTGGAATATTTGTATAGCAATAATGCAATGATGTTCTCGCCATATTTTATAGCGCAATATCAGCTGATGGCAATCTGCATATCAAGCTTGCAATCCATGCGGTATTAACGGTTTATGCATGTAGTGTTTATTAAACGGATGCATGGACGTCGTAGCAATCGGTGCATCTTTATAAATGCAAGCATAATCGCCAATAATTAAAATTGATATACATGTACATGTTCAACGTCACAACATCATTGGTTTGTCGCGCCATTACGCGGCACATACAGGATACATTTTATTGAGCAATACACATGTATTTTTACTAGGTTAGCTCTCTTGGAGATTGTTTTATTTTGGATTGCGGATGGCAGCTTACCTTTGTCCAAACTGTAGATCCCGATGAGCCGGCTCATCAGGACCTACGCCATTCATTTACAATTTGCATTTGAGATACATGCCACATGACCCTGGTGAATTCATGTGGTATGTATCTCAAATGTAATCCTATTGTATTGCGCGTAACCAACTCGGAAACACTGAGTTGAATTATCACTAAAAATGAAATTGTGCGTGTGAAGACGTGGTAAACTTAGGTTCATAAACAGGGTCTCTATGATTATGCGAAACGAAATACACGACTGTGTATTCAATTTCCGAATAGTTAAAGCATAATCTGCGAGTTAAACATCAGATACCGTCAATCTCGTGTTATGAACGCTTCAAGTAACAAACACGCACGAATACAGATACTATCGATTTATAACGAGGTGGAACATAATGCATGTTATTTGTGTGTGTGTTTTTATCACATGTTCATTCTAGTGGGAGGCGTGTAAATAATGGAAAGCAAATACTCAAGTATTGCCGATTCAACCTGGCTAACTTCAAACGAGCCGCTTCAAACAAACATTGCAAGGTCAATATCACGCATCGTCAATCGAATGAAATCAATTTAGTGATTGGAACAAATATAATTTTTGTGTAAATAATTGACTGGATAATAGTATACCTGTACATATGCCACGGTGTTTTTCAGCATTGCTTGTTGGTCACTCAGTGTCGCACCCGCTTGTGGACAACGTGATATAGTCGGAACATTGGCGTACGTCCTTCAGTCCGTCCGTCCGTCCGTCCGAGTTTGTGTTAGTACTTTTAACTACACTATATCGTTGAAACCGCTTCACATATTAACTTCACATGAGTGTTTATCATGATTCATATTGTCATTCTACACCACACCCGTGCGGCCCATGTGCCCAATGTCAAGGTCAAAATACTTCGAAATTTACCTTAAAGTTGTTTATGCCCCCGCCGAATGGTGAGGGGGAATATAGTGTTACCGGCGTCCGTCCGTCCGTGCTTCCGTCCCGAAACCTGAACACTCGGTAAATGTCTTAAAAATGATGTATGCTTGCACGCATCTGCTTGATATTTCACACACACAATGCTCTAATGGTATACATGGTCCTCTACCACCATGTGCTCACATACTTGGTTTCTTTAGTATTTCATTTCCATTGCTTACAAGTTTGCCTGATTCGAAACCTTAACTCTCGTGTAAATGTCTTATAAGTTCCGTTTCTTTGCACGGATCTGCTTAATATTTCACTCACGCATTACTCTAATAGTCCTCTACCACCTTGTGAATCCACGATCTGCCCACCCCTGCTAAGCACAGGGTCAAGGTCACATACTTGATGCGTTCGAAAACCTTAACGCTCGGGTAGATGTCTTATAATTTATGTTTTCTTGCATTCATCTGCTTGATATTTCACACACGCATTGCTCTAATGGTCCGCTACCGCCCTATGAAAAATCCACGATTGTCTTGACGCCGCTAAGCCCAGGATAAAGGTAAAATACTTGGTGCGTTCGAAACTCGGGTACGTGTCTTATAATGTCAGTTTCCTTGCATGTATCTGTTTGATATGTCACACACACCCATTGCCATGATGGGCTACTACATGCTGTGATAAATACACACTTCTCTGGTCCACTATGTTTTTAAGTGTGCCTCGTTTTCTTTGGCTGCCATGTGCCGACAGGCCACATTTCTAGTTCGGATTTATGTTAAAGATTTTAAGAACACTATTTCTCCGCTTAACCAATTCACTCAAAACACTACATGTGTGTTTATCATCATCCATATACCATTATATGCCCAACGCGTGCTGCCCCTGTGCCAATGTCAAGGCAAAATTACATTGAAATTTACATTTGGATTTAGGTTTAACGTTTTTAAGAACATTATATCTCTGAAACCGCTTCGCCAATTCACTTGAAACGTCACATTTGTGTTTATCCATATTTTCATTCTATGCCCAACCCGTGCGGCCCCTGTGCCCAATGTCAAGGTCAAATTACTTTGAAATTGACTTTGGCGTTTTCAAGACAATTTGGTTAAAAGTTGTTATGTTCAGTGTATTTTTATATAATCGATAATATGTGTACGGGTTAAAGCTTTTTGGCATTAAACATGCCTCGGCGGGAGCAACATGCGGGGCCCGGCCATCCAGTGTTATAGTTCTTGATTAATAAGCTCTACTGTTCAAACGTCACCGGGAATACGTGACGTACGACAGATAGCGTTGTTTCTAATTGCTTAGCGCGATCACGAAAAATTCCCGCGGTGGGAGATGCAAACACTGCCAGTTTCCCATCTGTCTACAGCTACACAGGCGGTTATGGGTGCACCTATGGCGCTGTTTATTTTGTAATGATAAATGGCCTACGGCGTGAGACTAATTGTCCCACTGAAACCATTATCGCGCCAGTATTTCCAAAATATGACGAAACGTTTGCCGCAAGCAGGTTACCGCGGCATCGGGTGAATTAATAATTGATACCCGTGGTGACGTTGGGGTTACTTAATATTTGTCTTACTTTTACTTTATGTATTCAATTCAGTTCAATTCAATTTATTACACTCAATCCACTTTACATGGATTCATGAGGTATATGTGAAAACAATGTAATATTAAATGAGGCTGAAACATGAATATCATTATCGTAACACAAATAAAATAAATGTTTTAGCCGTGTTTGTAGTTTGTTACAATTCCGTAGAATTTTCATGGAATAACCTTGGATGGGGGAATTTTCTCGGATATATTCCCCACCTTCCCGGGGGAGGATTTCGAGGTTATTTCTAGGAAATTTTCCCTCCTAATACACTTTAGACTAAATGGTGAACAGTGCAGCTCCTGGTCAGAATGCACAAATAAAAAGCCACCATACAGATTTACAAAAAACAACAACAAGATGACACTGTCGGGCAACAGCTGCAATGTTATTAATCAATTGAATATTTTTCCAGTATCATTAATTATCACAACCAAATGTGTGTCTTTCATTACATACCAGTAGGCGGCTGTTGTCAATTTAGAGATTCTAAACCGCTTAATGTCAAAATATGTAAGAAAAATAATATATAGACTGATAATACATATCATGTTGTAGGTGAAGAATGGTGAAGAATGGTGAAGAATGTGAACAACAAGGAACAAGTAAACTACGGAAAGTGACCAACGAGGTGGTAAGTATATACGGCATGTGCTGTTGCACTCCACTATCATTCAGGGTCAGTGTGATTGTGTAGAAATGTTGGAACTTAGGGCCTGATGGTTATCTCGGATGGAAAATAAATGATGATATATTTAGTTCTGAACCCAAGCCTCTCATTTATCACGTGCACCATGTTATCTGCTCATATTTACTGGGTAACTTTATATGGACTCTTCGCTCTCATTTGAGTGTATTGTTTTATATCCGTGGCATGGAAATACAATCAGTCAAATTCAAAATTACTTTACCATGGTTCTTGGAAATACATACATGTGTCTATCAATATTTTACATGATTTGCACACTAAACAGTTTCAAGATAATGTGTATTTGTAAATAATAAGCTGGCTGCCATAATTTGAAAACAAAATCATAATACAACTAGTTATTTCTTCCAATCTGGTTGATGCACGTTTTCTCCTCTGTTGCCAAGTAAGTCTCATGAAACAAAAACACGACGACGCTATCCATGTTCCAGATGTACGGTTCCTAGATTTGTCTACGAGACGGAAAATGCCACGCATGGGTGCTAAAGAATACAAGCGTGTAATTCCTTGTTTGAAACAATCACATTATTTATGTGTAAAAACAGTGTTAATAAATCCAGTCCTTAAATTATTAAAATGATATTAAAATGTTCGTAAGTGAAACTTTAGGATCGTCTGGAAATTTAAGTTCATGGATTTACATTTATTGAGCATATGCAGCCTATTCTCCATAAATGTAAATTCAATAATTGTTTACAAGAAAAAATTGTTAATGTGACATTTACAGACTATACTAATTTTGCACTTACGAACATTTTAGTCGTAAGAAGCTATGTGAAACGGCCCCCAGGTCTGGTACCATTATGTAACAATACATGCTATTCAATTTGTTATTACATGGTTGTTTCGATTCCAGAAAAGATTCAGAATTGGCAATATAGTGTTTGCACTATACAAGAAAGACGGAAAGGCATATCCAGCTATCATCAATCAAGTACAAGGAAACGGTTAGTAAAGCAGCGTGGAAACATATCGATATGTGACTGTGACTGGATGACTATGACTTATGCGAATGGTCGTTCGTGTAGTCTGTATCCGATATAGGTCAACTGGCTAATATTATTTTATATACTTTGTTAAAAGCATGGGGTTTCATTGACTTATATTATGGCTTACTGATCCATAGACTGGTCAATCTGTTTGGAATACACAGTCTAATCAGAATCGGCACATGTCCGTAAACCCTATCACTCCGGCAACGATCACTTATTGCCAATAACAGAAGGAAATACAAACACGTAAGTGTGTTGTTGGGTTTTGCAGCAATTACTTGCAGAGAATCATGTATATGTCACATTGTTCCCATGTTACTATATACTGGTCAACGGTGTAATATTGCATATGTATATGTAGGCTCATTGATTTAATTCTGTTTTATTTTATTGTATGTATTTCTATTAACCTTAATTGCATATATCAGTTGTGAGCAAGCATGATATTATAATAAGAATTTGTGCTTCCATAATCGTCCAATGTATTCGTGGCTACAAACCATCATATTGTTAAATAATAACACATATCGACTGGCAATATAGCCATCTATTCTGACTAACTATAATATGCCCGACACACGGATTTTTATTTATAATAGATAACCACGTGAAGGCGAAACCCCTAGACGGTCGCTATTCGAACAAACGAAAACATTGTGATTACCACTGTATGCTTGTCTGCTTTATGTGGTACATGTATTGCTGACTACAGGTTGGTCTACCCAGTCTCATCTGTCTCAGATCCGTACGTGTTCATACATATACGTGTATACTATTACTATTTGCAGGATACTTGGTGACATTAGACGAGGATGGCATTCGCCAAAGAGTGGCCAATGACGAGATCTATGATTGGGATATGAGCGTTGAAATAGCAAAGTGACGTTGAAACTTTAAAATAACGACACGAACAGCCGACGGTCAAATATATTCTCGTGATACAACCAGTCACTAACAGGGAACAAATTGAACTATTTCAATCATGCGTGCGTTTAACGATATGTGTGTAACACCAACAATTACACCAGATGAAAGAAGAATATTTCCTCTACTAGTGTGGCACAATGTATTTATTGTTTGTTGTACTTTACAGTAAAGCCAATATGGCGAAACCTATATGTGACAGGTACATTAACAAATCACGTGATTTTGAAGTCAGCATGTGCACTGTATTATTGTAGATTTATATCATATTCACGGTGTTGTAAGGAACTTATTTTCTAATTTTTTAACTAATCTAGTAATGTTCAAAAACATATATATTGTTTTCTACGATCATTTTCCAATCTATATAGCCAGGTTTTGGAGTCAATTAACATTTGACTGAATTTTACGAAATAGAAAAACGGCTCATTCTTAAGGTTTTGGGTAAAATTTAATATTATCAACCAAAATGTTGTTTTTGCATATATAGTCGTAATAGTTGGGCAGGTTTCATGACACAGACAATAGTATAGTATTTGACAAACAATAGTCAGGCATATGGGAAATATTTCAGATATTGTTCTGGCACAAATACTTTTTTCTGCTGATGACTTACAGGTGGCATTTTGCGAATCAGATAGGTCTATAGCAAGATGTCTGTTAGCAAGTATCGATACAGTAGTGATGTGACACGTTTTCAATATATATGCGATAACCCTCGTACATGTATAAAGTTACAAATCGTAATGGTAAACTGCATATAATCCCTGGCAATCAATCTGCCTGGCTATGGGGTGCCGTTTTGGACTTTAATAGCACTTTGTGATATCACCCTTTCAAATATCTGTTATCACCTATTCAGATCCGAATGCGTGATATCACCAATTCGAAATGAATAGTTGATATCACCCTTTTAAATAGGTGGTATCATCCTTTCGAATCGGTGATATCATGTATTCGAATCGGGGATATCACCGATTAAAAAAGAATGGGTGATCTCACGTATTCGAATACAATATATCACCCATTCGAATGAGCGATATCACCTATTCGAAAGTGTGATATCACCCATGAATTCTGAATTGTGGATAGGTGATATCACCGATTCGAATGGGTGATATTACAAAGTGCTATTAAAGTCCAAAACAGCGCACCATAACCCATTCGTATCGAAATGGTGATATCATTGATTCGAATTGGTGATATCATCGATTCGAATACACGATATCACATATTTGAATGAGTAATATCACCTATTCGAAAGGGTGATATCTCCCATTCATTATGAATTCGTGATATCATCCTTTCGAATAGGAGATAATCACCCATTCGCATGGGTGATTTCACAAAGTGCTATTAAAGTCCAAAACGGCGCCCCATACCTGGCACAGAAAATAACATTCTCATAAAGTAAAAGTCGTTTATGTTGGGAGCCATCACATATAAAACTGTTAAAGTAGTAAAGATACTGTGTCTCCTATTATATTTAACATTGTAAGCGGGTGGTTGGTTGGGAACATGCGAATGGTAACTATAACGATGGGTTCCATCCTTACCGGAATCTCGATATCCCTGGTTTGGTCCCCAGGTACATTTTAATGCCTGCTTTCATGTTACTGGTTTGTCGGATGAGACTTTAAACTGTGGTCCCGTCTCTATATGGCATTAGCTCTTGCTGGGACTTTAAACAGTGGTCCCGTCTCTATATGGCATTATCTCTTGCTGGGACGTTAAACCAATTCACTTTCACTTTTTCATGTTACTTAAGAGTTGAATCTGGTTTAATACCATTATGAAATTAGTAGGATTAGTAATAATCCTATTACTTTTAGGGAGGTGGGCTAAGCCGTTTTGGTGTGTATCTGTAACCAAATCAGGTTATTATAATGTCAGGGCTGAATATATATATTGTTTCATCTGCAAATATCCAATACTGATTTTAGAATTGTCAGGTGAAATATGGTATTCGAACCAGTAAACCCGGCCTAATACACGTACAGTATATAACGAACCATTTGATCTTCTATCTAAGAACATGCGCAATATCTTATGAAAAATATTTACAAAATTTACGGTATTTTCCCTGTCGAAAGTTGACGAAATTTGCACAGCCTTCCACATTGTCTATGGAAATTTCGTTATCTTTCGACGTCATTTACAGAAAATATCAAAGTTTCTGTAAATAAATGTCATGAAAAATGTTCTTAGGTACAAAATTCACATGACGTATATCATATGGCGTTAGCTGTTGACAGGCCGTTACAGATCAGTAAATAAATTAATTCACATTTTCAATTCGTGGTCATGTGTTTTGTGGAATGCAACTGGCCTATAAACAGGATATGCAGAGCTTTGTATTTTATCATAACAAAGTAGTGCTTTGTTGAATACTATTACAAACTGAAATGTAATGGATGTCCGGTATACCTGTGCCATTAAAAAGAGACAATGTTAGAAACTAACATGCCAAGTAATTGTAGAATATTCGTATTATATTTACACATATAGGAATCAATGAATTGCATTCTCTTCGGATCTTAGAAGTTCTAAAGATACACATACTACTTTGGTACATTTTAAATAAGTTGTTTAGTTGATGCTTTTCATAGTGACAGGGAATATTACGGTTTATGAAAATTTTCATAGTGAGAGGGATGTTACGGTTTATGAAAATGTTCATAGTGAGACGAATTGTACGGTTTATGAAAATTTTCATAGCGAGAGCGATGTTACGGTTTATTAAAATGTTCATAGTGAGAGGAATTGTACGGTTTATGAAAATTTTCATAGCGAGAGCGATCGTACATTTTATGAACTTTTCATAGTGAGAGCAATTGTACGGCTTAAGACATTTTTCATAGTGAGAGCGATTGTACGGTTTAAGAAATTTTCATAGTTAAAGGGATAGTACGGCTTAAGAAAATTTTCATAGTGAGAGGGAATATTACAGTTTATGAAAATTTTCATAGCGAGAGCGATTGTACGGTTTAAAAAGATTTTCATAGTGAGAGGGAATATTACGGCTTATGAAAATATTGATAGTGAGAGGGAATATTACAGTTTATGAAAATTTTCATAGCGAGAGCGATTGTACGGTTTAAAAAGATTTTCATAGTGAGACGGAATATTACGGCTTATGAAAATTTTCATAGTGAGAGGGAATATGACGGTCTATGAAAATTTTCATAGTGAGAGGGCATATTACTGTCCTTATGAAAATTTTCCTTGTGAGAGGGAATATGACGGTCTATGAAAATGTTCATAGTGAGAGGGCATATTACTGTCCTTATGAAAATTTTCATAGTGAGAGGAAATATGACGGTCTATGAAAATGTTCATAGTGAGAGGGAATATTACGGCTTATGACAGTTTTCATAGTGAGAGTGAATATGACGGTTTATGAAAATCTTCATAGTGAGAGTTGATAGTGGGACGTAGTTAAGATTCTTTTTCATAGTGAGAGGGAAGGGATACGGTAGAAAATTTTCATATGAGGGAGGGTATGAACCTTAATGAAAATTTTCATAGTGATAGGGTATATCGGCTATGAAAATTTTCATATGAGAGGGAATATTACGGTTTTCTAACTAACATTTTCATAGCGAGAGGGAATATGACGGTTTATGAAAATTTTCATAGTGAGATCGATTGTACGGCTTATGATAATTTTCATAGTGACAGTACGGTTTATGAAAATTTTCATAATGACTACTGTTTTTCTCAGAACAATGTTATGAAAATTTTCATAGTGAGAGGAAATATGACGGTCTATGAAAATTTTCATAGTAAGAGGGAATATTACGGTCTATGAAAATTTTCATAGTGAGAGGGAATATGACGGTTTATGAAAATTGTCATTGTGAGATCGATTGTACGGCTTATGATAATTTTCATAGTGATAGTACGGTTTATGAACATTTTAATAATGACTATTGTTTTTCTCAGAACAATGTTATGAAAATTTTCATAGTGACTTCAATATGTGAGTTGCACTGGTGATTGCTGAGTAATTTTCATAGTCAAGTGCAGTCTGAATTTTTCATAACCCTCCTTATGCATATGGGGTCGCTATTTTGAGCAATTGGATTTGCTCAAACAAAACTGGAGCCTGTTATCTGCGGATTAAGCAGACAGACCTACGGACAGGATAAAAAATATATGCCACCGAAAACAATCGTTGCGGTGGCATAAAAATGTATTTATGAAAAAGTAGAAAAAGTACTTCCGTTTAAATATTTTTTTTAATTTCCCAAAAATTCGTCGGCAGCAAAACAGACAGCAGTTAGATGACAAGGACGGCGTAACGGGAGGCACGATAGGTTCGTACGTACCCCTTGTTTGAAGCAGTATTTGTCTTGTATAAATGAGACACGCCATGTGATTTTCTACCTTCGGACATCTGCGTAATTTCATGAAATGCGTTTACAAAATGTACAATATATTCCGTAAATGGCGTCAAAAGTTGACAAAAGTCTGAACATTTTGCTGATACAAAATCACCTGGCGTGTCTCAAATGAGATCGAAGGTACCCATTGTATGTGCATGAATGAACATACATGATAGTATTCAATTGG
Organism: Conchocele bisecta; assembly: GCA_029237695.1. Lineage (NCBI taxonomy): Eukaryota > Metazoa > Mollusca > Bivalvia > Lucinida > Thyasiridae > Conchocele > Conchocele bisecta. The sequence goes on along the minus strand of CM055271.1, from coordinate 19,897,950 downwards.
CATACTACAATGTAAACTGTGACAACACACAGTCAGGCGATGCCTAACATATTGTGATATGCCAATTTTCATAAATACGCTTCTTAAATTGACCCAAAACTCGCTGCCCAGGAGCTTGTTGTTGTCCAAACTTACCCGAATGCAGCAGTTGGCTTCTGGAAATCCAACACCTTCCAAGGCTGTGAAGTAACCGCAATTTGTAAGGGGTCCAGAGGCCCTGGACCCCTTGCATATTTCGGTAGCTTCACAGCAGAAAGTTGAACACACTCAGATAACGAAAAAAATAAAATACAACCACAATTAAATGTGCATATATATGGTTAACTAATCGCCACAAAAAACGGTATTCACAAAACAATATACGTTACAGCGTTATTGCCAGAAATGCCGTCACACCAGTGATATTTCGAAACATTAGTAGCTGGTTTCTCTGTAGCGAATATCAAGTGTAAAGACTGCTATGAACATGAAATCCAATTTGAATTAAATAAATAGATTATATTGAATTAAATTGAATACAGTAGAACCTCACTATCCGGACACCTTTGGAAGTCCCCAAGGTGTCCGGTGTATAGAGGTTCCACTGTAATATGCCTGCCGAGGCATTTGACCGTAACATAATCATGGACATGCTAATGTACATCATGTACATGTAAGCATCACAACAACCGTCACAGAAGTGCCTGCTTGAAACACGAAGAAAGTCAAGGTTGAAGAAAGCTTTTGATTTAAAAAATGGCTAAGTGTTTTCAACCATGTGAATGTGAAACATGTCAAGCTCATGTTAATGGCGGCATGAGTGTCCAAATATTTAAGCAACATAATAGTAGCACTACATTAGCCCCACGCGACGTCGCGCAACATGTTGATTTCTAAGTTTGTTTGACTTCATTAATCTCCATGACGTTGTCAATAACGTCACGTTATTGACCGGCAATGTCGCTGTTCTATGAATTGCGACAACATGACGTAAATTAATATGGGTCTTAATTCGCAATTTCAACCAGCCGGTTTCGTTTCCATTGACGGGTCACAAATAACAAGTATGCACAGGGCATAGGACCACGTGCTTATGTACCATGTGACGTTTATTTTGACGTCATTTTATTCATATTTTCTTTAAATTATTTTCAACAAGTAAACGGATTTTGGTGTTACACCCGTCATGCCAGATCGTTACCAGGCTCAATGAGTGTTATTTGATCTGGATCTACATTGGTCACAGATCCATTTGTCCATTCACGGCCACGATTGTGTATTAAAATCCGCTCTGACGTCGTGCATTACGTCATGCCTTGTGACCACCTGGCGTGCCATGATGAGTGAGCTCACCTGCGTTCTTTCGACATATTGAGAAGCCAGTTACCCACTCGCCCAAGTCGCAGCCGTTGGTGAATCCGTCCAGCCTTTCGCCAGTACCACTTGACAGATGGTAACCCGTCTTGCAGTGAGCATTGACCTGACAAATAGAGTAACGTCTTTGGTTTGTTTACACATGGCAGTTTTCTTTAAAATATCTTGCGCTCACGTTTGCAGCACGTTTGTCAGAAAACCAGGGTGTGTGGTTTCTGTGCGTGTCTACACTTAGCTGCTGTTTGTGGTGTTCGTGGATTATTTGTTTTTATTTCTATGGCTGGTAACCATTTTACCATCCCTATGATGCGTTATTCATTTGTAGCCAAATATCCATGTCTCATTGAGATTTTGGTGAGAGCATGATATTCTGTTATTACATAACATCAGCGAATATAGAGTAGTACATGTTATATACGCTGAGGCGATATCACATATTGTCTACATGTATCTACGCATTTACATGTAGTTAGCCGAAATGACTACAGAGAAATGAACACACTTTCTCTAACGGAACTTGGGAACGTACAGCCCTGGTCGTGTAGCGAATGTATATGTCCTGCTGACGGCGCCTTGATCACCGATATACTTTAGCTACATTTCTTTCTCCGTGTTTATTGGTCTCCTTTGGTATATTTACAGTTATTTATATATACCTGTACTGCTAATATATGTACTTAATTGCAAAATGTACATGTGTCCGAATTATAATGCAACCTCCCTCAACCGAACACCCTGGGGAACGTCCCAGTGCGATCCATTTAAGGCGCTACCATTGTCTTATTTGTATATGTATTCCAGGGCCTATATTACTGAAATGTAATGCAACCCTCTCTCGGTTGGCGTGAAATGGGATTCCATTGGCGTATTTGCATTATGTATTACAGTGCCTATATAACCTAATTACGATACAACATCGCTAAACTGGACGCCCTATGCGAAACTCCCAGGGTGTCTGGTTTAGAGAGGTTCCATTGTCGTATGTGCCTACCTCGGTTCCATGTCGCATAAACTTCCAGTTAACTGGTTGGCAATTTGCTGTCAGCATCATGTGACCGGAAGTCTTGGGGAGTCGGCATCTCTCTGAAGTACGAGGGGTATTCATAAAGTTCCGAGAACTTTCTTGATAAACAAATTCTCCTATCATATATCGACACTATATTACCGACGTTTATCTTACAGTGAAATGGGATATACGTATACTCCTACTAGTAATGAACATTTATCTATCATACATGTGCAATGGCTTTTCTTGTGAAAAAAGATTTTAGAAAAATGCTTAGATTACTAGTTTAAATTATCATAAATAAACTAAATATAATTTAATTCGAAACCATTGGTATCTGAACAAAATATTGTATTTCAGGATTATAAACATTTTATTTCAGGTGATCCATATGTACTATTCCGTTCTGAAATACGAGCAAGACCTATAATACAAGTAGTTATACTAATCTGTTTCATCTCTTATGCATATCTATGACCAAAAACAATGTAACGCAATATCAAGATTATCGCACCGTTTCACTAAGCGGGGGCTACTAAGGGAATGGGATCACACGGTCTATTGTTTACACTGGATTAATGGCGGCCAGAGGTCTCAGGTAAATCTTATTTTTCAATAATACGACTGTGGTTTCTTCCTTTTAGTGATGACCATGTTCCAGCAGTTAACACTTATTTAGCAGCATTACTTATGTAGTTAGTCTGAACATTCTGCAGAGAAATTTGAATTGGACGGAATCGAGCATTGTTTAATGTTTAAACTTAGTCCGGTTCATATGCACAGGTCAAAATTTGAACTGAAAATGACGCTTTGTGTGACAGAAATCCGTACGCGGACGAATAAAAAAAATATTTTGTTATAAATATCTCATATAGCGAAACAGCGGTAGCATCTACTGTTTTAATAATATGCATACATATTGTAATTAATGTATAATAGTGATATACTTATGAATAATATACGATACTATGGTTTATACTCCAGCACTATGTTTTAAGGCTGTGTGATTTGCCTCAATATAAGCTGGATTAATTAATACGTATATTCATGCACTTCATGAGAACAACAATACATTTAAAATATACAAATATTGCTTAAAGCGGTACCGATATGATACATTTTAATAATATAAATATTGAAGATATACATTACAATCGCTTACAACGTAAGTTATTGATCGAAAATAGTCACTGCATCGTGACCTATTTGACCGCATTACCTATTGCGCGGGTACCTCATCAAACCCCCTGTTTACATAGGTAACTGGGGATATAGTGAGGTACGCTTGCTAATACAATGTTTGCGTAATGCTATCCGCCAAGAAGATGATCATATACTCCCCGTCTACTAAAGTGGTATCTGGAGCACGGTCTGGTGATCAACGCGGTACATAGGGTGATAGATTACACACCTGGCAAACCGTTCCAATGGTTCGTTAAAGAGGTCACTGCCGCCAGACGAACGGGGGACGTCGCCAAGAGCAAGGCAATGTTGGCAGAAATATTCAAACTGGTCGGCAACGCGTGTTGTGGCAAACTGATAGAAGCTCAAGAGAGACACCTGAACACAACTTATACGAATGATGAAAAGACTGTCGACCGGGCAATGAGGTCGGCGTGGTTCGAAGACCTGGAGGAAATTGGTGAGGCTTACGAGATATCGAGCAGGAAGAATCGAGTGGTGATCAACATACCGTTTCAGTGTGGCATAGAGGTCTACCAGTTAGCCAAGCTCCGGATGCTGGAGTTCTACTATGACTTCTTAGACAAGTACGTGGATCGCGAAGATTTCTAACTGATACAGATGGACACTGAAAAAAAGGACTCTGAAAAAAAATGAAAAAAAGGGGAGAATACTAAAGACTCTGACGAGAGTCTGACTGACGGAAAGGCTCTGACGAGAGCCTGAACGACTATGACGACGGACGTTCTGGGGATAGCTGGGTGTCAGAAGGCACCGCAAGAAGTTATTCGCGAAAAAACCCGCGCGATGGACCACTGTCGAGGTAGTAGAGCACGGGCTCATTGGGTTTGGTAATATATCGATCTAGATGATATACATTGAGAGACCACACGGGATCAGTCGCTCGGCGGCGGCCACCCTCGAGCTCTCCCGGTTGATAGAGGTATCGGACGTCAACATCCGATGGAAGTCCTTTCTCCACTAAACCAACAGGTCGTCCGCGCGAGACAGCTGAGAGACCGCGACCATGAACTCGCGGCCGGGATCGACCTGGAGAAGATTCTGCCATTTGAGAGGACTCCTCTTATATATTCTGGAAAGAGCCTCGGCCACCTCCTTAGACTCCTTCGTGGCCAGTGGCTCAGCCTTCTTATAGCGACTCGCTACGTCAAAAACTGTCAGGGCGTACTTGTACGTCTTGCGACCGACGCGATAGTGAGGGAGAAACAGGAGATCAGCTTTGTGGACTTCGTTTGGCACCGGCACGTCGAATTTCGGGCGTGGAATATTGTGCTGCGCGGGTAAATAGATCTGCCAGATGGCCTGCTTATTGAGCCATTCCTTGGCAGTGTTTTCGGAAACCTCGGTCGCCGCGGCGAGGTTCTTGATGGCCGCGAGTCCCTTCCAGTAACCGCGGGGGCTGTAGTATGTGTTTGTTAACTTGCGCGCTAGGCGAGTCGATAGTTTGCTATCAAGCTTGTGCGTGTTCATCGTATGCGAGGTATACTAGTAGATCGAACAGTCTCCAACATGCCCTCGTCAGATCGTCCGGTAAATGTGTCGTCAATACTGAACCTTTGTTAGAAGTTTCACTGCAGCCACTGGTTGAGTTCTGAAGGAACTCGGAGGAATCTAATATCCGCTTTGCAAAAAGGGAGGCCGAGTGTTCGTCCTCGCGCCACGTCTCTAGAGAATATTGGGCCAGATGGATCAGACCCTTTGCGCGAACTAAACGGTGTTTAAGGTCCGTGTAGCCTACATCGAGCAGAGCGTAATTTTGCTCGTCAACTAACATCGTTCTATATATATATATGTATATATATATATATTAAAAAAAAAAAAAAAAAAAAAAAGTTCAATTGCGTAGTATTATTATTATTATTACTTTTGTAATATAGTAGCTCGTCAACTAACATATATATTAAAAAAAAAAAAAAAGTTCAATTGCTACACAGTTATTGCTTTTGCAATATAGTAGCTGACGAGACCTGTCGCAACCATTCCCACGACGACGAACGCGATCTCGCGGTCTTTTTGGGACTCTGACGGTACATAGAAATCTGAAAGCTGGGGCTCCGGATCCAGCGGCACGAGACTTTTCTGCAGATATGTCCGCGCGTATTCGCGGATGGCGTCGTCAACGTTCCGGAAAGTTTGCACGGCGTGATTCTCGCGGCGAAGATCTTCGTTGACCCAGTCCAGACGGGCGGTTCGTTTTTGTGACCATGCTGCGTCTTCGCTCTTAAGTTGTTCTACAGCTAAATCGTGACGCTTGCGCTCCTCATCCGCGTCCGAGCTGTTCATTTTCGAGAATAGAAAGTTGCTACCGCTGAACGCCACCGCGTTCACCACGGCTCCACATACCATCATAACTATCGTAGCCATTATTTCCATATATTAGCAGGTAGAAGTCCAGCTTTAACTAGATAATCTCGGGTCCCAATTGCGGCCACTACATCTAAGGTCACGAGACCTACGTCTCTCGCAGTCATGTCCAACTTGGGAGCGGGCCCTCCGAAGGCCATCTTTGATAGTCGAGCAAACCCGATACTGAGGCCCGATATCACCACGGCGTGATAAACCGCATTCACTATTAGTTTACCATCGTATTCAGCCATTATTATACAGTTATTGCATATAAAAGTGATCGCGAGCAGTGTTTAAATGGGGCGCAATCGGTTTCGTAACTTTCTTCGGATCCGCGGCTGGTTGTCGCGAAAGGTATTTCCGCAGTGGAAACACACACAGGGTGCCCGCAACTGCCAGATCACCGCCAACAACCCACGGTATAATCGAGGTAGAAGCCGCAATCCCCGATTTCTCCGCAGAAACTATCAGAGATTGAACCGCAGCTGCCTTCGATCGTTTTGCTGTTTCAACAGCAGGAACCAACGACTGTTTAGCCTCTCGAAGTTCGGCAAGTATTTTATCTTGTTTACTTTTTCGAGCAGCAGGCGCTGCCCGCCCAGCTGCCTGTCTTGTTGGGTTTTTGTGTCGTGCAATCGGAGATTGCTCCTGAGGTTCAATCGGAAATAGTTCCTGCGGTGCAATCGGGGATAGTTCCACAGGCTCCGTCACTCTCGCAGGTGCGTCTTGTGTCATCATTTTCTGAGCTTATAGTTCGTGGGCATATACATTGTATATTACAATAGAATGCTAAAGACATGGCCGACTTTATTGTGAAACTGGGTAAATGTTCGACCCTTGGAACAACGACCACCTGTCAACAACGACCACTTTGACCACTTCCCTTTGCCGGTCGTTGTTCACAGGTTCGACTGTATGTCCGAATTGACAGTGCTTAGCCGTGGTCAACGTGGTTGTCAGCGGAGCTAAGAACATTCCAAACTTGTGATAAATTGAGCAGCAGGCTGTTCTAAGAGTGTGTCCTACAAAAGGGTCAGTCTCTAGATCGCCAATCAACCCAGCGGTGTTTGGTATAGGGAGAATTATACTAACAGCGGTAGCGTGCAGATGAATAGCCGCCGATCCAAGAGTTTTCGTCATCTCTGCACCTAACCTAGATTCGTATCGCGCATACATTTTATCGACCTCCTCATCTGACATCTTGTCCACCTGACATATTGAGACACGCCTACCGAGGTACTGCTCCGATTGTCCCCCAGCAACCAGCGCAGCTAGTCGCTCGCGTCGCGTCGTGTTTTCATTCGTATCGGCAGTCGTGCCGACAGTTGTGTCGTCTCCTACAGTTCCAGTCGTACCGACAGTCGGCACGACTGTTTCTTCCATTAGCTGATCTAGAAGTTCGTCGCAGTTCATTTTGAGTACTATTCTGACTAACCTCATAAGTATAACATATTGCCAAGCGCACCATCCGATACTTATGATCACCGTTATGCTCACAACAAAGCTTGCCTCGTAATTTCAAAGATCAATGGGTTGGTGACATTCAAGGTCGAACACGGGTGGTCCGTAGCCGTGACAACTGAGCTAGCCCCCCTACTCGGTTTAGAGAAGGCACACTCTACGGGGCGCCATGCAGGACAGGTTAATTATGTGTACAAAATTGAGTTTTGTAACACTAAAAATCACAAAATCCAATTATGTAAAATTCTGATACAAAAACCAATTTTGTCCAGACAAAATTGAGTTTTGTAACACTAAAAATCACAAAATCCAATTATGCAAAATTCTGATATACAAAATACATTTTTGTTATAAAGGATTCAATTTTGTAAGACTGAATTGAGTTTTGTGGGACTTGAGTTTTGTGGGACAGAATTCAGTTTTGTCCACAAAAGTCAGTTTTGTCCACAAACATTAGTTTGCGTAGGATAGTCTATGTCATCTCTACGTTGATTGGTTGAGATCGGTCTTAGTCCATTTTACTAGATGGTGGAGTACACTTGCAGGTTTAAATATTTCAATGCGGAAATATAACCCAATATATCAATATTATTCTTCTTTATGGACAGTTATTTTGGTTATATTATGATTACAAATGAGTGGTCACACCATATAAGCATATATACTTTGAAGGAGAAATAAGAAAAATATTCAGAATTTTCCCTCAATTATGTAAACAGGGTCAAACATAAAGTAGCCGGGACATAGCTAGACCTGAGAGCATGCCCATATATAGAGAATACCAGGCTAGTGTATTTTGATATCATTTTTATCAGACAAGGCTAGGAAACGCGTAGGAATTCCGAGGCTTGCCGAGGAATTCCTACCGTTTCCGAGCCGAGCCTGATAAACATGATATTAAAATACACTAGCATGGTACTCTATTTATCAGGTAACGTTTTATGCTCGAAAATGACATTAGATGACGTCGTATTCTAACAGTAGATCTAACCTTGTGAAACAAATGGTATTGGATCTGTGTCTACTACTTAGTATCCATGGTATCAACACAAATACTACAAATGGTTTCCTCAAATGGCCCAATACACACATTCTGTTTATAAACACAGACAGCAGTCAAAACACAGGCCACAGAGCGTGTATTATTGATTTAACTGGGGCAGATGTACCTTGCGATACACAATAAATGAGGTCAGTACTCGCGGGAAATCTACATGTACATGAATTATGTGTACAATTATAACGCAAATGAGTTTAAATACGAATGGGTTTGTCAACGTTTGACTGTTTGGAGATAGTTGAAGCAAAATGGCAGAATGAGAAATAAATCATCGGCAGAATGAGAAATGAATCATCGACATTGAATGTGTAGATCGGCGACCGTGACCCATTTCTCCAGTGCAGTTTCTGACCAATGGTAGTCCTTCTTACATGCGTGTGCAGAATTGAATTTTGTGACACAGAATTGAATTTTGTTACACAGTATTGACAGAATTGAATTTTGTGACACAGAATTGAATTTTGTTACACGGAATTGAATTGTGTGACACAGAATTGAATTTTGTTACATAGAATTGAATTTTGTGGCACGAAAGTGAATTTTGTGACACAGAATTGAATTTTGTGGCACAAAAGTGAATTTTGTTGACAAAATTGAGACATGTCCCACTTGGCGCCCCGTACACTCGGCTAACGTCGGTATGTTTAACTCATTCGCCCCTAGCGACGAGATAAGGCGTCGGCCTTATCTACTCTCGTGTCCCGCACGACGAGCTAACTCGCTGTAGTTTATCTTAACCCTAGTTATGACGTCGTTATGACGTCGTTTGCTATTGGTCATTTTCAATAGATATGTAGAGATCCAGGTAAATTCAGCCAATCAGATTTCTTGTTACATATAACAAAGAATGATCGATTCCCACGTGGTAAAAATCTGAATCTGTTTACAACAAAGGAAAGCATTGAAATTTACATTTGAAATAGGCAATTAATTGTGTCCAAATGGCAAATCGGCGACTATATCTGACTCAAGTAGTGTCTATGGTTACTAAAGAAGATGGCGATGATGCTTCATTGAGTGACGTAAGGATAAATAATGAAAGTGAAAGTGAAAGTGATCATAGTGAAAGTGATGGAGGAATGGAAAGTGATGACGAACAGCCTGTCGCGAATACCAGCAATCGTTGGGTCCTAAACGGGAGGGCACCTATTCCGAAGACAGCATTCTCTGGCCCGAAACCAGGACGGAAAAGCCTGATCCCATCTGGTGTGGATGAGGGGTGACCCTACAAATGGATATACCAACGAATTTCAAGTGTACACTGGGAAAGAAAATGGCGCGCGTGAGGTTGGACTTGCTTCCAGGGTGATGAAGGTCATGACGGAGAAAATTTGGGGACAGCACCACATCGTGAACATTGACAACTACTTCACCAGCCCTGATCTGCTTCAGACCCTTCTAGACAACAAAACGTATGCCCGCGGTACAGTGAGAGCCAATCGGGAGGGATTCCCAGCACAAATGCTGAAGCCAAAATAAGTTAAATAGCAAGAATAGTTCAACACGGCACAACAGGAAGAGTTGACTGCCTGTTTATAGAAGGACAAGAAACCCGTCAACTGCATGTCTACGGCTGAAAATCCCGCTACTCTGGACAGCGTGGTGATACGGAAATCAAAGAATGGCGAGTTGCGACAAGTGTGAGCCCCGTCCATCATTCCCGAATACCATAATAATATGAATGGTGTGGATCATGCGGACCAGCTACGCACGGAATACAGCACATATAGGACATCCAGGAAATGGTGGCAGTACATTTTCTGGTTTGTATTCGATGTTGCTATCACAAATGGCTTTACTTGCGAGCACGTAATTCCTTGCTAACCAGTCGATGAGTAGCGCGAGTACCACCGCATGGTGGACATAGCATTGACTCGGATCTGGTCCCTACCCCGCAATGCCTACAGAGGCGAGGCGAAACTGACCCTCTTCTCATCCATGCCCGGTGATGTTTGCAATACTCGTAAATACCGGTACGATGACACCTCTCGTGACTACCTGTCTTCAACCACGTACAATTAACTAGAACCATTGTGTGATTACATATACTGAGTATAATATACGGAGGGTTTATCTCTAACATGGTGACATCACCATCTCGTCTCATTGATAAATTCTCATCCAGTCGAGGAAGTATATGGTCTCGTGGTTGATGGAATTATTTTTTCCACTCTTCTCATCCATACCCGGTGAACAGTGGGGGAAAATCTAAGTAGTATACGGGAGGCAACCATTATACGAGTTCCTGATGGGAGCCACCCGCGCGTAGCGGGTGGCTTACAGAATACTCGTATCATTTTGACTCCCATATACTACTCCTCGCGATAGCTCCTTAAGTCGCGCAATATCACACGCTTCGGAACTCGTGCATATATCCACATACAAATCAAATAACCTATAAATCAAAGTCGCCTGAAGAAAATAATACTCTTGTAAAAATAAAGATACATACTACGTTGTTTGACATGGCAAGTCAATCCAAGCATGACGAAGCTGGTACATGTACCAGTCCCGACGAGAAATGGGTATTTGAGATGGATGGATTGTGCGAAACTTATTTGTGGCTGAGACTGTGGAAATAGGGCTAATGGATTATACGACCAGTGTAGGCCCATATCAGCCTGATCAGGGACTGCACCGTCCGCAATTCAATCAGTGAAACACCGTCGTGCATCTTAAAACCAATATACCGTATAAGATTACAGGAGTGTGTTATTTGGTCAGGAGCTACACTGGTTACACATCATACGTAAAGTCCGATGTCTCCAGTACAGCCACATTGGTTATAAAGATTAGTTGTTTGCATGTACACGTGTAGGGCATAATTTTTAAATGAACACATACGAACGTCACTACATATATAATTGATGTTATACAGCTGTCAATCAAGGTAAGTGACATGCGCAGTCGTACAAACGATTTGTAAATAGGTAAAAAGGATATAATAAACAGAAGCATCGGTCGTTCAGTGGTAGAATGCTCGCCAGCCATGCGGGCGACCCGGGTTCGATTCCCGGCCGATGCACATTTTTGTTAAAGATTCAAATACAAATGTATATCAAGTGAAGCATACTCACCAGTGCATACTCTTAGTCCTATACCACTGTATACGGAGGATACTGTTAGCCTGAGTGCATGTATACTATCGTATTTTTAAGGAACTAAATGCGAAGGAGCTCTAGCGACCGCAGTATTTAGTTCCTGAAAAATTCAATATGTGAACAATAATGACCTATAGTTCAGCCAAGAGTATAATGCAATGTCCTACGAATTACTGATTAAATTTGGTAATATGTAACGGATTGGGGTTAAATTTTGCAATATGTGAAATAAGTCGAGCTTGATACTGGCCAGCGATTGGCTTAGAAAGTAGGGTGAACTATAAGTGAGCAATAACATACTTATAGTTCAGCCAAGTGTATAATGCAATATCATATCCGAGTATTGATTTCCCATTTCCTATCGAACAGTTAATATGTAAGTTATTGGGGTTAAATCTGTCAATATGTGAAATAAATGTAGCACAATACTGCCCAGCGATTGGCTCAGCAAGTAGGGCGAACTATAAATTGCTATAACACTTAACAATAACTAATAAACGTCGCAAAGGCTAGTTTTTCTGCAAGAGATGTTTGTTAAATGTATGTATATTATTATTATTTACATTTCTCAAACATGTGGATCTAATCGAAAAAAAATTCTAAATATTGTATGGCACAAACAAAAATATTATTTTTCTTATGTACGTGCTTAGCGAAAATGCATAACCAAATTGAGTATCACAGTTTCTGATCGTCTTTTTAACTACATGTCAAGACACGTATAGGTTATTTGATTTGTATGAGGTGGCCGGATTAGCTCAGTAGGTAGAACGTCGGACTGCGTATCAGGAGACCCCTGATCCCACCTCCCATCAGGAGATCCCAACTCGACACGCTCCGAATGGCCGATTCGGCGTGTCCTTGGGCAAGACAACTTCCTGCTAGCCTAGTCCTATCGGATGGGGACTTAAATAGTCGGTCCCGACATGCAAGGTCATCGAGCCAGTGCCGTCGTTAAATCAAAGCATTTACATTGTTGATTTGTATGTGGACATATGCAAGAGTTCCACAGCGTGCGATATTGAGCGACTTTAGGAGTGGCATATATCCACATACAAATCAAATAACCTTTTTATTACATACGTACAGCACTCGCAAAACTATACAAAACATAAATAAAATAAACAAATTAGTGGTGATTTAAATATATTCTCCACATTTTCCCTTTGATACCAATGTTGAATATTTTGTATAGCAAGCCGTTGTGCCAAACCGTATCAAATGTCTTTTGTATATTCAAAAACGCGACCTGCACGTTGCTACCAAGTTCCAGGTTGAAGTTTATAGTCTCTTGCAAATTAAGCGCGGCGGTTATAAAACTTGGAAAGTCAATTGAGTTGTAGTCCAGGAAACGCCATATCTTGTTTAATATAACTCGCTCGAACAATTTACATAAAAAAGGGATCAATTAAATCGGTCTAAAACTATTTGGGTCCGACTGTGGCTTACCCCCTCCTTTATAAAGCGGAATAATAACACTTCGTTTCCAAGAAACAGGAATTTTTTCTTGGAGAATAATTGCATTAAACAATATGAACACTGTGTCATGCAACGTATTGCTGACGTATATTATATGTTCGCTTTGGACTTTGTCCAAACCAGGTGCCTTTCGATGTTTTATTGTCTTCATAGCTACTTCCAGTTCTGTAAATGTAATTGGTGAGTCAATTATTTCACTGAACGTGTCATTATTAATTACACCAGCAGAAATTCGTTAACATACTTGATAAAGTCATCGGTTTGAGAGGAAGCTCCATCATTGCTATTAGCGTTGAATATCTCTCGGAAATATGTAGAAAACCCATTAGCAATATCTTCATCTGATGTGCACTTTTCCCCTTTGACAATACTTTCCGAAATGTTTGTGTGCTTCTTTTTATTACGATTTCTCAGTAATGTCCAGAATAATCTATTGTCCAACCCAGCTGCTTCATCGAGGTCGTGATACACCTTTCTTATATATTTTTCAGACACCTTTAGCTGTAATTTTCGAAAACTTGCGGATCGACCCTGCGACTTACTTAGCTAATATGTAGCTTTGTAGTCATGGAATGAACTGGTCTGGTGCCATCGCGGCCGGTCTTTGCTAAACCATTGTGATCGCTTATGTCTGGCTGCCCTGTGTGCGGATTTTACTTCCTTTGTCCAGTAGCGCTTCGCAAATTTATTAAATGCCTAATAAACTGGATTAGTGTTGCCTAATAAGCTTGCTCAGCCTTGCCTAATACACTGTATTAGCCTTTCCTGATATACTTGTTAGCCTTGCATAATAAACTTGATTAGCCTTACCTAATAAACTGTATTAGCCTTGCCTGATAAACTTTATTATCCCGTCAACACAGTGCGTATGTGCCGTGAAACATGGTGCCGTGAAACATACTGGATATCCTGTCAATACGACCTAATGACAATTCATACGCGGTTACAAAGAAATTTCCAAACCACAGTGTTGGCCAGTGCCTGATTGATCAGACTGGTGAAAATGGGACTGTTCACAGTGTATGTGCGGGTTAAATTTCGCAAATAAAAACGTCATCGCCGGAAAATAAAATTGGTAACATTAAATTCATGCCATTTTCTGGATGCCATAGCCATGATTATAAGTACGTCAGTAAGTCTACTACGTGATTTAAAATAAACATGGCTGCTCCCAGTGATTCCAGTCAGGTAAGGAAATAAGGAAATAAAATAGTTGTTTGTCGTGTTGATTATTATTCTGGATAGCTCGCAATGGTTGCGGAACCTGCTCCGAATGAAAATGGATGAGTCTGGTGAATTTTAACATAATCAGTATATTTCGTTGACAAGAAGCTGTAATTTCACATTGTCGGAGACAAAATATAAAGTATCAACAGAACATTCATCTGTTAAACACGCCTGAAGCATACATATTGTATCGGTTAATTCTGGACGCATTGATTCAGCTGGTCACCATTCCAAATAGGATTAATTTGCAAAGCCGCCATCTTGTTTTTGTGTTTTTTTCCCATCATCCATGAACGATGAAATGAATAGAAACAAAATCATTGTAACATGATAAGATTATTCTGTAAACATTTCGATGATTAAAGTACCTAAAGGCTAAAACAAGCATTGATCAATTTACTGTTATGGCTGTTCATTAGGGGATTATTACAACCATAAAGTATCGAACTATGTTGTGAGCCCAAATGAGTGGTTGATGCAATTCGGTTCTAACTTATCTCGCGTTTGAAGCCTAAATTAACTAAATTAAGTTGATTTAAATGTTGTTTGACAATGTTGACGGGATAAATAGAATAGAATAGATTCGTGGGAACGAATTGTTAAATTGAGGGAACGAATCGTTATTTCGTGGGATCGAATTAATAAAAACAGTTATACGTCCCCTGCAGGACTCCGTAGAATACCTTGGTGCGATTTGTGCATTAAATATTATTGGTGCGACAAGCCGCACCAATAGTCACCTTGGGGGAAGAACGACAAGCCTCCCCAATAATGACCTTGTGCAAAGAACAAGTCACATAAATATGTACGATTTTGTCGCACCAATAAGGTGTCTTGTTACATTTGATAATACATAAAGAAGTAAACAAACGAAATTACTGTAACAAGAAATACTAAATATATTTAGAAACTTTCGGAAACATGAAAACTAGACTTGTTGAGCATATATTTAATGGTTTATTCTGAGTAGATATCGGTTTATTAGTAGTTTTTTTTATCAGATTGCCATTGACTTTGCATGTGGCAACAGGAAGGGTACAACAAATTTAATAGTACGGACCTTAATACTACGAATACAACCTTAATACTACAAACTTTGAAATGCAATTATCACTCATTATTAGCCGATCTATTTATAGATCGGCTAATATATTAGTCATCCATCGAATTCGGAAAAGTTTGTAGCAACCATTTTCTCCGCTATTCGGTAATCTACGAACGCGAATTTTGCTGTATCACTTCCAAATTGCATCAACCGATAAAGTTTGCATTTTTGGCAATTATCTCCGTTTAAAACTTTAAATATAGCCAAATAACACAATTGTGAATACGTAATGAGTTGAACGCCGGAAGAGATTCAACCCGGAAGTTGTTGTTGTTGAAGTCCATAGTTGGCTCTAATGGCCATATACGCCAACATACGCCGATTATTGGGCTAATTTAAAGCTATCATTTATTAAACAGAACAAGTTTCAGCCTCGTATAATCGCGTAAAATGTGTTTATTCGGCTAATTTATAATCGACCTCTGCTCAAAATCTCCTCCGACTAGCAACCCCAGCATCTCGGGTTTATCCCATTGGATCGCGTATGCGCTTCATTTGACGCTAGTTAATATTCACAAAATGTTCCACCAATCAAAACGAAGAATTGCCCTTCATAGCGAACTTTGATTTGTTTACGTATCATGCAGGGATGGCAGGGATGCATCAAGCACGCGCGATTGCGGCAATCCCCCTTAATTATTGTCAATGCCGCAAATTATTGATTGTCTTGCGCCCGACATCGCGCAAAAAATCACGAATGGGCCCCTTTTTAAATGACCAGTGCGCACATTAAAAAACGTAATTGACTATATAAACGCGCTGCGTATTTAAATCATTGGAAGGCGTGCAGTTCAATCGAGTTTGTGCGGCCGTTGAACGTAAACTTCGAGTCGATTTAAACCATTTAAATCGATAAACAAGGGATAAACAAGTGACAACGTTATCAAGGCCAATCTGGGCATGTGCCTGAATACGCATGACGTCAATTCGACAGGTACATTTTCTTGAGTACGTTAATTAATGGTCACTTTGTTAATTAAGATTTGTATTCGACTGGACTGGTGAATGGGATATCCCTTTGCTAAAAATATATTTCTGCATGCTAACTAATATCATGACCGTAGCTCCGTGTTAACTAAAAATGTCGATAAATATAGGATGATGTTCATTTTTTTTTCAATTTTGTTTTCTTCATTTTTTTTTAAAAATTGATCAATTTTTTTTCTACATCAAATTTTATTTTTATTTCCTATTAATATTTTTTTCGGGGCCCCTATTTTTCTAATAATCAATTTGTTTTCTTGAGAATTTGGTTGGGGAGGAAATCAACACTTCTCTCACTTTTTCCTGAGATTCCGTAACTACTAAAATGTGGACATATTTTGAACCCTGATTTGATCGGCTAATAACATCATGCTCTGCATGACTTTCCATTTAACATGTTTAAGGCCCTCCAAATATATCGATGAAATCAAATAGCCATTTTTAATTAAAAAAAAGCAATTGACTGATTTAATAAGACACTCGGCATAGCATCGTTCACCATTGTAGATCCATATCAGCCTGTGCGTCTACCCAGTCTGATCACGATCTGCACTGTTCTCTATTCCATCAATGAAATATAGATCGTTATCAGGTTACATGAGTGTGCTATTTGATAAGGAGCTTCACTGGTTGCAAATCCCATAAGCCCCAATATATTTGTAGATACAGTTGAACCTCTCTAAACCGGACAACAAGAAACAAATGTGATCATAATTTTGATTGGTGTCTTGATCATTTATCTCAGGTTATACTGTCTGTTCGTGATCGCATAGCACACAACTATGGCTCGGGATAATCAAATGCCTGATTTACAGTGAAACCTCTCTAAGCCGGACACCCTGGGGACCTCCCAGTGTGTCCGGTTTAGAGAGGTTTCACTGTATCGTTCATAAATATGGTTCGTATTTCAGTCGTATGTCACCCTGATTGCGACCGGAACGGTGAGACCTGTGTAAGCCCTAATACATGCGGCAGCTGCCCTATACCCAAGTATGGCTCAACTTGTGGAAAAGTAAGTAATAGTTATAGTTCATATATTGAAATTTTCAAACATTTTTGAAAAATTCAATATGTGAACTATAACGTACCTATCGCTTACCCAGCCCAGTTGCGAAGCTCCGCCCCTAACAGTGATTTCGAGGCATACAATCAGTTCTAAATATAGCGCTAAAATTTAATGATTAATTTAATACACATAGGCGAAAGCGTCGCAATATGCGATTAATTGAGACGATATGCCGTTCTTTCATTGTTCGAGAAACTAGCGTAAAAGATAAGTAACTTAATTGAAGTGCTAACACCAACCAGTCGGCCTAGGAACGAGCTCCACATTGCATTGTATGTTTGTGTCATTTTCAAGGCATGATGGCTAGGTGAGCGTAAGGTTTGTGGCGCCGAGCTAAACAATGTCTCACTTGACTGTTGTTCACTGGTCGTTCCAATGCGGTACCCTTGGCGTCATGGCTTTATTGTGGTTTGTGCATTCCATCTGGGATTGCTATCATGGTCACGTTAGTTCATTGGGGAATATATGTTTGTGGGACTGTTGAGACATCGTTGCTTGTGGAGTACATGTTTAACTGCTGGTCCATTGCAGGCTCCTCCACCCTCGCTGTGCGTGTATTGTATGTTTGTCATGATGCATGTTATGCCCCCGGTCACGGTAGAGCCGGATGTATATAATAGTGTTTGTATTATGTGTCCGTGTGTCCGTTCGTGTGTCCGGCACATTAATAAGTTCGCCGAAGTTGCTCAATTATGTCAACTTCTATATTCCTTTGAAGGATTACTTAAATATTTTAACATAGAATACCTGTGGACAAATGCCACACATACATGCTGTCCTTAATATGACGTTGACCCTTTGAACTTCACAACTTTGAACTTTTTCCAACATTTAGAAGTTCGCCGAAGTTTCTCAATTCTGTCATAACTTCTATATTCCCTGAACGATTACTTAAATATTTCAACACAAATGCCACACATCCATGCTGCTCGTAATGTGACCTTGTTATTTTGACCTTCACAACTTTTTCACACATTATAATAATTTTGCCAGAGTTTCTCAATTCTATATCCCTTTAAGGATCATTTTAATGTTTCAATACATCATTAGTGTGCACAAACGTCAGATAATCATGCTACCCTTAATATGAACTTCAACATTTGATCTTCACAACTGTGCTTATGAATACCTATCATAGTTGGTTAATTAACTTTGCAGCAGTGTCTCCAATCTGCCACCGGGGGTATTCGTGTGCCGACATGCCACATTGTCTTGTTGTATGCTTTGATTTGCGTGGATTTATGTGTCTCCTTTTTTCACCATCTGTCTTACATAATCTACGAGGTAGAAAACATCTACAGTGAAACCTCTCTAAACCGGATACATGTAGTTATAAAAAATCTAGTATTTAACCCTTTGAACCCGAGAGCGGTTTATGCAAGCAGTGCTGATCCAGATGAGTAATTTTCATATTTTTGAGAACACAAAATACCCCCTTTTCATAAATGGACTAGTCTGAACATCATTTCGTGATGATTGGATTGGCTGCATAATTAACATATCAAAATACATTTCAGTTGCATAGGGGTAAACGGGTTAATTCGAATGCTTTTCACTGGCATTTCGCTCTAGTTATAACGTGCGTTCGTGATTGTAAAGCACTGAAATGTGTCACAGAGTGATCACAAATATGATTTACAGTGGAACCTCTCCCAACCGGACGCGCTGGGGAACTCTCAGGGTGTTCGGTGTTCCACTGTACTTTCATTTTTCTTTAATTCGTATGTCCGTATTCAACATTGTGGATATAAGGTTCAGACCAGGTGCAGATTATTAGCCCCGGTTTCTTTTTTTAAATCCCGGCTGTTGGATTGGCGAAGCCGGGCGGGCGGTAGGCGGCGACATCCACAATGTTACGTTTTCGTGTTTATGTCCAGTTCTCTCTTATTGTACCACCTATGACCAACATATTATCAACATGCTTGTGAAGTAGATTAACACATACGTTTGCCAGACCCAACAAGCAAACAGTGTATATGGACTAAACACACCTACATTATTTCATTTACCGTGTACATTTTTTACCTCTACATGTACCACAGACAGTGCGGATGAATATGTGTGGCTCTACGGCGGTTAAATCTTCATCGGCGGGTAATGCCGGCGGGTAATCGGCGGGTATATGTATGAGCCATACACGCCCTAGCGTGTCATGTCCATGTATATTCCACTATTGTCTGTTTCACGAAACCTGCCCAAATGTTACGGCTATATAAACATGCAAAAATATTTGTTTCGATAAAATTAAATTACAGCAAAATTTAAGAATGAGCCTTCTTTTTATTTTGGTAAATTTAATCCAATATCAATTTTATTGCGAAACAAACAATTTCCCCACGTTAAATCCCCAGATACATCATCACAGAGTGAAGATGTCTATGGAGTCAATTTCTAAATATTTTCTTTTTTGACTCCTCCCCCAGGCACTCCGCCTCCTTTTCCCCGCATATTAAATTCCCATAGACAAATCATTTTTTCGTAATAAAATCAATATTTGACCAAATTTCACGAAATAAAAAAGGGGTCATACTTAAATTTTGATAAAATTTAACATTAGCGAAAAAAACATTGCTTTGCTTTGTTTATATGGGCGTAAAATTGAGGCAGGATTCGCTAAACAGACAGGTTTCGCCTACATTCTATGTTGTGCATTGCCGCTGTCCAGTGGAATTTGCATTACACCCCTGAGAAACGTGCCGATCCGGTATTTGGCCAGGGAATTCTACACAGTTATTCAGCGGCATGACCCAAATATAATACGCCCTAGTGTGTCAGATCGATGTCTATTCCATTAGATGGGTGCCGCCCACCCCTGACCAATGCGACCTTCAGTGATGCGGTCAAGGCCTCATACAAAGTGGGCGATCGTGTGCTGTTCGGCAGGTGTGCCCCTGGTACCGCTCTTAGTGCGTCAAGTGAGATACAATGTCTGGAGAAAGGCGATTGGAATGGGATTCCATTCTGTCTAGCAGGTATTTGCATGCAATATAGCAGATGAGACAATCCATGTGATATTGAACCTAAGATGAAGGGCGATTTTTCATGAATAATATTTACAGTAACATTTGTTCTGAGAATTTCGTCAACTTTTGATTTCAATTACCCAGTATGTAGTATGACAGTCACTATCACAACAACCGTACTAGTGGAACAAACACTCACAATCAATTAATCAAAGCCGGCAGACAGCAAATCAATCAATCAATCAATCAATCAACCAATCAATCAACCAATCAATCAATAAATCAACATTACTGTGCGTGTTTCTAATTCACAGTGGTGGAATACAGAATATCCGTTGAAATGGGTGCCAGACAATGGGACAACGTGTTTCCAGGAACAGATGCCAACGTGCAGATTAAGATCGCCGGAGCGGCAGGTAGTACAGGCACACTTTCACTGGACAGCGGCAATGCACAACGTAGGCGAAACCTGTTTGAACCTGGAAATACAGACGTTTTTGTTGTGGAAACATTTGACGTTGGCAACGTAAGTAAACTGTTGTTTCTGTTCATCTTCGATGGTTAGCAAACACGTCCCTTATACATGTTAACTTAATTCCCCTCGTCGATAGGCAAGAGCGGATATAGCGTTAGTCCATGTACGTACACCTTTTATTTTGTAATAACTCATGAACTGCGGGTCACGGCTAGAGATTTGTTGCAGGTTCCCATACCAATCCGAATGGAAAACGAAATGCAAACGATCGTAACAGATTTAGTTTAAACAATATTAATTTCAAATTATAGCAAGTATATATCTATATATATATATACAATTGAGAACAGGATTAGAAAACGAGCTTTTACATATATGTGTCTGAATTCTTCTCCTGAGAAATAACAAAATACCGAATGTCACATTATACGCCCCTCGAGGCATTTTCCATCAAATAAAAGGAGACACCTCCCTGAAAAAATATCCAAATTATCGTCAGGACCTGGATACAGAATGTGTTAAAACGATTGTTTACTTTATTTGTTTGCGAAAACGATATTTCGTCTAAATACCCGACTCAGAACTATTTAAACGATGGTCGTTTCTTTCAACGCATGTCGTGTCGTTTGTCGTGTCGTTTTATTCAACGCATGCTGTGTCGTTCACAAATCATTTTCGCACAGTGTTCGTTTTTTTTTAATTAGAAAACGATGTTTTCGCGGGTGTAACGTTTACACCAACGGAAACATCGTTTACTAATTAAAACAAACGAAAACTATGCGAAAACAATGTGAAAGCGGTGTACGGCAATCGTTCCTTCATGGAACCAGGAAAAAATCCGCATGTAGTCATCGTGACAACTCAACTTCTACTTGACGGATCTTAACGATATGTACAGTTTGATTATCACGGCCAGAGGAAAGAAAATTATATAACATGCCTTTAAGGGCGTATATTGCGACTGTCGTTAGAAAAACGGTTAGATCCTAATCGGAAGGCGTGACTCTGCAAGTGGATCAGTGTCTACTACGTAATATATATAATTTAGTGTCTACGTGGCGGTTTGGCTTGGTTCTCGTTTGGTTCACATTTGCCCTACGTTTGCCAGAAAACCTATTTGTGTGGTAGATGTACCCCTCCACCACCGTTCCCCCCCACCCCCAAGTAAACTGAAACTTCCAAAGCCCTCCGATTCAAAGTACATATTCTTTTATTTTTTCCTTATTATGTAACGGATTTTGATAAAATATGGCGCATCAAACGCGTCTTGTTATGCTGCATTTGGTGGTCTCTGTACTTTGGCCCAAATTTCTGTCGTTTTGCGAAGAATCGATGCCCGTGTCTACTGACACGGAAATCGATTCTTCACAAAAGAACGACATTTTTATAAGCATGTGCCGAACTCCCGGGACCACCAAATGCAGCACATGCAGACGCGTTTGATGCGCCATATTTCATCACAATCCGTTGACTATTAAGGAAAATATCAAATAATACTTACTTTGGAGTGGGCGCGCTTTCAACACTTTCAGCCATTGTTGTTGTTGTTGTAACCACGTGATCATGCACATTGTTTATGCCGAAACATTGGAATAGTGGGTTTGTTGGGTGAGAAACATCATTAGAATTAACTGCCGAACGATTATTTTCGGAAATATATGGTATGCAATGTCAAACTAATGGCTGAAAACAAAGCTGTACCCCTCCACCACCGTTCCCCCCCCCCACCCCCAAGCTCCACCCTCCCACAACACAAACCCTGTCTTAGCTATAGTGCCTTGGGGTGGCGGGATGTAAATAGTTATATAGCATATTTTGGCTCCGAGTCCCTTTCATTTAATAGAACTAAATACACACATGTACACTTTAAGCAGACTCAAAGTTTGTATTACCACAGTAAACGCAACTGCTACAGCCAATCGTTTTATTATACCGTTAGTTTATGTACGTGTACGGGCGTATGTGCGCACGTGTGGACAGGCTTAAGTGCGTAAATTCGTTACATATTTCATTTCTTAATAACTGAAAGAACCAAGTTCAATACTATTTGTCAACAATGTGTGTCTAGTGTGTCTAAGAATGATGCTTTGTTTCGCACGCACTAAATATCTAAGCACCCAAGGTTATGGCAAGCCAAATGCACAATAATTTCTTAATCCATGGTTTGGAGCTCAAACCCTAGTTTAGGCTCCTCAAACCCTAGTTTGGGCTTAAACTGCCATTTGAGATCCCAAATGGTAGTTTTCTTAAACCCTGGTTTGAGCAATTATTGTGCACTTGGCGGCAGAAACCACCGTTTGGACACTCAAACTAGGGTTTCTGTTAGCTTAAACCACGGTTTGAGCTCAAACCTCAGTTTAGACTGCCCAAACCCTAGTTTAGGCTCACCAAATGCGCAATAATTCCCTAAACCCCAGTTTGAGAGCCTAAACCATGGTTTAGGCTCTCAAACCCTAGTTTGAGCAATTATTGTGCACTTGGTTAGAAACTGCCGTTTGAGGTCGTAATCGAATTAAAAGCAAAAACCCTAGTTTGGACCCAAACCACAGTTTACGGAAAAACTGCCAATCGTGATCCCAAACGGTAGTTTTCTTAAACCCTGGTTTGAGCAAGTATTGTGCACTTGGCGGCAGAAACCACCGTTTATACCCTCAAACTAGGGTTTCTGATAACTTAAACCACGGTTTGAGCTCAAACCCCAGTTTGGACTGTCCAAACCCTAGTTTAGGCTCGCAAAATGCACAATAATTCATTAAGCCCCAGTTTGAGAGCCTGAACCATGGCACGAGGAAACTGTTCGAACCACAAGGCCGTAAGCCGCGGGTTCACACAGTTCCCTCGCACCACGGAAAACGTTTACCCACGACTGGACATGGTCGACCGTTTTTGTTACATTTCCGTCCGAAATATCGTGTAATTTGAGCAAATATGCAGTACTTTCGGTACTTTGACAGTCTGCTCCATTCAAACAGTTGATTTACACATACATATTTCGGGGCCGCAGTGCACGTCGCGTGATGCAGTCGCATCAATTTCAAAAGTTCAGTGCGACAGTTGTGAACTGGTCTGGTGACATAATGTTGCGTTCATGAGACACATGCATTACGTGTTGTTGACTTGGGCGCGGAATCAGTATTGTCTACAGACATAGTCAAACGGCACGTTCTATACGTTTGAACACGGCTGTGCGCGGTGTCAAACAACGGCAGTCATGTAACAATAGCTATTTAACCCCGTTCGTCAGTCATCAGTTCGTCTCAATTCATGGAACAGCGATGTTAACGTTCAATAGCATGCCATTATCGTCAAAGTCCTGGGGCCCGTTTCACTAAACTTCGTACGATTAAGATGTTCGTAAGTGCAACGCTACAATGTATTCTAGAGGTCGCATTAGCTGCCGATTTTTGGACATCGTTGGGTGATTTGTTAGATTTAATGATCGCTACATATACAATGTACTAGGTGGAAAATCGTGACATGGATGAATCACCTTAATGTGTAAAGTGAATTTATAGAACTACTCGTTCGAACGTTTTAATCGTACGAAATTTAGTGAAACGGGCCCCTGGAGATTAACGATGTCAATTTTGTTTAAACAAAAAACACTCGACGTTACGTGTACATGTAGCTAATTGGCGGGACAGGGACTTAACATGCAAACCGCAGTAATTATTTACATGTACGGTTGCTTTTCAGTTTGCGAACCGTTCTCGTCACATTCACGAGTGCGGCAAGTGTACCCTAAATATGATGCCTTGGACAATATTGAGGAGTTTCTCTGCGAACGAGGGCTTTCAATTCAAACGTGTCTACGTAGATGTGTGAAAGTCAACTTTCTATGTAAGTTATTTTCATACAGCATCGTTGACGGTTCCTGTTGCATGTTATCGAGCGGGTCTCGGACATTTTAACCCAACAATCTCCGAACAGTATTTATACGAAAGGGCATGCCAGCAAATACAGTACAATACATGAGACAATTATGGAACTGCGGGCCGTTTCACTAAACTTCGTACGACCTAAACGTTTGTACGTGCAACATTATGATATTCTGTACATTTCACATTAACAATGCGTTTATGCACTCAATTATATGGATTTACATTTATTGAACATAGTCAGCAGCCTATGCTCAATAAATGTAAATCTATCAATTTAAATTTCCAGACGATCCTACATTTGTACGTAAGAACATTTTAGTCGTTCGAAGTTTAGTGAAACGACCCTTGGGGTGCCGTGCGCTGACACTGCTGCTGATGCAAGGCACATACATGTATGTTACGAGCAAGCCGCATTACAAAAGTGTGAAACTATGAACAATGAAACAGTGAACATTTAATTGGTGGGAATAATAATATTGAGACAGTACATGAAGATGACGAGTAACGTTATGTGACTCATCGAATGATCAGCGTAATGGCGGGAATGGAATGGACTCATGTGCTCGTTCGTTTCAACAATACCAGCTATTATATTCTGGTACCAGTAGCATATTTCACCAACATTGCAAAGTATACTTTCAGATAAATTTATTATTTTTATTATACTGAATTTATTACATTATGACAGCCATTTTGGCTATGATAATGTAATAAATTCAGTATAATGATTCTGCATACTTTTAATCATCAAATATATCCAGTCGTTAGTTCTATATGACATATTAATGCATTTCGGGAAAAATAAATGATTACTCCCTCAAAGTATGCTTTGCTAGATAAGTATACTTTGAAATTTTGATGAAATCGGCTACTGATACAAACGCGTATCTGATGTATCATATGGCGCTAAGTGACAACATATTGTGACTGTGACTGGAGAAATGGGGCATATGGGTTTTGCGACGAGTCTGACCAGGATCTACACCGTTCGCTAATCCATCAATTAAACGCTCGTGACGTCATGCTTCTAACAAACACCATAGGTCGTTATTAGGCTACATAGTTGTGCTATTTGAGTGTGCCATCAGCCCCATTTCTCCAGTTACAGTCGCATATAAACAATCATGCAGCCTCGTACAAAGTTCATGACTGCGTAGGTATTTTAAAGTCTTATCCAATCCACTGTCTGGGCATGGGACACATAAACAGAACCCATAATTGACTAAATTATTTTATTTAGCTAAACTGCAAACGACACAACTATCGTACGATGTTCACGGCTTAATGCCTTGCATCTCTCTCTCTCTCTCCAATATCTGGCTCGCTCTATATATCTCGCTGAGCAACAGGTCATATTACAGTTCTCTCTGCCTCATAGAGTGAATACTGGGAATTATGCCTGTAACTTGTAGTCGACCAGTGTAGTCCATGCATTGATTTAGTGTATAGAGACGGTGAATACATCATTTTGTATATATATATATATATTTAGCACATTTGATGTCACAGAAAAAAATCTGAGTGCACTCAGATTTTTTTTCTGTGACATCAAATGTGCTAAATATATAGATATATACAAAGTGATGTATGTATTTCCCACTATTCACAGGGGTGGGGGGGGGGGGGTGTGTGGGGGGGGAATATTTTTTTTGTGGTTTGCAAACACTTTGATGCCAGTTTTCATTTTAACACTTTCATGGAAACAACAATCACTTGGATGTATTCACAATAAATTGCAGATTAATGACTATATAGCTAGCACAGTATGTGTGAAATGTAGTTGGGAATAACATATGGATCAGACACAACTCCACCAGCAAACATTTAGAAATAATTGATTCTTAATACCGTTAATCATGTTAATGTTGGAAACTTAGAATATCACAGACAATCGACTGTGTACTGGAAGATTCATTGTAAATAAAAGTGCATGTGGATATTAATTTTGAACGACAACTTCATGTTGTTTTCTCAATTGCGGTAGTTCCTCTTCTATTACACCCAAGTTCTAGTTGCATGACCATTCTGCCATTCTCTGTGTATATATACATG
Organism: Conchocele bisecta; assembly: GCA_029237695.1. NCBI lineage: Eukaryota > Metazoa > Mollusca > Bivalvia > Lucinida > Thyasiridae > Conchocele > Conchocele bisecta. The sequence continues at coordinate 19,871,188 of CM055271.1, read as the reverse complement.
TGCTGTTATGTTTCATGACAACTACTACCGACGACATCATTAATCAGTGGTATTTCCTTCCATCAGGATGTATCGTATCAAATATTTGGAGAAGTGGTCCTATTGTATTTTTCTTTATTAGCACTTTCAGTTCATATGAAACTAATATTTACTAAGAATTGTTTATAACCATTCTCAACTTATACGAGACTGTGATTGTAAAAATGTGTAATTTGTGTCCTGAGCTTGAGGCTGATGAAAAAACTAAGCAAGTAATTTGCAACAAGTGCAGAGCCTGATCAGACAGGATTTGCGGGCTTACATGGGTCTACACTGGTTTGAAAGACCAAATGTCCCATTTCTCAAATCACAGTCACATAAATTGTATGATGCATCTACAAGTCAACATGATCTCTCTAAGAACTATCTTAATGCACATAAAGCCATCACTGGTTACAACTAACGCTATGTTGTTGGCTGAAATTTGATTACCAGTAAACTGAGAACACACCAAGCACAGTTTAATTCATATTCACGTATTCACATATTTATGTATGCCAATTGTTGTTAGCTACATTGGCTTGACTCTTTCGTCTTTCTCTGACGCTGTTCTCCATGTCGTATCTGCAAAAAATGAATGTGCAGTTTAATAAATATCTAATCATATATATTTCTTTCTTTTTTTATCAACTACCATACTTGGCCTTAAAGGTACATGCCCACTCAGTAGGCACAACATTTTCTCATCTGAGACATTTTCTGGGAAAATAAACAATCATTCACAATTACTCCACGAATCGATTGACATTATTGTACATTTTATATCAGACGTAAATTTTCACACTGATATAATGGGCGATAACCGTGTTCATGGTGTTTCCTTAAAATGTTAACGGACATTACTTTTTATTCTCTGTATTTAATTTGTGATGTGCAATGATCATACTTTATAATCTGACGAAAATATTATTTTTTTCAGTTGATGCATTTAATTAGTATAAATAATTAAAAAATATCATGCCTTATTTGCATATGAAAATAACCTGATACCACCGCGCATCACTATCAGTAAAATAAATATCACTAAATGATTATATCTGTGTAGCGGGTACTCGTAGGTGTTTCCTTTATATTCATTCTATCGAATAGGGGCGTCAAAAGAATATTATTAAGTAGGCACACTCAAAAGGCTATTGAAATCCCCCTTTGTATTCGTCCTATTGAAATGGGGTTCAAAGGAATATTAAGTAGAATTCGTTTCACTGATTTTGGCTTATAACTCGACAGCGGTGCGTGATATCTTCGATTCGAAGGTACATACGTGACAGGTGAACGGAAATTTAATTTTTTTTGTCGTTCCGCAGGAGTGATTTTGGTTTATAGCTCGATACCGGTGAGTGCTATCGTCGATTCGATGGTACCTACGTGATATGTCAATCGACATCGTCATTTTATTATACCCTCCTTACTCCCTCCCCGTGTATCGCTATTGAACGACAATAAAAATGACGATTTCGATTTACATATCATGAGTTATAAACCAAAATCACTCATGCGGAATGACAACAAAAATGAAGATTTCGGTTCACATATCACGTAGGTACCCTCGAATCGACGATATCACCAACCGTTATCGAGTTATAAGCCAAACTCATTCCTGCGGAACGACAACAAATAAATGAAGATTTCCGTTCACCTGTCACGTATGTACCTTCGAATCGAAGATATCACGCACCGTTGTCGAGTGATAAGCCAAAATCAGTGAAGCGGAGCGATAACTACTTAATATTCCTTTGAACCCAATTTCAATAGGACGAATACAAAGGGGGATTTCAATAGCCTTTTGAATGTGCCTACTTAATAATATTCTTTTGAGGCCCCTATTAGATAGAATGAATATAAAGGGGATTTCAATAGAATTACCATTTCCAATAGAAGGCTCCTCAAAATAGGCTTTGTGCACATACTTAATGTTCGCAGGTTTTATTTCGATATACTTATCTCCCGCTGACAATTTCTATTCGCGTAATTAGATTTATGTTAACGAGGAACGGCACCGCGAGAACGGTACATAATATTCCTTTGAACCCTATTTCAATAGGACGAATACGAAGGAGGATTTCAATAGCCTTTCGATATTCTTTTGACGCCCCGATTCGATAAAATGGATATAAATGGGGATATTTCTATAGCCTTTTGAAACGCCAGGTGCGCTTACTCTCGAATACAAAGGGGACCTTTCTACAACCTTTTGAAACGCCAGGTGCGCTTACTCTCGAATACAAAGGGGATATTTCTATAGAACGTACTAGTTCTTTTGAAATCCGGTACAAAGAGATTAGCATTTCAATAGACGACTTTCAATAACCTTTTGAAACACCAGGTGCGCTTACTGTCGAATACAAAGGGGACATTTCTATAGAACGTATTGCTATAGCCTTTTGAAACGCTAGGTGTGCATTCTTTTGAAAACTCGATACAAAAGCGGTATTAGAATTTCTATAGAATGACCTAGTTCTTTTGAAATCCGGTACAAAGGGATTAGCATTTCGATAGACCGTTGTCATAACAAAACGTGCGGTTGCTAGGGAAAAACACCTTATGTATATAGTAGCACCGACTCCAAGAGAAGGGCGCGTACAACTCTCACTATACTACTTAAATGTGTACATGTGCTTCAAGCAAACAACAGTGCCAAATTCACAATGTATGCCAGTTTCAGAAGTAGGTCCAGGTCATTTGAAGTTATGTATTTCATCACGTTATGTGATGCACACGATTGGCTGATAAAAATTTGTACGGATTGACTGATAGACGGACAACAGTGAACAGTTCAACACCATTTCAAAACAAGAACTGGCATCGTTAAACGAAGCTAATCCCCTCGCTGGCAGCATTAATAAAAAAAGATCAAGTCCTCGGTGACCTTGACCTTGGGCGGTCGGACGTGGGTCGCATGTAAAACAAAGCAGCATCCATCGACACACATTGTGACCAAATATTATCAAAATCGGTAAAGGGTTTCAATAGTTATTGAACAATGAAAGATGTTACTAACGTATGTACGTACTCACGCACGTACGTACATGGACTACTGTCTGTCTCAGGAAACCTGCCCACATTGTACGGCCATATAAACAATGCAAACACAAATTTTGTTGGATAATATTCAATTTTAGCAAAATTTAAGAGTGAGACTTTTTTTCATTTCGTGAAATTTGCTTAAATATTGACTTTATTGCGAAAAACCACTTTCCCCATGTTAAATTCCCAGGCATCTTCACATCTCTGTGAAGATTTCTATGGGAATTTAACATGCGAAAATGTTTTCTTATTTCAGAAATAGTGGGCTGATTTTCAAAATCTAACTTTTGTTTTCTTAGTTAGATCTAGACCATTTCCAAGTTAGCTAGTCAGGTTTCAGAGTCAATTTCCAATGTTTTGTCGTTTGTCGACTTCTCCTCCAGGTTCTCCATCACTTTTCCCGCATGTTAAATTCCCATGGAGAAATAATTGTTGGTAATAAAATCAATTAGGCAAAATTTCACGAAATATAGGCTGATTCGTAAATTTTGATAAAATTTAATATTAGAGAAAAGAAATATTGTTTTTACATTGTGGATATATTTAGGCAGGTTTCGTGAAACAGACAGTAACGCTGTATCCCCTGTTGAACCTAAATCCCAAAAGTTCATGGGTGGGGCGCAGAATGACACTATCACCCATGGCTTTGATTACAGGCCACCAACATAAGTCCATTGTATTCAAGTCAATACTCGTTGTAAGTTTTCTTACTGTACTGTATGTTACAAGTGGGTGGGGTAATATTCAATGATGCCTGTGGCTTTGATAGCAGACTGCAAAACTTAAACCAAAAAACGTTAAGCAAAAACTTTAACCTCCGGCGCACGTACGTACGCCAATGTGCCGACTGTATCGCGCTGTCCGCAAGCGGGTGCGACAAAAACGAAAGTATCCCTCTGTCGAAAACTGGTTTCAATCTGGTTAACTTTCTGTGAAACGTTTGTAAACATCCTTTCAAAAAACGAACAACAATCACCTGCTCGAAATTACCCGTGAGAAGGTGGAGATAGATTGATAGGAAATATTGTTGAAAGTTGTTTTCTGTTCGTCAAGCTCCGTGAAATCTTGTTTTGAACATTGAAATGTGCACTCTGCATTCTTGAAGTATGCACGTCTACTGCACAGGTGATTCTAGCGTGCCTTGGATGGTCAAATATTGTTTGTATATGCATGAAACACCTTTCTAATCAATGTGCAAAGCAATTCAAATGCGCCCGGTTCTGATGATTATGTAATTATGAAAGACTCGCATTCGTCACCATTGGAAGAAAAAGCAACACGAAGGCGTAATGGTTACTCGCCTATACATGTACAACGTGTTACAGCGTGTCGAACCCGCTGCTTAGGGTGTGTTTTCGGCATATATTTTACATTTGCTAATACATTAACATAAATCTCAAAGATTTCGAGTGTAAACTGCACTAAAAACGCGTCTCACTAACCTAAATTCGCTTTATAAAATTAAACACGGTTCACTTTCTCATTCTACTACGCTAGAATCACCTGTGGTCTGCTGCGGTCAAATTATGTATCACGGGACAGTGCGCGGCTAGTGGGTATAAAGGGGGTGAACGATTTTCTATATATTTCAGTACCGACCCTGCAAATTACACCAGTGTGTCTAAGACATGGGTTTATGCATATGTACCGACTTTGTGAGGCTAGTTGCACCCTTTAACTCTGTGACACTCCCGTACTGTACTGGAGGGTCACAGAGTTATAGGCTGCAACTATTGCGAGGCTTGACTACTGTCTGTTCCACATTTTGTTGCCGACAAACGTTTGGCTATTATAAACATATTAAATGTAAAGTGCCGATAAGCATATGCATGATTGGACAATGTGTTATTATTGCCTGCTCCAGTTGTTGTCTTAATGCCGTACTAATAGTTGATTGAAGTTACAATTCTGGGAGCGTTTACAAACGTTTTGGTTCCTATATATGATATATGAGACACGCCATATGATTTTGTACCTTCGGACATCTGCGTAATTTCATGAAATGCGTTTACAAAATTTACCATGTTTTCCGTAAATTGCATCAAAAGTTGACAACATTTTCAGAGCACATGCGGAATTATATTTTGTCAAGTTTTGACTTTAATTATGAAAAATATTGTAAATTTTGTAACGTACAAACCCATTGACCCGGCCTTAAATGACCTTAGCTGTTGATAGGCCGTTAAATCCCAACAAATAAACAAACAAAACTTTCATTGAATGTGTTTAATAGCCAAAAGTTCGTCGGCAACAAAACGCGGAACAGACAGTACTGAGTAGGTGTATTTATTAAGAGTATTTCATAAGTCTACGAAACTCAATGTTAGCTCCGGTTGATTTTGACATCTTGGAAAATGGTGCATGCTATGCTGTCTAGCCGGTACGTTTTCGCGTCATAATTTACGGTATTTTTCGGACATTTAAGGCGAAAGTTTGAGGTGGTTTTGACGCTACTTTGGAATCCTTTTCAGGAAATTGTGTGGTGTTACAAGTGATAGAACAAGTCATAACAGAGCCTCTGTGCCTCATATTTCATGAAAACAATTCCAACAAATTCAGTCGTGTTGACATTTTTGGCCGAAATCAGGTATTTAGGGTACCATTGTAAAACATTAAATATACACAGCAGATGCGGTTACTGCATTTTTATTGTGGCACGCGACTGGTACTTCATTTTCGAGATTTTTTCAATATTTGTCGCAAGAGCCTTCTTAACTGATTACGAGAGGCGGTGCTTTTTATAAGTCACCCGCCGCCCTCAAAAAGCGGTAAATTTTTGCTATTTTTAACCGTCCAGTGATGCCTGAACGCGCGTACTACACATTTATGAGGTCGGAATGGGATTTTACATACTCGAACTTATTTCTGGTATCAATTGATTTATATTGATAAATATCTGCTGTTAAATTAATCAACATAGCTTTGTCTTATATTTATATGCTGCTAAAAGTAAAAACAAAATCTTATAAGTTCAATTCAGAAGATTTACCCATCGAGGCACACACAATGGCTGGTGTACCTGGTCAATTCGTACCACACCATTTCGTCCCTATACCATTTCGTACCCGATTTGGTAACTTCGTACCCAGTTTATTTTATCAATTAGTACCAATACTATCAATATGAATTGCATATGTAACATATGAATTGCATATGGAAATTTCATATGCAATTCATGTGGTTTTTTTCATATGAATTGCATATGTAACATATGAATTTCGTATGACAATTTCATATGCAATTCTTATGAAAACTTTTCGTATGAAATTCGTATGCAAATTATTCATATGAAATGCATATGAAAAGTATTCATATGAAATTCATATGAACATCATAATAATTTCATATCGGCTCTTTTCATATGTATTTCATATGCAATTCATATGTTTTTCATATGTTTTACATATGAATATCATATTAATTGTTTTCATATGAATTGCATATGTGGCACAATTTGCTGTGTATGCTACTGTAAAGGACATAGAGGATCTTACATGAGTGATGATTATACCTCCGGCATACGAGCATGTAGAGGGGTATATAGTTTTCGTAATTCCGTCCGTCCTTCCGTCCGGACGTTCTTCCGTCCGTCCGTCCACGTCAAAGTTTTTCGGTACCCATTATCTCTGTAATGGTAAGTCGGATTGACTTCAAACTTTACATACTTCCTTATCATCATTTACCGATTCATTCCATACCACAGCCATGCGGCCTTCAAGTCCAAGGTCAAGGTCAAAAAGATTTGTGTTAAAGTTTTTGGGTACCCATTATCTCTGCAACAGTAAGTCAGATTGACTACAAACTTCAAATAAGTGCTTATCATCATCCACATTGACATTCCATACCACAGCCTTCATGTCCAAGGTCAATGTCAAATTATTTTGAAATTTGGGTTAATTTTTTTTTTTAAATATTTGCGTTAAAATTTTGATTTCTCCGTTGAGGCGGCGGCCCGGTGTATACGTGAGCCACTGCTCACTATCTCTAGTTTAATATGATATTGTTACATGACTGCCATTGTTTGACAGCCGTGTTCTGCCGATGAGACTGCATCACGCGACGTGCACTGCAGCCCCTGAATATGTATGTGGCACGAGGGAACTATTTGAACCCAGAGGCCGTAGTGTCCAGCCGTGGGTAAATATTTGCCGTGGCACGAGGGAACTGTTTGAACCCCAAGGCCGTAGTGTGCAGCCGTGGGTAAACGTTTGCCGTGGCACGAGGAAACTGTTTGAACATGCGGTCCACGTCCTTGGGGTTCAAACAGTTCCCTCGTGCCACGGCAAATATTTACCCACGGCTGGACATGGTCGAACCTTATATTTATTAAACGAGTTTACCGATTTCGTAAGAAATGATGCTATCAACGAGTGTACACATTGCCACCACATCAATGTCCTGGGCTGGGAAAAAAGGTGTTGATATATGCACGTTCATACTACCTTCTTCACATATTTTGCCACCGCTGGCCATGGAACAGAAAGCGTAGAGGACAATGGAACATGCTCAGTCAATGAGGGGAACAGACTTAGTCCAACAACTGGAGCCGTTGTCATGTAAATGCAACTGGGAATGCAAACTAGGGAAACCCACTACTGGGAAGAACATTATGTTCTGTGTTTTGGTTCCCGCATTGGAACTGTCACGTATAACATTAAAGCATAATCAATACACAGTATCATAAACATCGACACACATTGTGCATTGCAGTCCAGACGTTCTATTGCAGTGGGACCTCTCCAAATCGAACACCCTGGGAGTTCCCAAGGGTGTCCGGTTTGGAGAGGTTCCACTGTAAATCAGACATGTTAGCGCTTCATTGCACATTCTGGTGTTTTGCAATCATGAAAATTAATTGTAATCAGAGATTCATAACAGCGAAACACATCTAAGTTAAACATCTATATTTCCCGAGTGTCCGGTTTAGAGGGTTCCACTGTATTGAAATTATAAATTGAAAAAACGTGTCTGTAGTTATAATTTATACGAAAACTCGTCGTGAATGGAACGGTAGCTTTAAAGGTAAATATTTCAAAGACATTGTAACAAAATTGATTTTGTCGCAGGTAGTTTGCGATTGTCATGTTGGTTGCCTGTTTCCTATACCTGTATACTTATCGCCATTGCTGTTAATTTGCTGTATTGTTGTAATACTTGGGCAATGGCTAAAACTAATGTTGTGAGAACTTGTAGCCCAAGACCATTGCACTTATATGCAATAAACTATGTTTAAATAAATAATCCCATACTACTCAGGAGCCCCAGGTCAAGGTCAAATGACTTTAAACTGTTTGTTAAAGTTTTGTGTTAACTTTTTTCAAATTGCTATATCTCTGTGACTGCTAGTGATATCAGCTTGAAACTTCATATACACATTGATCACCATCCATATTTGCATTGCATACCCTACCCAAGCTGCCAAGTAGCCCACAGTCAAGGTCAACTGACTTAGAAGTTTGTTTCTTAAAGCTTAAATTAAAGTTTTTTTCAAATTGCTATATATCTGTGACCGCTTCCGATATCAACTTGAAACTTCATATACACATTGATCATATGATCCATATTTTCATTGTATGCCCTACCCATGCTGCCCAAGAGCCCAAGGTCAAATGACTTATGATTTTTGTTTAAAGCTTAGGTAAAAATAAAATTTAATTACTATATCCCTGTGACTGCTTGGTATATCAACTTGAAATTTCATATACACATTGATCACCATTCATATTTTCATTGATACTACCCATGTTGCCCAGGAGTCCAATGTCAAGGTCAAATTACTTTAAACTTTTTGTTAAAATTTTACGTTAAAGTTTTTCAAATTCAATTCAATTCAAATTAGTATCCACATATGTATTGTGACTAATAAACAAAACATTGCGTTAAACCTTTCTATGATTTGTTATCTCTGTTACCAATTGAGATTATGATGTGAAACTTCATATACACATTTATCACGATTTATTTTGATTAATAAACATACTACACCAATACCCAGGGTCAAGTACTTTGAATTTCAATCCATGCGTCATCGGGGATCATTTGTCAGATTTACCGACCGTCTAGTTGGTGTAAGTAGTTGTCGTTTAATGAGTAGGGTTTTTTATTAAATTTCCATAGACTTTACACGAGGCTACAAAAAGAGCACAACAACGTTAATTGGCTACATCTGTTTTTGGCGGGAGACATACTGTCTCCACGCTATTGGTATCGTGATTCTGGCCGTTTGCATGGGTCTACTTTCGGAAGTGGCTCGCTGTTCATCGGGGGACGTCTCAATAGGCTCAATTTGCGTTCGCAATTAACAACAGTCAGGTGACATTTAAAGTCAGCGAGTGAACTGAAAGCAAGTTATTAATAGCAACGGCAATGCTCAACATTATGTGTAAAATAGTTGGCATACCCAACTTTACTTTTGAAGAGAACAAATTGCTGTTATTGAGACGCCCCCGTGCTGTTATTGAGACGCCCCCTTTCGGAAGTGGCTCTGTTCATCGGGGGACGTCTCAATAGGATCAATTTGCGTTCGCAATTAACAACAGTCAGGTGACATTTAAAGTCAGCGAGTGAACTGAAAGCAAGTTATTAATAGCAACGGCAATGCTCAACATTATGTTATCCGTATAAAGGCGTATATCACCACTTCAATTCTGGGTTCTACCCCAATAAATACGTCTGCAATATACCTCGTAAAACGGTTTATGCACCAGTCAATGGAAATCCCCGCCCCCCCCCCCCCCCCCCCTGGCCCGGGGAATAGCGGGGCTTATACTTTTGACTCAGTTAAAGCCCCGCTATGTCCCCGCAGTGCGGGGCAATCTGGCTGGTTAAACCCCGGGTAAATGGCCCCGCACCCCGGGGACATCAGTAAGGTTAAATCCCCGGTAAAGGCCCGGTAAAGGCATATTTCAAAGCTGATATTAAAAAAATTGAGAAGAGAAGGCTTGTTCAATCAGTGTGTATAGATGATGTACAAAACATTTAAAAATAACAATTCAATCACTGGGTACAACCCAGTATAGAGGACACAGACTGATTGATTGATTGATTGAATATTGTTTAACGTCCGTTCAACAGCAAAGGTCATTACAGACAGGTCGGCAGTTTCGAATCCCTGCTCAAAGAGGACAAAGAATTCATCACTGACCTTTATACATTATCTTGTTCTGGGGCGATTTTACGACTGTTTGCACAATTTCCATTTTAGTGGACTCTCCCCACAAGCAAGGCCTACTGCAGACTACTTCTAACCTCACCAAAATCACTGGACGCCAGTCTCCATTTACTCAGCTCTTAGTAGTCATCACAGCTTTTCTTTTAAGTTTTTAATATATGTTGTGTGACGGTATAAATGTACCGGTGTAACAGGAAATCTCCCCCCCCTGGAAATCTTCCCACCCGGGGGGGAAGATTTCCAGGCTTAAGCCTAGGAAATATCCCCCCCCCCGCCTGGAAATTCTCCCCCCCCCCCCATCACCACCTTCACATACACTGTCCACAAAACTTTTTATGTATTTTCATATACATTGTTGATATTGTGCTCAGGAGCATACAAAATGCACATGCTAGAACCAGTCTGTTGGTAACAGAGGACGTAATATCCCTAAATGTATACCCAACTAACATAATCATAATGTATGTCTGCTTGTGGAGAAGTATGTGAATAGGCGAGGCAGTATTTTCTATAAAAGAGCTCTCCAATTTAGTATAATATCTATACATAGACAATATAGTGGTGGTGGGGCGGTAGAGATTCCATTTACCTGTATATGCAATAATTCCCCATTACCGTACCATAACTATTATGTATGTTGGCTGGTAGAGAGTTCTCTAGGTTAAATCTACCATAGCTGCATATGATTGGTATAAATGTATAGCACATGGTGGGGGTGGGGGTGGGGGTGGGTCTAGAAAATAAAAACAGTATATCTGTGTAGAACAGCAAGCATGTGGCATGTATTGGTGGGGGGGGATTTTCCTAGGAAATATTCCCCCCCAACCCCCGCCACCATCTACCATATGCAGTGGACGTGGACATCTCTTTGTAGACAAGAATAGCCCACGATTGGGGGAGTATTTCTGATGAAACAAAATAATGTATGTTGGTGTAAAACAGACAGCATGTGCCATGTATTGGTGGGGGAGGGGGAAATTTTCCTAGGAAATATCCCCCCCCACCACCATCTACCATATGCAAAGTGGATGTGATTGTCTCTTTGTAGAGAAGAATAGCAGGTGATTGCGGGAGTATTTCTGATGAAATGAAATGTATGTTGGTGTAGAACAGATAGCATTTGGCATGTATTGAGGGAGGGGGGGGAGATTTTCCTAGGAAATATTCCCCCCCCCCCAACTACCATATGCATAGCGGATGTGGATGTCTCTTTGTAGACAAGAATAACCCACGATTGGGGGAGTATTTCTGATGAAATAATGTATGTTGGTGTAGAACGGATAGCATGTGGCATGTGTTGGTGTGTGGGGGGGGGGGGATTTTCCATTTTCCTAGGAAATATCCCCCCCCCCCACCATCTACCATATGCATAGCGGATGGCATGTCTCTTTGTAGACAAGAATAACTCCCCCCTCCCTCATGATGAAATAATGTATGTTGGTGTAGAACAGATGGCATTTGACATGTATTGAGGGAGGGGTGGGGGAGATTTTCCTTGGAAATATCCCCCCCAACCAACTACCATATGCATAGCGGATGTGAATGTCTCTTTGTAGACAAGAATAACCCCCCTCCCTTATGATGAAATAATGTATGTTGGTGTAGAACAGATAGCATTTGGCATGTATTGAGGGAGGGGGGGGGGGGAGATTTTCCTAGGAAATATCCCCCCCCCCCACCATCTACCATATGCAAAGTGGATGTGATTGTCTCTTTGTAGAGAAGAATATCAGGTGATAGCGGGAGTATTTCTGATGAAATGAAATGTATGTTGGTGTAGAACAGATAGCATTTGGCATGTATTGAGGGAAGGGGGGAGACTTTCCTAGGAAATATCCCCCCCCAACCAACCAACCCCCAAACCAATATCCCCCCAACTACCATATGCATAACGGATGTGGATGTCTCTTTACAGACAAGAATAACCCACGATTGGGGGAGTATTTCTGATGAAATAATGTATGTGGGTGTAGAACAGATAGCATGTGGCATGTATTGGTGGTGGGGGGGGGGGGGAGATTTTCCATTGGTGTGGGGGGGGGGGGGGGGGGGGGAGATCCTAGGATTTATTCCCCCTCCCCCAACCATCTACCATATGCATAGCGGATGTGGATGTCTCTTTGTAGACAAGAATACCCCCCCCCCTCCCTCATGATGAGACATCCACATCCGCTATGCATATGGAAGATGGTTGGGGGGGATATTTCCTAGGAAAATGTCCCCCCCCCCACCAATACATGCCACATGCTATCTGTTCTACACAAACATACATTATTTCATCAGAAATACTCCCCCAATCGTGGGTTATTCTTGTCTACAAAGAGACATCCACATCCGCTATGCATATGGTAGATGGGGGGGGATATTTCCTAGGGAAATCTCCCCCCCCCACCAATACATGCCACATGCTATCTGTTCTACACCAACATACATTATTTCATCAGAAATACTCCCCCAATCGTGGGTTATTCTTGTCTACAAAGAAACATCCACTTCCGCTATGCATATGGTAGTTGGTTGGGGGGGATATTTCCTAGGAAAATCTCCCACCCGCCTCCCTCAATACATGTCAAATGCTATCTGTTCTACACCAACATACATTATTTCATCATGAGGGAGGGGGGTATTCTTGTCTACAAAGAGACATTCACATCCACTATGCATATGGTAGTTGGTTGGGGGGGATATTTCCTAGGAAAATCTCCCCCACCCCTATTTCATCATGAGGGAGGGGGGGGTATTCTTGTCTACAAAGAGACATTCACATCCACTATGCATATGGTAGATGTTTGGGGGGGATATCTCCTAGGAAAATCTCCCCCACCCCTCCCTCAATACATGTCAAATGCCATCTGTTCTACACCAACATACATTATTTCATCATGAGGGAGGGGGGAGTTATTCTTGTCTACAAAGAGACATGCCATCCGCTATGCATATGGTAGATGGTTGGGGGGGGGAATATTTCCTAGGAAAATCTCCCCCACCCCCCCACACACACACCAACACATGCCACATGCTATCCGTTCTACACCAACATACATTATTTCATCAGAAATACTCCCCCAATCGTGGGTTATTCTTGTCTACAAAGAGACATCCACATCCGCTATGCATATGGTAGTTGGGGGGGGGGAGGGGGGGGATATTTCCTAGGAAAATCTCCCCCCCCCCTCCCTCAATACATGCCAAATGCTATCTGTTCTACACCAACATACATTATTTCATCATAAGGGAGGGGGGTTATTCTTGTCTACAAAGAGACATTCACATCCGCTATGCATATGGTAGATGGTTGGGGGGATATTTCCTAGGAAAATCTCCCCCCCCCCCTCTCTCCCCCCGCCAATATGCGTCACCATGCTAACTGTTCTACACAAACATTTTCACTTGATCAGAAATCTTCCCCCAATCTTGTGATATTCTTGTCTATCAAGGGACTTACACTATGCATATGGTAGATTGGGGTGGGGTGTGATGGAGGTGATTTTTTATGTTCCCCTTTCTTATACTACCAAATGGCATACATTGTGCGTGCCTATGTGCACATGTTTGGTGGGAAATAATTCTGCTTTGTAGCATTCAAACACAAACTTTTGGGTGAGAGAATTTCCAGGGTGGGGGGGAGAATTTCCTAGGGTCGAGCCTGGAAATATTCACCCCCGGCCTGGAAATATTCCCCCCGGGGGGGAATATTTCCAGGCTCGACCCTGGAAATCTTCCCCCGCGGGGGGGGGAAGATTTCCAGGCGGGAGAATTTCCTGTGACACCGGTACTGTATGTCTTAATTTTCATCTGTGTAAAATAAACTGTGCCCGGGGACAACACGCAGTGATATCATGGTTATAGTTCAATAAATAAAGACTGCTGAGATCCAGAAAAAAACTAGTTAAAAAGTATGTTAAAGCCCCGGTAAAGCCCCGGGGTTACGTCCCCGCATATTTTGGCGAAGTTAAAGCCCCAAGGTTGTCCCCGCAGTGCGGGGCATCGTGACAGGTTAAAACCCCGGGGTATGCCCGGCTATGTCCCGGCTATTCCCCGGGCCAGGGGGGGCGGGGATTTCCATTGACTGGTGCATTATTAGTCGGACATAAAGCACCTTTGCTTCATCAACCTATTTGTGTTTAGAGCAGGCTGTATTTTACAAACACCAGTAACTGATCAAGTTCTCCAAATTTGCAGATTGTACATCCAATAATCAACATCGAATATATTTCTAACAAGGAATTTCTGAGTATACAAATTCACAAGTGGCTACTTGTCTCCCGCCAGTCAGTACGTTCAGTACTTTGATTTCTATTACACGCCGTATAAACTTGATATATGCGTCAGATTGTAGGTCTAGAGTGCAGCTACCTGGCTAGTGTCTGATATTTCCTCACGGGACAACGAGTTTCGGTTGACTTGGTAAAAACCGGTTTTCAGCGATTTGCGCTTGCTCGTGACAGGTAACTGATCAGTTGGATTTTGAATACCTGAGCATTCAGAAAAAAGTCGAAAACATATTTTGAAAACATGTTGCGTTTATCTGAAGCGCAACAGGCAATTGGGATACACGCTGGCACTACTCCCGTTACCGTCAGTCGCTTGTTTGGTTGCACCCGGGCAACCACTTTTGCCTTGATCCGGCTAATGCAGCAGACCGGGAACGGGTCGACCTCGTGCAACGACGCTTCGTGATGATCGTGCCATCCACTTGGCGTATTTACGTCAGAGGTATTTGCCTGCGACAGTCACGGCATGTCAGTACCATGTTTCTGGACAGACGATACGGAATCGTATGCGACATCAGGCACTCCCAGTAATAGCATACATGCCATACACGGGCATTATTATTACCCATCGTCATCGGCACGGTTCAACGGGCGATACGTCACCGTCATTGGCGTCGACGTTATTTGAACACCGTGCTATTTAGACATAATATTTTTCTCAATAAATAACACAAAGAGACATTGTTCACTTTGTTGCTCAAAACTGTTAGTTTCTGATGTTTTTCCAATCGGCGGTATGACATGTAATCCGTAGCGCATGTATTCCGCATGCATGAGAACTGAAAGTATTTTGACAAAATAAATTGATTAACAGTGACACCAGTGTCATATGTGATACCGTAATGTGCGGAATGGACGCAAGCCTGTGGTGGTGTGGGTTCTGTGGATGCGGAGGCTGCGGTTTGTGCCTGTTTGGAGAAATTGTGAGTCGAACTTTTGAACTGCTTTGACTTCTGCATAAAGGTAGTAGCCATTGGTATCGCCCAATGAGATACACCATGATAGCTGGTGTAATATTGGATGTAGCCCGCGGTATTGTACATAGTCTGTACTCCCTTATTGTGTCCAACAGGGTGTGACAATGGTCTATGTTGACCTCATATCGCCTAACTTACGGCTGTATTCAGAACCGTCACTCATACTCGACTCAATTAATTTAACTCGTTAATTGCATAACGGTAGCACTGGTTTTATCTTACATTTAAGGGTAGAAATTGGCTCGCAAACCTTCCAAACCCAGGCATACGAGCCCAGCAAATGTGTCAAGCCAATGGTCGTTGGCCCGTTTTTCTTTCCGAATTTAGTATTAGTTGCAATGCAGTCGAAATGTGTGCTGTCAATTAAGGAGGTTATCGGCTGTATTCCCAACCGCTACTCTTACCGGTCTCATTGAATTTAACTCAGTCCTCGTTAATTGTATAACGGTACAATTGTGAATACCAATTTCAAGTCAAGTCAGTGATGGACAAGTTATGGGAACTAGAAAACGTGGAAAACGTTCCCGAATAGGGTACAGCAGTTAAAAACAAGTATACAAGATTTTAGTTATTGAAAAAATCCATAACTGGGTCCTCTCTTATCGCATCGCCGTTTTGCCGATATTGATTTCGAAATATACAGTATTTTCCACAAAATGACATATACAATTGACACAATATTCAGACCATGTGCGGCATATATTGCTACAAGTCATGTTATTTTCACACTGCCTATTTGTTCATAGGCATTTTGTCAGGCCATTTTTTAAAGAATCACATATTTGTATTGGGCACAAAACAGTGTATGTCGCCGATATTAGCTGAACATTTTTTCTTCTGTGAAACAATATTAATCTAGCTATTTGATCAGGAGCTACCACATTGTATACTGATCACAAATCCCATAAGCCCCAGGGGCCCGTTTCACTAAACTTCTTACGACTAAAATGTTCGTAGGTTCAAATTTAAGATCGTCTGTAAATTTCAATTTATGGATTTACATTTATTGAGCATAGGCTGCATATACAGCCTATGCTCAATAAATGTAAATGCAATAATTATTTACAAGAAAACATTGTTAATGTGAAATTTACAGACTATCATAATTTTGCACTTACGAACATTTTAGTCGTACGAAGCTTAGTGAAACGCCCCCCAGTTCTCCAGTCACGGCAATAAATATGCACGTATTTTTGAATATCTATACTAACAATGACCTGTGTTTACAATGCCCGTGCACGTGCTCCAGTATAGATGACACGTGGGATTCGAACATTGGCTGTCGGAGCTCACTGAGAGCGTGGCAATTCGTGTCTAATGTAATTACAGCGATCGCAATACCAGTCTACGGAGCAGAGCCTTTTTATTTGTTCTGTATCTTTTTGAAGTTTTAAAAATAGTATGCATTGTACATGTGTTAAATATATTTCTTACACATTCTTACACGTTCACATGCATTTGTGTATGTCAAACAATTCTGAATCTCACAATCCAACAAACGCATCATTATGTTGGTTCTCAATCGCATGCAATTGGTAATGTATACTACATGTATGTCTATACACTGCGCAACTATGGAACGCCAAATCTACATAAACTCAAATATATATTGCTAGCAACAAATATTTGGAGCTAGCAATAAATATTTGGAGAGCTCTCGAAATCATTTGGAGAGCTCTCGAAATCAATTAATGATATCTCGAAATCATTTGGAGAGCTCTCGAAATCATTTGGCGCGAGCATTATATAACATTTGATTTGGAGAGCTCTCTAAATCATTTGGAGAGCTCTTGAAATCAATTAATGATATCTCGAAATCATTTAAGGAGCTCTCGAAATCATTTGTAGCGAGCATTATATAACTTTGATTTGGAGAGCTCTCTAAATCATTTGGAGCTATCTCTAAATCATTTGGAGAGCTCTCGAAATCATTTGGAGCTATCTCTAAATCATTTGGAGAGCTCTCGAAATCATTTGGAGAGCTCTCGAAATCAATTAATGATATCTCGAAATCATTTAGAGAGCTCTCGAAATCATTTGTAGCGAGCATTATATAACTTGATTTGGAGAGCTCTCTAAATCATTTGGAGCTATCTCTAAATGATTTGGAGAGCTCTCGAAATCATTTGGAGAGCTCTCGAAATCAATTAATGATATCTCGAAATCAGAGCTCTCGAAATCATTTGTAGCGAGCATTCATATAGCTTTGATTTGGAGAGCTCTCGAAATCAAGTTAAAAATGTCGCTACTATCGAGTCTCAAATGATTTCGTACATTAATGATTTCGAGTAGCTCTCTGATTTGATTTCGAGAGAAATGATCGAGATTCCAACTTGATGTCCGAGAGCGCTCAAATCAGCTGATTTGACTCTCAAAGATTTGAGCTCTCACTGATTTAGAGATATCTTTGTAAATGATTTCGAGATTCTTAATTATCATCATTAATTGATTTCGACAGCTCTCCAAATATTTATTGCTAGCTCCAAATATTTGTTGCTAGCAATATATATTTGAGTTTATGTAGATTTGGCGTTCCATACGCAACAAGTTCATATGGAACAACTCATGTCATCGACCAATGGTGGGCGCAGGCTCTTTTCTAAATACAGAGGTCAACTCATTGTGACAATTAATGATTAAATTTAATATATATTGGAGAACAGACGCAATATGGGATTTAATCGAGAGGCATAGTGTGATTACATTGGACGAGAATCTAGGGCAAACAATAAATACCATAATTCAGAGATGCGAAAGCGAAAGAAGACGAGCAAAGGTGATAGTGTAACGTTAATACTTAAGTTTAAATACAAATATAGTATTTTCTTAATAAATTTGGCTATTGGAACATTTTACTCATGATTACTTTTCTATTTGATATGTAACAACATTTGGACCATCAATTAGAGGATTTCCATATTGAACATTACGCAGCACTGTACTGTGTCCGTAAGGTTGGGGGTTCATAGATTAGGCAAAACACGTTGAACTTCTTAATATGAATTAAATACGTGTATAATTGTGCAACTACATGTATTCCACCAGTTTTAAGAATTACGAGTACCCGATGCAGAGATATAATCATTTAGTAATCTTTAATTTACAGATAGTGACGCGCGTCTGTATCCGGTTATTTTGATAAGCAAAACAAGTACAGGACATGTTAGCATATTTGTATAATTATATGAAAACCTTACTACAGTCGTTTCTGTCAAAATGTTCCGGGTTTATACGCGTGTACAAAGTGTTGTGCGTTGCGTATCCGTGGAGTTTCCGTTAGTTGCGTTTCAAACCGTGTCGTCTACGTGTAATACGTTTTTCGGCCATGCGTTGCGTTTCCCCACTCTTGCGCATGCGCGAAAGTCGAACAAACCGTGTTCAACGCATTGAGTTTCAAAAGCGTGTAATCCGTGTACAACGGTTGTAAACGTATACAACGCTTGTAAACAACGCATTGAGTTTCAAAAGCGTGAAATCCGTGTGCAACGGTTGTAAACGTATAAAACGGTTGTAAACGTATACAACGCTAAGGTAAACCGTTTAAACGATTTAACGCTTTCTTTGACGAACGGTTACACGCTTCTACATGTACATGTACACAGCACTGTACAGTTGAAACCGTGTTGTAAGTATAACACGTGTCCACGGGTTTTAACGCATTACACGTTCTGGTATGCCAACCGTGTATCGCGTAGAATGCGCATGCTCAGATCGTTCTTCGTATGTGTATATATACTTCTAGACTCACTGCAGGGCTTCTAAAATTTTCAATTTTCGGTTCTGGACCGATTTTTGAACTCTCAGACCGATTGAGATTTGAAAACTAGTCTTAAAAATCGGTCCGAGAAAAATTGCCGGTCGGCGTCTATTTCGCTATAAGCCTTGTAAATTGATCGGTTTTGACCGCCAAGTAATTTATGACACATATCCGCGGGCCATATCCGTGTTAAACCAGTGTGCAGCTCGCTGTGTATTCAGTTTCTCCAAATATCGACTTTTCTTAACACACGCGTGGGACAGGTGTATAGCGGATTAGTGACTGAAATAGACTGGCTTCAGCGTAAAGATACGAGAGTTCATAGACTCGCCATTTCTGATGATGTTAAACTAAAATAAAGAAACCATGCACTGTGTTTATCTGTGTTCGTAATATTTAACCCCAAGTAACTGACACGGACTATCAGCCCGGGCTTTTCCATATTAAGTTAGGAACTGTTACATTACGCTGTATTAGGGGTCAGTTTTGTGTATATAAAATGTACATGTACGTAGGAATGCCGCAGATCCTGATGAGCCGGCTCACGTGATCTACAATTCGCAAACATTTTGATAAACGACAAGGTACATCTGTCGTGTTAAAAGCGTGACTCATTAGGCATCAGGGATTAGGGATCAATTGAAGTGCTAAATCACACCGCCGATGTACTTTGAACTCGATCTGAGGGTATGTATTCGCGATATTTTAAAAGGGACCAAACAAGGACGCCTCGAAGCGATCGGGGCCGAACAGGTATTCGCGTTAAAACGTGTAACCGTTGTACACGTTTCAACGCTTTCATATAGCTACACGCTTCCAGGTAAAGCCTTGTACACGTTTCAACTCTTTCACCTCGCGACATATGTACATGTATACGCCAAAACGTGTTATACGCCTTGAAGCTAAACGTATTACACGCTTTAAAACTAAACGGTTTGACAATGTGTATTACACGTGTACGAACCGTATTATACGTTTAAACAACGTATACAACGCTACAGTTCGCGTTGCGTTCGCGTTGAGTTTGCAAGTGTTGTCTACGGTGGAACAAAAACGGAGACTGCACTGTATGACGTGTTGTAAGCCAGTTCATAAAATGTGATATGATACACGTGTGAAAACACCTGGGGACCGTTTCACTAAACTTCGTAAGACAAAAATATTCGTAAGTGCAAATATAAGATCGTCTGGAAATTTCAATTGATGGATTTACATTGATTGAGCATGGGCTGCATGTGCAGCCTATGCTCAATAAATGTAAATCAAATAATTGTTTAGAAGAAATCATTGTTAATGTGAAATTTACAGACTATCATAATTTTGCACTTACAAACATTTTAGTAGAACGAAGCTTAGTAAAACGTCCCCCTGGAGCGCATTTGATTGGCTGGCCTCAGCGTCATTAGAAGCATCAGTGGCTCCGTAGGATTACTGCAATAGCGCTCAGCTGCAAATACGTTACCAATTTGTGTGTTTCCAATAGTAGGACAAATACATGCACCAGTAAACTTTCATAATGATCAGTGTAAGTCCAGAACAATGCAAACTGCATTTAATGCGACCAACAGAGTGTAAGACTGAATGTTTGTCCTACTCTGCCAGATTTAGGTGTTCTATTTATAGCAGATTATTTGCTAGGTAGATGAGCGCTATTGTATGATTGTGCTACCGTTTGGTAATATGAAGTGCTTTATAATAGTGTCATTACTAGTATTAAAACTATTTTTCTCGAACTCGTCTGTGATCCTGTATATATCAGTTAAACTGAATAACTATTGTATCGTCATATTAAAAAATTCATACGGCAGCTTAAAAGGGACATGCGCAAAATTGTTTCTATGTCGTTCCCACGACATAGCATCTCATTACCACGACATAGCATCTAGTTCCCACGAGATAGCATCTCGTTACCACGACTTAGCTATGTCGTTCCCACGACATATCATCTCATTCCCTCGAGATAGCATCTCGTTCCCACGAGATAGGATCTCGTTCCCACGAGATAGGATCTCGTTACCACGAGTTAGCTATGTCGTTACCACGACATAGTATCTCGTTTCCACGAGATAGGATATCGTTACCACGAGTTAGGTATGTCGTTCCCACGAGATAGCATCTCGTTACCACGACATAGCATCTCGTTACCACGAGTTAGCTATGTCGTTCGCACGACATAGCATCTCGTTCCCTCGAGATAGGTAGCCAATGATAATAAAGCATAATTACCGCCATTTTTGCCCGACAGCCGGGAGCTTAACAACATTGTTTTGATTAACATAGTTTTGTTATTGGCGATTTTGCTTGTCCATGCCATCCACACCCAGAATCCGGCTAATGACACTCTGTCATCTTTGAGCGTTTTGAGAAATTTGTATGCATTCAAAATGGCCGCCAAACAGTTATAGTATGCCGTGTGAGGTATTGAAGTAATTTAAGAGCTAAAGTGCACTTGACTTATCAGATAAGCAGTCAACATTTTTAATATTCAATTCAATTCACTGTGACATGGAAAGAATCCAAACATCTTACATATAACTACTCTCACACTCTATATCAAAGCAAACATGATACTGATATTGGATATATTGACACAATAAACGCTTTCAGTACGTTCGATATGTTCGTAGACAAGTTGTTGAACAGGGGAAGTCCAAGATGGCCGCCACATATAAATATAGTATCATATAACAATAATGTAAACGACTGATAATTAAGTATATAACTGCATATTAGCGCCACATCGTAGTAAATTGGTATAGATGTATTGGATTGAGGCACTCTGAACGTGTTCAGTAACTTAGACATATAATTAAATAACTGTGACAATAGCAGACGTCAAAAATGGCCGCCAAATATTTAACAAAAAAGTCACGTTGCCTTATACTGCGTAAATTGCATAATAATTACTGGGGCTATTGATTAATGTAAGCATATTAGTATACATAAGCCTTGGATGACCGCCAGATATAAATTACCTGGCAATGACAATCATAATGTGTAATGATTAAACTATGAAATGTCACGTTGACCTATTTCAAAGAAAACACACATATTTATGTTAATCTTGTAACCTTGTTATGTAATTAGACACGTGTTCCAATAGCAGAAGTCCAAGACGGCTGCGAAATATAAATTATAGCAATCATCGTTTACTAATTAAGTTATATAATTATGTTCAGTCCAGCGCCATAGGGGGAACACTGTTATAGCAATAGTTTACAAATGTATGTCAATGACGATCGCATAATAATGGCATGATTATTAAAATAGAGAACACAATCGAAAAGTGAAACCCATAAGAAACCAACGCAATAAATACTTCCTAGTAAGCAAATGACATGCGCACATATGTGGTCGCAGAACCTTCAACGCGGCACAAACATGCACTCCACGATCAGCGGTGTACGGTCTCAAAACGAAAGCAACAGTGCATGCACTACATAAACAATATAACAAATGCAGAGCAAGCACAACAACAACTATTACCCAATGAACTACTGGTAAAGTAACAGGAAAATCAAATCCCAATGAAGGACAGCACACGGACACATAACAAGAAGGATGCCACCTTGGACAGGACAGCGCATAATATAGAACACTTAGATGGTTGAAACTGAACTGTTTAGCAAACCTCCCGCTTACCTCGCCACCACGCTTCAAAAGGACATCAACATGCAAGGCAATCAAAAACGAATAATATATCATACGATAACGACAAACTAATTAAAAAAATACACAGTATGCATGAAATGAAAGTTAATATTGTAAATATGACGATAAGAAAAGAAGAATATATGATGGCACAAATAGACTAGCCACAAGGGATGACAGTTACGTTGTTTAGCATTGTCATATTAGTATATTAAATTTCGCGATTACAGCATTTCTTATATCCATTGCATTGTACCTTGAATGCTGTCATGTTATATATATTGGTGTGTACTATGTGTATTGTAGTCTGCAATGACTATGACAGTTATTGTTACCGTGAGTTAGTAGTGGCTCAACTGGAATGACTGTCGTATATATCATTTCAATGTGTATTAGTTGTGTCCACACTATAATATTTATTCTACATTATCTCAGTGTTTTTCTCAGAATTATGGATTTGTGATAAAATTTGATTTCTTTGTTCAGCATTTACGTATGTTAACATGTCAAATGCATGCACTCCATATTGAGTTGTATGTAATAAAATCAACTGCACATGCATGCCAGACGTTGCATTCTGACTTGTCATTGAAAACAAGAATGCTATAGAAATATTACATTATCTCATCATACAAATATAATTAGTTCTACATAATCAATAAAAATCTGAATATATATCAATTGCTTGCAGCTTACAAAATGATAAGTGATATTAAAAGGTTGTACATAAATCACCATGTACATACCGTCCTTTAGTGGAAAGTATGTACCTTTCGCAGAAAAAATAACTTGCCAGAATGTAATAATATCAGTGGGAGTCCTTAGTCGCTATGGGAAAAACGCTAACGGGACCGTGGAAATATATAGATGTGTTCTGCATGTGTACTAGTCAGGTTACCCAATTCGCGTGATTTCACAGTGAACTTGTTGATCATCGAAGCGTTTGGAACCAATGGTATGAAAGAAAACCTCGTGTATTCATTCAAATTAGGAAGTCATTAACGTTTACTGTAAAGTTTCACACTACATCTTCTTGCCAACGCCCCATATATAAGTTATAATTACATAATTTGGTAGCCACATTGTTGTCAGAATATTGTCAGCATGAATGTTGATGTGGAATGACAAGACAAGAAGGCTTTCCAAAATAAACTGAATAAGCCAACGTATATAACCAAGTTTACTATTTATAAGTATATGATTTTATTACTAGTAGAAAGTACTATATTATTATCCGGCGCCCATTTTAGACTTCTGTTATTGAACGTTGTCTAATGGTGTATATTAAGTTCAGAAAACAAATGATCATCTTGACTTAATACCAGTATTTGGTATAATTACATTCTTAGATGTGACATCCGAGTGTAATTATATAAGCTAATTGCTAAAATAATATCAAAATATTTGGCGGCCATCTTGGACTAATGCTGTTGAAACAATGATCTAATTGCGTACATAAGGTACTAAAAACAATGTGTATCTCAATACAATATTCGTATGCACATTTGCTCTGATATAGGGTCTATGTGTTCTTATGTAGAGATACGATTGCACGTATAATGTAATACATTTATAATTGGCGGCAATTTTTGGAGTCAGTATGCTATTTAGACTATTATTCAATTTCACAGCAAAATTACAAAAATAAACATTTATTGTTTCAATGAACCCAAGATTATAAAAATCATATTCTTTGTTGTGAAATTACGTCACATTTGGCGGCAATCTTGGATTTTTCCCACAGTGCAGTTAAGGAATTGAATTTTAACGTTGCCAATTTTAATCACTATGTCAAATGCACCCAGTTTACGCTCTTAAATTTCTGAATTTCCTGATGTTAATGCAACTATATGGCACACTATATCTATTTGACAGCCATCTTGAATTTGTGCAAATTTCTGAAAATGCTCAAGGGTGACAGCTTGTCATCAGTTGGATTTCAAAACTAGAAGGTCTGGACATGCAAAGTCAGTAACAAAAAAACATGTTATTCAAAACAAGGTAAAGCTCCAAATCGGCCTTTTGCTGCCGGACTATATTCAACTATGGCTGAAAGAAAAAATGGCGGTTATTATGCTGCATTTTCATTGGCTACCTATGTCGTGGGAACGAGATGCTATGTCGTGGTAACGAGATGTTATCTCGTGGGAACGACATAGCTAACTCGTGGTAACGAGATTCTATCTCGTGGGAACGAGATGCTATGTCGTGGTAACGAGATGCTATCTCGTGGGAACGAATAGCTAACTCGTGGTAACGAGATCCTATCTCGTGGGAACGAGATGCTATGTCGTGGGAACGACATAGCTAAGTCGTGGTAACGAGATGCTATCTCGCGGGAACGAGATGCTATGTCGTGGTAACGAGATGCTATGTCGTGGGAACGACATAGACAACAATTGCGCCTGTCCCTTTTAAGCTGCGTATGACATAAAAAGTATAATAATGTCAAACATGTCTCCCTATATTACAACTGGTATATGTTTTTTTTTTATTAAATGTTTTTTATTCTCTTTGCTACATGTACATTTACAAACACAAAATATACAAACAGTTCAATGAACAAAGTACATATATATGTCAGTTCATACGCATGGCTACATTTCAATGAACAGTCTGAATAGTTTTATATTTCATCAGCGTACAACTACTGAGCATGTTCAAGCGGATAATATCAAACATATCATGATCTCACAGCCACATTATATCCAGCGTCTGCAGCCTGATAAATGTACTAAGTTGATTATTCGAAGCATGACCTGTAGTTCAATGGCTGAATCCCCCACTAATGGACAACTTGATAAAACTGTGCGGCGACCGTGACTACGCTGGTCGCAAAGGCCACATACCCAATTTCAACAATCATAGTGATTTATCCCGTCAACACAGTGCGTATGTGCCGTGAAACACGGTGCCGTGAAACATTTTTGATATCCTATCAATACAACCTAATCACTGCATATGAATATGTGCGGTGGCTGGGATTATTATTTTGCATTTTAAAGCCATTAGTAGGTGTTGACGGGATAAATAGAATAGTAGGTTAGTGCCGTGAATGGGAAAAATCTGGCGCGGCTCGGAAACGGGATGTGCTCGGCAGAGCCTCGCCCATCCCGTTTCCTAAGCCTTGCCATATATTTTTTCCCATTCACGGCACTAACCTGCTATTCTCTATATACCAGTAGCAGAAATACACGTTCTGGTGAAAGTGATCGTACGATGATTGCGACCAACACAGATCACAAACACAGGTCTATGGTTTGCGATATTATTACTCACACTCGATACCCAGAGACAACAAGTCGCGATGGCAATAACAAACGCGGATGAGCCACACTCTTGATCCTCTTGGCTATGGCTGTGGGGACAAAGATCGAAGTATCTTGCCAAGCATGCAATTGCCTACGAAACTTTAAATCCATGTGTTTGCCTAAGTAAATGTGGGACTAATCGGTGCTGCAGCAAGAAATAAATGTCCCATGTGTCATACTCAGCCACAGGAAAGTAACGTGTGCCCACATTTAGTAGTTGCACAATGGCTGAGCTGGCATCAACATGGCAAACGTATCCAAGTGACTAATCAATGCCATATGCAACTGCAATAATCGGTTCAAAAGCCTATCAGGTTTATGATTATGTCTTACTGTATTGGCGACTCAAATAAAGTTGATCTTATCGTTATTTTATCTTTGTCTGCTACATACGAACTATTATTTCATCGTAGACATATTTTGTCAGCACCATGTAATACTATATTCTAGGGTCCATATATCAATCATTAACAGTAAATCTACACAACTCATGTAGAAAATAGATAAAGCAGTGTAGGTAAAATCGAAGCCCATTCGACATTAAGAAGTAAAATACTGACATGGTGCAGGTACCGATATTGTACTTGAAGGGTCAGTTAGTTTAATTCTAATTTAGTCACACATTCGACAAGTAGGTCGTACTGTGGACTACTCAAGGGTCGAGTAGTTTTGCCGTGGATGCTTTCCACGTTATTACATGCAATACATGGTGTTATGATATTACATGTACTTTAAGCATCTTAGCACTCCTCCCGTACCATCGGAATGGTTGTTAAACTGGTGTTATGAGTACATGTACTGAAAATCTGCATTTTTCCTGTGTTTATGGATGTTCACACATTTAGTACGTATTAGTGACTTCAATACACAATACCAATGTAAGAATTATGTTTTATAATACCACTTTATCCTTACAACATGGGTGCACATGGTAGATCAACACAGCCAAATGATGTGAATGCTGAGACATGGACACACTTGTTTTATAATTTGAAATTCAACATTGCTATAATGTTATCCTTGTTATTCCGGTATTATTGGTGTTCCATTCACAGTCATAAACACAAATTAAATGAAAAATACTCGGCCATTTTGATTTTAAAATCATTAATTATTAAATTAAAATGTGCTTATCGTGCTCCCTGGAACTGTAAACCTGGGAATAGACATCAAATATAATTGTATATGTCACCAACTGACAATGTTTATGGCGGTCATTTTTCAAAATTGCCGCCATTTATTGTTACCGCATAATTCAGACTACATGTATATCCTGTGAGAAATGTGAAGGTAATGGAGTATGTCACATATCTCAATTGTCAAACATTATCCACTTCTGATTGTTAGCGGGGTATAAGCCAGTAGCCTACTTCACCAACAATACAATATACAATACAATACGTTTTATTCAGTGAATTAGGCCATATGCCCATAACACATAACAAGTATAATACAATTTTAAACAAGCGTCAAATCTACTACATGTATCGTTATGAGTATGTAACCGGACCGAGAAGGGACATAAATACGCATAAATCCTGTAGACCGTGTGCCAAATTTGTTAGCTCAGCATTTCGAGAAGAGTTTTGGATTTTCGTACAGTGTAAAACTAATTATTCATGCTGCAAATTCGGAGCTGATCTATGTGTACGCTGGTCGCAAGTGATATGTGGTCCCATGTCGGTTGGTGTCATATATGGTAAATGTCAAGCGGTAAATGAATTTCGTTTTTTCATAATGTGATAAATAAAATTTGCAATTTTTCTGATTGTCTGTATATTTTCTGTTGAAATGAGTCTTAAAATATTCGTGTTGCGTTTTAGACGAATATAAATTTGGATCTAAATACAGTACACGTAACTCTGAATATAACTTGCAGTCAAAAATTGCAAAGTATACTTTTCTAGCAAAGTATACTTTGAGGGAGAAATTTTCAATTTAAGGATACATTTATTAATTTTTATTATAGTGAATTTATTACAATCTAATGCACTTCTGGGAAAATAAATGATTACGCCCTCAAAGTATACTTTACTAGATAAGTATACTATGCAATGTTGATGAAATCGGCTACTGGGCCTGGACTAGCTAACTATTGTAGCTGCATGTGTCATCTTGAAAAAGGCAACTGGCACGCTTAATGCAATAGCTGAATACAATAGCGGACTAAAACACATTTTATAGATATATATATTTTTTTATTCACAAATCTTTAAGCCACATGGCCTATGAAGGTAAAAAATAATCATGCATGTAAACACAATATGTCAAGAATGGCAAACAGTGTAGTAAATGGCATGTATACGTATCTAATAAATGATATGCTTTCAAAATTTCGGCAAAAACATACTATTTTTAATGTATGCACTTCAAACGTGGTTCTTACCAGTGCAGACCCGGAACAGCCCGCGTACCATCACTGCCCATCGTTTGCACACACTATCGGACACATTTTTATTTTCATATATGTGTCGAACAGTGTATACCACGTCAAGGCCGTGTTGACGCTAATATTGTTCCGTAGTTCCACTGATTCAAGCGCACTCGAAACATTTGTCAAGTAACTTATATTCTTACATATAACATAGCATACGTTATAATACCAATTATTTAGTCAGCGACAAATGTTTATTCTGTGTCATATGTGGTGTTGAGATTACAAAATATGTGTTGTTTTATTATTAACAGTATCAATATTATTTAACTAACAGAATGCTGCACACAATATATGTCATGGCAAGGGTTAGGGGGGGGGTTAGTTTAACGAATATATAAATGTTCGTTTCGTATTTGAAATGCTTTGTATATGTATATACTGAGATTTCGTACAATGTTCGTATTTTCTGTTTTAAACAGCTCAATAAATGTTATCATGTTTGGTCTACGCCAGTAGTACTGTTTTATATAAATTTTTCGTATATCTGAATACATTGTGCATTTTAATATAAAATGATATTCATCTTCCAGGCAATTACACATCCTACATGTTCTGTGTTCAGTTGGTGTTCTGTTCCATCTACCGGATTCTATTTCCAGTCTATGTGATAATACTTTTAATCTTGCAAACGCTGTTCTAAATGTATCTACATTTATATCTCGCAGGTAATATTGCAATTTAAACTCGCATACATTTTTATAAAATAATGCTCTGCTTGATTCATTTATTCGTGCATGCCATAACTGTATAAAGTTATCATTTAGCCGTTGCTTGAAAACGGATAAAACTGTTTCAACATCTCCTACACCTTGGTTTAACCATACATGATAAAAGCCATGACTGGATAGGAGTATTTTAATCTGTGACGCACAGTTGCGTTTGTTTGGGTGTTCAGCTATATCGTTAAGCATAACACCGTATATTTGTTTTATGTATTTGTTTTCACTCGAGTGCAATATTTTGAACCAGTGTTTTAGTATAATCATGTATCTTACAATAAGCATTGGGGTACGGCCTAATTCACCATAAATAAAATCGTTCTGGGTGCATCTTTTTACACCTTATAAAGGCAATACAAAAATCGACTAACATTATGTATTTGGTTTTCAACATATTCAAATTTAGAAATGGACACAATTCAATAGAAGCCGCAGGGCATGTAGGGTTGTGGTTCATCACTTGTAAACTGCGTAAATACCAGGTCAGTCGAACTCGTGAACGCCGATTAAGGACCAGCTATTTACCTGACCATCGTTTGATTCAAAGATAATTGCTTCGTAAATGTGATGGAATATATGTATAACATATATTATGTGAACACTGCCTCTTTACTGTATCCTATACGATACCTGGGGTGGCCAAGTCCGCCATCTTTGTGTGTTCAATCCATCAGCCAGTTTCACCTGTTCTGCCATTTGACAAGGAACTCAACATGTGAAGTAGAACATATGATATAATGTAGCTAATCACATGTAAAAAAGCCAGGAGAACGGACTCCTATCAATTATAGTACATCAAACTGTAAATTATGTCAGTTTTCTGGACAGGTTTGTGCCTGGGTTTTAACAAACTGTACTCTGTTATTAGTTATCAAATCCAGTGACATGTAAGCAGTTACCTGAGTGTATTGTCCCTGGTGTCTGTTCACCTACTATGCGAGTAAATATGGCTTTAACTATATGCTATGTGTACACCAACATAGGCTGTGCATCAGATTGTAAAGTTTACACGTTGAAATTTAGTTTCAGGTTGATGGAAGAAATGCTCAGATATCTCGTCTTTTGTATAGTTTGCTGTCATACTATTTATAGCTTGCCGTTCTCATATCTGTCTATCATGTATTGCACCACATTGTATTTGGTTTACTGTCATATTATTTGCTTTACGTGTCAAACGCACGAAGTGGTGAAACTGTAAGATGGCTTGTACATACACAGATGGCGGAGGTGGCAACTCAATGCTCTATATAGTATACAGTAACGAGACAATATTCAAATATGTTATAATCATATATTGCATAACACTTATGCAGCAATTATCATTGAAATCATGTGTATCTATCTATTACTTAATACCTTAAATGGACATTTCGTAGACCATGGCTTATCACAAGGCAACATTAACAAGGCAACATTAATTTAAAAGATGAAAGTTCAAAGAGCGGTACTACCTTGTGGCACTCCCATTTTCTGTTCATTGGAGATCGGACTTGAAAGTGTCTGTCTATGACGCTATGACCAATACAACAATATTTATAGTTGTTTTTGTTGTACGCGCTAAGCGGACCTATTACACGAAAAACAACAACAACAAAATCAAAACGAAACATTAGAAATAAAATCAGGCACTCAGGTTACCTTTAAGACCAAGGTCAGTTTTTATTGGCCACTATAATATATATTGTATCACTGTTTTAATTATGAGTTGGCGGGTTTACATATTAATATACATTGTAATGATATGATTTATAAAACTAATAGAAAAAGGTGAATAAATATAACATATATAATAGGAGGCGGTTTTGACTAAATATAACATATAACTCTGAATTACAAGACCATGTTCATCAAATGTAGGGATAATGCAAGTCTGATCAGGATCTGTACTGTTCGCCATTCCATCAATGACATACCGGTCATGGTTCTAACAAGCAATATCTATAGCTTGTTATCAGATTACAAGAATGGGATATTTGATCACGAGCTACACTGGTCACAAATTCCATAAGCCCCATTTCTCCAGTCACAGCCACATGTAAGAACACATCATCTACACACCATACCGATTCTACATACTATGTATCTGGGGCCCGTTTCACGAAACTTCGTACGAATAAAATGTTCGTAAGTGCAAAATTATGATAGTCTGTACATTTCACATCAACAATGATTTCTTGTAAATAATTATTGGATTTACATTTATTATGGCTCAAATTGTAAATCCATCAATTGAAATTTACAGACGATCCTAAATTTGCACTTACGAACATTTTAGTCGTAAGAAGTTTAGTGAAACGGGCCTCTGAAGCCTATATCTAGTACTGTTTAACATGACAGGCCTGTATCTAGTACTGTTTAACATGACAGGCCTGTATCTAGTACTGTTTAACATGACAGGCCTGTATCTAGTACTGTTTAACATGACAGGCCTGTATCGTTGTATTGGCAAACAGTGTAGATCCAGATGAGACGGCTCGTGACGAGCCGTCTCATCATGATCTGCACTTTTTGCAAGTATTTTCATATTTTTGAGAACAAAAACACCCCATTTTCATAAATGGACTTGGACTTGAAAATCATTTTGTGACCATTGGATTGATTGCAAAATTAAAATATCAAATTCCATTCCAGTTACTTAGAGGTGAAAGGATTAAAGGTTTAACTTAACAAATGAGAAGGCATACTTGGACATGTACATGTCTATGAGCACCATGCCGAGAATGTATGACCTGGAGGTCGGCGCAAACATAACATTAGGAAGGTACATACCATGTACCAAGCATCTAGCTAGTATGGTTAAGATTGTTGTGCCCTTCTTGTGGCCCCGTGTAAAGTCTATGGAAATCTGATAATAAAACCTTCTCACAAACCGTTAGCTACTTACACCAATACATCATATTTGTGTGTGTTCAATAAGTCTTTATGCAAATGCTGCCAGCAAGGAAATCACACTCATGTTGTAGTTACAAAATAATAAGTACATTTTGGTGTTTGACATGTATACTCAACAAAACTAGAAACGTCCCTGTTTTATAGCCGGTGTAGCTCTGTCTATGTATGTACCACATGTTCAAAGTACATGTATTTTAAACCGTGGCGATGTTCAGAATACGATCGTGTAGAGTTTAGCCGATACACACGGTTTACATAGCGGCCAGTGACCGGAACGTTGATTTCCATTTTTTGCACGTGCACGCTATACTTGTCATCGATAAGGTGATTCAGTTCATGTCGTACCATTCATGCGATAGGGGCTATTCGGAAAATTAAAAAACTTTTTTAATTTTTCACTGTTTTCGATATGCCACGGCTTTCCGAAAACGAGCGAAATCAGGCAATTGGGATGCTTGCGGGTGGGATGGCCGCCAGGGCGGTCGCGCCTCGGTTTGGTTGCTGTCGGAAGACGATTGATCGTCTTGCAGCCCGGTACCAGCAGACTGGTGCTGTTCACGACCGGCAGCGACCTGGTAGGCCTCGTGTAACAACGGCTAGAGCCGATCGTTACATTACGTTGACGCACTTACGTCAACGTCGATTGGCAGCCACAGTCACTGCTAGGCGATACGGTGTCTCAGGGCAGACCATTCGCAACCGGTTACGTCGTAACGCCCAACCAATCCGGGCACGCCGCCCGTACACTGGTCAGATAATGACCCAACGTCACCGTGCTGCCAGACTGTTATGGGCGCGACGTCATCTGAACTGGAGAAGGGCTGACTGGAACCGAGTTTTGTTCACCGATGAATCTCGGTTCACAGTTAGTCATGCTGACGGAAGATTACGGGTATACAGGCGTAAAAATGAAAGATTCACCGATTGTTGCATTGTTGAGAAGAACAGGTTTGGGGGAGGGAGCGTAATGGTCTGGGTGGGATCATGGGAAACCGGAAGACAGATTTGGTTGTTGTACAGGGCAACATCAATGCACAACGTTATGTTGGAGATGTGCTAAATGCACATGCCTTACCATTTATCCGTCAGCATGGTCCTGGTGTGACATTGATGCACGACAATGCCCGCCCTCACGTAGCCAGGGTCACCACTCAATACTTACAGCAAAACAACGTCGACGTCATGCCATGGCCCGCGGTCTCCCCGGATCTCAATCCCATTGAGCACATATGGGATGAGCTGGGCCGCAAAGCACGAGCTAACCATCAGATTGACAATGTTCGCGATCTTACACGGGCGTTACAACGGGAATGGAGGAATTTGCCCAACGCACTGGTATTGCGTTACGTCACGTCGATGCGGCGTAGGATCATTACATGCATTCATGCAAATGGTGGCCACACTCGGTACTAACGAGATTTACTGAATTTGCCACATTACTTATTGAAATTCCATCTCTAAACATTAAGTAACACATTTCTGAGTTTTTGTGATTTTTGATTTTGACCCCTACCGCCCTTGGCCGGTTATCTCTCGAATATTTAACAAGATATCCAAATGCAATTTATTGGCTTTGATACAGAAATGAATGAACTTGTTTTTCCATTTTGATTTTTAAAAGTAACCCTTTTGGTTTTTGATGAATCTTTCCTTAAACATGGAGGGACGTTTCTAGTTTTGCTCAGTATACATGTATAATTTGATGCTACACACCTGTGTAGAGACGTAAATATACATGTGCGTCATCAACATTGGTATATTAGTTGTATATTACAGGTGTGTGCATTTTATTGGTAGCAGTATCTGCATAATGACTTACAGATCACATTCACATGGTTTATTTATGTTGGATATATACGGACAGACACCCGTGACGAAAGCTATATGAAATCGCGATGGCTCAAAATGCGATGCCTCGTAATGCCTGATAACGATAATTTTCCCTATATAATATGTTTAATGTATTTTTTATCCCGTCAACACAGTGCGTATGTGCCGTGAAACACGGTGCCTTGAAACACGGGCAGAGCCTCGCCCATCCCGTTTACTAAGCCTTGCCAGATATGTTTTCCCATTCACGGCACTAACTTACTATTCTCTTTATGAATGTGCGGTGGCTGGGGTTATTTTTGTTTGCATTTTTAAAGCAATTTGTATGTGTTGACGGGATAAATAGAATAGTAGGTTAGTGCCGTGAATGTGAAAAAATATCCGGCAAGACTTAGGAAACGGGATGGGCCAGGCTCTGCCGAGCACATCCCGTTTTCGTGCCGCGCCACATATTTTTACATTTCCGCGTCCGATTTATTACGATAAAACGTCGAGCCGCCCTCTACCTGTTCATGAAATGTGAGTTCTTGTTAATCGACTTTGATCGCTACCGTTGTTGAGTGCGATACTTTTCAACTGCAATTAAATAATTGCTATCTCAATGTGTTGTTGTTTCGTGTCCCGTAACAACTGGACGACATACGGCGATTCATAAAATATTCTGGGCTTTGGCCACTAGCAGCATTTAATAGTCTGTAGTAAATGGTCGTTTTTCGTTGTAACTCCCGGGTGAAACTCGAGCAACCCGAGTCACACATGAACAAGCAGAGTCGTTGTTCGGGTCCACCTCGAGTTTGCGCACTAGTAACCCACCTTGTGGAGCGCCGTGGCGTAATGGTTAGTGTGTCGGACTACTGATCCAAGGGTCGTGGGTTCGAGCCTGACTAGCGGCGTGCGTTGTGTCCTTGAGCAAGACACTTTATCCACACTGCTCCAGTTCACCCAGCTGTAAATGGGTACCGATAATTCGTAGTTGCTCTGTAAATACGAATTACCGGCTTCTCTCAAAAATCTCTACCTCTACCTCCGTTCTTTCTCCCATTCTTGGGAGACGGCATGCAAGGTCCTAGAGCCAGTGCCGCCGTTAAATATAAGCTAAAAAAAAAAAAAGTAACCCACCACAACGGCATGGGTTCCATTTGAGTTACTCGAATAATGTTCAAATGTAAAATTCTTTAACTCGGTTTGGAACTCTGATTGTTCCAGTGATGCTCGCGTTATTCGAGTTGCTACCCGGGAGTTACAATGAAAAACGCACATTGATAATTCCGAGCTTCCTAGGGTTACCACGTCCTAGTTACGCATAGGTTACTGGTTATGAGAAAACAGATTAGATCTAGTGAAAGTCCGATCAGTGCAGTATTAGATCAGCCTGTACATACAGATCAGGGGCCCGTTTCACTAAACTTATTACGACTAAAATGTTCGTAAGTGCAAATTTAGGATCGTCTGACACTTTAAATTGATGGATTTACATTTATTGAGCATAGGCTGCATTTGCAGCCTATGCTCAATAAATGTAAATTCAACAATCGTTTACAAGGAAACACTGTTAATGTAAAATTTACAGACTATCATAAGTTTGCACTTACGAACATTTTAGTCGTACGAAGTTTAGTGAAACGGCCCCCAGGGCCTGAAGTATTCACCCCGGACCGCTAGCCATGGTGTATATAACGAAACATTATGCCCTTATCAACTTTCATTAATGTTGTCTGCAGTTATCAGCGTTCACACAGGTCACAAACTAAGTTAAGCACCTTTTGTTGCGTCGGAATATGCTACGAGACTCAATTGGATCCCAATTTTATTGGTCACATCGTTTGAGCTGGGCTCATACACCTCTGTTTCGAGTGACGTCACAACCACCTGCGACATTGATTATGTGCATCGTTATTTATATTAAATAATGGAGATTTTTTCCTTTGATAATAAATGAAATAAAGAAATTTTTCGCAAATATTTTAATATTTAATGCTGACTTCAATCCGCAAATAAATACTATAATTAGCTAAAACATGGATACACTGTATTGTGCTACGCCATTCCTAAATCCGACGGGTATAGTAGTCGGCAAGTATACAAATCTTGCGAGATGCGAAGACTCAACAGATGTGATGACTCGAAATAAATGTGCAGGCCCATGGGCTTTCGAGCGATCGCGATTTGACTGTATGTATCCATTTATTTAAAAAAATATTTGTATTCTATTATGTCTGAAAATGATGTCAAAATACATCGGTTTTAATCCTTGGCTAGAATATGACAACACCTGATCGCAATGTGTGTGGCCGAAACAAACATGGCTTATTTGTTCATGTAACTTTTGCACACTCCCTCGGTAGCGTATCGAGCACGCCATGTTTGTTTCAATTTCAAAAGCGTGTCTATGGCCGTGACTGAAGAAATGAGGCTTTGGGGATTTGTGACCAGTGTTGCTACTGATCAAACAGCACACTCGTGTAGCCTGATAACGATATATCCTGCTTGTTAGACGCATGACGGGTGCTTTATTGATGAACTGGCAACAATGCATATCCTAAGCAGACTGTGATGATGCTGATCTGGATCTACACTGGTCGTAAGACTCATGAGCGTATGCTTCATTTCTCCAGTCACAGCCATAAATCGGGATTTTGTTTGGTTGAAGTGTCCTTTGAAGAACATTTTCAACAACATATTAACGTTTCACAGCATGCATAGCCTTCATCCATACAACTAGTATGCATAATATCAACTAGCTATTCAATAGTTAATCATGCTCAGATGTACGGAGCCTTATAAGGGACATGAGAAGAGAAAAAATATTCTGACAAATTGGATTATTTCGTTAGAACGCATTCCAATTCGTTCTAACGCATTCCAATTCGTTCTAACGATTTCAATTATTTCGTTCTAACGCATTGCAATTCGTTCTAACACATTCCAATTCGTTCTAACGCATTCAGTTATTTCGTTCTAACGCATTCCAATTCGTTCTAACGCATTCCAATTCGTTCTAACGCATTCAATTATTTCGTTCTAACGGGTTCGAATTCGTTCTAACGCATTCCAATTCGTTCTAACGCATTCCATTATTGCGTTCTAACGCATTCAAATTCGTTCTAACGATTTCAATTATTTCGTTCTAACGAATTCGAAATCGTTCTAACGCATTCAATTATTGCGTTCTAACGCACTCAAATTCGTTCTAACGATTTTAATTATTTCGTTCTAACGCATTGCAATTCGTTCTAACGCATTCAGTTATTTCGTTCTAACGCATTCCAATTCGTTCTAACGCATTCCAATTCGTTCTAACGCATTCCAATTCGTTCTAACGCATTCAATTATTTCGTTCTAACGAGTTCGAATTCGTTCTAACGCATTCCAATTCATTATTGCGTTCTAACGCATTCAAATTCGTTCTAACGATTTCAATTATTTCGTTCTAACGAATTCGAAATCGTTCTAACGCATTCAATTATTGCGTTATAACGCACTCAAATTCGTTCTAACGATTTCAATTATTTCGTTCTAACGAATTCGAATTCGTTCTAACGCATTGCAATTCGTTCTAACGCAATAAATTATTGCGTTCTAACCAATTCGAATTCGTTAGAACGAATTGCAATTCGTTCTAACGCAATAAATTATTGCGTTCTAACGCATTCAAATTCGTTCTAACGATTTCAGTTATTTCGTTCTAACGAATTCGAATTCGTTAGAACGCATTGCAATTCGTTCTAACGCAATAAATTATTGCGTTCTAACGAATTCAAATTCAAAACACAGCGAGCGACTGGATTTCAAATAAACAGTGCAGTAACAACAACAACAGTGCTATTGCCGGCATGGTAGGCCTAGTCCTATGGAACGCCAAATCTACATAAACTCAAATAATTAATGCTAGTTTCAAATAATTAGTGCTCTCTCTAATTCTATTAGTGCTCTCTCAATTTCAATTAGTGATCTCTCTAATTCAATTTGTGCTCTCTGTAATTCAATTTGTGCTCTCTCAAATTCAATTTTTGCTCTCTTTAATTCAATTAGCGCTAGCTGTAATGATAATTAATAGAGAGAGCACAAATTGAATTAGAGAGAGCACAAATTCAATTAGAGAGAGCAGCACAAATTCAATTAGAGAGAGCACAAATTAAATTAGAGAGAGCACTAATTGAATTAGAGAGAGCACAAATTCAATTAGAGAGAGCACAAATTTAATTAAGAGCACAAATTGAATTAGAGAGAGCACAAATTGAATTAGAGAGAGCACAAATTGAATTAGAGAGAGCACAAATTCAATTAGAGAGAGCACAAATTGAATTAAAGAGATCACTAATTGAATTGGAGAGACTGACATGTGTATACACTGGTCACCAATGATCCACACAGACTGACGTGGCTCTACACTAGTCATAATATGAACAATGTGAAGATACGGAAATAGCTTTTGTATCTACACGATATGAGGGGATACACAGTTACACAGTACATACTGTTGTTCGAAGTTTACCTCCTCCTCCTCGCAGTGGTTTGACATAGTTTTGCAAATTTAGGACACTCGCTGATTGATAAATTGAATATATATTCAACATCCTGGACGGCTATTCTATGCTAGAGTGTACAAAGTATGTTCCACTTTTGGTGAAAAATCAACTTCAATATTTGACGAAATCAACATATGTGTCATGTTGGTGTACATCTTGAGGACAGGAATCCAAAATATTTCAGCACAAATAGATCAACTTCAATGAAAATATGTATATGTTCCAATGCCAGTCAGTCTGAGGTACGGACCCTACACATTTTACAAAAGTATACATATCAGCATATCAGAATACTCTACAGACAATATATAATTAACATATATAGTTGAAATGGAAATATATCGAGTAACCATGGAGATATTCAAGATGGCGTCCAAGATGGCCGCTGTTTTGAAAATAAGCATTAACATGTATAATTGTTCAAATCACTCTATAAACCAGTGCTTCAATGTGTGATGGCAATATTATATGCATACTATAATAAGAACTAAAATTTGAAGTGAAGGAAGATGATATGTGATGCAGGGTCAAGGTCATATTCAAGGTCAAAGTTCAAATATTAGTCATTTTGTATTGTTCCTAACACTAATCATACCTTTTATAATCAAGTTTTGAATGGAAAGTATAAATACCAACATATACGAATACTATTAATCTACAAACATTATGTAATGCATATATTTAGGTAAAATGACGATACATTTATGTAGAATAGCCGTCTAGATATACAAGATGACGTCTCTTTAATTCAATTAGCGCTAGCTGTAATGATAATTAATAGAGAGAGAGCACAAATTGAATTAGAGAGAGCACAAATTGAATTAGAGAGAGCACAAATTCAATTAGAGAAAGCACAAATTCAATTAGAGATAGCACAAATTCAATTAGAGAGAGCACTAATTGAATTAGAGAGATCTCTAATTGAATTAGAGAGAGAATTAATTGAATTCGTGCTAGCTCTATATTATTTGCAGAGAGCTCAAAAACACATACATTTAATTCTCTCTCAAATTCAATTAGTGCTCTCTCAAATTCAATTAGTGCTCTCTCTAATTCAATTTGTGCTCTCTCAAATTCAATTAGTGATATCTCAAATTCAATTAGTGCTCTCTCAAATTTAATTCATGCTCTCTCTATTAATGAAATTGAATTAGAGAGAGCACAAATTGAATTTGAGAGAGCACAAATTGAAGTAGAGAGAGCACAAATTGAATTAGAGAGATCACTAATTGAAATTGAGAGAGCACTAATATTGATTGAGAGCACTAATTATTTGAAGCTAGCATTAATTATTTGAGTTTATGTAGATTTGGCGTTCCATAGGACTAGGCCTACCATGCCGGCAATAGCACTGTTGTTGTTGTTACTGCACTGTTTATTTGAAATCCAGTCGCTCGCTGAGTTTTGAATTTGAATTCGTTAGAACGCAATAATTTATTGCGTTAGATCGAATTGCAATGCGTTCTAACGAATTCGAATTCGTTAGAACGAAATAACTGAAATCGTTAGAACGAATTTGAATGCGTTAGAACGCAATAATTTATTGCGTTAGAACGAATTGCAATTCGTTCTAACGAATTCGAATTGGTTAGAACGCAATAATTTATTGCGTTAGAACGAATTGCAATGCGTTCTAACGAATTCGAATTCGTTAGAACGAAATAACTGAAATCGTTGGAACGAATTTGAATGCGTTAGAACGCAATAATTGAATGCGTTAGAACGAATTGAAATGCGTTAGAACGAATTGCAATGCGTTAGAACGAATTCGAATTCGTTAGAACGAAATATTTGAAATCGTCAGAACGAATTTAAATGCGTTAGAACGCAATAATTGAATGCGTTAGAACCATTTGAATTCGTTAGAACGAAATAATTGAAATCGTTAGAACGAATTTGAATGCATTAGAACGCAATAATGGAATGCGTTAGAACGAATTGGAATGCGTTAGAACGAATTCGAACTCGTTAGAACGAAATAATTGAATGCGTTAGAACGAATTGCAATGCGTTAGAACGAATTGCAAGAACGAATTGCAATGCGTTAGAACGAATTGGAATGCGTTAGAACGAAATAATTGAATGCGTTAGAACGAATTGGAATGTGTTAGAACGAATTGCAATGCGTTAGAACGAAGAACGAATTGGAATGCGTTCTAACGAAATAATCAAATTTGTCAGAACATTTTTTTCTCTTCTCATGTCCCTTATAAGGCTCCGTACAGATGAGTGTGCGTCCAAAGAAAAGAATCATTGAAATATACGATATGATATGTACATGAATCGGGGAAAACATTTAAACGTCCAACTATGCGGGATGAAGGTTGGGCGGCATATTTACTAAAAAAACTGTCTGTTCCACGTTTTGCTGACGACGAACATTTGGCCATTAAACGCATTAAATCTAAAAAATATTTAAAAGTAAGTACTTTTTTCATCAATAACAAAAAAGTCACCCTCCCCAAAAAAAAATTATTTCATGAAATTCCATCAAATATTTATTTTATTGCGAAAAACGATTTCCTTATGGGAATTTAACATGGGGAGTAAATTTCCAAAACTTTTCGTTTTTTGATCCTTCACGCAGGATCAAAAAACGAAAAGTTTTGGAAATTGACTCCGAAACCTGGCGAGATAGCATGAAAATCGTCTTTCCGCAATAAAATCAATATTTGATGGAATTTCATCAAATAACTTTCGAAGAAAGAAGTGCTTATGGCATACCCCCGGCATCGTCATTAGCGTCTGTCCGTCCGTTCATCCATCCGTCCGTCCTCAAAAGAATTAAATCTTTAAGATAGGGGGGGTGGGGAATATTCTGTGTAATTATTCAGTTCTGATTCTAGGATCCCCCCTCCACCACAACAGGTGAAATATGGGATTGGACATCGTTAACTCGCCTAAAATGTCCTTAGCCATTGGCAGGCCGTTAAACACCATTGACATGAAGCATGTGGAAAATGGACAGGAAACTAGTGAGCGGACGGACGTCGTTACCAAGGAACAGCGTCTCAAGTAGATGGGCATTGAGGGATCGTATCGTAGCTATTTATCTCCCGTTGAATTTATTTATGGAAATACGGTCTAAATTATATGGTTTAGTGCCTTATTGCGTGGAAAAGGGCAACTAT
This sequence comes from Conchocele bisecta, assembly GCA_029237695.1. Classification (NCBI taxonomy): domain Eukaryota; kingdom Metazoa; phylum Mollusca; class Bivalvia; order Lucinida; family Thyasiridae; genus Conchocele; species Conchocele bisecta. The sequence continues at coordinate 19,829,446 of CM055271.1, read as the reverse complement.
ATCATGACGTGTTATAAAAAGGAGCAATTATAGTGTGTTTGACTAGTGTTGATCCAGATTATCCTACATATCTGCACAATCTGATCCGGGGCTGCATTTTTTGCCAGATTCATATTTCCACACTTATTAATGTCATTGCGTGCAGTGCAGACACAGATCAGACTACACAGATGTGCAGTCTGATCTGGGTCTACTCTGTTCGCAAAACTCATTTTTGTGCTATTCAGTAAGAAATAAACGCTGAAATACAGCGTAGGACCGGATTTCTATAAATAGATTTGCGAAGGGAAATAACTAGCTACGATCCCCAATTGGTGAAGTATGAATCCTTTTTGAAGTTTGCGTTTTTTTTGTGGTTTTCTCAGGCATGTAGTAATTGAGTATTGTTACTCCATCATTTCTGAAGCAATTGGGTATTTCAAAATTGTAATTGGGTAAAATTAAATCGCACTAGTCTACTCTTTACACATCAAAAGACAACAATTAGTGAATAGTTTGTTTCGAAATGAAAACATATCTTGGCATTTCATTAGAGTTCTCTCGTTGGAGACAATTTTAATGAAATACCAAGATGCTGTATTGATAGTCTGTTTATTGTATTCTGCAGCATGATAAAGGTACCACAATTGTTCTCATTGCTTTTTGATACTCACTACTTCTGATTTCAATTGGGTTTTGGCAATTTTAATTGGGTATTTACGCAAATACCTTATCTGGAGCTCTGTGATATGTACATGAATTGGGGAAAATATTTAAACGTCCAACTAAGCGAGATGAAGGTTGGGCGGCATATTTAGTCAGTATTTGTTGATGATTTCAGAGCGCCTTTCGAAGAAAGAAGTGCTCATGGCATACCCCCGGCGTCGTCGTCAGCGTTGGTCCGTCCGTCAATCCATCCGTCCGTCCTCAAAAAATTGAAAACGAAATTTCTGTAAACACCATTGACATGTAGCACGTGGAAAATGGACAGGAAACTAATGAGCGGACGGACGTCGTTACCAAGGAACAGCGTCTCAAGTAGATGGGCAATGAGGGATCGTATCGTAGCTAGTTATCTCCCGTTGAATTTATTTATAGAAATACGGTCTAAATTATATCGTTTAGTGCCTTATTGCGTGGAAAAAGGGCGAATGTATCATGACGTCTTATGAAAAGCAGCAATTATAGTGTTTTGACTAGTGTTGATCCTACATATCTGCGCAATCTGATCCGGTGCTGCATTATTTGCCAGATTCATATTTCCACACTTATTAATGTTATTGCGTTCAGTGCAGACATATGTGCAGTCTGATCTGGGTTTTGTCTGTTCGCAAAACTCTATTTTTGTGCTATTCAGTAAGACATAAACGCTGGAATACAGCATATGACCGGATATCTATAAATAGATTTGCGAAGGGAAAACTAGCTACGATCCCCAATTGGTGAAGTATGAATCCTTTTCGAAGTTTGCGTCTTTCTTGTGGTTTAATCCTGGGGGCCGTTTCACTAAACTTCGTACGACTAAAATGTTCGTAAGTTCAAATGTAGGATCGTCTGGAAATTTCAATTGATTGATTTACATGTATTGAGCATAGGCTGTATATGCAGCATATGCTTAATAAATGTAAATTCAATAATTGTTTACAAGAAAACATTGCTGATGTGAAATTTACAGACTGTGATAGTTTTGCACTTACAAACATTTTAGTCGTACGAAGTTTTGTGAAACGGCCCCCAGCTGCTTAACAAACGCAGTGACTGGATCCAATTGTTTGAATACTGTAGTGAACATATGCGAAAAGCCCGTTATTTTGTACCTACATGTAAGAAGATGTGCAATTGTTGTGAAAAATATTTACAGAAACTGCGATACAGTGGACCCTCTCACCCTGGGAGGTCCCCAGGGTGTCCGGTTTAGAGAGGTTTCACTATAAATTGAGAATTTGATCATTCTGTGCCATACATGTGTGCTATGCAATCATGAACAGACATTATCACCTGGGATAAATGACCAAGAAACTCATAAAAGATAAGATCACAGGTATTTTCTTGGCGTCCGGTTTAGAGAGGTTCCACTGTATTTGTTTTGTAAATGAAGTCGAAACTTGACGAAATTTTCACAATGCAGATTGCTATTCCTTATTGCCTGTGAATTTCCTATTACATTTCGTATATTTTGACGACATTTTACAATTTGTAAATATTTTTCATGAGATATCGCACATGTTCTTAGGTATACAATCGCATGGCGTGTCCCACAGTCTGTTGACATATTGGTCGTGTACAATTGAGAGCCGTTATTTATTATAGGAATGAATGGCCATTTTGTGGAATTTATCGGGGTATAAACTTGGAAAAGTCGCGGGAATACTGGACGAAGGCCGGAAGGGCTCGTCCAGTATTCCCGCGACTTTTCCAAGTTTATATCCCCGATAAATTCCACAAAAAGGCCATGCATTCCTTATAATTGCAGCATTTGAAATAAATTCATCGAGAAAATGTGTTTATTTTCCGTTTTCTTAAGAATTATTTTAACTGCGCCTGACGGTTACGGAAAGTAGTTCGGCATGGAGTTTACTGGGATATAAATTGTGGACAGTGACTTGCTACGGACCAATCAAATGTAAGGGAATTGTGTCAATATTTTTGTGCTGGAATTATGGAACGTGTGTGAGGTACGTATAGGTCGGTTTATTGCCAGGTTACACGCCGACACAATGGGTGGTTGTTACGGAGCCCCGCAGGGGACGTAGAATTCTTTTTTTTTATTAATTCGTTCCCACGAAATAACAGTTCGTTCCCTCAATTTAACATTTCGTTCCCACGAATTAAAGATTAACAATTAACAATTCGTTCCCACCAGAACGAATTGTTACATCGTGGGAACGAATTGTTACATCGTGGGAACGAATTGTTACATCATGGGAACGAATTGTTAATTCGAGGGTAGACAAGTAATTTTGTACATTGTACTTATTATAGGAGGGTGTGCGATCGTTATATTCCGTATATGTTCCGTAAATGACGTTAAACGTTGCAGAAATGTTCGGAGCAAATACGGAATACATATTCCGCATTTTGGTATTAAAATTTCGTCTGCTTACGACGTCATTTGCATAAAATATTACAGTTTCTGTTAATATTGTTCCTGAAAAAAATCGCACATCTTCTTACATGTACATGTTTATCCCGTCAACACAGTGCGTGAAATGTGTCGTGAAACACGGTGCCGTGAAACATTTTTGATATCCTGTCAATACCACCTAATCACTGCGTATGAATATGTGCGGTGGCTGGGGTTATTTGTAGCATTTAAAAGCCACGAGATAAACAGAATAGTAGGTTAGTGCCGTGAATGGGAAAAATATATGGCGCGGCACGGAAACGGGAAGTGCTCGGCAGAGCCTCGCCCATCCCGTTTCATAAGCCTTGCCAGATATTTGTTCGCATTCACGGCACTAACCTACTATTCTCTATATGTATAAACTCACATGGCTTGTCCCATATCAGACACGCCGTGTGATGTTGTACCTTCGAACATCCGCGCGTAATTTCAATAAATACGTTTACAAAAATTAGAACATTTTTAATAAATAAAATCAAAAGTTGACAAAATTCCGCATGTACTCTAAACGTTTTGTTAAATTTTGACGTCATTTGCGGAAAATATTGTAAATTTTGTAAACGTATTTCATGACATTACGCAGATGTCGGAACGTACAAAATCACATGGCGTGTCTTAATAATGTAAATCTTCAATTTGTGTTTTTTTTTAAATTTGCGCCCGTATTATCCGTGATAAAATACGGGACTTTTGATTTATTCATCGCTATCATGTTGTTTTCAATCAGTGAATCAACATGGCGCTGAATATGTGTTTCTGATTGGAAACTATAGGAATTTCTCGGCGAACCTCGGAATTCCTGTGCGTTTTCCTAAACTTACCTGATCAATTTGATATAAACGCCCACTAGCCTGGTGTTCTCTATTTGGTGTTTTTTCTCGTGGCGTCACAATGTAGCGTATCGAGGATGAAGTTACTGGACCGCCCGTTCACAAGGCGACATGGGTGACTAGTAATTAAATCCGCTTCAGGCGCCGACCCAGGCTGTCACGTATCCGGCGCACGCCCCTCTACAAATTGCCAACTTTGGATTTCAGCCCCTTTTTACGCAATAAAAATGCAATAAAATAGTTCTCACCCAAAGTATATGTTGTTAAACTCAGATGAACCGTCTCGACGAGACAGTTCGACTGAGGTTTTTTTTATCTTATATTTAAGGATATGAATTGGCTCGCGAACCTTCCAAACCCGGGCATATGAGCGCAGAAATTGTGTCAAGCCAATGACCGTTGGCCCGTTTCCAATTCCGAATTTAGTATTAGTTGTAATGCAGTTAAGGCGGTTATGAGACGGTTAATTTAACGTACATGTAGCTAGTTCTTTTTCATCATGCTCCCACCCTCCCACTCCCACTCTCCAACCCTCAACTAGCATCTGACATACTGGCACAATGCGTGCCAGTATGTCAGATGCTAGTTGAGGGTTGGTCAGGGCAAAGCAGATCAAACAGGGAATGATCCATATGCCGTGTGTACACGTTTGCCGCGGCACGAGGGAACTGTATGAACCATAAGGCCGTAGGCCGCGGGGTCAAACAGTTCCCGAGTGCCACGGAAAAGGTTTACCCACGGCTGGACGTGGTCGAATGTTATTGTTACAGTTCCGTCGGAAATATCATGCACTTTGAGCAGTTATGCAGTACTTTCGGTGCTTTGATAATCTTCCCCCATTCAAACAGCTGATTTACACATACATATTCCGGAACCACAGTATACGTTGCTTGATGCAGTCGCAGAAATGTCAAAATGCTGTATTTCAGCGTTTGTTTCTTACTGGGTTTTGTGAACAGCGGAGATCAAGATCAGACTGTGCAGTCTGATTTGGGTCAACACTGATCGTACAATAACAGTAATAAATGTGAAAGTATGAATCTGGCAAATAATGCAGTCCCGGATCAGATGGCGCAGATATGTAGGATGATCTGGATCAACACTAGCCGACATCACTAGAATTGCTCCTTTACATAATAAATCATGATACAGTCGCCCGTTCTACAAACAATAAGGTCCTAAACTACACTATTTGGACCGAATTTCTATAAATAAATTCAACGAGAGATGACTAGCTACGATCCCTCATTTCAATGACTTAGCATTATTTGATCCCACTGGCGATATTTCACATACACGGGTGCCCCCGTTAGACTTTAGGACATTTGACGACTATTGCTCATGTCGTACTTACAAGGTGTATGATCACGTGGTACTAACAACAACAACAAGTAGCGATTCAAAGTACGCATTCTTTTGTAGTGTCCTTATTGCGTAAAAGATTTTGATGAAATATGGCGCATCAAACGCGTCTTGTTAAGCTGCATTTGGTGGTCTCCCTATTTTCGTCAGTCTGTCGTTTAGCGAAGAATCGATTTCCGTGTCGGAGACACGGAAATCGATTCTTCGCAAAAACGACATAAGTCTGTGCCAAATACCACCAAATGCAGCTCATAAGGACGCGTTTGCCGCGCCATATTTCATCAAGATCCTTTGCATATTAAGGAAAATATCAAATAATACTTACTTTGGAGTGGGCGACGTTGTTGTTGTTGTAACCACGTGATCATGCACCTTGACTTATGTAGTGTCTCATTTACAATTGAGAATCTAGCCCCGCTCTAAACCACAATTCTGGATTCGCCCCTGTGTCTGGTAAAGCACATACATATGGAGCGGGTATCAGTAAACACTTGAAACTATTCTGACCGTTTATTGCGGGGTCTTTTGTGTTGCTTGTTTTAGAAAATCGGAACCGAGCATTGTAATAATTAGCTGTAAATAAGCCAGGATGTTTATGATATTTCGGAGAAACAGACAAATACTGTCTGATTAATCATCTCGTAGCAAATTGCAATATTTCTACTTCTTTTATAAAACTGTCAATATCGAGAATAATGTTGTTTTTTTTAAATATGACGAGGTACTAGTACATGTATTATCACGATTATCATTGCTTAATTTGGGAGTATGTTTCAATAACACTGACAGTGACATTACAGTTTTTAAACTTGATGCAGGAAAATACGGTACAAGATTTCCGCTTACATTTATATTACGTGGGACAAATTATCAAATGAAAATGAAATGTGCAAGATTCTTGAAGTGGCCTCACATTCGTTGTATGTTCTCGTTAACAGCAGGTGAGTACGATCGATGTATTTACTGCTGCTACTCGTGTTGTGAGGAAAATAGGAGTAATTTTGTGTCGTCACTGTGTTGTGGTTCTTGTTGCCGCAGTTGTTGTTGTGGTTGTTGACGATGTTGTCTCGCCGTTAACGCTGTTGTTGTTGTTATAGAAAATATGCAAACAGGTCGTTGGTTAGGAAACGCGTGGAATTCCACGGCTCGCAGAGGCATTCATACCGATTCCGTACCGGGACTAAAAAAATTTATATCAAAAGACACTAGCACGGTATTCTATTAGTGAGCAAATATGATGTTTTCGTCGAATAGAATGCGGAAAATATATTTTTCCATTTGCATCAGATTTATGTAGATGTGTTGTTCTGAGTACATAACTCTGATTACATTACATTACATTACATTACATTACTTTACATTACATTAACAATTACATTACCATTTAGGACCATTACATTACATTAGAGTTATGGCAAAGTATATTTCCAAATGTGTGTGTTAAGGGAGCTCGAAGTGACAGTCGTGCTCAATGACGACTGAGATTGCGAAAATTGGGAATAACATCACTGAAGATGCTTAGCCTTGTTATTGTTTCTTAAAATGATCGTAAATGTACTAATACAGTTTCTATAAGGCCTAGGCTATTTATGTACTATTATAATATATGAAAAGGAAATATCTAAATTGTATCACTGCCTCAAATAAGAGAAGTGCACCAATGACACCATTTAATTATAATAGAGAAGATGTAACACCGTGGTAGTTGCGTGAAGTAGCTATGCAATACTACAATATACTACGGTACCGTTTATAGAATACTAACATCATGGTAAAGCTATCAATTGGCAAATTTACTTTCATACACTAACGTCGCCCGTCATAGGTAGTACATTTAAGGCTCAGTCACATCAGGACTACGGACGGCCCCGGACCACCCCGGAGCTCGGTCCGGGGCGATCCGTGGAGAACCGTGGTCAATCCGTTGTCAGACCGTAGTGATACCGTGACGATGTATCCGGGATGGTCCGTAGGTCGCCCTGGAGGTTTTAAACTGTTTAAAACATCCGTGGCCATACGGGATGATCCGGGGAACTCTCTGCTACCGTAGTGAAACCGTAGTAGCAACGGGATGACCGTAGTGCGTCTGTAGTACCACCGTAGTATGTCCGTGGCGGTCCGTGGTGGATCGGGAGTGTTTTTGGAAGAGGGTGACAACACGGTTTGTCCCGGTGATAGTACGGTATCACTACGGACACCCCGGATCTACTACGGATATACTACGGATGGTCCCGGCGTGTCTCGATTCGGGTATATATAGGAGCGAAATCTGCTCGGGATTCAGTTCGCTCGTAGACATCGGAGGGGGTCATATCATGGCGCAGTTGATCCACAGCCGCCTGAACAGACTCCGGTTGCTGAACTGACAACTCCAGTTGAACAGACAGTATGCCGAGAACATCATGCTCAAGGCCCGAGTCATTCTGCAACAACGAAAAAGAAACAAGACGAGGCAGAGAAGACGAAGAACCATGTGGGTCCGGCCCTGGATACGTAGGCCACCGACACTAGGGCAGTACGCCCGTCTCATGACAGAACTGAAGATGGAAGACGTGAAATCTTTCCGCAACTTCTTACGGATCGATCCTGAGATGTTCCAAGAAATTCTCCACCGTATCGAGGGCAGAATCACCAAGCAAGATACTCGATACCGAAAGGCTCTATATCCAGTGTTGAAGCTGGCCATAACGCTGAGGTACCTATCTTCAGGCGACAACTACCATTCCCTGATATACGGGTTCCGGGTAGCGCACATAACCATCTCCCAGCTGATCCCAGAAGTGTGTGAAGCCATAATTTCAGAATATGCGGAAGAAGTTGTGCCCTGTCCCACCACCCCGGAAGAATGGAAACGCATCGACTGATCAGTTCTCAGAGCGCTGGCAGTTCCACCATTGCCACGGTGCCATGGACGCCCGCGCACCCTGGAGATGTGGTCGATCAGGAAGGAGAAGTGTTGATGGATGAAGGCGTCCCTCTCAGTCAGATCTTTGGTCGCCGATTCGGACTTCTTGTCGGTGATCTTGCCGACCTTCGTGCGTATGCTTTTGTACCACGTCTTGAGCAGCGCCCCGACTCCAGCCCGACCTCCTGGGCCTTGGCCTCCCTCATCCTGTTCTTTTTCTGGATGTCGCGGTATTCCTTCATGCCTTTGGTGTAGAGTGTATAGGAGTGGGCTCGCCTTCAACCAGTCCTTGAGCTGAATCTCCTGGTCCTCCGTGAGCATGGTTAGATTTTTGTCTTCTTCTTTTTCGATGACTCCAACTGGCTGGGAGCATCTGAGTGTGGTGATGGAGACCTGGCCTCGAGCTCCTGTGTCAGAAGGCTCCGGAGTGTCGACCTTCTTGCAGACCACCATGCGAGTAGCAGCAGGGACAGTCTTATTCTTCCTCGGAGGCATGTTGTTCGTTTGAAATCTGCAGCAGTTATGAAGTACAGCTCGATTTCAGGCGAATATATAGCCACTGCCGGGGTATCACGTAGCCTCCGTGGCCGTCCGGGCAGTCCGTAGCGACACCGTAGTGGCACCGGGACGTGTGTGGTAACACCGTAGTGTATCCGTAGCGCCACCGGGACCGTCCGGGACGAACCTTGACCATCCGTAGTGACGCCGTGATGAGTCCGGCATGTTTCCCGGATATACTACGGACCTACTACGGTTTACCCCGGACCGCCGTAGTCATCCGTAGTCATACCTTGGCTATCCGTAGTCTCACCGTAGTAGAACCGTACTGACACCATGTTCCTCGCCAAATATTTGATTAGCTTCTCGGACGGCCCCGATGGTCAACCCCGGACCGTCCGGGGGCATCTGTGACCATCCGTAGTTCATCCATGCTATAGTGAATGCAATATCCTTCCACAATTGTCAGAAAAGTCAAAATGGCCGACAAAATGTTATTGTTTTGTTCTATTCGTTACTCTATGGAGTTGCTATAAACAGCATTGCATGGACATATCACATGTATCCGTACCAGTTTGATACACAAATCAAATCATTTGATAAAATATACTTATCTATGTATACAATACAATAATTATATTTTCAAAATGGCCACCAAAACGATTACATGTTCAATAATATTGACGACGAAGCTGCAGTTTTCAATAATTAAACAACACTAACATGTTTATTTATTGTGTGTGATATTCTGTTTATTTTCAAAAGACAATTACGAATGTATGCCCATCATTTTGAGTATTGAAGATGTTTCAAAGTGTTTCCAGAATGGATTGACTATTGACAAGGAATATAATGTTATTATTGGGTTGTCTAGTTAAAGCGATTGGTAACGAGCACAATTCTCACAATTAAACGAGCATCTTTAGCATTGGTCAATGCAGTATTTAATATGGCATGATGAATGGCATGTGTATCCTTATTGCAAATATGCATGGCTTGTTCCCATATCAAGGATCCAACATATGTCTTCACATGTGCAAATAATTTAAATTAACCCTTGTGCGTTAGCTGAAATAAATACAATACATGGTAACGATATATAATTCATGCAGTCACCGGTGTAATCAGTTCGACATTAAACACTACATATGCAGTATTTATTTGTATAATTAAACATTATTGAAAAAGATGCACCCAACACGTAATCATATACAGTGTCATCATGACTGTCAGTTTCAAGGTGACCATCAACATGGCCGCTTTTGCCATTAGGATGTCATATTTACTGATCTATATACACACTTTTAATACAGCTTGCATTTCTTAAAATAGTTGATAATACCCTTATCCCGAGGAGATACGGCATATTGCGGTGACACCAAAATGTGCTAACCCATAACATATACAGAACTACGTGTCTCTGGTTACTGTAGTAATGGAATAAGATTGTCCATCAGCGTTGTAATATTTTAAAGACAACCATAGTGATTGTTATGTGGATCAAATGCCACATACGAGCTATGTACATGTATATCGAAAAGACATGTCTATTAGCTACACACTATATGTGGTGTGTAAATGATAAACAGGTAAATATAAGTCTGCATTCAGGAAATAAATGTACACATGGTACATGCTTATAGAGTTGAGGTCATAGGAATGACATTAACAGTTGTCAAATAGAGAAATATATATTCCGATGACACCAAACAGTCAGAAAACTACACAACCTGTGGTACAATGCGGCACAAATGCCTCACACAAACTTGATTCTGACCGCCTGCATAAATAGTTAGAATGCCATGTAGACATTATTTCAATTGCATAGTAAAATCCAATTGTAATGCATCTCGATAGAGGCTATGTAATATTGTTTAGAGGAACATTGTGATGCATTGCATAATATGTTGTGGAGATGCGTTTATCATGCATGGATATTTACTCGCAGATTTATGGTCCGTTGGGTGTGTATGTCTGCACGTGGTAACCCACGAGCGTGTATAATATAAACAAGTCGACTGCTGCAAATTGATAAATTCTGAGATTTTGGTGAAAATTGGCACATCCTTTGTGTAATAGTCGTGTCCTATCGATGTATGAGTTTCCATCTGGATCGCCTATGGAATAACAATACCACGAAATATGGTCTCCTGTTGTATTTTGTAGTGATATGTATGTAGGTTAGATGAGTACTTCTTAAACTGGACTACTCTCTGTTCCACGTTTTGCTGCCGACGAACTGTTGGCTATTAAGCACATTAAATCTAAAAAGTATTTAAAAGTAAGTACTGTTTTATCAATAACAAAAAAGTCACCCTCCGGAAAAAAAATTATTTGATGAATTTCCATCAAATATTGATTTTATTGCGATAAAACGATTTTCCTATGGGAATTTAACATGGGAGCTAAAAATATTTTTTTCTAAATATTGTTTTTATTTGTAGACTGATTTTAAGAATCTAACTTGCTTTCTTAATTACATCATTTTCAAGCTATCTCGCCATGTTTCGGAGTCAATTTCCAAAATATTTCGTGAAAAAAAAAACTTTTGGGAAATTGACTCCCTATGTTAAAATCGTTTTTCGAAATAAAATCAATATTTGATGGAATTTCATCAAATACAATTTTTTGGGGAGGGTGACCTTTTTATTATTTATTGATAAAAAAGTACTTTAATGTGTTTAAGTGTTTAATAGCCAAAGGTTCGTCAGCAGCAAAACGTGGAACTACACATTTCCTGTTCCTGCTGATGACTTGAGGGAATATTATTGGAATGAACGATAAATAGTGTGTACATTACGTGTATATATATATATCCCAGTTTCATCGTTCTAATTTTTTTATTTTTTTTATGTCAAACAAACTCATATACTTATGTGGCTGTCATCTTGAAAGTCTACAAACAATGTATTTGTCCAGTTTTATTCCAGCTTAGCTAGTTCGTATTATGTACAGCTATCTTAATATTCTGTATTGTAGTATTTGCTGTGCCATACATGGAGTAATATGAACTACATATCATTCATTCAGCATGGTAGAAAATGGGTGCATAAATATGAAATAGACATATAGAGAGACGAACAGACATGCATTCTCTATCTGAATTGTGTGTGGATAAATAATATGTGGCTGTGACTAGAGGAATGGGGCTTATGGGATTTGTGACCAATGTAGCTCCTGATAAAACGTCTGTATCCTGATATCGATCTACATTGCGTGTTAGAAGCATGACAGAAGTTTCATTGAATGGCGAACAATGCAGATCCTCGGATGCACATGCTGATATGGATCTACACTGGTCTCAAAACCATTTTTCCAGTTACTGTCACATAAGCATGTGTTAATATCTGGCAGCGTATAAAGTAAGAACAAGTATTACATGTAAAATAGTCATTGTAAATTCAATGGGTGGGGAATAGTTAAAACTACTTTGTTTTAGCATTACATGGGCTGCTGTAGACATTATGTAAACAGAATATGGGCATCAGACATATGTTGCAAATACTAGTAAGTAGCAGAGAGATTTGCATATTGAGACCCATAGCGTAGTTGTTACCTTCACTAAGCAAATGCAAAGCGGACAGACAGAAGGACGAACACTCGAACACACTGTATCTGGAAGTGTGCACGGATAGCTATTAGTAGTTGCAGAAATGGAAAAACATCTGAATCTCTACTTATCAACTGTGGAGTACCCCAGGGGTCAATTCTTGGACCGATACTTTTTCTTTTATTTACAAATGATTTGCCACTTATTCTCCGTCAACACGTAACAGGAACCGATCTCTATGCAGATGATACAACAATTTACGACATGCAAGCAACAAATTTAGCGTATTATAGCAAAAACTGAAACTATCACTTGGAAATAAACGTGTTAAACCCAGTTCAAGCTGCGTCGATGCGCAGTCTGATATGGGACTGTCGAGACACAGGTACCACCTTTCGTCATGGCTCATCATTATTATTTCTTCTTGTTAAATTCACTTCTGCATACATCATGTAATAATTTCAATATGTATTGTATATTTCTGTATGTATATGCACTTATTAAGAGGGCCTCGGGGAAGATTGGTTCCGACCTACCGAGTCACCCTCTATAAATATAGAATATATATCTATGTTTGATGTTGACAACCGACTTTTAAAGAGTCTCCTGTCCGCATGCACTAGCTGACGTGTTGTGGACGGTTGGCTGGGAGCATGAGACGGGTTAGCGGTGCGGATCAGTCATCCTTACCAGAATCGTGATATCCCTGATTTGGCCCTCAGTTATAATTTGACATTCTTGTACGTGAGTGTTGAAGCCGGTTATCCCAATGGTAAGTGCAGTACGATTAGTGTACTCCAACTACATTTAGGGGCTTGTACTAAGGGACTCTTGTTAAGCTATATAAGCTTTTTCAAGTTTGTTTTCCAATCCACACACTTTTTAATGTTGTATCATACCATGTATTGTTCCTTTACATGACTTATAATTTAATAAACATTGTTTGAACTGAGGGACTCTTGTTCATTTAGCACCTGGCGCCAGATGCGGATATTCTAAACTGAGGGATCAATATAGATTTTCTTGATGCCAATATCAGTTCTGATTTTGGGATTCCTCTTTACAGATAAAATACGGGATTTACCACAGTTGATCGGTGCCTAAAATGACCATAGCTGTTGAAAACCTGTTAAACACAATTAATCTAACCCGTTAAACACAATTAATCAATATATCTATTTAGCATTATGGCGGTCCAAAACACGAGTTTAATGTTACATAAAGTTTACAATTATTTTATTTTCTCTTCGGTGTACCGTAAAGTCATACGTCATATTTATGCATACAAGAATGAGCTGAAACATGTCTCATCTGTTACATATACAGTGAATCCTCTCTAAATCGGACACCCTGGGAGGTCCCCAGGGTGTCCGGCTGAGACAGGCTTCACTGTAAATCAGGCATTTGATCATACTGAGCCATAGTTGTGTGCTATGCGATCACAAACAGACAGTATCACCTGAGATAAATGACCAAGAAACTCATCAAACATAAGATCACATGTGTCTTCTTCGTGTCAGGTTTAGACAGCTTCTACTGTAATACGGCATAGAAAACAATAGCAGTATGAATCGATGCAATTCAATCTTCACACTGGACAATGGATACACATATCACTCATTTTATATGGTTACATGAAATTATGCATGAGAATAATATGGTGGTGGTGGCATGCATATGTTATACCAGTTCCTGCAGATGTCTAAAAGTGGAATGTCACATTAGAATGTAAACCTTGCATGTATAGTATTGTTGATTTGGTAAATATGGTCATAATGAGTGCAGTATTGTAACATAAATGGATATTTCAAACTCAATCGATCAATCATCTTTATCTGAATGGAACTACCAACTGATATTATAATATATATGCTGCTATCAACTCACGTATGAAAGGTTTACTATTATGCTGCCCATCTTCCATCAACACATTGATTTAAAAATGAATTATTTACAATTATTCTATTTTAGGTACCATCATTTTTGGGCTACATGTAAACTACCTAGATGGATCAAAGGTACTTACTTATGAGTGATACTTTCAATGTGGTGCTTCGTGACGATAATGCCATTGGTGATTTGTTTAAAAGTTACTGATAAGTTTGCAACTGTAGCAGGTTATACCAATTAGTTATGCAGTGAAGTAACTGCGCTTGCTAATGTTGCAATGAACTAAGTCTGCCAATTTGAGACATGTTTCAAGCATAAATAACAATAAAGTGTTGTTGTTTTTTCATTTCCCTCTGCTGATTTGCTGTATATAGATGTAAGTTATTTTGCGATATTTCTCACTATTTGTTGGCCATCTTGAATATCGTTTTGCATAATATGATAAATAATATATAAATTAAATGTATTGCGTATTTCACATGTCTCCAAATGACCCATATAACAAATTCAAATATAGAAATTATGGTAAATGTTATATATTTTATATACAAAGTTACGTCATTTTGCGACATTTCTCGCAATTTGGTGGTCATCTTGAATATCAGTTTATATAACATAATATATAAAATATGTATTAAATATATTGCATAGTTGGAAAGTATCCTAATAACCCCAATATAACATTCGAATATAGTTTATCCAAATGTTCCCCATGTTTGCTATTTTCATAGAGTTAAGAGATGTGGGCGGCCATCTTGGACGCCATTTTGATTTTAGTACATTTCAAAATTTGGATTGTTATGATGTGTTAGTTATATTCAGTATGCTTCGGCACATTGTATTTCTGATTGGTTAGAGGATTTTGCACTAGTTATGATTTTTTTGTCATTTTGGCGACCATTTTGGACGCCATCATGATTCCTGGATTAAGCTCCAGTGGGATTCATGCTGTCTGCAATTAGCCCATTAGGTCTACGACGCATGCTGGACACCAAGAAGATCGAGGGATTTACATTGCGAACACGCATCGACATACGTCTAAGCATGCTAGGCTGAAAACACGTGCAAACACGTGTCATACCCGATGTCGTAACAATACTTTCCAAATACAGATCACATATATTAATCGACTATGAGCAAACTGGCAATTCTGCTTAGATATATGCTTATGGAAACAGATATCTAAATTCTGGATTTAAGAATTTGAAAATAATGCCTGGAGGCAACGAGTTCACAGTGATGACACATGTGCACGTTTTTGAGTTCTCCGCACAAATATTGAACCAGCAGGTTTGTGGGAATAAGCCACTGATTATGAATCTCTTCGAACAGCGTCTAACTAGTAAACTTTGGATTGATCAAAGCGCTCTAATATCGGACTGTGGCATATATGCGGCACAATGTTTCATAATAATTATGTCATGCATTATTTGACTGATCTACTCTCATAGGAGTGAAATACGAGGTGCAGTCGTCAATAAGTGCTACGATTCTGTTTATATCTTAAGAACCACTTGATCAAATCGATTGTTAAATGTGTCATTACAAAGCTGGTTCATCTGTGCAAACAATGACATATCGGCTCCATGAAGTAAATCACAAGGTCTCGTAAAGTAGACATTTATTCACAGGCATCTACGTCCGCACTGAGCAGTTTGACGTTATGTAATGATCTAATAGCCTGGTTTCATTGGCTATCGCCAAATAAACTTTTTCATCGCACATGCGCCGTTTAGTTAAGTAGATTTTTCATTGTGCTGTAACATATTTAATTGTATGTAAGTATTGTTCATCCAATGTTGTAATTAATTTCGATGGAGTGCCACTTACATAGTTGCTGTACTTAGCGCATTGTTGGTTACCTCTTGTTTTCGTATAATATTATAATGTCATTCAACACCTGATGCTATCCATCATGGATTTAAAAAACCGGACAAATTTCAGCATATATGTACAATAGACCTGCGACACAAGTTTACCACGGTACATGTATATGAATGCACAAACCTGAGTTGAAGTCGATATGCAGCCAAGCAGAGACCATACATACACAAGGTGTATGATCACGTGGTACTAACAATAACAAGTACCGATTCAAAGTACGTATTATTTTATTGTGTCCTTATTACGTAACGGATTTTGATGTAATATGGCGCATCAAACGCGTCTTGTTAAGCTGCATTTGGTGGTCTCTTTATTTTCGCCCAAACTTCTGTCGTTTTGTGAAGAATCGATTCTTCGCAAAAACGACATACGTCTGTGCCAAACTCCCTAGACCACCAAAGGCAGCTCATGAAGACGCGTTTGCTACGCCATATTTCATCAAAATCCGTTGCATATTAAGGAAAATATTAAATAATACTTACTTTGGAGTGGGCGACGTTGTTGTTGTTGTAACCACGTCATCATGCACCTTGATACAATTATTCGTCCCAGAGTGAAATAAGTAAATAACCGCGGAACGTTGCTCCGTCCATTGACGCGACGCCATAATCTGGTACTTCAATTTTCCTGCACTACCTGCATCAGTGTTACATATTACGTTTGTTTTCATGTGAAAGAAGTCGAAACTGACTCAGTGCATAGTACAGACATTTATTTGGTGGAAATAGCAATAAAGTCAGGGTCCTTCACCATACAATCCGCAGAACTATGAAACTCGAAACACAGGTGTATAGATATTGCTCACACATCATTTTACTGAGGCGACGACAAATCACCACGATAATGCTATAGACTATGAATGTGTGCATTCTCGTATGCTCTGTCTGTAAATATTCGTCATGTTTAATATCTATCACACCTTTGTTTGCTTCGCTATGACAAACGCGGACCCTAGCGACAAATGCAGAACCAGATCAGTCTGCGCATCGGCGCAGTCTGATCCGGGCTTACGTTGTTCATCATTCAAGGACAAGCCACGCTCGTCATTTACCAAATTGTCTGAACCCTTTAACCCCTAAGTAATTGGAATGAATTTTGATATGTTTATTTTGCAGCCAATCCAATCATCACAAAATGATTTTCAGACTAGTCCATTTATGAAAAGGGGATATTTTTTGTTCTCAAAACTATAAAAAAATAAATGTAGATCCCGACGAGACGGCTCAAAACCGTCTCATCTGGATCTGTACTGCTTGCATAAACCGTTATAGCTGGCTTTCTGGTTCAAAGGGTTAATACCATGTATCACAATTAGAGGAAATAAAGAGTATACATATGCTTCCCAAACCCGCTTTATCATGTTTATGCTACGTGTATATCAGAAAACTTGCCAATAAAGCGAATGAAAACTTCATTATTTTTTACAGTTGTCGTTGTTGGTGGTGGTTGTAAATTGCAATATAATAATCTTCCCGGAAACGCATACAAGAGAACGTTACATAGCGCCAAGTTCCATGTCACCTGCACTACAAATAAACTTTTCATCTAATATTTGCTGTTTCCGCACATTAACTTTATTACTCAGCAAGCCTCAGAATTCCTTAGCGTTTCCTAGCTTTGCCGGATAAACTTGATATCAACGTACACTAGCCTGGTATTCTCGACATAGTGTACATATTGCAGGAATTTCGTTCTGAAGAGTTATCATCTATACTTGTATGTTAAGGAACGTTTGTTTCTGATTCACCAAACACACACATCATGCATTTCCAAGTCCAAAATCAACGACACATTATGATAGCATGTGCTGTCATTGACACGCTGTGTGCAAATGTTGTATTGACCTAATTTGCTGGTGCTAATATACGATAATACAGTACGTGTATAATGTATATTACCTACCTTGTAAGTGTGTGTTTATGTTTCGTTTCAGCTATCAGGCTGGCTTTACAGACGCACATCCGTATCCGCTTGTGGGTCACCATTGTGGCAGGGCTTGTCCTATTCATCTATATGTTCCTGGGACATGAAGAAGTTGCCCGACGTATGTATTTGGGCAACGATGTCACAAGAGCTGACGGACAAATAGAAGCTGCCCGTATGTATTTGGGACCCGATCTGACAAAAGTGGTCATATTTGTGGCTGTCACTGGCGGCGAAATGGGACTTCTGGGTTTTGTGACCAGTGTAGATCCAGATCAGCCTTGGTATTCACACAGTCTGATCAGAATCTGCAGTGTTCGCATTTCCACCAATTGCAATGAAACACCGCATAAGCCCAATATTTGCATTCAACATATTGAGTACTAGAAACAAAATTGCTACCCCGCTCCATTACCTCTCGCGAGGGAAGCAATTTAACCCCATCTCTTTAATGTAACGCATGGAAGAGTGATTTTTGCAATCGGTTATCCGGCGTGTTTGTTATGTTAGCGATACAAAACTGTCAAAACTGTATCAATCAATTATTAATAAAGAACATACACATGCAGAAATTGCTTATTTTACCTTGTCAATGTGTTTATCTTACATGTATATTTTGTAAATTTGAAAGCTTCATTTCGTTATGTTGAATTTTGAACAACAACTAGAGAATAGATGGCTTCCATGGAGAACAATTTTCCTGTTCTATTATTTTTTGGCAATTTACTAGTTCTACAACAAAGATTATTTATAAAAAGGTATAAAATATACAGTTTACTAAATGTTGACCTACATGCAACAGGTTTGGGTATGCACTTCGGTTGCTCACACATTTTTGAATGGGTCAACTTGTAGCCGTAGATAACGTAACGGAGGCGAATTATTGTAGCTAACTGAGTACATGTACATCATGGGTTAGCATTGCTGTTTTTAGGTTTGTCTAGCAAACACAGTGTAAGCTGTCTTTGAAACATACCGTACTACACTATGCAGCGTTGCGTGTTTGCTCAAATATGCATGTACATGTACATAGAAATAATCCGTAAATTCAACTCGCAAGTGTATGATTATAATTTCAGAAGAAACGGAATGTAAATACACATGTGCAGATGCATTATACTCCTTACAGTTGGAGGCGGCTTTGTAAAATGCGCAACCATCGTTTTAAAATACATATGATGAGTACATGTACATGTATTTGTATAATTTCGAATATGTATACATGTGGCCCTTAATGAAAACGGAACATCAATTTACATTTAAATGATATTGGCAAAGGGATTATATTTATCAGGGAACACGCTTGCTTTGTATCGGTCCATACCTACTGACTGATACGAATGTCCGGGTTAAAACGAATTGAAAACTCACGTTTCATTGGTCCAACGGCGTCACTTGACGAACGACGTCAATGTAAGGACACACGTTCTTTTCAACAAACAATACTTTATAGTTGATCATCGGCCAGCATAATACGATACATGATAAATGGAATACCTGCCTAGTGTCTGTTAAAGGTACATGCCCACGCAGCAGGTTACACTGTACTACTACTTTTCATGTTCTGTCATGCCTTATATGAGCCATTTGTCTACCCACTAACGAGTTATTTTCAATTACGGCGCGTGTTAATTGGTGTTAAATCGCATTTTATATGCCGCGACCAGAAAGGGTATTTTCCGACCTCGTGCTATTTTTACCAATACGCGTCACGTGACACGGTCAATCATATCACATCTTTGACATGCGCAGTGCTGTATCGGAAGTTGAGAAGAAAAATCTCTGTTCGAGTCCAAATCTAAATCTCCACGTAACTCTTTCCATTTGGTGATCTGGTCGCCAATATTAACCACTCTCTCTCTGTACTGCCTGTCCCTCAGACATTTCGCCTTTTTATTTGGCCGACGCCGTTTCATACAATTACCATCCTGGACGTTTCGACATGTTGATATTCTTGTTTACATATTGGGAAGCCTACTGGCGCGCGTAGTATACTGCGCATACGCACCGCAAGCCGTGATGTGAAAGTCGTCGTCCCCGCACATTATCAAAATAGACTGTTACCGCCGCGTGTCGCTAACAGTAAATTGATAATTAATAAATGATTATATTTGTATAGCGGGCACTCGTAATTTTTAGAACTGGTGGAATAGTGACATAATTATACACTTATTTAATTCCTATAAAGATAATGTTGTGCCTACTGCGTGGGCATGTACCTTTAATATCAAGTTTATCAGGCACGGCTAGTCTCGGCGAGCCTCGGAATTCCTACGCGTTACCTAGCCTTGCCTGATAAACTTGATATCGACCTTGTATTTTCTATCTACTGCATTTACTATCGCCGACGTAAGGCCCACAGACAAGACTTGTGTCTATTTAAAATCAGACTATAGTGTAACTATCAAGGTGTATGATCACGTTGTTACAACAACAACAACAAGTACTGAAACTTCCAGAAGCCCTCCGATTCAAAATACGTATTATTTTATTTTGTCCTTATTATGTAACGGGTTTTGATGAAATATGGCGCATCAAACGTGTCTTCTTAAGCTGCATTTGGTGGTCTCGGTACTTTGGTCCAAACTTATGTCGTGTTTGCGAAGATTCTTCGCAAAAACGACATAAGTATGTGCCGAACTCCCGGGACCACCAAATGGAGCTCATGAAGACGCGTTTGCTGCCCCATATTTCAAAATCCGTTGCATATTAAGGAACATATCAAATAATACTTACTTTGGAGTGGGCGCGCTTTCAACACTTTCAGCCATTGTTGTTGCTGTTGTAACCACGTGATCATGCACCTTGGCTATAGTGTGACCCGTCGAGAGAAAAGGGGCCACTTCGGTGAAAATTACGAACGTTTTGTGTTTTCATTATCTGAATCTCCGTGGTCCTTTCTTTTCCGATTTAAAAAATATTAACATTGTGTACCATACACCATTTTACAGAAATACCTGCAGGTATTTCTGTAAAATAAAATGCATGCACCTCAAAACACATTAACACGTTTTATTATATGACTAAGAATTTCAACCAATGAGATAGTCCAATTGCGGGTCACGTGATTGTGGACATACATGATATTCACCTGAATATCAGTCTCGGACTCGTCTCGTTGCGCGAGACTAGTCAGAGAATGATATTCGAAATGTGATATCCATATTTCGAATAACACTCTCGGACTCTTCTCGCGCAACTAGACGAGTCCGAGACTGATATGCAGGTATAGCAGCAACTAGACGAGTCCGAGACTGATATGCAGGTATAGCAGCAACTAGACGAGTCCGAGACTGATATGCAGGTATAGCAGCAACTAGACGAGTCCGAGACTGATATGCAGGTATAGCAGCATGCGCGTGTTACTTAATTTTTTTTTGGGGGGGGCCCTAAAATTTAAAAAACATTTTTTTTAAATAAGTATTGAAAATTGTGTGAAGCCAAAAAAAAAGAGAACAAACTTGTTTTCGGTCGGTTATTTTGAAAAATAATTTGGCCAGAAATATAAGAAAAAGTGTCATATAATAAAACAATTATAGTCTTTTGAGTCGGTGTACATGAGATTTACGGACCTTGGAAAAGTGATGTTCACCTACGCCTTCGGCGTCGGTGAACATCACTTTTCTCTGGTCCGTAAATCTCATGTACACCTCCTCAACAGACAATAATTGTATATTAATGACGTTAGCCCAAATACAATACATTATTCATTTATTCAGTCAGTCCATACATACATATGGCAACATGAGGTATATAGTTTCAACAAATGTGAACAAGGCTTCAGGGAATAGCGTGTACATTAATCATGGGTACTGCATACAGTGCATCATGACGAGACAGAACGCATGTTACCGTTGTTCCGAACAGTGTAGATCCCGGTCACATGGTTTGTCTCATTTCATAACACCACCAATACACAACCGCCTGCGTTAATCTTGCCCAGCTTATTAACGTTTTAGAACCTCTATAGGGAATGTCAACTCGCAATCAAGCCGTTTGATTGACGGAGCCTGAGCTGCTAATCAAGCTGCTTGATATTAAAGTATTTTGAATTAGAGAAATTGTATTTCATAAATATTGGCAAGATTAGCACATAGGGCTACATTAGTCAACAAACATTTAATTTACATGTTGGTGATACAATTGTTGTTTAAAGATAACGACGCTACAGGTAAACGATGCGAAACCTGCAGGGGACGTATACTTCTGTTTTTATTAATTCATTACCACGAAATAACAATTCGTTTCTTCAATTTAACAATTCGTTCCCACTAATTAACAATTCGTTACATCAATTTAAAAATTGAGGGAACGAACTGTTATTTCGTGAGAACGAATTGTTATATCGTGGGAACGAATTGTTAATTCGAGGGATCGAATTGTTAAATTGAGGGAACGAATTGTTATTTCGTGGGAACGAATTAATACAAATTAAAAAAATCCATGTCCCCTGCGGAGCTCCGTAAAACGATGCGAAGTGCGTCCAATAAATTTGCGGCTGTGACTAGAGAAACGGAACATATTGTTACCAGTGTAGCCCCTATCAAATAGCACAGTACTGTAGCCTGATAACGATCTATATTTCTTGTTAGAAGCATGACGGGCATTCCATTGATGGAATGGTGTGAACAGTTCATGCACGGATGCACAGTCTGATCTGTAGACGATTTCATCAAAATTGCAAAGTATACTTTTCTAGCAAAGTATACTTTGAGGGAGTAATCATTTATTTTTCTCGAAATGCATTATGTCATATAGAACTAACGACTGCATATATTTGATGACTAAAATTATGCAGAATTATTATACTGAATTTATTACATTATCACTGCCAAAATGGCTGTGATAATGTAATAAATTCAGAATAATAAAAATTAATAAATTTATCCTAAAATTGAAAATTTCTCGCTGAAAGTGTACTTGCTTTAGAAGAGTTAATAGCTACTAAAAAAGACAAACTTGAGCAACACAACATTAAATGGGATGTTTTTCAAACATAGGTATGTTTTTTTGGGCATAGTAGGGAAGGTTCAATCACACTAACCACACAAAAGTAAACGAATATATATATAAAAAAAACAACTCAATTCAAGCGGATGTGAACAAAAGGGGACATATTTTATACTTTTCGATACTCTTCCTTCTTCCTGATTGTACTTTACCATCTATGCTTTTCTATATTTTCTTACTCTTTTTGTCTTCTCTTTCTCTAAAAACTTATTTTCAAGTACAATGAGTGCATGTGCAATCATTTCATAGCGACTTTAGTCACAGTGTGTTAGTTAATAATACATGTGTTGTATTGTATGTACATGTTTGTATTTAAAAATAATAAAAAATATTAATTAAAAAAAAAAAAAAAAAACAATATTTTTTCGATAATATTAATTTTTATCAAAATTTAACAATGAGTTGTTTTTTTTCGGAAATTTCGTCCAATATTGATTTTATTACGAAAAATGGATTTGTCTATGGGAATTTAACATACATGTATGGGAAAAGGAGGCGAAGGAGCTGGGGGAGGAGTCAAACAAAAAAATAAACAATTTGGAAATTGACACCGAAACCTGGCTAGATCTCTTGGAAATGATCTAACTAACAATACACCTGTCCAGTTAAATTTTGAAAATCGGTCTGCTATTTCTGAAATTCGAGCTGCTTAACTTCTGCCATTTCTGAAATTCGAAAAATGTCCCAATGTTAAATCCCCACTCTATGAAGAAGATCTAACATGGGGGACACTGTTATTTTAGTAATACAATCAATATTGGACAAATTTCACGAAATAAAAAGAAGGCTCATTCTTAAATTTTTATAAAATTTTATATCATCCAAAATAGATATTATTTTTGCATTGTTTATATGTCCATACAAAATGGGCAGGTTTTGTGAAAAGGGTTTAAGCCCCAAATCATGGTTTCGGGAATAATTACACACTTGGCTTGCCATAGACAGTCATGTGTTAATCTCGATTCTCTTGCAGCGCCGGCCGATGTGTTCATTAACGGCTATATGCGGAGTGGTTCGTCCATTCTGGGAAAACTACTCGGTCACCGGGACGACACATTCTTCTGGTACGAACCTCTCAATAAGCAGATACGTTGGCAGTATCTTCGCGGGAAATCGCTGCTGTGTAACCTCACCGACCCGACATGCATGTACGTACTCCATGTCATCCATACATGCCAGAAAGCCAACCTGTGCAAACACTGCAGATCCTGATGAGCCGGCTCGTAACGAGCCGTCTCATCAGGATCTGCAGTGTTTGTCACTTAGTCTATTATTCGCCTCTAAACAGACCCACATTTAGTCATTAACCCTTTCGTCCCTAAGTAGCTGGAATCTACTCATGTACTGTCAATAGTCACATTATATATCCCCCTACAACCACAGGTGGCTGAAATAGACACGAATGTCAGTATCGTCTCTAGCATAAGTGTAAGGTCAGCAACGTAGTAAAGCACATGCATTTTTGAAATCCGTTGAAATTATAGATACAACAGTATTTGACTATAACAAGTCACCCGGAATATTTTGTACATATATCATACAGCGTCACAGTGATGTTTACGGCTTAAAAGTACATGCCCACGCAGTAGGTACAAAATGTTCTTTGTATCCGAGACATCATTTGTCACATTTTCTGGCAAAAAAGCATTCATTCACCATTACATGTACCTCACGTATTGATTGGCATTATGATACATTTTATATCAGACGAAATTGTCCACACTGATATAAGGGGCGATAACCGTGTTTCCTTAAAATGTTAACGGACATTACTATTTATTCTCTGTATTTAATTTTTGATGTGCAATGATCATACTTTATAATCTGTCTAAAATATTAATTGTTCAGGTAACGCATTTAATTAGTATAAATAATTAAAAAATATAATGCCTCATTTGCATATGAAAATAGCCTGATACAGCCACGCGTCACTATCAGTAAAATAAATATTACTAAATGACTATATCCGTATAGCGGGCACTCGTAATTTGTAGAACTGGTGGAATAGTGACACAGTTGTACACTTATTTAATTCATATAAAGAACATGTTGCGCCTACTGTGTGGGCATGTACCTTTCAACTGTTCATGGTGCATCTGACATAGTACTAGTTTCACTAGTGTCACTCCACCTTCCTCACAAAAAGTCATCGAAATCGACGGCCCCTGAAAATAATGGTACTGTATACATATCGATGGTCTAGTAAGATAATGTGCAGGTATTTCGCGATATTGTCAGTCACCCATAGCTTGTCCAGACTACATCTACAGAAATTACTTTCACTATTCTATCTAGAACGAAATTTGAATTATTCCAACATCGTTGTGCCTAATAATTGTAAATACATCTGCGAATTCCCTGTGTGTAATTTCGAAAACAATTTGGCTGTCATTGTTACAGAAAGCTCGAATGACGTGACGTCATTTATAGGAAGTTGAAGCGGACCATCGACTTCGACGAAATTATGTGGGGAAGACTATGTGGACAACATACAGTAGTGCTGTATTACAGTGGGGTCAGCGTGTAAGTTCACACACGAACGAACACGGCAGGTTGGTTCCAACCTGTCGTGTTCGTTCGTGTGTGCACTTACACGCTGACCCCACTGTACAGACACCGACCACTTTTTAATGTGATACTGAACTATGTATTTTTACAAATATTCAACATAATGTGTTTTGGTAAAGTAACGATTTCTATCATTTTATCTGGTTTTAAAAGGCGAGTGTTGCACCGCGCTGCTAACCTTTTAATATGTATTAGGAACTACACAATATGTGATTTGTTTCTGGTACCTGTACCTCCCCACATACAAAATATGTGGAGTTGGAGATACATGTCCACATCCCGATTAAAGGTACATGCCCACTCAGCAGGCACAACATGTTCTTTATATGATTTAAATAAGTGTATAATTGTGTATTTAAATGTGCCACTATTCCACCAATTATAAAGACTACGAGTGCCCGCTATACAGATATAATCATTTAGTAATATTTATTTTACTGATAGTGACGCGCGGTGGTATAAGGCTATTTTCATATGCAAATGAGGCATGCTATTTTTTAATTATTTATGCTAATTAAATGCGTCACCTGAAAAAATAATATTTACGACAGATTATAAAGTATGATCATTGCACATCGAAAAATAAATACAGAGAATAGATATTAATATCCGTTAACAGTTTAAGGAAACACGGTTGATACACGCCCCTGATATCACTGTGAAATTGTTTGTCTAAAATAAAATGTATAATAATGCCAATCAATACGTGGGGTAATGGTGAATGAATGTTTAATTTGCCAGAAAATGTTATACGTACAGAAGATACAAAATTATCTGTATCACTATATTATAACCTACTGCGTGGGCATGTACCTTTAAGACATGTGGTCTATGGCGTTATTCACCCCCTGTCAAACTCGACCATTTCCCCGACCAGTGTCTCAGACAGGCTCCGCATTCAAAAGTGGATTTTCAAAACAATATTATGGAATGGGAGCAGGGCATATTCGGTATCTTTACTCGGCTCAGAAACATTGTATTCTACGGAGCCCCGCAGGGGACGTATATTTTTTTTATATTAATTCGTTCCCACGAAATAACAATTCGTTTGCTCAATTTAACAATTCGTTCCCACGAATTAACAATTCGTTACCTCGAGTTAACAATTCGTTCCCACGAAATAAATATATGTCAGTAACTAGCTCATACCAGGGCCCATTTTAATATTTTGATCCAAAATAGAAACATTTATATATGAATAAAGGGAGAGTACCGCGAGTTCCTTATACGGTGTACATGTACTAGGAAGCAAATGAAGATAGTATTCGCTAGACTTTATAATGGCAAAATGGGAATGATGATTTTCAATTGAAATAAAACAAAACAGTAGAACCTCTCTAATGTTGATATCCAATGAGTCATTGTGTGAAAACTGTTCTGCCAACTAATATAATTTAATTTAATCATTCCCATTTTGCCATTATAAAGTCGTTTAATAATATATATATAATATTTTAAAATTATACTGCATTAAAATTAATATGTGGCTGTGACTGGAGAAATGGGGCTCATGGGATTTGCGACCACTGTAGCTTCTGATTAAATAACACCCGTCTGTAGCCCGGTAACGACCTATATTGCTCGTTAGAAGCATGACTGATGTTTCAGTTTGGAATGACACATTTTGCAGACGCTGATCAGACTGTGCGGATGCACACTGGACGCAAAACTCACAAACCCCATTTCTCCAGTATCATCCTATTAGTCGAAACCCCTAGCCGGCGCAACAGAATATATTGCAAATCAACCTTTAAGAACAAAATGTCCACGCCTTTGATTTTGTAGACATCCAAAGGCACAGGTGCCCGTTTCACTAAACTTCGTACGATTAAAATGCTCGTAAGTGCAAATTTAGGATTGTCTGGAAATTTCAATTGACGGATTTACATTTATTTAGCATAGGCTGCGCTCAATAAATGCAAATCCAATAATTGTTTAAAAGAAAACATTGTTAATGTGAAATTTACAGATAATTTTGCACTTACGAACTTTTTATTCGTTCGAAGTTTAGTGAAACGGCCTATTGGAACGCACTGTACGCTAATAAATATGTCCTCCATTTTGAAATTACATCAAATGGCTATGACTCCGACGTTGTAGATAAATAAATTACTTACTTGTAGACTATTTTTTGTTTAATTTAATGGCATACAAATTCGAAGGTGTGGACAAACTTGTTCATGAATATTGGTGTTTAGCGTCGTCGGGTGCGAGTTGTGTGTACAGCTTGTGTATGTCGTGAGGTTGTGGGTGAGGGATATATTTGTATACATGCACCCAATTTCTTGAACAAGAATGTTATAAAGTAATAATCGTGCTGGCTCAAGAAACGAGATGTGTACCTGTATAGGACGCCATAGAACCCCTCCATACGACGCACGCACACACTGCCTATGCAACCAACGCTTTAAAAATAAATACTTACAGAAGATACATTTATTAAAAAAGAAATGCTGGCTCCAAAAAATGAAAGTTCGTGTGAATACATCGAACCTCAGCTCACGACACCCTGTTTATATTTCCATTTAGTTCGACCAACAACACGAACCAACTGGACGCCAGTCTGCGCATGCTCAGCGACATCTACAACTGTGCGTTCCAATCATACTGGGATAAGGTCATTGATGTGATGCACCCACGACCGAATTTTGGAGGTTTGTTATTATTTCATGGAAATGACAAAGACGGGCTTATTATCCCCCGACGAAGTTGGAAGAATATAGTATTTGCGTTGTCCGCGTATCAGTCCCGGCACGCATTCGAATGGTATAAGACAAAGGAAAACGATGTCATTTATTATGTAACCGCCTGAGCCTATTGTGTAATTGCTTTATTTGAAAACAATGAATGCACCACCTAATGGGTGTCGCGTAGGAACGTCAGTTCGTCCGTCCGTCCGTCCGTCCGCCAACAATGTCCTCCTGAAGCCATATATCCAAAGCAATATAATGGATGAAGGTCACACACGAAGGTCAAATACAACAAAATGGAAATTGATCACGCAAGTCTATGAAACACGTAGGCATCCCGAAGCTCGCCGAGGAATTCCCACCGTTTCAGAGCCGAGCGTGATAAACATGTTATCAAAAGACACTAGGCTAAGCATAGTATTCTATTTATCAAGTAACGTATTATGCTATAGAATGATTTCGCTGAAAAAAAACGTGTACTTGTTTCAGTGACGTCATTCTACTGATGTCATTCGGTAACGCCATGTGACGCCGTTCGACCAATAAAACGTCAGTAAACCATGTTATTCGTACCACGTCAATGCTTTATACAACATTATACCATCAGTCACTACGTATTCGGCAATACAAAGCTCGTTACCTGATAAACGGCAGTATCGGCGTATTTTCTGGACCCGTTTCACTTGCCTTATCTCATAAATGTTAATGTACATGTATTCTGTTGTTGATAGGCCTGACTTAAATTGGAACCTCTATATACCAGACACTCGGGGTAGCAAGGGTGTTCGCTTTAGTGAGTCCTCACTGCATATGCAGGGACGTCGGAACAGGTCCGACAGGCCGGACGAATAACTTTGACAACAATTTGACTTTTTAGTTAAATATTTAGAATTAATATTTAAATATTATACAAAAAAATAATGAATGTAATTATTATTATCGATAACTAACGTTTATGTTGTTACCGTTCAGTTGAACCTTACACTGTGAGTGGGTGAGTGGGGCGGGGGGGGGGGGGGGTCCCATACCTTCGGCGGACCAATATTACGATGCTTCCGACGCCCCTGATATGTACTATATCCCGCGTGCACGATTCTCATTCTCTCATTTCAGGGCCGAGTTGGCAGACATACTTAGACTGTAGGCGATCGTCGCAACAAAACACACAGGCATACTGCTTGAGGAAAATGATTCATATATGTCGAAATCACCGCCATCGGGTTATCAAAGATGTCCGACACAGCTTAGATAATCTAGCGCCCCTATTGGAATCCAACCGACAGCTAAATATAGTTCAGCTCTTCAGGGACCCCAGGGGTGTAATAAACTCACATTTCCGTACCCCGTGGTTTCCCGTGTCCAATGGGAGTAGCATGCGAGTAATTCGGGACGATGCCAGGGCATTGTGTGATAGAATGCTATACGATATAGAAGCCGGGAAGAGCTTAATGAAACAATATCCTGATAGAATAAAACTGTTTTTATACGAAGAATTGGAGGAGATGAGGGCTGTTGAAAATATATTGGACCTGTACGAATTTCTTGGAATGTCACCGTCGGAGAAAGATATCAAGTTCATAGAGAATCTGACAGGTACATGTAACTCTACTAGAAAGAACAAGATAAGTGGCAACCATCCGTTTCTGTATAGGACTGCTCTTAACTGGACGGTCGTGCAAATCATTGACGGCCAATGCAGACGGGTGTATGATGCATTGGGTTACGTGAAATTCTGCAGCGAGAAAGATTTCAGGGACATGAATATTTCCGCATTAACGAGGCATGTCCACTTTAAGTAACTGAAAATAATCGCATATCAGTAGTCTTTACTGGCTGTTTCAGGAAACCTGCCCAAAATTTAATTATATATACTGTCATTTCGGCTAATTCTGCGCATCGGCTAATGCGCAATTCACGTCAAATTTATTTCGGAATAAATAAGCTTATTAATTGCTTCACAGTGGCACAATTTTATCACATTCCAATAGTTTGGTAAAGTATTATTCTGAGATTAGTCAAAATGTTTTAAATGGTTTGACCCTGCTGATGGAAGAACTGTCTTATTTAGTAAACTAACTGTTCAACTAAGAAACTAACCGGTCATGATGTCGCTGGATAGTTCTGCTTCAAGTTGAATACCAAAATTCCTATGCTGATCCAGTATGCTGTTCGCCCTCTTGTTTACACTACCAGATGCGCAGCATTAGCAGAAAAAAATGTGACGTTGCAAACACGCATGTGATGTCATACATCACATAAGTTACGTCACTTATACCTGACGTCAGAACGTTATGATATTTTACCTGCACAGGCGTCTTTGAACTGCGTTTAATATTCAGGAAATCTTTCAGGGATGTCAATAAACTTGCTTGGATAAATATTTTGTTTACCAACATGTAATATATCGTGATTTCCAATCAAGTTTCTGCAGACGATTTAAAGTATTGATCATCATTTCCCAACCACGAGTTTTACAATGCGAAGTTTACATGTACTGACTATCATTTATTGTATGCACTACCAAATATACTGGTGGTCCGAGTGTTCGTCGATCTGTACGTCCACTTCGCATAGGTGTGTGTCCCATTATATAAATCTCTCTCAGTTTCTATTACATTTACCAATGGCTATGGTACCCAATATCGTTTACAAGAGATGTACAATGCACACATTCTGAGTACATAATGTTTAAGCAATGTAGCTTTAGCCATTCCATATCCACTGAATTTACAATGACCATTTTACATTTAATACATTTTCTCATTGTCAGTATCTGTGGTCAGATAATTAAAAATGTTTCATGTATACGTGTATCCACACAAATTTCAGATACATAATCCATTATTCTAATGCACCTTAATGAAATTGTCAAAATCTGATTGGCTGATCGATCAATTACCTGCAAGTAAATCCACGATTTACAAATAGGTAGCATGTCATGTGATCAACGTTACATAATTAGATGTATTCCTACACGCCGTTTCACCCTGAAAGTTCTGTGAAGTCATACAATAGAGATTGTTCGGACAACCAGAAACGTCTACTCAGTATTTGGCTATTCTCCAAAATGCAGGAGCTAATCAAGAAGACGAGAGCACTCCCAACGCTGTATCCACTGTTATATTTCCAGCATCAAGGTCATGTGGTGCTCTGTCACAACACTGGCTACTTGAAGTACTTCCACAATCACCATCAAAGGGTGGAAAATCACATCCTTGTACAGCCTACGACCCCAGCTGTTTATCAACATCCATGGCCATATAATTTACAAAATTGAATATACACAACCATTACTATTACAATCATTAAGTGATCCACTTATAAAACTGTAAAATGTCAAGCTCGACAAGCAAGCATCAGTCATGTCGGCCATTTTATTGCAACTTTGAATGGGAATTCACAGCAATGTAGGTTATTGGACAATTATTCTAATATTCAAGGTAGTGTTCAACCATAGACAAAATAATCATTGGTGGATGTCACTCTTGCAGACAAGGTGTAAATCTGCCAATATAGTGAGGGTTGTAATGGGTATGCCCATATGGATTGATATTTGGTTCAGAAATCAGGAAAATGAGTCAGAAATGATGGTCGTACATTAGAATAGAGATAACCGTATTGAAATTTGTAATTTGGGGGGATACTCTATGTATTTACGGTTTCCAACCGTAAATCCACCGAGTATCTCCACAAATTACAAATTTCAATACAATTATATCCTAATTGTTTGTTCGCCCGTCTACATATCCATTTCATATTTATTCAGCCATATTTAGAATGTTAAGGTAGCTGTTACTATTAACTGTAATACTAATTAAGATAACAGTCAATTAGTACGCCTTAATATTATACGAGATGTAGTGTGCGATGATTTTCCTATCAAAAACAAAGAAATAAATACAAACAACACTGCGTCGGAATAACACATACCTTGTTGACATTTTCAAGATAACTGCCACGCAATTAAATAAACTAATTGACATAAGAATAAGTAGGTACTAAATTGATGTAACTATCATACATATCCAAGCCCCACATAATATACACACTATTTATCATGCATTCCAGTATTCTTCCCTTAATCCATTTCCCAGTCCTCGGCAGGAATAGGACTAATTTATGTAGATGTCACATGTACTTGTTTTATAATTGCGACCTTTAGAAACGCCTCACTGTATATATGTGATTATATATTCCGCAGCCAGCAATACCACATCGGACCGATGTGTGGCCTATGTCGCTTACAACATCGGCCTTATATCATATAATTATAGGGCCTCTGTCGACCTTGCAAAGCGTGGCGACAGCGGCCCTATGTCGGCTTACACATCGAGCTAATGTCGGCCCGACAACGTGTACGCATGCGCGCGCGTTTTTCGTTGTCTATATTTCTGAATTTATGTAAAAACGGACAAATATTATGTGATAAACGTTGGACAATGTGTGCATGAATGTGTGTTCCCTTGGATCGGACATTTGGAAGTCGGTAATATAACATATTTGAGTCTTATTGTACAATACAATACAATACAATACAATACAATACATATTTTATTTGGCTTATAACAAATTACATGTTTTTGCCATATTATGTGAAATTTATACAGTACAGTGAGATTTGAGGAGCTGTGAATGGGAAACCTTGGTTAAATAATTTATTGCGAAAGTTTTGATCGTTAAAGTTTGTCGTGATTACGGAGATCTCAGACTACAACAACAAAGTATGGCTTGCTTGTGTATTGAATAACCCGTTAGCTCCATTAACATGCCCCGAGGTCCTGCGTTGAACTGAAGTTAGACGAACTATATTTGGTGGGAAGATTGCACACCGGTAGTGTGTAATGAAGTGTCTCTCCATGTGCAAATCACAGGTGGCCCCCGGCTAAAAATTGTCTCTGGAAAATGAAGCAAATGGAGCGAGTTAAGACGACAAACAGAATTATAGTACAGATAAGACACATGATAAAGATATTGAGAACTTATTAGATAGGGTAAATCGGCTTGAAATTGCATTAGATAGGGAAAGATTTGATCGATCGCGCGAGAATCATCACTTTAGATTTGGGAACGCGCCATTTGAGCCAAACGCGCCGCAGTCGTGCGGAACACAGCCGAAGACCTAGGACTCGATCAGATCCAGGAACAATTCAACGGAATACGGGCATCTGTAGATAAGGTAATATTACCGCCATATCTGAAATTATATGACTCCCGTTCAGGTGTGAAAAGGGATGACCAGCAGGCGTTGAACGTCACATCGAAGTGTGGGAGATACACATAAACTGCATTAAAGATTCTTAGTCAAGTACAGGATGAGGAATCCTTTGATGTCAAACCGTTAATTACCGCTCTTACCGCAAATATTCAGTACCTTCAGGAAGAGTATGCTACATTATTGGTAAAGGGACGATTTGATGAACCAACAGCACAACTGTTCCGATCTTTGCAAAAAGGCAACTCGGGATTTGACAGCAGATTAATTAATAACGTTAGAATAGCCGCAGAACTAAGTAGCATACCAAGAGTGTATTCGAGACCGCAGGCTTTCGGCAACAGACAGCAGTGGATAGGTTATAACCCTCGCGGCGGATTTGGCGGATATTCCGGTCCACCCAGAGGTTATAGTGACAGAAGGGGTGACGTGTTCGGACAATTGCAAGGATCACGTTTTCGTAATCCCAGGTTCCAACCACCAAACTATGGAGATCAGTAAAGGTCAAGTTGAAATAAACAATCTACTATTATTAGATTATATTGAGATATGCCAGAATAAACCTCATTGCGTGTCCCCTATCTCGTGTATACCTAAAAAGAAGGGAGATTATCGATTAATAACGGACTTGCGTTATGTTAATTCTAAGTGTGTTCCTCCAAAGTTCAGTAAAGAAGACATAAATCAAGTTATTGAATTAGTAAGTCCCAAAGATTACATTGTGACAGCAGATTTAAGGAATGGATTCTACCACATACCTGTACATGAACAGCACAGATAACTCTTAGGCTTTAAATTTAATGGCATATATTACAACTGGACTGTTTTGCCGTTCGGACATTGTTGTAGCCCATTTTTCTTTAACAAGGTGTTGCGCCCCTTTATCACTTTTCTTAGGTCTAATGGATTTAAGGTTGTATTGTATGTGGACGACTTTATTATTCTTGGTAGCTTGAAAGTGTTACAAAAGCAAACTCGGGAATTTACGCAGTTAATGGAGCAGTTAGGTTGGACTATTAACTTTGAAAAATATTCATTGCAACCTTCGTTGTCCAAGACATTTATTGGTTATATTGTCGATAACACAGATGATCATTCAGTGATTCGTGTATGCTCGGATAGGGTTAGAACATTGAAAAAAGACATCAGTCGTGCATTAAGGAACAATGTTGTGAAGGCTCGTGCCTTAGCGAGAATCGCGGGACAGTGCGTATCTATGTCAAAATGCATAGTGCCAGCAAAACTGTATCTTCGAAATGAATACCGCCTACTGGCAACAAAAACACATTAGGCGCAGGTATTATCAATAGACCCATATACACGCAATGACTTACAATGGTGGTTCGAATCAGTATCGAATTGGAATGCATTAATTGTGCTGGAAAATAACATTGACATTCAGTTAAATACAGACACTTCAGGGGTAGCTTGGGGGGCATGGATTCCCGGAATGGATGCACAGGGGTTCTGGAACGACATAATATCAGCAAAACGTTCAAACTACCGCGAATTATTAGCTGTGTTAATGGGGCTTCTCTCTTTCAAAAAGCAACTGGAAAACAAACATGTTCAGGTATTATAATGTCACTACGGTAGCGTTTATAAACGGAATGGGAGGAACGAGTCCGGAATTGGATCACATAGCCAGAATGCTACACCTAGAGGCGCTAGAATTGCAGATCAAATTGTCGGCGAAATACCTATCCGGACCACAGAACCAACGTGCGGATGAATTATCCAGAAGACGGTCTACGTACGAGTGGAGACTACACTCCAGCTTATTCAGGATGTTGGACGACATGTGGGGCCCGCACGACATAGACAGATTCGCATCCATAACGACCATGCAGCTACCGGTTTACAACTCAATGCACTGGGACCCGTAAATGTCAGGTGTAGACGCTCTAGCACAAACAGACTGGACTCAGATGAACAATTTCGTAAATGCTCCATTTTCGCATTAATCCCAAAAGTTTTGAAACTTCTGAAACAACAGAAAGCCACAGCGACCGTGATTGCTCCAAAATGGGTCGGACAGTCCTGGTTTCCGGAAATGATGGAAATGTTAATAGACAGGCCACTATAAATTCCTTTGTCAAACAGGACAATATGTTCCACAGCACCAAGACAGGAACCGCTAAAAAAAACACAAGTGGAGAATATACGCCTGGAGACTCTCTGGTCTTCGCGACTGCGATGCTTAGGCTGGTCACCTCGCGCAGCAAGAAAATCCATATGTGCCATTCCTCAATCTACATTGAACACATATAATAGATCAGTAAATAAATACATACAATTTTGTGACGAGAAAGGTGTTGATTTTAGAGATGAATCTAACATTAATGTGATAGCTGATTATTTGTGTCAAATAAGTGATGGTTCAGACCGCCCAGATTCAGTGTTGAAAATTACGCTATCAGCGATATCCTATCAGTTTGAAGGTATGGGAAGAGTGTCGCCCTCTCACAATTTTGACATAAAACGTACATAGTAACGGCACTGGTTAAATCTGGAACTACTAGGCAGATGACAAGGCAGCGCCCTATGCCCGTCTCGGCATTTGTGGACCTATTTGAACACTTAGGGTCAAATACATCATTATCAGTGAAAGACCTTCGCATGAAATCAATAACACTTCTTGCATTATTGCTCATGACCCGACCTTCAGATCTTGCCCCGAAAGCTAAAATATTTGATCCCACAGATAGAACGCTAAAGCCTGTAAGCATATCACTGAATGATATAGACTTCAATGAAGATAGTTCTTTAACATTGCGGTTTTGGGGTATAAAGAATGATACGAATAGGCAAGTGTTTGAAGTAAACGTTCCGAAAAGTGATAATCCGGACATAGACCCAGCAGAATGTTTGAAGTGCTACATTGATAAGACATCAGATTTACGACCAAAAGACTCGTTGCCAGTATTCATCTCATTGAAAGCGCCATACAACGCAGTTGGAAGCGCCACAATATGTAATATTCTGGAGGATGTCATCCACAGAGCAGGACTTTCAAGCCGAGGTTTCTCGGCAAAATCATTTCGGCCAACAGGAGCTACGAACGCTGTGTCCCTAGGCATACTACCGGAAACTTAAAGAAAATAGTTCGCTGGAAAACAAGTGAAATGTTTCTAAATCATTATGTGTATGGACGCGTGCCAAGCACTTACACCTCCAAAATGCTGGAGGCGACTCAGTGACATAGACACTGCTGAAAGTGAAATTGTATTACTGTATAGTAAGATATGTTGTTAATTTTTTAAAGTTCAGTTCAGTATACTCAATTAGCGGTATAGAATGTATATATGTTTCATTACATAAAACTTCCAATAATTTGTGTATCAACGGTTACCTTCTTCCACTATCATGATTATTCAATACAATGCATGAAATAGTTTACCTCTAAATGAAGCATATTTAAAGACCAAAACAAGTGAGTGATAACGTAGGTTTGTGTAGAAACTGAAGTTAGACGAACTATATTTTGTCGGAAGATTACACACCGGAAGTGTGTAATCAAGTGTCTCTCCATGTACAAATCAGGATAGATAATAGAAGTGAATTATGTAGATAAAGAGGACACGTACAGAGAATGGAGGGATTAGCCGCGGGGTCACCTTACGTGGACGAGTACAAGTATATTTAAAGACCAAAATCAAGTGAGTAATAACGTCTCCATGAACACTCGGCAATCATAGATAACTCGGGGCTGGTGGAAAACCCGTCACGCTCTGCTGATTACACCTGCAGGCGGTTCGACGATGAGAACTGTTTTACATGTATTGTAACTGATATGCATGGCTGGTGCGCTCATGCCATTATCGCTTGGTGACAAGGCATATAACTCTGATGCGTCTTATGCTCATGTAGAGTTACATGATGGAAGACATACGGAGCATGTGGAACTTCACATACTAGTAACATTATAAATTTATTTTAGTAATGTCCGTTCTCCCGGTTCCTAACGAACAGCCACGCAATTTCTTTGCTCCCGTTTTCTGCCGATCTCAGCGGTTTCTCGTTTTCTATTTGCATTAACCAATTCCGTTAACTTTTATTAGCTATGCCCGTTTTCGCATATTCAATAATGTCCCGTCGCGTCCCGTCCCGTCCCGTTTATAAAAAATGTAATCGTATTATTTATCTGTGTATGAAAGTACGGATAATTCCGAGGCTGTTTATTCGTGTATTATCGCCCTTGTGGAGTCTCGTAAGCGAGTGTAGGTACAACGACAACACAACTATTTTGAAATGCAGTGGCTCCGTAAGCTATATTCAGTATACTTTCGGGCCAAGTTATTCGTAGCCCGTATTAGTAAAATACCAACTGTAGTAAAATAAACCTCCTGCTTGGTTTACTACGGAAGCCCTGAGGTCTCATTCATTGTTATTACTTATGAATTATTTCTTATTTGTTAATACTTATTTGTTAATAGTTAATAG
This sequence comes from Conchocele bisecta, assembly GCA_029237695.1. NCBI lineage: Eukaryota > Metazoa > Mollusca > Bivalvia > Lucinida > Thyasiridae > Conchocele > Conchocele bisecta. The sequence goes on along the minus strand of CM055271.1, from coordinate 19,791,578 downwards.
TTATTACTTAGTTGTTTTGATACGCAACGGCGGGAAACTCCTGAGCGACGTCCGAAGATGAAGACGAAGAATATCAGGTACATGTATAATAATATACGTATATAATATAAGTGTCCAGTTTTACACCGCATGTCATAGAGTGCACATTGGTGCCTGTTAAAGACTCTCTGATCACCGCTGTACGACTGTCTCATTTGTATGGCGTTAAATTGTTCATTATGATTTACCTGGGCTTTTCGGTCGCCCTTGGCCCAGGTTTGGGTATATAATTTCTATTTTGCAACGTTTCATATTTTATAGCTGACGGAGTTCTATGAATTGTAACGCAATGTTACAGTTCATAGGAAAATGATTATGACGAACACTATCCAACACTGTCCAATGAGCAGATGAGGACAGTGGCTGACATGCCAAATCAAGGCTCGCGATTGATTGCGGCTCTGCTTAATACTGAATTTGGCGACGCTGTAGATAGGTAGAACCTTCGATCCATCTGTTTTTGAGATGAATTACAAAACGATTTTCTTTATTTTTTAATAAAATAAATAAATAATGCACACGTTTTAGGTTGGTCTATATGCGGGGTAATTTCTTATTTACGTCCACTATTGTTTTCAAATCATGACCCCCGGCTTACTCTACTATATATAATAGTAACACAACATAATAACTTCTGTTGTTGAAAGGATGTAGTTTGTGGTAAAGTATGTCTCACAGCATCCGGATTAAAACGAATTTGCAAGAGAACAGTCAGTTTTGTGATAAATGATGTAAAATTGTATAGGTATATTAAAACTATTTTAGTGGTAGCTGGCCATTATAGAAATTAGTGATTCAGGTAGTTATGGTTCTTGGTGTAGGTGGCGCTCTGTCAGCCAACGGAAGCCATGAAATTAAGTGCCAGTATCATGACTGTTTCTCCTGTTTCTTTCCCTACAATCAGGTAATAGCGTTGGTTAAAACTATTTTCCAACTTCTTTCTTTCTGTCCCATGTATCAATAAGCACTCATTTGTGGGTGAACAAAGTTGTGATGTTGAAATAGAGAGTACAGTGGTGCAAAATTAACATCGAGTCTCGAGTTTTAACTTTTATAATGTTACGTATTTCCGATGGGTGGAGTATCCGAGTATTGACATTAAATTGTTTGAAAGCGTTCATCTATATTTAGCCAAGGACCTTCATAGGTTCTTTATTTAGCTAGGTCACGTATGTGCAACATGCTTTCGATAATCTTCGTCAATCTTATTTAATCCTGGTAAAGTTGGAGCATTGTCCACTGGAACAACATGAAGAAATTATATGTATCCCCCCCACACACACAATAATTTTGGAACTCTTGGAACTGTTTATTCCAATATATTTGTGTAATCATGAGTACATGTACTGGGGACATGATAATATAATGTGCTCAAACTGCCGAGAATACAAGAAATGGCGTTTCAGACCACTTGTAGTTGTATACTGAGCAAAGAAATAAACTTTACTGTCACTACATCTTGGACCTACTGTTATCATGTTGATATGTATGTGTGTCAGTGCATACGTCAAGGAAACTTGTATTTGGTCAGGGAAGTTTGATACAGGGGGAAGGGGGAGGGTTGTGGGCGCGGATCATCAAAGCGTTAGGATATTGAAACATAAATAGAAACATAAGAAATGTACTAAGAAATAACTGGTAAGAAATAACAAACAAGTAATAAGAATTAAGAAATAACAAATAAGTAACAAGAATTAAGAAATAACTAGTTAGAAATAACCGGTAAGAAATAACTGATAAGAAGTAACTAGTAAGAAATAACTGGTACAGAATAACAAATAAGTAATAACAAATAAGTAGGGATGGCAACGAATGGTAAAAATGGTATTCGAATATTCGATTGGCTATTCGAATATTCGGAACCACCCAACCTCTAAATCTCCTCACATTGGCATTATATCCATTAATCGAATAATTGACTGATTAAAGTTCAAATACACTAAAATGACGCCGACATAGTATTAGAAATGACAGAGCTCTGTCAGCTATTAAATAGGAACAGTTATAATCAGTGGCAAAATTGTACAATACCTGATATTCTTCGTCATCGGGCGCCGGTATCGCTTTCAGGATTTTCCAGCCGTTGCGTATTAAATCAAACAAGTAATAACTATTAATTATTAAGAAATAAGTATTAATAAATAACAAATAAGTATTAATAAATAACAAATAAGAAACAATTCATAAGTAATAACAATGAATGAGACCCCAGGGCTTCCGTAGTTTACGGTAAAACAAATTTTACACTTTCAATCATATGTTCAAACTAGTTTCACTGAATGGTAAGTTTTCATATACGCGTAACATAAAGCGGGCAACTTCGTTGCCCGTATAAAGACTGGTGTTACTGCACATGATTTCGTGATTAGTTCAGATTGTATGATTGTTTGTTGTCTGCTTTATTCAATGGCGGCCATCTTGGATTTTACCTAGTGTCAGGTATTTAATCCTCAATAATTCCAGCACAAAAATATTTACACAATTCCCTAACATTTGATTGGCCCGTAGCAAGTCTCTGTCCAAAATTTATATTCCAGTAAACTCCCACGCCGAACTACTTTCTACCCTCAGTGCTGTCAATGTAAACAAATGGCTGCCGTCTGTCAAAATAAACCCATTTTCTTGATGAATTTATTTCAAATGCTGGAATTATAAGGAATGAATGGCCTTTTTGTGGAATTTATCGGGAATATAAACTTGGAAAAGTCGCGGGAATACTGGACGAGGCCTTCCGGCCTTCGTCCAGTATTCCCGTGACTTTTCCAAGTTTATACCCCGATAAATTCCACAAAAAGGCCATTCATTCCTATAAGGTAGATTTCGTAAACATTTGTTTCTTCAATAACTATTATCAAAGACTTGAACACTGTTGAGAAACTAAATGTTGCAATTTTGTCCAACCTCAGTGAATTTTGACGCTTTACTTATTTAATTATTAATTTAATTAACTACTGTCTGTTTCACGAAACCTGCCCAAATTTTACAGCTATATAAATAATGCAAAAACAATATTTTTTCGATAGTATTAAATTTAAGTGTAAGAAAATGAACCTACTTTTTATTTTGTGAAATTTGGTCCAATATTGATTTTATTGCGCAAAAAAACAACATTTCCCCATGTTAAATCCCTGGCATGATGGTGAATTTTAATATTTAATATTATCGAAGCAAAATATGGTTTTTGCATTGATTATATGGCCGTAAAATTTGGGCACGTTTCGTGAAACAGACAGTAGACGGGCATTTACAAATATGCTTACACGGGTATGGGTGTTTGTCACATTCATCATTTACAACCATGATTACATGGGTATGGGCGGTTGTCACATTTATCATTTACAAACATGATGACATGGTTACGGGGGTTTGTCACATTTATCATCTACAAACATGATGACATGGGTATGGGGTTTGTCACATTTATTATTTACAAACATGATTACATGGGTATGCGGGTTTGTCACATTTATCATTTACAAACATGATGACATTAATATGGGGGTTTGTCACATTTATCATTTACACACATGATGACATGGGCATGGAGGTTTGTCACATTGATCAATAACAAACATGATGACATGGGCATGGAGGTTTGTCATATTTATCATTTACAAACATGATGACATGGGCATGGAGGTTTGTCACATTTATCAATAACAAACATGATGACATGGGTATGGTGGTTTTGACACATTAATCATTTATAGACATGATTACATGGGTATGGGGTTTGTCACATTTATCATTTACAAACATGATGACATGGGTATGGGGGTTTGTCACATAAATCATTTACACACATGATGACATGGGTATAGGGGTTAGTCACATTTATCATTTACACCCATGATGACATGGACATGGAGGTTTGTCACATTTATCATTTACAAACTTGATGACATGGGTATAAGGGTTAGTCATATTTATCATTTACACTCATGATGACATGGACATGGAGGTTTGTCACATTTATCATTTACAAACATGATGACATGGGTATAAGGGTTAGTCATATTTATCATTTACAAACATGATGACATGGGTATAAGGGTTAGTCACATTTATCATTTACAACTCATGATGACATGGGCATGGAGGTTTGTCCCATTTATCATTTACAAACATGATGACATGGGTATGGGGGTTTGTCACATTTATCATTTACACTCATGATGACATGGGCATGGAGGTTTGTCCCATTTATCATTTACAAACATGATGACATGGGTATGGGGGTTTGTCACATTTACACATATTATGTGACCGTGATCCCCTACCAACCCCCACTTCCGACAACAATGTCAAATACCTCATCAATTGAAACAATCAGCTGGAACGCCTTATACTTTTTATGAAAACAAACAGAGTGATACAACGGTTGCTGGAATAAGACTATTTCTACATTTCAGGGCAATTTGACATTGACCTTGGCTTACAGAAGGTGCCCTTCATCCAGAATAATTTATTTTAAAAACTTCCCCAACACACTCAGTGACCTCAAAAACTATAAACTCATTATCAAATGTTTGCATATAGCAATACCGATTGTTAAAATATGTCAATAACGTGTTTGACTGGCGGCCATCTTGGATTTCTGCTATGAATAGCCGAGAACATGAACATTCAGCTTGCTTCCATCAACATTCTTGAAAGGCATTATCTGAAGGTCAATTATACCAAATTTGGCAATGCAATCGATTTAACAGTCTGTTAAGCTAACGTAAGCTTTGAGCAACCGGGCCCTGGCTAACTTGCTGGACTGTGCGGATGCACAGAAAGTTATTCCAAGTCGAATCTACTGGTCGCTAAACATATAAGCCCGATTTCACCAGTGAGAGTCACATGTCTGCATGTAATAACCATTGAATATTGAACTGTTTCCACTCTCATTGTCTTTCGTTCCTTGTGTGTTATTTATTCAACTCTAAAATGGGAAACGGTCTTCTAAACTACACGTTTGAGGGACTTAAATTGCAGTTTATGTTTCTCGTTAAATTACTTGTAAAGTGACTGGTGATTAGGCTCCTTAAATTGGCATTTTCAATTACCAACATGAGCTCGCTATCACTAAGCTAACACCCTTGCTAATACCATGAACATAATTCGGCAATTACCTTGGCCGTGGCTGTTCAGGAGTGGGGTGTGGGATTACATTACTGGCGACTGGTGATTTCTGGGTATGGGATCATGTGGTCTATTTTTACACTGCAGTAATGGCGGCTCCCATGGGGTCTCAGATAAATTGTATTGTTCGGTCATGTTCCAACCGGTAACACTACGATTCCGACAATACCATTTAGCAGCATTACTTATGTAGTTAGTCTGAGTGAGTGAGTGAGTGAATAGGGTTTAACGTCCGCTTTTCTGACATAGAGGTACAAGCCTCAGGGAGTCTACACGCAGACGGGTCAACGGGGTCGAGTCCCATATCCACCTGTCCAAGGGGGGTAAATCCCAACTTCAGAACTCAATATTTACAATCAAAATATATATTCAGTCCTGAAATTAGAACAACCTGATCTGGTGCCAGGCCCTCGCCACACCAGCATCATTTATCCCATCCCCTAAAAGTAATAGGATTAGCGCTAATCTTACTTTTATATATGGGGCATAGCCCGACTCAACTCTCACATACAAGAAAGCCAAAAATGTACATGAGGGCCAAATCCGGTATAGTGGGTTCCGGAAAGTATGAACCCAATCGTTAAGCCAGTTTAGTCGCCTTTTACGACAAGCAATGGCTACTGCAGCACTATTCTCAGGATCAGTTGATCCCGCCCCGGTTAGTCTGAACATTCTGCAGAGACATGTATATCGGACGGAATCGAACGTTGTTTAAAATTGGTTTCTTATTATTATATTGTCTAAATCGGTGAAGCGGTTCACAAGTTATTGAAAAAATGAAAGGTGTTACTAACGTACGCACGCACGCACGCACGTACATGAACCTATCGGCGAGGGAATAGCAATGTACTGGGGCCCGTTTCACTAAACTTCGTACGACTAAACTGTTCGTAAGTGCAAACTTGTAATAGTCTGTAAATATCACATTAGCAATGCTTTCTTGTCGACAATGATTGGATTTACATTTGTTGTGCATATGCAGCCTATGCTAAATAAATGTAAATCCATCAATTGAAATTTCCAGACGATCCTAAATTTGCACTTCCGAACATTTTTGAACTAGTCGTATGACGTTTAGTGAAACGGGCCCCAGGAGTGTATATAAGGGAGGCAACTGCAGCATTACTTTGTGTAAATATTGGAAAGAGTTGCTTACCCTACACTTGGTTGGATGCGAAACACCAAATATTTAAGAAAAAATAATTTCCCCATGTTAAATCCCCATTGCCATCTTCACCTACACAGGTATGGAATCGTCCTGGTGCCAATGCTAACATATGTTTATCTCCTAATTAGGAGATACTAACTCCTAATTAAGAGATATTAAGTCCTAATTAGGATTTACTATATCCTAATTAGGACTTACTATCTGTGTCAATGCTAAAAACATGATATGTCCTAATTAGGAGATACTAACTCCTAATTAGGAGATAAATATAGTTTAGCATTGGTACCAGGACGCTTCCATACACAGGGTTCATGGGTTCATTCATAAGTAACTATCAATCCATATTACGGTGGAAAGTTTTTCACAAACCAGGGTTTAGATCTCAAACCCGAGTTTGAAGAGTTTATCTCTCTCTATGGCTCACTAGTCAATAATTGTTTTAGTATATGATACTAGTCTGTATATAGCACTTACGAACGTATTCTACTAGATAAAAATTTAAAAAGAATTTGAAGAAAAAAAATGAAAACAAAAATGGAAAAAAAAAGTTTAAAAATTAAAAAATAATAATGCTCGCTACTGGAGCCCAGAATTGTTTTTAATAGTCCTATATTTATCTACATATCATATCTGCACAAGTCCACATATTGCCACAATATTGTCAACACAGTTTACGGAAATGTAATATAATAATTTACCTGTATCAACTAGATTGGTCAGTAAGCGAGGCTTACGGAATATACCCCCCGCGTGGGCCCAGGTACCCCTAAAATATGTACAAATTTCCAAGTGTGTGGGCTTGTGACCTTGACTCTGGGAATAGCGCGAGCGGCATGAACGTGAATTTGTCACAGGGTGGTAGAGGTCCATTGGAGCAATGAGTGTGTGAAATGTGAAGCAGATCCGAGCAAGGAAATAGAAGTTATAACCGATTTCTCTGATGTTTAAAGTTTTGTAAAGAGACTACCGTATAACCTCGAATTAACGCCCCCGGAGGACGTTACATTTTACAAAAGGGGGGGGGGGGCGTTTATTAGCCAGTTAAAAAGAAAAAAAAGAAAAAAAAGAAAAAAAAAAAAGAAAAAAAAAAAGGAAAAAAAAAAAAATGACCAAAGACCGCCAATTTCAAACACAAATAAGGATTTAAGGATTATTTGTGTTTGAAATTGGCGGTCATTGGTAAAATTATTATTATTTTTATTTTTTATTGGGGGGGGGGGGGGCGGGGGGGGCATTTATTGAGCCAGTAAAAAAGAAAAAAAAAAAAAAAAAAAAAAAAAAAAAAAAAAAAAAAAAAAAAAATTACCAAGGACCGTCAATTTCAAACACAAATAGGGATTTAAGGATTATTGTGTTTGAAATTGGCGGTCATTGGTATTATTATTATTATTTTTTATTTTTTATTGGGGGGGGGGGGGGGGGGGGTGGGGGCGTTTATTAGCCAGTAAAAAAGAAAAAAAGAAAAAAGAAAAAAAAAGAAAATTACCAAGGACCGTCAATTTTCAAACACAAATAGGGATTTAAGGAGATTATTGTGTTTGAAATTGGCGGTCATTGGTAAAAATATATTATTATTATTTTTATTTTTTATTGGGGGGGGGGGGGGCGTTTATTTAGCCAGTAAAAAAAGAAAAAAAGAAAAAGAAAAAAAAAAGAAAATTACCAAGGACCGTCAAGGGAATTTCAAATTTCACAAATAGGGATTTAAGGATTATTGTGTTTGAAATTGGCGGTCATTGGTAAAATTATTATTATTTTTATTTTTTATTGGGGGGGGGGGGGGGGGGGCGTTTATTAGCCAGTAAAAAAGAAAAAGAAAAAGAAAAAAAAAAAAAAAAGGAAAATTACCAGGACCGTCAATTTCAAACACAAATAGGGATTTAAGGATTATTTGTGTTTGAAATTGGCGGTCTTATTTGGTAAAATTATTATTATTTTTATTTTTTATTGGTGGGGGGGGGGGGGGGGGGGGGGGGGCGTTTATTAGCCAGTAAAAAAGAAAAAAAAAAAAAAAGAAAAAAAAAAAAAAAAAATTACCAAGGACCGTCAATTGCAAACACAAATAAGGATTTAAGGATTATTTGTGTTTGAAATTGGCGGTCATTGGTAAAAAAAATTATTATTTTTTTTTTTATTTATTGGGGGGGGGGGGGGGGTTTATTAGCCATTAAAAAAGAAAATAAAAAAAAATACCAAGGACACCAATTTCAAAAACACAAATAAAGATTTAAAGACTATTTGTGTTTGAAAAAAAAATTGGCGGTCATTGGTAAAAAAAATATTATTTTTTTATTTGGGGGGGGGGGGGGGCGTTTATTAGCCATTAAAAAAAAAAAAGAAAAAAAGAAAAAAAAAAAGGTTTTTTACCAAGGACCGCCAATTTCAAACACAAATAAGGATTTTTTATTTTTTTTTATTTGGGGGGGGGGGGGGGGGGGGGCGTTTATTAGGAGGGGGGCGTTAAGCCAAGGTTATACGGTATGTATGTGACGTTGACCTCGAGATCAGCGGGGATTTGTCACAGCATATGAAATATTAAGTATTTTCCATGAAAGAAATAGAAGTTATAACATATTTCTCTGATGTTAAGTTTTGTAAAGAGTATGTGACCTTGACCTTGGGACAGCGGGGTTGGACACTCGTAGATTTGTGACAGCATGATAGTACAACCTTAGAGGAATGCACAAGTGAAATAATAAGAATTTTCAATGAAGGAAATAGAAGTTATAACTTATTTCTCTGATGTTAAGTTTTGTAAAGAGTATTTGACCTTGACATTGGGATCAGCGGGGGGTTGGACGGTCATGGATTTTGCACAGCATGGTGGAGTAGAGCCTTACAGGAATGCATGTGTGAAATATTAAGCATTTTAGATGAAGGAAATAGAAGTTATAACATATTTCTCTGATGTTAAGTTTTGTAAGAGACTAAGTATTTGACCTTGACCTTGGGATCTGCGGGGTTGGACGGTCGTGGATTTGGCACAGCATGGTAGTAGAGCCTTACAGGAATGCATGTGTGAAATATTAAGCATTTTAGATGAAGGAAATAGAAGTTATAAGAATATTTCTCTGATGTTAAGTTTACGGACTAAGTAATTGACCTTGACCTGGGATCTGCGTTGGACGGTCGTGGATTTGGCACAGCATGGTAGTAGAGCCTTACAGGAATGCATGTGTGAAATATTAAGCATTTTAGATGAAGGAAATAGAAGTTATAAGAATATTTCTCTGATGTTAAGTTTACGGACTAAGTAATTGACTTGACCTTGGGATCTGCGGGGGTTGGACGGTCGGATTTGGCACAGCATGGTAGTAGAGCCTTACAGGAATGCATGTGTGAAATATCAAGCATTTTAGATGAAGGAAATAGAAGTTATAACAATATTTCTCTGATGTTAAGTTTATCCGGACGGACGGACGGACGGACGGACGGACAACCTGACTCCAGTATACCCCCCCTCAACTCGTTGCGGGGGGTATAATTACCTGTAATAAGTTAGTGGTCAGTTAGTGGTCAGTCTGGACATTTGCACATGCTAGCACATGCACAGGTGAATGGTTCTCCCAGTCACTATTGGTCTTAACTATACTCCAGTTGGCTCTAAATGAAACACAAACACATACTTATATCTGCTGGTTGCGATCTTTACTGCATGCGTCGAGATGGACAGTACACAACTCACAGTGGTCCCTGCGGTAAAACTAGAGACAAACCTCTAGGGCCAAATCCACTCTAGAAAGCACGGGACCCACACAACTGTACATGTACAATAATATACATTTACATTTACATATTTAAATATCTGATCATATCACTCATATGAGAAAATTGCCTGTTTATGCAGTGACTGCTATCGCAAGAATGACGATACACGCCTTACAGCCCGCACATCACGTGCTAACAACCGGACCTACTCACTGCACGTGCTATACTTCCGTGTATTGAAGACAACAGTTTTCCGCTATGCTTGAGCGCACCGCGGAAAACTATTAGTCTTAACTATACTCCAGTTGGCTCTAAATGAAACACAAACACATACTTATATCTGCTGGTTGCGATCTTTACGCCAAGGATATCAAATCACGAAAAAAGAGAAAAGTCCTTTTAGACAGGGTTTGTGTGTCAGATTTTCATTCCATAATTCCACACTCAGCAAATATCAAAATTAACTTTCTGTTATAATATAACAAAACTCATAATTACGCAATAAATATATCTTGAATATACACTCAATTACTTTTACAAATCTAAGGCCTCAACAGTCTTAGGCCTTTTGCTCATGTTGCCCATCCTTACTTATATCCAACCTCCATCTGCCGTGTCTGCTAGACAACGATTATTGAAACCGGCATGTGCTGACATTAATACAACTCCTGATATAACTATGTGAAAACCACCCTTACCATCAGGATGCACATACATTAATTTTTCAAATTACTTCTCTTGCCCTAGTGTAACTTATCTTTGTGTTTCTTTCCAGAAATAATCATAATAATCGACGTGATCGATGCACAAGCCGAAATGAGAAACATTTTGATTTGGCCGTTACACCTGCCACAAAACATAAATTTTTAAGCCTGGAATATGTACAAGCCGCTGTGTGACCTTTAGCAATTATGACCTCATTGACCACCCTGTATCTGCCCGTTTACACTTAATTCTTATTTTAATTAAATGATCGTGAAACATAAATCACCTAGTTCACCAAAATGCAAAACAAAATCAAACCTGAATAGTCAACCAAAAACATGGACAAGTCCCTTAATGTTATCAAATCCATGTCACCAGTGTATTTCTTGAATAACCAATCAGGATATCAGAGGTTAAAACACCTTTCTTTACATCAGTTGTAGGTCTTACATGTAATCGTTTAGCGCATGTTGTTCAAACACGTGCCCAGTTAATATCGCAAATGTCCGTCATAATGACACTTATCGGCACCAACCACCCTCGTCAAATACAATACACCATGCATTGACTCTTGTCGGAATTGAGTCATACTCAACCTCCATTTGGTGAATAATACACACACAGCTCATACAGTTTAACCGTATTGTCACTTTCTACTCATCCTGTACGCCCAAATCTTGTCCGCTATCACACTGCCCTTCACGAACGACCGCCCTCAGCTCGCTACGCCCATTACACGTCCCACCAATCCTGCTCAAATGAAACACCATATACACTCAATAAATGGAATCACATGCACAACCAATAAATGAATTATACATTATATTGCATAGCTTATAACTTATCAGTCACTTTCATGTGACGTAAACCATCCACACTACCCTTAAATGGCATTGTACTCATGTAAATGCCACATGTAAAGCAGTGATAGTAACATTTTATGTATTCTCTTGAACATACATCTGGGGTTACTGTCATTGCTACACTTCACTACATCGTTTCGTAGAAGACTCTGATAACACAATACCTTTCTGGCAAACATGCCATGATTATTAGTCAACATGCGCCAACAATGTGCATATTTCCATTGTGACACAATCAATGTACCACATGCATTATATCTTAACATTATGTTTATTACCATTGGTATCAATGGGGGACAATCCAATGTTTGCATCCAGACAACGACTGATCAAAATAATTCACAGTCTCTGTGCATTAAAAAACAAAATTTTGAATTAAATCATTCGATATTTTTACTTAAAATATCATGCAAATCTATCAATATCGTGATTGCCCATGGTTTTCTCAAGCAATCAAGTACCCACCTTTGAATCTGTCAACCAACAGTATCAGTACACTTACTAAGAATGTCTGGTCTGTTATTGTCTTCCAGTACAGACATTATAGGTGCATTGACACTCATAACGTTAACTTCCAAGCAATCTCTTGCCATTGTTGTTTTCGCTTCCTGTTTGCATAATGCGAACAACATTTTAATTATCAATGTAAAACTTTACCTTTTGTCCATATACGATGCCAACGGAACTACTTACCACCAGCCGTACTGCTTCTAGTGCTGAACTCTGAGTTTGTTCAACTTAATCCCATGATCCAGTTACCTCGTTAACATTACCGCACCATGTATGCATGTATACATCTACATTTTACGTAAATCCCATTTCTAGGATATCAAACCGCCCGTCTCTAGGGTATCACACTGCCCGCCTCTAGGGTTACAGAATGCCCATCTCTAGAGTATCACACTGCCCATCTCTAGGGTATCACACTGCCCATCTCTAGGGTATCAAACTGCCCGACTCTAGGAGTATCGTCCCCCTGCAGGGGCATACATGTACATGTATTCGCATCACCCTCTGTTTCCAACTCGAGGGGCAGTCTAACACACTGCTGACACCGGATAACCGACTCTAGAAAACCTTAAACACTTTGTGCTACAACTATTTCAACATCTGACATTAGTATTACGCACATTGCACATAGATCACTGAACACATCACAATATGTACTCCGGGTTCCTCCCAAAGCGAACAAATGGGTCTCACGGGAATGATACTGCTAACCAGTACGTTCTGTACAAAAACATTTGACGAATGTCTGAAACACAAATATATATACTGAACTTTAATAAAACCGCCATAACCTGTACCACTTGCATAGGTAAATACATATACCTCTCCCTGAACAGTTTGATTCAAACAACAGCATTCTTTGTTCATGTATCTTACATTTTCCTTCCAAGTTCTGATATATGCCAATGCCCCTTTTATTGTAAATGCTCAGTTCTGATTTCGGGAGTCCCCCCTCCCCCATTTGTACAGGTAATATGTGGGATTTAGTACTAAACACATCGACCCGACCTAAAACAACCTTAGCTGTTGATAGGCCGTTAAACCCCAACAAACAAGCACAACCAACTGGCCCTGCATATAATACACTTGTATATACATCGTGTCCTTAATATGACGAAATCACACATCACCATTTTCAGGGAGCTAAAATTCGGACACCAATCAATGGCAACTGATCAGTACCAACATGCCCTTGTCCCAACACATACTCAATACAAAGTTCCACTCGCCTAAGTCATTCGTCCACTACGAATGACATTCAGATATGCATGTACCAAGCATACATGTACCTCAGCCCGGTTGCAACACCTTACGGTGGACACATGCATCTCCTCTGCAATCCAACAACAACCAATTGCAACATGCATTTCCTGACTTGATTCACACTGTCAGTAGTCGATCTTCCAGGAACGTCACCACCATGTGACCACTGGCCTGCCAGTATTTCACTACATTTTTCAACAAGTTAGATAATATACAACCAGCCTTAGCTGAACCACAAGGGAGACAATCAAATACCAAATAGCGAATTATCTCGCCTTCCAACCACGCAAACCCAAAATATCTGATGTGCTGCTCTTACACCATTGCATGATACAGTATGCACCCTTCAAAACGAAATGTATATAAATAATTACCTTGATTGAACACTTGCCTTGCCACAGATACATAATCATATTGATGCATGCACGTTGCCAAACAGTTATGTCTGTGTTTGCGATCCAGAACCTGTATAGGCTTACCGGTGTTCCCCTATGTCACCGTAAATGGATTTATAATATGACTTATCGATCGCCCCTTCATAACAGCATTTGTATTTCGTCAGCAACAAAACTGGGATTGTCTCCAGCATATATCCTATTTTCCATTTATTTTCCACAGGAATAATATTAAAACATAATCTTAGCCTACCTACCGGCGTTACCACTCCGTCTATGGGGACACCTTTGATCAATCAGAATCCAAGTTTGACCACCAAAGAATCGTCTTCAGCTGACTTACCTCCATCACACCAACACCTCGAGATCACATGATCTCCAATATCAGTACAAGTATATTGACATGTGTCACACACTGAAGTTGTACTTAACTTAGTGCTGCTAATCTGGGCCCTCCTGATCACGTGACCTCCACTATCAGTACACGTATATGTATATTGACATGCTTCACACGCTGAGGTTGTACTTAACTTAGTGCTGCTTGTCGGTATACGTCACAGCTGGCGTCACAGCTGACATACGGCCACGATAAGGACTGCATCGCCCCGTCTATCGTCTAGACATATCCCGCCTGGATCAGCGATCAGCCGGGTTCTCCGCCCGGTTGCCCCCCGTGTCATTTTCTGTTGATGTTGCAGCAACAATAAACCTGGCAACAAAGACGTCACAATGATACACACCGCAGTATATAACAAATATAATGTGCCTAGCATAAGCTTGAAATAAAACACCACCATACAGTATTAAAATGAAATGCGTTATAATCATCGGTGATGGCACAAACCGATAGACCAGACCAACGCGGCACCCAAACAAGGACGGAATCAAGTAAACCAAATCCTCAAAACTCATCCTTCCAAGAAACATCAACCGGCAGGTCAGCCAATTACACCATTACCTGATGCTCATTTGAAAACAAGCGAAATATTCTAATTTAAACAATACATGCTCGCTTCAATATTATGATTTTTGCAAACTTAAAACTCGCAATATGTAAAATATGACAATTGATAAATCAATATCGACGAAATACAAATACACAGTATGGGAGATAACCGTGTTACCTTGTTCCAAATTTCTCAGAATATCCACACAGTCTGATCCGGATCTGCACTGTTCGCAAACGCAAATGGCACAGAATTGCGACGCTCACGACTATTTCACAAGATGTACATACATTTACATGCGCAATAATACAATGCGTCTCAATACAAAAAAGCATGTTCATGCATACTCCAACGAACATTCAATTGTACATCCGCGCAGTCTGACCAGGACCTACGCTGTTAGCCACCATGTGTACACTGCAAAACAGTGACACATCAGCTTAACTTCGGGTTCTGTAGCTTTGCTAAAATTGATCACATTTTGGAGCAATAAAACCCGGGTCTATGACCTAAAAATTAGATTTCAGCACTGCATTCAAATTGAATGGTTCCGCACAGTTATTTTATTGAAATTAATATCATGTATACTCGACATTTTTTCAAGCCGCCCTTCCGACAAAGTTATCTTAAATTATCACTTATCTGTTGCTCCATGCTCTCCATTCTCGCCGAAATCCGCCTATCCGGCATACGGCTCTCACTGTCGGTAACCAGCAACGCTGCCTTCCGCGAAATATCTGCATACAGTCCGCCTCTTCATTCAGAAACATGCTGCATACTCGCCCTAATCTGACCGTCCATCTCGAATAAAATTGCCTGTTTATGCAGTGACTGCTATCGCAAGAATGACGATACACGCCTTACAGCCCGCACATCACGTGCTAACAACCGGACCTACTCACTGCACGTGCTATACTTCCGTGTATTGAAGACAACAGTTTTCCGCTATGCTTGAGCGCACCGCGGAAAACTATTATTCAACCGGAGAAGGCTATTGTTCTCTCTACAGGTAAGGTGTACAGAGCACACGAGAAAACGGGTCTTCATGCATTATTGTCCAGTTTGTAGATTGCGCGAAACAAAAAAGGGAGATAACTAAAAATTTAGCTACGCAAGAGTTGTCATTCTTGAGCACGACACACCTTCGGGTCGTGGTCTATGCATGTGTGAAGTTTCATGAAAATATTCCAAAGGGTGGTCGAGTTATGCTCCGGACAAGAAGTGTCTGCGGCGGACGCGGACGCGGACGCGGACGCGGACGCGGACGCGGACGATGTTCGGTGTCAAATCCATAGTATCCCCCGACTTTCGTCCGGGGGATACAATAATAATGCCAATTAATACGTCGGGTAATGGTGAATGACTGTTTATTTTGCCCGAATAATGTCATATCTAAAGAAGGGACGAATAAAATATGCCTCCATATATTATAACCTGTAGCCGATTTCATCAACATTGCAAAGTATACTTTTCTAGCAAAGTATACTTTGAGGGAGTAATCATTTATTTTTCCCGAAATTCATTATTTCATATAGAATTAATGACTACATATAATTTATTTGTTGAGTAAAAGTATGCAGAATTACATGTATTATACTGAATTGATTACATTATCACAGCCAAAATGGCTGTGATAATGTAATAAACTCAGTATAATAAAAATTAATAAATTTATCCTTAAATTGAAAATGACTCCCTCAAAGTCTACTTTGCTAGATAAGTATACTTTGCAATTTTGGTGAAATAGGCTACTGGTATGTCGGACTCTAGCTTTAACTACAGACAAATTAGCTGCTTGACTGCCGAATGACACTGACTTTCCAGTAAATACGGGTATTCATGATTCAGTAACTGCGTGTGTATGTGGCTGTGACTGGAGAAATGGGTTTGCGACCAGTGTAGATCCAGATCAGCCTGTGCGTCCGCACAGTCTGATCAGGATCTGCATTGTCCGCCATCCCATCAATTAAACACCCGTCATGTATCTAAGAAGCTATAGTAATCGCCATCAGGCTACAGGAGTGTGGTATTTGATCAGGCGCTACACTGGCCACACATCTCATAAGCCCCATTTCTCCAGGAACAGCCACATATGAGACACGCCATACGATTTTGTACCTTCGGATATCTGCGTAATTTTATTAAATACGTTTACAAAATTTGCAATAATTTGTCATAAATAAAGACAAAAGTTGACAAAATATTCCAAGTTCCTGCGGAATATGATTCCGCATGTACTGTGAACATTTCGTCAACTTTTTACGCCATTTACGGAAAATATTGCAAATTTTGTAAACGTATTTCATGAAATTACGCAGATGTCCGAAGGTACAGGTACAAAAATCACATGGCGTGTCTCATATAGGATTTCTAGCCGTTAATGGTGTCTGGGATCCATTGCGTCTCAAGAGATGTCCGATTACATATGTGGCTGTGACTGGATAAATGGGGCTTATGATATGTGTGATCAGTGTAGCGCCTGATCAAACACCATACTCCTGTAGTCGGATAGCGATCTGTACTGCTTGTTAGAGCATGCCGGGTGTTTCATTGATTGAGTGGTGCACAGTGCAGTTCCTGATCAGACTCGCGGATGCACAGGCTGGTCTGGATCTACTCTGGACGCAAAACTCATAGTCCCCATTTCTCCAGTCACAGCCACTTTTGAGATGTGATGTTGCACCTATGATTTGCGATTTCTCATGACACCGCATTTGCACGATATTTACAGTACATGGCGTCGAATGTTGACGAAATTATCATAGCACAGTTGCTATGCAAATTTTCGTCAACTTTGGACGTCATTTACAGAAAATATCACACTTTCTGTAAATATATTTTATGAAAAATCGCACATGTTTTAAGGTACACAATTACTTGGCGTGTCTCAGAGTCAATATGTTCCTATGGAAATTTCCATTTGGGCCTAAACAGATTTTCTTTTAAATTTTGGAATTTGTCGACCGATTGTCAAAATCTAACTTTCATTTTCTTGCTATTTAGTCGGATTACATGTACAGTAAAACCTGTGAATAAAGGCCAGCCATGGTAAGTGACAAATCTTGCCTTTGTTCACAGGTGGTCTTTATTCGCAGCGTCATTTATATAGAAAGTGTGCCATTGGGACAACACAATTGTGGGTTTTACAGCCAGGGGATTGCTATTCGGAGGTGGTCTTTAGCACTGGTTCGACTGTATATCATTTTCAGACTATTTAGTCGGGTTCGGAGCAAATTTCTCGTCAACCTCCACCTCTTTTTTGCCCCATGTTAAGGACTCGTTCTATACATGATCATCGTTTGATTCAAAGATAATTGCTTCGTAATGTGATAGAATATATAATATATGTATAATATATATGTGAATTCTGCCTCATTACTGTATCCTATACGGTAAATGGAGTGGCCAAGTCAGCTATCTTTGTGTGTTCCAGCCATCAGTCAGTTTGACCTGCTCTGCTGTTTGACAAAGAACTCAAAATGTGAAGCAGAACATATGATATAATGATACATGTTGAAAAGCCAGGATAACGGACTCCAAAATCTAAAATATATCAGTTTTCTGGACAGGTTTGTGCCTGTGTTTTTAATAACATGAACCACACTGTAAAACCAGCGGACGCTTGACGCGTCCAGACGCGTTCATATGTAGGCAATTTTAACGCAGTAGTGTTCAAATTGGCCTTCAGGAATCCAGTAAATGCATCTTTACTGAACCGATGTGTTCAAATGGTGTTCAGCACATTAACGTCTCCGTTCAAGCACTCTGCGGTCAATTTTTGATCAGCTTTCAATTGTGGTAGATACAATGAGTTTACCTTAACAATGTATTAACACCATTTACGATAAATTTTAAATATTTTTTGCATAAAGTATGGTGTATGAAGCTACAATTCATAATTCGTTACGGCATTTCAACACTGCCGTTCACATAGCATCCATTGATGAACGCTCAAAGCGTACGGTGACGTAATTCTATTTTTATCGGAGTATTTTTAGTTCCACGCGGTTCCGTCATGACCATGGAATTCTGGGAATTGGGCGCAATTTTTTATCTCTTTCCGGCATTGCTGCTAAAGGATATTGAGGACATTTAAATGTAAACCGTACATTTTATTATATATTTAGGTGATTTTAACATGTAAACTAATGGTAATAGCATCTCTTCATACTCGCCAATGTTTGTGGCAGCTCTTTGTGGTAGGGGTTGCTTGATAAACATGCAAAATGAGACAGAGTCCGAATTTGCCTCCAACATGTGTTGTTTCTTTGCAGACTCCATGCAATCATTTCAAAATCATACCATATGGTATCACAAAGATGATCCAAGCTTCTCGGTTGCATGTAGTATAGGTTCTTGCTCCTTCACATCAAGCAAATGGTCCATTTTTAGATCGCATGTAAGCCGTAAACACGATAACCAAAATCAAAATGTAGATTTACCCCACCCACCCACCCATGTTATTCAATGATGATGGAGAAAATGATGTTGTTATTCCGTTCAACGATACAGAAGCTCTGCAGATATGTATGCATGTAATGCTATATACTAATGTACAATGTAATGCCATTATATTGAATGATTCAAAATAAAATGTGTAAATGAATTGCTTTTAATACCTTCTGTTCAAATTAGAACATTTCCATGATTAAATTAGAACGCTTCCCTGTTCAAATATGAACACCTTTCTGTTATATTAGAGCACCACAATATGTGTGTGCTCAAAATTGCATACCTACATGTTCATGTGGTGTTCCAAAGCTGAACACTTGTAACTTGAACATGTTCTGGGTGTTCAATATCTGTTGCATCGTATTTGAACGCGTCAAGCGTTAATAATTGGAACACTTGAAATGTTCAATCTTGAACACACAACGTTCATGTTTTGAACGGTAGTGTTCACGGTTTGAACACATAAATGTCCAATGTCTCACACTAGTGTTCAAATGGGTGTTGAGATTAGAACACTGTGCGTTAATGCTTTGAACATTAGCGTTAAGAAATCGAATGCTCGTTGAACGCGTCATTGCGTTCTTGATGTGTTCAATAGCTGTTGCATTTTGGTGTTCAAAGTGCATTCTAAAGTTGAATGTTTGGGTTTACAGTGCACCATTATAAATACCCTTATACACAGAATATCGCACAGTATATCACTTTTACCTGGCCAACCACACAACACATACCACATAATTATGCTCACTACTGTACTCTGTTATTAGCTATCAAAACCAGTGACAGGTAAGCAGTTACCTGAGTGTATTTTCCCTGGTGTCTACTCACCTACATGTACTATGCGAGTAGATATGGCTTTACCTATGGGTAACGTGTACAATAACAATAGGATGTGCATCAGATTGAAAAGTTTACACATCAAAGTTTATTTCGAGGTTGATGGGAGAAATGCTCAGATATCTCGTCTTTTGTATAGTTTGCTGGCATAATATTTATAGCTTTCCGTTCTCATATCTGTATATTATGTAGTGCACCAAATTTTATTTGGTTTACTGTCATTATTTGCTGTATGTGTCAAACGCACGAAGTGGTGAAACTGTCCGATGACTTGTACATACACAGATGGCGGATTATGGCAACGCAATGCTCCATATAGTATACAGTAACAGTATTATATTCATATATCACATCATTCCTTAAATTCCCATAGGACAATTGATTGTTCGCAATAAAATCATTATTTGATGAAAATTTCATCAAATAAAAAGAGGAAGGGTGCAATTGACCAGACTAGCGACAAACGAATGTTCGGGATAATAATAATGGCGTTTGCGTAAGAACAATGCAGTACTTAATATATGATATCACACGTAGTCGTGTATCCCTTGATTTCATTTGTAGTCCTTAATGTTTTTGATTGCATTTGTATTCTTCAATTACTTTTCATTTCATACGTGGCCTTGTGTCTTTTGATGTTACTATTATTAGAAACGACAGTACACAACCGCATGCGCCAATCTTGCCCAGATGGCAACGAAGGTTTCTGAACATCTATTGGCAATCAGTACTCGCAATCACGCAGTTTTATTGGCTGAACCTGAGCTGTAGCACAGCTCAGGTTCAGTCAATCAAGCTGCTTGAATGCCATCACAATATGTAGGTATTATTAAATTTAAAAAAATGACAATCTGACCTCGCACTCAATCAAACTGTCTTATTGGCTGAACCTGAACAGTAGCGCAACTCAGGTTCAGCCAATCAAGCTGCTTGATTACCAGCACAATATTCAGGCATTTTTAAATTTAAAAAAATTGACAAAATTAGCGCAGGCGGTGATGTAATACCTCGGCCAAGCCCATGATAACTATGTGTTTCATAGCCTGGCATTACATATACATGTAAACTTGATATTGATGGTATCACTCGACTCACACAATTAATTTACGTAAATGCACGCCACATAAATGATGGAAGTTTATGAGGCAAGTCATGCCATTGTGTACCTAATGAGATGTGAACTAAATATGTACAGAAACTGTGATGTTTTCTGAAAATGACGTAGTCAGTTGATGAACGTTTTAGTCTATTCCGCATTTGCTGTGAGATTTTCGTCAACTTTTAACGTCACTGACGGGAAATATCGTAGATTCTGTAAATATTTCTTCTTTGATACATGTACAAAATCACATGTCACTGACTTGTCTCTTACATGTATTGCATTGGCACACGTCGTTTACGGTGGTACCTCTCTAAACCGGACACATGTTTGTAGTCTGTCCGGTTTAGAGGTCCCACTGTAATTCGGATACTATACAGCGGATTAACACTGCGGTAATTTAATTTCGCCATTTTCTTTAATACTATTCAGAGCTCCAGATAAGCTGTGTGTCTAAAGAGTATTGTACACCCTGATTTCAAATTAACTGCCTATTAATTTTTGCAAATGGATTATTGATTTTCTTCATTATTAAATAGGGAACAAATGATCAAAACATATAAAACAAATTTAAACATTCACCTATTTGAGTGTATTATTACGATTCACTTATTTATACTGTAATAAAGTTGAAAGTTTACTTAGTTGAGCTGCAAAAAAACAAACACTAATTTACTGAGCTGCTAAAAATCAAACAAATGCGTAAAATACGCAAATACACACCTTATCTGGAGCCCTGATACATGTAATTATTCGCGGTGTCTCGAAGTAGCGGCCTACAATATACGTATACTAGAATGGTATTCAATTAATTTAAAATCGTTCCATGTGAAATGATCCAGCATAGCAAAATATCATTCAATACTCAAATGTGACTGTCACTGGAGAAATGGGGCTTATGGGGTTTTGTTACCAGTGTAGCTCCTGATCATATAGCACACACGTGAAGTATGATAATGATCTCTCCTGCTTGTTAGAAGCATTACGGGTGTTTGAATATGTGGAATGGCGAACAGTGCAAATGCACATTCTGATCTGGATCTACTCTGGCCGCAAACCCATAGTCCCAATTTCTCCAATCACAGCCACACATATGCTCGTGGTTGCGTGAGTGACAACAACTGCTTCTGAATGCTGTAGCTATTTTTCTCGTAACTGATGGCAAACTAACCTTGGTAGCTTTAGCAACCGGTATTGTTACATAACTACCGGTACCGTTGTTTGACACCGCTGACATCCGTGTTCAAACGTACAGTGCGTGCTGTTTGACCATGGCTGTAGACAATGCTCATTCCGGGGCCAAGCCAACACCTACATAATGTATGACATTGCTAGAACGCGCGATTACCAGACCAGTTCACAACAGTTCCCTCGTTCCACGGCAAACGTTAACCAACGGCTGAATATGGTCGAACCTTATTTTTGACATCTGGGAATATGTGAAATGAAATTTACACCACCTCGTATTGGCGTTGTCCAAGTCCATAACAGGAAGTGAGCGAATGGATGAGACTGTTTTATTACATCGCGGCGGTTTATTACAATGGATTTTGGCTTTGGTACAAGCGCCTGTCTTCCTAATTCAATACACCCGTATGAACCGGAACATCTCGTGGTATATTTGCTGGCATAAGTTAATGGAGCTTCGTTCTCAATGATAGTATGTCATGAATGACGAATTGGTTCTTTCATGCCGTTCACCTCGTCTTATTTATCTTATTTATTGAAGACATACATCACATCCTGCGCTAATCTTACCAACATTTGTCTTTTTCATGACAATATACTCGAATATTGTGCTTGAAATGAAGCAGCTTGATTTGCTGAGCCTGAGCTGTAATACAGCTCAGGCACAGCCAATAAAACTACTTGATTGCGAGTTGATATTGCCAGTACTTAGATGGTTAGAAAAAATATTAATATATTGGCAAGATTAACGCAGGCGGTGGTGTCTAAATGGCCCACGATATGACACAATTAAGGGAGCTTCAATGAGCGAAGATACATTTACTTTTAAACGAATTAATTTGTTTATAAAACAAATGACGCTATGCCGAGTTTCTTATGAAATCAGCCAGCGAATGTAATAAATGCCATATTAACTCAAGACAAATACTAGAGTGCGGGTATTTCACAAGCACATCATCATACAAATAATGTAACGTAGCAAGACTTCAGCCAAGGAAGTGGTGTCGCGCCTGCCGAGTCATTTGACCGTAACATGATCATGTGCATGTGCTAAAGTAAGCATCACAACAACCGTCAGAGAAGTGCATGTTTAAACTACGAAAATGTTCAAGGTTGAAGAAACTGTTTGACATAACAAACTGACTAAGTGTTTCCACAACCATGTGAAGGTAAAAAAGGTCAAGGTCATGCTAATGACAGCATGAGTGTGTTCCAAATGCTTACATGTATCAAGTGCCCAAATATTGAAGCGATTCATGAAGTAATAGTAATGTTATACGTTGATGAAGAAACTTGTACAAACTTTTTGACGCAAAATATGGCTACGTGTTTCCGCAAAAATGTGAAGGTAAAAAGGGTCAAAGCCATGTTAAAGGTACATGCCCACTCAGTTGGTACAAAATGTTCTTTATAGGAATTAAATAAGTGTGTAATTGTGTCACTATTCCACCAGTTCTAACAATTACGAATGCCCGCTATACAGATATAATCATTTAGAAATAATAAGTTTACTGGTACATGTAGTGACGCACGGTGGTATCAGACTATTTTCATATGCAAATGAGGCATGATATTTTTGTATTATTTATACTAATTAAATGCATCACCTGAACAAATAATATTTTCGACAGATTATAAAGTATGATCGTTGCACATAAAAAAGAAAAACAATACCGATCAGAAACAGTAATATCTGTTAATATTTTAAGGAAACACGGTTATCGCCACTGATATCAGTATGGAAATTTAAGAATGATATAAAATGTATAATAATGACAATCAATACGTGGAGTAATGGTGAATGAATGTTTATTTTGCCAGAAAATATCCCAGATGATGTCTCTGATATAAAGAACATTTAGTACCTTTAATGGCGGTATGCGTGTGTTCTATATGCTCACATGTATCAAATGTCCACATATTGAAGAAATCCGTAAAGAAATACAAAAGTTATACGATGATGAATAACAATATTCAAACTTGTTGACATTGTTGACGTGGACGGCGACGACATAGACGACAACAATGACGACAACGACGACGACCACAACGGAAAAAGCGACTATTGTCGCGCCAACTACGACAATTTCCTTTAATGGTGAGGAGATATTACGGCAACGAATGTTCACCTCATTTACAAAATATAGCAGATGATCCAACTTAATTTGTGGCAGTGTCTGGAGAAATGGGACATACGGGTTTTGCGAACCGTGTAGATCCAGGGGCCCGTTTCACTAAACATCGTGCGGTTAAAATGTTCGTAAGTGCAAAATTATGATATTCTGTACATTTCACATTACCAGTGTTTTATTGTAAACATTCGTTGGATTTACATTTATTGAGCATAGGCTGCATATGCAGCCTATACTCAATAAATGTAAATACATCAATTGAAATTTCCAGACGATCCTAAATTTACACTAGCGAACATTTTAGTCGTACGAAGTTTAGTGAAACGGCCCCAAAAACCGAACCATCTGATCAGGAGCTGCACCGTGTTCTCCATTCATCGATGAAACACCTGTCATGCTTCTACATAACCGAATGCGTTAATATTGTCAATATGTCATCGTTTCTGAATATCTATCGGCAATTTCGACTCGCAATCAAACAGTTTTATTTCAAGCACAATAGTCATTGACAAGTATTTTAAAATAAAAAATAAATTCAAATATTGAAAAGATTAGCACAGGCGGTTAACCCATTCAGCCTAAGGATACTCTGATTTTTGTTGAAAAAATCTAATTATTGTGTTCCTTCATCGATAAAGGTATATGTTGTTACCACTCATTTGAACCGTCCCGTTGAGACGGTTAAAATGAGTGGTAACAACATATACTTTCGAAAGGATATAAAGAAAATAGGGATATTTTTTCTCTCAAAAGGTTCATACTACTAAAAGTGTATCCCGTCTGTAATGGGTTAACAAGCAATATATACATGTACAATATATACATGTACAATATATACATGTACATGTAGCAGGCTACTATACCGGTGTGTGTACATGTACAATATATACATGTACAATATATACATGTACAATATATACATGTACAATATATACATGTACATGTAGCAGGCTACTATACCGGTGTGTGTACATGTACAATATATACATGTACATGTAGCAGGCTACTATACCGGTGTGTGCTATTTCATCAGGAGATATACTGGTCACAAATTATATTTTATCAGGTAACCTGCCATGTATTGACCGAATACGTACTGACTGATAACATATCCGGGTTACAACAAAGTGAAAACTGACGTTCCATTGGTCGGTTGACGTCACGTGACGTTACCGAATGACGTCAGTGTAAGGACGCAACGTAGACAAGTCCTCGTTCTGATCATAGATAACGACGTCATCTGTGATCATTTTCGAGCATAAAACGTTACCTGATAAATAGAATACCAGGCTTAGCCTAGTGTCTTTTGATATCAAGTGTATCAGGCTCGGCTCGGAAACGGTAGGAAGCCTTGGAATTCCTACGCGTTTCTTAGCCTTGCCTGATAAACTTGATATCAAAATACACTAGCCTGGTATTCTCTATATAAGTCACTTTCCCTAGGCACAGTCTCATTGCAGATCTAATATGAGACACGCCATCCGATTTTGTACCTTCGGACATCTGCGTAATTTCATGAAATACGTTTACAAGATTTACAATATTTTCCGTAAATGGCGTCAAAAGTTGACAAACCCTTCAAAGTTGACAAACCCTTGCGTGTCTGATATATTTCCACGCAGTACGGCTAAAATTGCCTCGACTATATAAGGAACAATCTCCATTGTTTGGACAGGTGACATGACAAGTGACAATATTACGTCGATATTTACGATATTATTATAGCAATACGTCATTGGGTCATGAAATATGCATCTTATGTGGCCCTGCTGTGTCAACCCCCGACTGATAGTCGATTACCATTGGCGCCATCTACTGGCCAGTAAGAACAACAATAATTATTATTGCATCTTTATTACGAAGCTAACCCCCTCGATGGAAGGCTTAATATTAAAATAAACAAAACAAACTTTAACGCATGTCACTTATAAACACGGTGAACATAAGATAAGTCCTCGGTGAACTTCACCTTGGCCGGTCGGACGTGGGTCGCATGCAAAGCAAACCATTATCCATAGACAGACATTGTAGCCAAATATTATCAAAATCGAGTAAGCGGTTCATACTTTCTTGAAAAATGAAAGGTGTTACTAACGTACGCGCGTACGTACTCGAACATACACGTACATACGTACATGGACAAACGCTCTATCCCTTCTTGCCTATCGGCGAGGGGATAAACAGAAAATATTAGGTTAGTGCCGTGAATGGGAAAAAATATCTGGCAAGTCTTAGGAAACGGGATGGGCGAGGCTCTGCAAGGTCCATCCCGTTTCCGTGCCGCGCCAGATATGTTTTCCCATTCACGGCACTAGCCTACTATTATATTTATCCCGTCAACACCTACACATAGCTTTAAAATGCAAAATATAACCCCAGTCGCATCCTCAAAATTGGAGAATAGACTAGTATGACAACTGCACATATTCATACGCAGTGATTAGGTCTTATTGACAGGATATAAAAAATGTTTCACGGCACCGTGTTTCACGGCACATACGCACTGTGTTGACGGGATAATTATAAATACGTCAACTTAGTTTAGTTTAAACATAGTTTATTGCATATAAGTACAATGGGCTTGGGCTACAAGTTCTCACAACATTAGTTACAGCCCTTACCCAATACGTCAACTGGTAACTAAAGGCAATTTTCTTATGTCCACATAATTACTGCATTGCATGCGCATCCGATAAAGCACACTGTCTTGTGCCAAATAAAAGTTCACACAATGTATTGTACTTTGAATTGGACACAATTAAGTAAGACATTTATGATAACTGTAATTTTCTGATCAAGTACGACCTCAGCGCAATTATATGTTTTGACATGCGGTAATTGTGTCCAATTTACACAACTGAGGGACCGTTTTCGTTTCGCAATCTGAGTTCCAGCACATCTATTTTGAGCGCAAGAGTACAAATGCATGCGTGTCACCTAAAAGTGTCCATATTAATGCAACCAGGTCGTCCAGAAACTATTACATGTCGTTGTTCCCCTTCGAGGTGACTGCATGACGTACAGATACATTTTATTACATATGATGGGTATTCGCAGTGTAATAAATACATGTGGCACCGTGTAGAAAAACATCTTATAACATGAAAACATTGGTATTCCGTGCTGTTGCGAATTTCATTGGGTTGAAATAGTTAGATAGAGATAGAGGATCTCAAACGAGTTTCCATTTGATAACAGATTTAAGAAACGAGTCACGCACAATGTATGCACCGAGCCTCTAGCTTTGTCACGCCATTAGGACGTCATTTGGGACGCTTTCGTCTTATTCGTTTGGCATAACGTTGGTGCATAATATGAATACGTAACTATGGTGATGCGGCCAACCAATAAAATTCACTGCAGGCGTTATTACACGTGTGTCATATCACATTTATGAAATGGGTTACAGCACGTCATAACAAGCTTTACGTGTGATAAATAGAGGATCTCAAACCAGTTTTCATTTGATATCATATTTATGAAACGAGTCACGCAAAATGTATGCACCGAGCCTCTGGACAGGTGCATACAATTGCTGACGAGTTTCATAAATCTCATATCAAATGGGAAGCGAGTTTGAGATTATGTTTATCACATGACTTCACACTCCACATAGTAGAACACTTGGAGATCTCCGATACGTTTCAGCGACAGCTTGAGACGCCATTGACTATTTTCGCATACAGTTGAACATCTCCACAGAGAAAAATATTTTTTTAATTAGCAATTAGCCATTTTAACAATTGTTACGTAGTGCTTTTACTGAATCACCGACGCTGATAATGACGTTTAAAATAGGATGACGTCAACGTCAAAACATCATTGCTTTGTCGCGCCATGAGGGACGTCATCTGAAACGTCTTCGTTTTATTCGTTTGACATAACGTTGGCACATAATACGAATACGTAATTATGGTGATGCAACAAACCAATCAACTTCGATGCAGGTGTCATTACACGTGTGTCATAACACATTTATGAAATGGGTTAAAACACGCCATAACAAGGATTTCATGTGATAAATAGGTTTATTATGTGACTGTCAAATTCAACCAGAGATTGTCCAATATCGGGTCACATGATTGCGGAGTTATAGCATTGATATTCACCTGAATACCAGTCGGTGAACGACTTTAATACCTATTAAATGAAAAAGAAAGTGAGATGATATTCACGCTTAGTAATCATTTGAACCCGAGAAGCCCATTATAACAGTTTATAGCAAATAGTGCCGATCCAGATGAGCCGGCTCGTAACGAGCCGTCTCATCAGGATCTGAACTTTTTTAAAGTAATTTTCATATGTTTGAGAACAAAAATACCCCTTTTCTAAATGGACTAGTCTGAAAATCGTTTTGTTCTGAAAATCGTTTTGTGACAGTTGGCTTGGTTGCAAAATGAACATATCAAAATACATTCCAGTTATTTAGAAATGAACGGGTTAAAGATGGTTATTGGCGGGTAATGCAATGGATGCATATACATGTAGGTTCATACAAAACAATATTTTTCGCGGTAGCATATGAACAAAATATCGTGGACGTATATCGAGTTGCTAAAACAATCCGGTGCTAACTAAATGTATTTGCGAACAAGAGTGCCGTAAGTCGCAAAATACACCAGTCGAAGATGGGCAAGACAGAGAAGATGCAGAAATGTGAAGCTGTCACCAAGGCAAGCAACATTAATGAGAATTTTAAAATGTATAGCACTATTTCTTCTTCATGTTGTGATGGACAGGTATACTAATTTAAGTAAAGATGTGTACATGTATGTAGAAATTATATAGAGTTGCATACAGAAATGTAGAAAAAAAGGGCTATGTTCAAAAGGTGATATTCCTGTTAAAAAATGAAAAAAAATCGGCATAAAAACACCAAGGTGCACATCTTCAATATATGTAGAAGACGTGTGTATAGATTCAGATCGATCGACTGAACGGTTTCAGAGGAGTTGTGTACACAAACTCTGTACCCTATATAGAATTGTATACAAAACAATGTAGAACAAATGGCTAAGTTAAAAAGGCGATATTTTTGTTCGGCATAAGAACACCAAGCTGAAGGTGCACATCTTCAACATGTTCAATATGTGTAGAATGCGTGTGTACAGTTTCAGATCGATTGATTGACTGGTTTTAGAGGAGTTGTGTACACAATCTCTACAATTTTTCTGTCCACCGCCCGCCTGCCGTTCGGTAAAACATAATACGTACCGTTTTTTTCAAACGGTGGTATAAAATGGTATTTCCTTATCAATGCTCTGCAACGGTTGTCTATTTTAAATCAAGCGCATGCACTGTAATCGTTACTGGTTACTGAAATCTGAAAATCTTAGCACAAAACAAGAGACGCATCAGGATTTCAAGCAACCAGGCGATATAGTTTATAATAGACAGGTGTGTGTGTGATAACATTTGTTAAATTCATCAAGCTTTGTGTATATATGGTGAACGCAAGGTGACCATGTTTAGTATAAAATATTGTTATTACAGCAAGCAATGTATATGTATGTGACTGTGACTGAATAAATGGGGCTTATGGATTCAGCGACCAGTGTAGATCCAGATCAGTCTGTGCATCCGCACAGTCTGATCAGGTTCTGCACTGTTCGCCATTCTATCAATGAAACACCTGTCAAATAGATTATTATCAGGCTACAAGAGTGTGCTATTTGATCAGGAGCTACACTGGTCATAAATCCCATAAGCCCCATTTCTCTAGTCATAGCTACGGGGCGCCAAGTGGGACATGGCTCAATTTTGTCAACAAAATTCATTTTTGTGCCACAAAATTCAATTCTGTGTCACAAAATTCACTTCTGTGCCAAAGAATTCAATTCTGTGTCACAAAATTCAATTCTGTGTCACAGAATTCACTTTTGTGCCACAAAATTCAATTCTGTGTCACAAAATTCAATTCTGTCAATTCTGCACACGCATGTAAGAAGGACTACCATTGGTCAGAAACTGCACTGGAGAAATGGGTCACGGTCGCCGATCTACACATTCAATGTCGATGATTCATTTCTCATTCTGCCGATGATTCATTTCTCATTCTGCCATTTTGCTTCAACTATCTCCAAACAGTCAAACGTTGACAAACCCATTCGTATTTAAACTCATTTGCGTTATAATTGTACACATAATTCATGTACATGTATATCTCCCGCGAGTACTGACGTCATTTAGTGTGTATCGCAAGGTACATCTGCCCCAGTTAAATCAATAATACACGCGCTGTTACCTGATAAATAGAATACCAGGCTAGTGTATTTTAATATCAAGTTTATCAGGCTCGGCTCGGAAACGGTAGGAATTCCTCGGCAAGCCTCGGAATTCCTACGCGTTTCCTAACCTTGCCTGATAAACTTGATATCAAAATACACTAGACTGGTATTCTCTATATATGGGCATGCTCTCAGGTCTAGCTATGTCCCGGCTACTTTATGTTTGACCCTGTTTACATAATTGAGGGAAAATTCTGAATATTTTTCTTATTTCTCCTTCAAAGTATATATGCTTATATGGTGTGACCACTCATTTGTAATCATAATATAACCAAAATAACTGTCCATAAAGAAGTATAATATTGATATATTGGGTTATATTTTCGCATTGAAATATTTAAACCTGCAAGTGTACTCCACCATCTAGTAAAATGGACTAAGACCGATCTCAACCAATCAACGTAGAGATGACATAGACTATCCTATGCAAACTAATTTTTGTGGACAAAAATGAATTCTGTCCTACAAAACTGAATTTTCTTCACAAATCTCAATTCTGTCTTACAAAATTGAATCCTTTATAACAAAAATGAATTTTGCATACGAAACGTATGCAGAATTGAATTTTGTGACACAGAATTGAATTTTGTACAGAATTGACAGAATTGAAGAATTTTGTGACAGAATTGACTGAACAGAATTGAATTTTGTGACACAGAATTGAATTTTGTGATTTTTAGTGTTACAAAACTCAATTTTGTACACATAATTAACCTGTCCTGCATGGCGCCCCGTAATAGCCACATATATGTTTTTATAGCGAAACTATAATTATGTAGCATGGTCAAGTGCCGAGTATCTGTGCAAAATACGCACGGCCATGTTGGAACAATACGTCGATTGAGAAGAAATGTTCATTATGCAAATCGCGGGAAGATGGGTACAGATCAAGTGCACGGACTAAAATAATTTCGGATTCTTCACAGGGTTTATATGGCAAATAAAGCACTTTTTCATGAATACACAACTTGTACATGTGTATTATATAGAAAAGTAATACACGTATAAAGTTATTTAATAATTACAGTAGAACCTCTCTGAACCGGACATGCAGGCAGTCTCTGTATTCTTAATTGTATGGGTTTCATTGTCTCCTATCGTTGATGATAATGCCTGTTCATGTTGGCAAAGCACATCCGCATGCACTGGTATAGCGATGTGGGATTTACAGTGGAACCTGTCTAAACCGGACACCCTGGGGACATCCCAGGGTGTCCGGCTTTGAGAGGTTCTACTGTAATTGCAAAGTGGATTCTGTCCAGTATACTCAAATCACATTATTTGCAAGACATGCACGCAAATATATCTGGTTCATAGAAACAGCTGCATAATTTGGATTTCAAAAAGTTTACATAACGTCACTTTGACGTTACACAACGTAACGTCAAAACGCGGGATAACACGTCATTGTATAACTATTGATGCGCAGTTTCGCAAATCACAATTCAATGATTATAATCTCAAAAATAGACTAAATGTGCATATATATCCGCCGTGGAAGTGTAATAAATAGGATATACCATCGAACAAGTTTGAATAGCGGAAATAATACACTCGTGTCCGTCGGCAGCCGAGATGATATCTCGAGGGAACAAGATGCTATATCGTTAGAACGAGAACATATCTCGTGGGAACGTGGGAACGAGATCATATCTCGTGGGAACGTGGAAACGAGATGCTATGTGTTGGTAACGACATAGCTAACGAGATCCTATCTTGCGGGATGCTATGTCGTGGTAACGAGATTGAACACAATTGCGGTTATCCTTTTAAGCTGCCGTAGTTTTGCCCTACTGTGCACTGTGACAAATGGATTGTACGTCTGGCTGTCAATTACATGTTAGCCGCAAATGGGGAAAATATATGTATCTCCTTCTTTGCAAATATCCAGTCGACATAGCTACTACTGTGAGAGCAATACTCGGTCAAATAATACATTTTAGAACAAACTCCACATTCAACAGTGGAATCCCTCTAAACCGGACACTCGGGAAAATATGGATGTTTAACTTACATGTGTTTCTCTGTTATGTATCTCTGATTACAATGAACTTTCGTGATTGCCAAACAATAGAGTGTGTCATAAAGCGCTAACATGTCTGATTTACTGTGGAACATCTCCAAACCGGACACCCTGGGGACCTCCCAGGGTGTCCGGTTTGGAGAGGTTCCACTGTAGTTTCATCATGTCCAGATGGTGGTATAAATGTATGTTTGAAGCAATACAACCATGTGCTGTTGCGTTTACAACATAATTTATTCGTATAATTATAGTATAGCTGTATCAGTTGGCTGACGAAAATATGTGTTTGATAAAGATAAATCCGTACCTGTAGCCTGCTAGTTTGTGTTCAATTGATGAACAGTACGGTAATAAACAGTGTATGATGCATGTATATATAGTAGGCCATACACAGTTCTTCATATGTTTAACGTCCGCGTGCTGATAGGTTTTCAAAGTAGTTCTATGAAAAAACAAACAAACTGTGTGTGCTATTTTACACTATTTACCGGTGAAGTAATATGAAACTTGATTTGGGACTTGTCTAAGTTTTAAATCCGTTCATGAATTTACACTTAATAAGTTTAATAAGAGTGTTTTCATATTATAAAGCTGCAATTTAAATTTATGTTAATAACTTCCTGCACACTACAAAGGGTTGAGGAAGTTTTTAACATAAATTTACCTTCTTTTCTTTTTCAAGGCTTTGCTTGTTTTGACCGGATACTAAGGTAGGTTTTGAACATCTGGGTGGACGATTAACAAAGAAAAAAATTGGCATGACCTTATAATAAAACACCCCCTTATTGTATTTGATCAAATTCATGTAACATTGTGTAGTGAGCTGCTGCAATGCATATTCAATTGCGGTATATGAAGCAAGAAAAACAACAAAAAAATAATAATAATACTTGAGACATAATCTGACGCAGTGCCTTCTATGAAGGCGTACATCTTGTGTGGCTGTGACTGGAGAAATGGGCATCCACACAGTCTGATCAGGACCTTTCCTGTTTGGAGAAACACAGTCTAACAAACCGTGTACTAGATGTTTATCCGACTACATTGAGACGCAGTATCCGATTGGATCAGCGGCTTCACTACTGTCTGTTTCATAAAACATACCCAACTGTTACGGCTATGTTACAATTCAAACACAATAGTTTTACGAGAAATTGATTTGCCTATGGGAATTTAATATCGGTGGGGGAGGGGGAGATCTGCAGGAGCTGAACGAGGAGTCATAAAAACGAAATCAGTATATAAATATTTGGGAAATTGACTCTGAAACCTGGCTAGATACATGTACCTTGGAAACTAAGAAAACAAACGTTAACTTTTGCAATTCGGTCCATGTCCCCATATTAAATCCCCATAGACATCTTCACTCCGTGAAGATGTCTATGAGGATTTAGTATGGGGATTTATGGGGATTTATGGTTATGGGGATTTATGGGGATTTATTTTTCGCAATAATACAATTGAATATTATCGAACAACAAATATTGTTTTTGCATTGTTTATACATCCGTAAAATGTGGGCAGGTTGAGTGAAACAGACAGTAAGTCCGATTTACCCAGTGGCGTGCACTTAGCTTGATGACGGTCTTGCACTGACACCAGGCATAACCGGAAAATATTGAGAAACTGACATCATTATATGCAAATCACATTGTACTCGCGGGGATATATTTCTCACTTTGGGCCTATATATGTAACGCGCGCGTGACTGACTGAATATTGTTAC
Organism: Conchocele bisecta; assembly: GCA_029237695.1. Classification (NCBI taxonomy): domain Eukaryota; kingdom Metazoa; phylum Mollusca; class Bivalvia; order Lucinida; family Thyasiridae; genus Conchocele; species Conchocele bisecta. The sequence continues at coordinate 19,757,109 of CM055271.1, read as the reverse complement.
CAGTATACATCTGCATTACACTCAGTCTGCGGTCGGTTCCAAATAACCCTTTCCAGTTTGTATGACCGTATAATGATAGCAAAAACAAGACAAGGCGATCGCCACGGAGGTCAATGTCATCAAGGTCGAGGTAAAACTATTAGGAAGTACACAATTATTGATACGAAGGTCACGGTTACCAAGGTCAAGGTCTCACAAATGACATTGGGTAGATATCCATCAAAGTCAGGAAGCTATTGGTGACGTTTGGTAATGATCCGACTATTCAACATTTAGACGTACATCCACAATTATTGACACGAAAGTCAAGGTCACAAAAGGTGACGTTCAATGTCACCGGAATGACACTGGATGGATAGTTATCAATGTAAGAAAGATATTTATGAAGTTTGGTAATGATATGGCTAACAGATAAGGAGATATTCAACATTTGGCTGTATGTCCAAAATTGTTGAAACGAAGAATTACACCGGTAGATATCCATCAATTTGAAGAAGTGAGGAGTGAGTGAGTGAGTGAATAGGGTTTAACGTCCGCTTTTCTGACATAGAGGTACAAGCCTCAGGGAGTCTACACGCAGACGGGTCAACGGGGTCGAGTCCCGTATCCACCTGTCCGAGGGGGGTAAATCCCAACTTCAGAACTCAATATTTACAATCAAAATATATATTCAGTCTTGAAATTAGAACAACCTGATCTGGTGCCAGGCCCTCGCCACACCAGCATCATTTATCCCATCCCCTAAAAGTAATAGGATTAGCGCTAATCTTACTTTTATATATGGGGCATAGCCTGACTCAACTCTCACATACAAGAAAGCCAAAAATGTACATGAGGGCCAAATCCGGTATAGTGGGTTCCGGAAAGTATGAACCCAATCGTTAAGCCAGTTTAGTCGCCTTTTATGACAAGCAATGGCTACTGCAGCACTATTCTCAGGATCAGTTGATCCCGTCCCGGTGCCTGCACGGGGCGAAGAAGTGAGGAAGCTAATTGATGAATTTGGAGATGATCCGACTAACGGATCAAAGAGATATTCAACATTTGGATGTACGTCCAAACTTATTTACATGAAGGTCAAGATCACCATGGTCACGGTGACCCGAATGAGACATTGGGTGGATAGCCATTACTGTGATGAAGCTATTGATGACGTTTGGTAAATGATCCGACTAACGGATAAGGAGGTATTCAACGTTTAGACGTATGTACAAACTTATTGCCACACATATTAAGGGTCACCAAGCTGAAGGTCAAGGTCACCGGAATGACACTGGATGGATATATATCAATGTGAGGACATTATATATCAGACGTACATTTTCACACTGATATCAGGGACGATAACCGTGTTTCATTAAATTACTAACGGACATTAATATTCGTTGTATTTATAATCTGTCGAAAATATTATTTTTTTATGCGACGCATTCATTAGTTAAATAATTAAAAAATATCATGCCTGATTTGCATATGAAAATAGTCTGATACCACCGCGCGTCACTATCAGTAAAATACATATTACTAAATGATTATATCCACATAGCGGGCACTCGTAAATTTTAGAACTGGTGGTATAGTTACACAATTATACACTTATTTAATTCCCATAAAGAACAAAAGGTGAATGTCATATTAAGGCCAGCATGGAAGTGTGGTATTTGTCCACAAGTATGTTACCTTGAAATATTTAAGTAATCCTACGAGGGATATAGAAGTTACGAACTTCGTAATGTGCCGAGCGGACACACGGACGGAGGGACACACAGCACAAACACTATATGAGGCACACCATGTGATTTTGTAACATGTGCGATATCGCATGACAATTATTTACAAAATTAACGATAATTTACTTAAATGACGTAGAAAGATGAAGAAACGACCGTAGCGAATGGGCAATTTTTCTGCACTTGCTATAAAAGTTTCGTCATCTGTCAAAGTCATTTACAACAAGAGTGCCGTAAGTCACAAAATACGCCCGTCAAAGATGGGCCAGATAGCGAAGATGCAGAAATGTGAAGCTGTCACCAAGGCAAGAAACATTAATGAGAATTTGAAAATCTATAGCATTGTTTCTTCCTCTTGTTGTGTTAAACAGGTATACTGATTTAGGTAGAGATGTGTAAAGTAGAAATTATATAGAATTGGACACACACAGTTAAAAGGTGACATTTTTTCGGCATAAAAACACCAAGGTGCACATCGTCAATATGTGTAGAAGACGTGTGTATAGTTTCAGATCGATTGACTGAACGGTTTCACAGCAGTTGTGTATGCAGTTTTTCTGTCCGCCGCACGCCTTAGTCTTAGTAAAAAGCATCACAATTTCTGTAAATGTATTCATAAAAAAATCGCACATGTTCTTAGGTATATGTTATAATATGCCTCCGGCTCTGCCGGGACCGGGGGCATACAACTGTATATTTTGTATAACGTATTAAAGTAACTGTTTCTCAACTGATGCCTAGGATATCAATACGTGGGTTTTAGCTTCATGCATAGCACTAGTATATTTAATCAAATTACAAAAAATCCCAGGGTGTCCGGTTTAGAGATGTTCCACTGTAAATCAGACATATGACTATACCAAGGTATACGGATGTGCTTTGCGAACTTGAACAGGCATTATGATCATAAATATACACCAATGAAATCCATAAAAGTAAAGAAGATACGCAGACTGCATGCGTGACCGGTTTACAGAGGTTCTGTTGTGTGAAGTGATTATACTATACCATATTTAGAAAGAGATTTTCATTATATTCACTAGTTTAAGTAATACATGTATAAATAAGAGAACTACACTTAAATAAATAACCATCAATTACAGAACAAAATAGCGCTTGCTAATTATCCCACCCAATGAATTTCAATGGCAAAATATATACTTCAATACATTCATAAAAGTATGCTATTTTTTATGGAAGGGGATATCCGCCACTACATTGCATGCTGCTTCATGACAATGCAGTCGACCATTGTTACATGCCATCCTGCACTGCGGCTATTCGTTACTGCTTAATGGCAAGTCCATTGTGCATTATTACATTTCACATTGCATACCTCGATTGGCTATTTGACATTGTTACATGTCATCCTGCATATTGGCTATACCATACTGCTTAATGACAACTCCATCTTGCATTATTACATTGCATATTGCATACCTCGATTGGCTATTTCACATTGTTACATGCCATATTCTGCCATGTGTCATTCTGCTTACTGCTTGCTGGGATGCTTATATGACTATATGAATTCCGCTGAATGACGCATGCAAGCACGCAGAATGGCCCATGTCAGAATATGAAATTGCCGAATGAGGGATGCCAGCATCGCAGTAAGCAGTAGGCCGATTGAAACTTGGCAAAATGTGCAACGCCCTCTGTTGTCATAATGAGAACGCTTCCATTATGACGCCAGGTGGCGCTCCAAAATAAGTACACTAGACGTTTTTCTTGTGGTATTTTATCACTGTGCCACCGCGGACGTAATGCATTTAAAGTGGTCGATCACCGCGGGCATATCCTACCTGTCCCCTGCGATCACTGTTTCAGGCAGTGGGATCGCGGTGACAGCATCCTCGGTCACTGTGATGCACTGCCCGAACGATATCACGGTGATTCGCCGTGGTCGTTCACGGGGGATCACCGCGATTGCGTATTTACCTGTATAAATGCATGTACGCAAAGGTATAGTACTTTAGCAAAATAAAACATTTTTGTTTGTATGAGAAACGATGAATTAAGTGAGCGCGTGCGTGTGTATGTGTACGTGTGCATTCGCGCTTTGATGTAGCTAAAGTCAAACATAATGCTATATCACTATTCTATATCACTATCACTATCCCGTAGCAAGGAGGGGGGGGGGGGTGTCGGAGCGGTCGGAGCGGTCGGACGACCCCCCGACCAGCCACGAGGTCCACTTTTTTAGCCTTGAGATCCACTTTTTTAATACCCCCCCCCTAGATAGCTCAGGCCCATTGGGCTTTCGAAGCGACCCCCCCCCCCCCTTCAAACAGGTCTGGCTACGGGCCTGAATTGTATATATATTTTCTTAACTTGGTTGATTGATTGAATTGCGAATAAAGGTGATTTAATCCATTCTGGCCGCAAAGGAAATAATCCCGTCTTTATCATTTAGCGGGTTACCTGTGACTATTTCGGGAGATTGAACACCATCGGTCTAATTATTTTTTTTTTAAACAGGAACTATAATTAGCAGGTACTCTTCATTAGTAACTGTACATGTAAATACGGACATAAGTATCCATTGTCAACAGATGAGTAAATGGAAAGTGTGATTGTTACCTAATAGAAGTAATTAGAAATCGTATCGGTCCCCGTTATTCGTTAATTTAATGACCGGCCTCCGTTTCGCCCTTCGACCAACTTGTCCACGTCAGTCGCTCAAAAATAATACGATAGCCGACACAGGTTACGACAGGCCATTACGCAGGGGGTGGGGGGGGGTGCGACAGTGACTGCACAGTGATTACAGTGACCGAGGATGCTGTCACCGCGATCCCACTGCCTAAAACAGTGATCGCGGGGGACAGGTAGGCTATGCCCGCGGTGATCGACCACTTTAAATACATTATGCCCGCGGTGGCACAGTGACAAAATACCACAAGAAAAACGTCTACTGTACTTATTTTGGAGCGCCACCTGGCGTCATAATGGAAGCGTTCCCATTATGACAACAGAGGGCGTTGCACATTTTGCCAAGTTTCATTCGGCCTACTGCTTACTGCGATGCTGGCATCCCTCATTCGGCAATTTCATATTCTGACATGGGCCATTCTGCGTGCTTGCATGCGTCATTCGGCGGAATCCATATAGTCATATAAGCATCCCAGCAAGCAGTAAGCAGAATGACACATGGCAGCATATGGCATGTAACAATGTGAAATAGCCAATCGAGGTATGCAATATGCAATGTAATAATGCAATATGGAATTGTCATTAAGCAGTATTGTATAGCCAATATGCAGGATGACATGTAACAATGTTAAATAGCCAATCGAGGTATGCAATGTGAAATGTAATAATGCACGATGGAGTTGTCATTAAGCAGTAACGAGTAGCCGCAGTACAGGATGACATGTAACAATTGTCGACTGCATTGTCATGAAGCAGCATGCAATGTAGTGGCGGATATCCCCTTCCATAATTTTTTTGTATTTGAGGTTTATTGCATATATGCCGATTGTCAGATGCATGCAGTCGATGGTACAATGGTAAAAACACAGCAGTTTCAACATTCCCTACCCAGTCATTTTACAATTACAAATTTTATTTTATGCACTTCCACATAATTATAAATGGTTTGTATGAATATCAATCTACTTAAGCACGCGTATAGTTATCCGTACCTACTTCACATACAGTGCGTATGTGTTCGTCCGTCTGTTAGTCCGCTTCACATGTACTAAGTGGAGGTAATAGCTATGCTGTGTGTCACATTATGCAAACCTCTCTTAGTGTATATTAATGTTATCAATAGAAATAATACTCAATAATGTTTGAAAGAACTGTTTGATGCACATACAGTGGGGTCAGCGTGTAAGTGCACACACGAACGAACACGACAGGTTGGCTCCAATCTGTCGTGTTCGTTCGTGTGTGCACTTACACGCTGACCCCACTGTAATCTGGTTACTTAATGCGTACAGCAGATGATACATGTATCATGGTAAAACAGTCGTTTTAAACATTCCCAACACACTGAATTTACAATGACCATTTTACATGTACATGTAAAACAGTTTATTATGTTATAAGCTTCCAGATACTTGTACAGTACAATGTTAATATATATATATGAAAGTGTAAATACTTTAACTTGTATATGATTTATCCATACACACTTCACATACAGAATACAGACATGTGTGTTCGTCTATATGTCAGTTTCATATTTCATTATTGTGACATTGTGTATCCCAATATGAAAATGTCTCCAATACTTATAAACATTACTATCAATTGTATACAGCGCACATGTACTATATCGTAGGAACTAAGTTTCACATTGCATAATTATACAATGTAGATCGTTTCTACAGTGCTGATTGAATGATGTGTAGCATATACATGTAGTGCTCGATGTGTGACGATGGAAATACTAAAACGATTAGTAAAATACAGAACACAAGGTAGCTACATGTGTTAATATTAACTGATAAATTAATTAAGATACATTAATTTTGTACCTGTCAATTATTACATACGTATAGTATGCGAGCTGTACTTAATTTTATCCCATCAACACAATGCGTATGTGCCATGAAACACGGTGCCGTGAACATTTTTGATATCCTGTCAAGACGACCTAATCACTGCGTATGAATATGTGCGGTGGCTGGAATTATTTGTTTGCATTTTAAAGCTATTAGTAGGTGTTGACGGGATAAATAGAATAGTAGGTCAGTGCCGTGAATGGGAAAAATATTTGGCGCGGCTCGGAAACGGGATGTGCTCGGCAGAGCCTCGCCCATCCCGTTTCCTAAGCCTTGCCAGATATTTGTTTCCATTCACGGCACTAACCTACTATTCTCTATAGGTAGTAGATCGATGAAACTTGCATAATAAATATCAAGGTTTATGTATGCACGCTATCTATGATGCATTGCAGTATTCTGCTCTTAACCCATTCCCAGCACTACTACAGTGGAACCCCTCTAAACCCATTCCCAGCACTACTACAGTGGAACCCCTCTTAACCCATTCCCAGCACTACTACAGTGGAACCCCTCTAAACCCATTCCCAGCACTACTACAGTGGAACCCCTCTAAACCCATTCCCAGCACTACTACAGTGGAACCCCTCTAAATCCATTCCCAGCAACTACTACGTGGAACCCCTCGAAACCCATTCCCATCACTACTACAGTGGAACCCCTACTAAACCCATTCCCATCACTACTACAGTGGAACCCCTCTAAACCCATTCCCAGCACTACTACAGTGGAACCCCTCTAAACCCATTCCCAGCACTACTACAGTGGAACCCCTCTAAACCCATTCCCAGCACTACTACAGTGGAACCCCTCTAAACCCATTCCCATCACTACTACAGTGGAACCCCTCTAAACCCATTCCCATCATTACTACAGTGGAACCCTCTAAACCCATTCCCAGCACTACTACAGTGGAACCCCTCTAAACCCATTCCCAGCACTACTACAGTGGAACCCCTCACCCTTTCCCGCACTACTACATGGAACCCCTCATTCCCATTCTCACTACAGATGGAACCCCTCTAAACCCATTCCCAGCACTACTACAGTGGAACCCTTCTAAACCCGACACACTGAGAGGTCAACAGGGTGTCCGGTTTAGAGAGGTGCCACTGTCAAACAGGCATATCACCACTTCAATACACGCATGGGTGCTTTGTAATCGTGAACACAGTATCATCGGAGATAAATGGCAATGCAATATAAAAACTAGAAATGTGGCCTGTCGGCACACGAATGTCCCCGCAAGCAGCCAAAGAACACGAGGGCACATCTGAAAATCCAAAAGGACGGAGTTTCGTGGATTTGTCGCGGTATGATGGAGAGCGGTCAGTGGAATGCAATCGGGACATATGCAGCAATGACGTGACAGGGTAAACAGAAACAATAAGACATTTACCCGAAAGATAAGGTCTTCATCACACGAAGTATGTCACATTGACCATGGGATTAATGAATTTGTCAGAGCATGATAAATTTGGATGCCTGTTGTCATGCGTTTGTAATATAACTACATGTACATGTGTTTTTTGCACTTATTGTGCGGACAGCAACACGACCTGTTGAAAACAAAAAATCTGCTAACGGTTCATTACATGTTCTACGCATCTGGAGTATTGTTTGGCTGTCCTTGGTTGCCATCAACTGTCTCCGGTTACTGCAACATGTGGTGTATATCGCCCGAGATGCACGAAGAAACGATCTGCTCTATTATGTGTTTAATTACTGTAAGCGTATTCAGGCGTAGCCCAAACTGCAGAACCGTATTCAATTACTGGTACACTCGAGAGCCATGCAGTATGATATACAATAGCGCCGGCGTTAATTTATGTGTCATTTGCATTATTAAACAAATACTTGTATGTTGTGCTAGAAAGCAATCAGCTTGATTGGCAGCCAATCAAGCTGATTGCTTGGGGATATGCACTACCGACTGCGCTAATCTTGCCAACATCTGCCAATTGTTTTATGACAAAATACTTGAATATTGTGCTTGAAATCAAGCAGCTTGATTCGCTGCGTCTGAGCTGTGCTGCAGCTCAGGCACAGACAATCAAACTGCTTGATTGCTAGTTGATAGTGCCAATATATGTTCATTAACGTTAACATATTTGGCAATATTAACGTAGGCGGTGGTGTACACATATAGTATCAGATCATCTACGAACATGAGACCATCTGAAATGCGGTGCTTAATATTCCACACATGCATTCATGTAAGGGTTCTACTACCATGCTGTGCCAAATCCACGACCGTCCAACCCCAGCTGATCCCAAGGTCAAGGTCAAATACTTTACAAAACTTAACATCAGAGACATATGTTATAACTTCTATTTTCTTACATATTTAGTGCACATGGGCACACGCGGGGAGTATTCCGTAAGCCTTGCTTGCTGACAAATCTAGTTTTCATTTGTTTTAGAACAAGAACTCCCCCTTTTCAGAAATGGACTTGTGTGAAAGTCAGTTTGTGACCATTGGATTGGTCGGGAAATTAGCATATCACATTCCATTCTAGTTACTTAGGGTTGAAAGGGTTAATGCTAGCTCTAGTAATTATACAATGTAGCTAGCATTACATATTTAGAGCTAGCTCCAATTCATTTGAAGAACCCTCTAAATCATTTGGAGTTATCTCTAAAATATTTAATGCTAGCTATAATTACTAGAGCTAGCATTAATTATATGAGTGTATGTAGTTCGGCGTTCCAGGAACGCCAAATCGACATAAACTCAAATAACTAATGCTATCTCTAAAAACTTAATGTTAGCTATACATATATAATGCTAGCTCCATCGTGCACAACCTTATCCTCATTTTCCTTGACAGGAGCTGAACTGGCTACAAACATCACAAACTACGACAATTTAAACATCAGGGGCCAGTTTCACTAAATTTCGTACGACTAAGAAAGTGCAAAACTAAAATATACAACGAAGTTTGCATTAACACCCGATTTTGGGAAATATTTAGTGGATTTGTTCAGATGTAATGACCCCTACAATGTAGCTGTAGGTGGCACATTTTAGCATTAATCAATTGCGTTAATGTGTGAAGTGAATTTATTGAAATATTCGTACGAACATATTGTCGCCGTCATTCCAGTCATAGATCAGGGCCCCGTTTCACTAAACTTCGTACGAATACAATGTTCGTAAGTGCAAATTTAGGATCGTCTGGAAATGTCAATGGATGTATTTACATTTATTGCTTTATTAAGCATAGTCTGTTTATGCAACCTATGCTCAATAAATGCAAATCCAATAATTGTTTACAATAAAATAATGTTAATGTGGAATTTACAGACTATCATAATGTTGCACTTACGAACATTTTGGTCGTACGAAGTTTAGTGAAACGGCCCCCAGTAGCTAGACCGGCTTCAAGTATTATAAACCCGAATTATCCAGCCACGGGCACGTTATGTAATAACACAATTGTGCAATCTTCTTTGACGATATGCGTGCAAGATGTGCCGCATACTACAAATACAGCATCATTTAATTCGAAATACAATCCATCACTGTTTCTCTAATAACATAGGAAGCTAAAGTAAACCACTTGACAAAATGGGCATTATTGACAAAACGGGCATGATTGTATCTTTGAGAACATGCGCAGCAATTGAAGGAGTCAGTGGAACATGGGGGCTAAGCATAGTAATATAGCTACTTCCGGTGGATGGCGTGGGGTTCACCTTTCCAAATTTCCTATTTAAATTGTCACAAATTAACACTTTGCACTTGAGGTTGTTCCTAATTGAGTAACCTAACTTCACTTAGAAGTATTTTCTTTTCATTTGTTTGTAACACTTCCGGTTTTTCCTGTTGATGTCATTCATTTTGTTTTCGCGACCTCAAACCTTTCAAAATTTGAGTTCAAAAACTACTTCCTATGATAATGTGTAGGATTTCTCTGTGCATGATGGGTCTGTTAAAGTGTGCTCTGCATATTGTCGGTGCTGTCATTTTCCCATGAGGAGTGTACCAAAGAAAAAAGCATTGTTGGTCTCAACAATGTATGCAGATCAAATGAAAGCCCTTTCTAGCTGGCACAGCTCCTGAACATATTTTGCACCTTGATTAGACTATAAGACTATGCTCCAAAACTAACAGTTAGTTTTAGCTTGACCGCAGGTCTTATTAGACACAGGAAGAAGATCCTCACGCAAAGCAGACTAACCCTCGTATACATCTGTACCCTCATGATAATGTTGTCGTATGATACCGAATCAAACACAGGCCCTCTAGGACTGGCATATGCGTTATCTGTACAAACGAAGTAAAGTGGCATCCAGATCGTGGTATATTTTGCGAGGAGTGCGACACATGAATTCACGCCCAATGTCAAGGTATGTCTTCATTTGTGTATCAGTTCCACGGTGATCATCATGAAGAGCAGTGGCAATGTTATAACAGCGGTACTCCGATTTTTACTTCTTTACTTTTTTGACAGCTCATATATCGTTGACTGAGACCAATCACTATCCTTTGACAGTTCACTAAATACCACCACCCAGTCACCTGGAGGCCAACATAGACCTCTGCACTGTAGCACTCCGACTCACAACAATACAAATAATGTACAGAGTAACAGCCAAAGACATACAAGGCCACATTGTGATAGAATTCCAAAGGTTCAACATATAAAAGTAATTACTGTAAACTGCCAATCTGTCAAAGCGAAACATCTAGGATTCCATGCTAGAATCTGTTAAACCTGACATCGTATTAGGTACAAAATCATGGCTAAAGCCCAATATAAAGAATGCAGAGGTTTTCCCACCGAAGTATAATGTCTATCGGAATACTAGGAAAAGGAGGACAGGTGGGGCGTATTTGTTCTCATCTCCAAACAGTTTACTAGTCATACCCCAGTTGAATTACAGTCTGACTTCGAATTGTATGGGTCCAGGTCAAACAGAAAGGGAGAAAAGACCTCTATGTTTGTAGTTGTTACAGGCCTGATCGTGATGTTGGTTGTATTGACGAACTTGACAGAACAGCCTCCCTCATTGATAATTCAAACCACACAATTTTGGTAGGTGGTGATCTTAACCTGGGCGACATTAACTGGAAAACAAATACGGTCAACCCGGGTGCATCTCATTCTGAAGAAAGCACACAACTGTTAGACTTTGCAGACTCTTTCAGTCTATCCCAGTTTGTACACGAGCCTATCAGGACTACTGACACCTCCAGCAATTGTCTGGATCTCATGTTTGTAAATAACCGCTAATTAGTGGAAAGCATAAAAGTGGTACCGGGATTTAGCGATCGTTGTATTCCCCCTTCTTAGATATTACGGCACGAATTAATTTGACAGAAATGAGGAAAATATACTTATTTCATAAGGCCAACAAGAATTAAATACTAGATGGTCGCGGCCTGCATGTCGCGCCTTGTGGCGAGGCATGGACACTAATAAAAGAGATATAGTATAACGAAAAACGTTAACCAAAAAACTTAACCAAAACCTTTAACCGGACACACATACGTACGTACGCCAAAGTGCCGACTATATGGCGCTTTCCGCAAGCGGGCGCGACAAAAACTTTAACCAAAAACTTCAAAGTAATTTGACCTTGACATTGGGCACAGGGGCCGCACGGGAGGGGGGGGGGGTAGAATGAAAATATAGATGATGATAAACACCCATGTGAAGTTTCAAGGTAATGGGCAAAGCAGTTGCAGTTTCTTCTGAAAGGATGGACGATCAATCTGATTTTTTTATATTTAATGCCTTTCATTTTTGGGTTACACGGTTACACGCTATATGTCTTTGGTTGCATACGGTTACATCGGTTACATACGATGAAGCTGATTTTTTCATATTTAATGCCTTTCATTTTTCGGTTACACAGTTACACGCTCTTTGTCTTTGGTTACATACGGTTACATCGGTTACATACTAGTCTTCTGAAAGGATGGACGATGAATCTGATTTTTTTATATTTAATGCCTTTCATTTTTCGGTTACACGGTTATACGCTATATGTCTTTGGTTACATACGGTTACATCGGTTACATACTATTCTTCTGAAAGGACGGACGATCAATCTGATTTTTTATATTTAATGCCTTTCATTTTGGGTTACACGGTTACACGCTATATGTCTTTGGTTACATACGGTTACATACTATTCTTCTGAAAGGATGGACGATCAATCTGATTTTTGTCTCGCCCGCGAAGCGGAAAGCGATACATAGGTTTTGCTCTTCCGGAGTCGTCGTCGTCGGCGTCGGCGGCGTCATCATTCAATGTTAAGTTTTCGTGTTACGGTCATTACTTCAACACCTTATCAGCTATAGTCATCAAACTTTATACATACCTTTACTGTGATATGTAGATGAATATAGGACTATTAAAAACAATTCCGGGCTCCAGGGTCAAGGTCAAACTCTATTTCTTTCTATGCTACAAACTGAACATTAATGCATGAAGACCCGTTTTATCGTGCGCTCTGTACACATTACATGTAGAGAGAACAATAGCCTTCTCCAGTTGAACACTTCTTCATGTGCAAGCATGTGCAAATTTCCAGCTTGACCACTAAATGTCCAGCTAAATTATTACAGGTAATTTATACAGGTAAATTATTATACCTGGGTATTACATTTCCGTAAACGGTGTTGACAATATTGTGGCAATATGTGGACCTGTGCAGATATGATATGTAGATAAATATAGGACTATTATAAAAATTCTGGGCTCCAGTAGCGAGCATTATTTTTTTTGTTAATTTTAAAAAAAAAAAATATATACTTTTTTTCCATTTTTAGCCAGGTTTTTTTGGAAAAAAATCCAGGCTATTGGATTGGCGAAAGCCAGGCGGGCGGGCGGCGTCCACAATCAATGTTAAGTTTTCGTGTTTCAGTCCATTTCTTTGTTACTGTAACACATAGGACCAACAAACTTTCACAGCTTCATAACCAAGTGGTGCCCACCACATATCACTATCCAACATGTTACCTTTTTGAACTTGACCCATTTTTTCCGCGCAGTCAATGTTAAAGAAACGATAGAAGTTTAAATGGTTGAAAGTTATTTAAACGAAAATATCGTGTTCACGTGCGAAAGCACATACATGTAACGATAATCGTTCCCATACACACCAGTGTGCAAAACTTGTTTTCACTGTGTTTTCCATACGTTTTCGTTTGTTTCGTTTGGGAAACTTCATGTAATCTTCACTGTATGCATTATCATTTCACAATTAAAAGTGATGTTTCAAAAAGTGTAGTTCCTGGCACAGCAATAGCGCATTACGAAATGATCTTCCCTGTCTGTCGCAGTGTGTGCTAGTATATTGTGGAATAAAACACGAACTCCTTGAAAGCTGATCAACTACAATAATTCCGCCACGGAAGCGGTGTTGCGCCTGCCGAGGCATTTGACCGTAATGTGATCATGGGCATGTGCTAAAGTAAGCATCATAAAAACCGTCAGAGAAATATATGTTTAAAACACGACAAAGGTCAAGGTTTAAGACACTTTTGGCATAAAATAATGGCTAAGTGTTTCCACAACCACGTGAGGGTAAAACAGGACAAGGTCATGTTAATTGCGGCATTAGTGTGTTCCAAATGCTTCCATGTATCAAGTGTCCAAATATTGAAGCAATCCATCAAGTAATATTAAAGTTAATTTACGAAGAAGAAGCTTGCACACACCTTTTGACGCAAGAAAATTGCTAAGTGTTTCCACATAAATGTGAAGGTAAAAAATGTCAATGTCATGTTAATGGCGGCATGAGTGTGTTCCTAATGCTCAAATGCATCAAGTGTCCAAATATTGAAGCAATCCATCAAGCAATATTAAAGTTATATCATGGTGAAAAAGCTTGTACAAACTTTTTGACATTTCAGACGACGACGCGGACGACGACGATGTAAAAGCAGGCGTGATAAAAAGGATGCGCTTAGTTGAGGTATGCCATATGCAGTCAATAATGTCAATACACTCACTTATCATCAGTCCGAGACATCATCTGAGATTGTTCAGGGTACATACTTCACATCACATTACATAACCGACAGGGATTCAACTACAATGCCTCCAGGTGCCGTATATAGGCCCCTTCCCCACCCTTAGGGGCCTTTTATATTTCTCAAAATGTAAAATAAATTCCCAATTGAAAAGTAAAAAATAAATGTCATCACAAATTAAATGTTCATACACTTGATAACATACTCAAACAATTGCAGCAGAAATAATCTCAATGCAGTTACAACTCACTGGGAAGTGTCTGAAGTGCCTGAGAGCAACCTACTATTTTGCTTGCCCAATTTGCAAGGATGTCACATTTCCAATTTACCAGATTCACACGTAATTTTTTCCAAAGTCTATCAATGGCCCCTTCTCGAAATCCGTGGTTTAATCCCTGACTGACCAATACATTGCATGTACATCGGACAAGCTGCAAATGCACGTGAGACAATACCCTTAATAGAGATGAGTGTGTAGAAGATAATTGCATAATACCTTTGCATCGATGGTATTGACTTCCATGGTAAACAGTGACGCCGCATTGCACAAGGGACCTTGTGTGTTTCTTTCATGTGTCAGTTCTTCATCACACTCATGCATCCTGATACTAACATGTAATTTTCGTTTAAGGTACTTAACAAATACATACTCAGTAGCGAACAGTGCATCCCCGGATCAGTCTGCGCTGATGCGCAGGCTGATCCGGGGATACACTAATCGAACGCTCAATAAGACCTGTTTTATGCTACCGAATCGCCGGATTGAATAATGCATTTCTGATTTGATGATGGCGTGTGTCTCGTGATTAGGTTCACTAATCAGAACCTGCAAGCGCTATGGATATTGTTGTCGAACCTGGCAACACCCGTTCGGAGACCTATTTGCCTGATTCGTTAATATACGTGTACATACATGTACATTAGATACAATAATGTGACTGCTAGTCCTGAGTACATAACTCTAATTATATCACATTGTATTGCATTACATAAGAGTTATGGCGGAGTACTCTTTCCAAATGTGCGTTTGAAGCTTTCTGTGTTTACTTTCTACATGTGTACTTCGTGGTGAGTGACCTAAGGATTTTGCTAATATACACTTTATTAGGTAAGTTTATGGTAATATTGTTTTGTATTGTAGAATTGGCTCTCAACAACAATATAGCGAAGTATGAACGTCAGCTCCCGGCAGGTTTTTTTCCATATTTTAGTGCGCGATGTGTAAATGCTATTGTGTACATTTTTACTGTGTATTGTGGTGTAGCGATATAGTGCAACCCGTTACATATAAAGCAGAAAACGTGCAGCTACATGTATGTACATGATGTAGGATGGCCGGATTAGTTCAGTAGGTAGAGCGTCTGAGTACAGATCGGGAGACCCCAGGTTCGAGTCCGACCGCGACGTGCTGGGAATGGCGTGTCCTTGGGCAAGACAACTTCGTGCTAGCCTAGTCTACTACTACTACTACTGGGTCAGTCTGTCTATAGTGGCCACTAGTCCGAATACTATATGGGCCACTTTAAATACGTTATTTATGACGAGCTGTGTATTTTGGTGATATTAAAATGATGCTGTTTACGATGATGATATGAACGTGCCTAACCGCTGCCACCGATAACCACTGATTGCATACGGTGACTGGTGCGTTATGTTGTCTGCCACTAAATTTGGGATATGTATTTGTGCCAGACAAACAGCCTACTACCACTGTCTTATATGCAGCTAAAATGAAAGCTAGCCTAGTCCTATCGGATGGGGACTTAAATAGTCGGTCCCGACATGCGATGTCATCGAGCCAGTGTCGTCGTTAAATCAAAGCATTTACATTTAGCTATGTAGCTGCACGTTTTCCGCTTTATTGGCAATAGGTTGCACTATATCGCAGAACCACAGTCAGCGCTATCAATTTGCGGAATAACGTTTCCAGTTCGCGCACTAAAATATTGCAATAATCTGCTTCGCTATATTGTTATAGAGAGAAAATTCCACAATATGAGACAACACTATTATCATTACTTACCTAATTGCCTATTTGCAAATTGTTTAACGTAGAAAGTAAACAAAGAACGCTCCAAATGCAAATTTGGAAATAATTCCGTTATAACGCTATGTAATGCAATGCAATGTTACAGTAATGTAATTAGAGTTATGTACTCTGTAACCGATTTCACCAACATCGCAAACATTTCTAGCAAAGTATACTTTGAGGGAGTAATCATTTAATTTTCCCCGAAATGCATTATTTCAGATAAAACTAACGACTGCATATATTTGATGATTACAAGTATGCAGAATTATTACACTGAATTCATTATATTATCACAGCCAAAATGGCTGTGATAATGTAATAAATTCAGAATAATACAAATTAATAAATGTATCATCAGTTCTAAATATAGCGCTGAACATTCAATGATTAATTTAATGCATATTGGCGAAAGCGTCGCAATATGTGATTAATTGAGACGAAATTCCGTTCTTTCATTGGTCGAGAAACTAGGGTAAACAATAAATTGACTTTTGACAATTGTAAGATGTCTATTTGTCCTTAAATTGACCTCCAATTGGTAAATGAAATGTCACGCAGAGCATGATGTTATTAGCCGATCAAATCAAGGTTCAATATATGTCCACATTTTAGTAGTTACAGAATCTCAGGGAAAAGTGTGATAAGTGTTGATTTCCTCCCCAACCAAATTATCCCAGTTATATTTAGTAAATTACGATGGATTTGCCATTTACTAGGCGGCCATTTTGAGTTTTCTGACAATGGAGTATATTATCTGCAATATTATTCCAGTTGAAAGAATTAACCTTTGCATTTAGGTGAAGGCGCTTAGCATTACACAAATATGTAGCAAGTCAACCGAAATCTCATAAATACCCGATTTTTGGCGGGCATCTTGAAAATATGATACTAATATACTGAATATTAGTGTAGTTTACGTAAATTCTTTAATATATCCATCTGAAATGTTTTTGAACAACTTACACCAATTTCCAAGTTAAGGACCATGACCTACCTATTGGTTCATGTATTGGCAATTTTCGTCTTCCGTCAAGCATAACGTTCAATGACCTTGAAATGACATTGAACTTGGTTTAAACAAATGGCATCCGGAATTTTTGGAAGCCTTATACATTCAAGTTTATAAAAACACCGGGTGCCATACATTAACACGAGGTGCCGAAATCTTATATATATACCTATTGCCCAGACTGTAGAAAGATGCCAGAATTTAAGAAAAACTAGCGTGTAAAAAGGTGATTAATTTGGTGTGCAAGTACTGTATGTGAACTTCAATGTACATGTATATATTGCCAATGCAGCTATACTGTATGTATAATCGAGACGCACCATGTGATTTTGTACCTACAAACAGGTGCGCAATTTCATAAATATGCTGAAAGTTGATGAAATTATCAAAGCAAAGGCTGAATAGAATTCCGCATTTGCTCTGAAAATTTCGACAACCTTCGGTGTCATTCCAGGAAAATATCGTAAATTTTGTAATTTTTTTATGAAATTACGCCCATTTTTGTAGGTACAAAACCCATGGCACATCTTAATTATCATTATTACACTGGTGCTGCACTCCGCGCCAGTGGAAAATGTAAGACAATCCACTTGAAAAATACAATATGCACCATTATAAAATGTTTCTAGATGAGTGTTAAACAAGAAACGAGGCAAAGCCACGAAGGCCAGGTTTTTTCCAAGCATAAACACTTGGGTAACATAATTATACCCACTTTTTGTAGACTAGATGGCCGTGGCCTGCATGTCGCTCCTTGGGGCGAGGCATGGACACTAAACAAATAGATATAGTAGATGGAAAAACTTTAACGAAAAAACTTTAACCGGACACACGGACGTACGGACGGACGTATGCCAAAATGCCGACGATATCGCGCTTTCTGCAAGCGGGTGCGACAATGATGATAAACACCCATGTGAAGTATCAAGGTAATGGGTGAAGCAGTTGCAGAGATATAGTACACAAAAAAACTTTAACAAAAAGATTCAAATTAATTTGACCTTGAAATTGGGCACAGGGGCCGCACGGTTGGTGGGTAGAATGAAAATATGGATGATGATAAACACCCATGTGAAGTTTCAAGGTAATGGGCGAAGCAGTTGCAGAGATATAGTATAACGAAAAACTTTTAACCAACAAACTTTAACCAGACGTACGTTAAAATGTTAACGTTGAAAATGGCTAAGTCAATTACGTAGAAATAATAGGTGAAGCTAAAACAAATGGTCACATGTTGGATAGTTTTATGTGGTAGGCACCCCTTGGTTATGAAGCTGTGAAAGTTTGGTGGTCCTTGGTGTCCTTACAGTACCAAAGAAATGGACTTAAACACGAAAACTTAACATTGAAAAAGCGAAAACTTAACATTCAAAATGGCTAAGTCGACTGCGCGGAAAAAATGTGTCAAGTTCAAAAAAAAGTAACATGTTGGATAGTAATATGTGGTGGGCACCCCTTGATTATGAAGCTGTGAAAGTTTGGTCGTCCTAGGTGGTACAGTAACAAAGAAATGGACTCAAATACGAAAACTTAACATTGTAAACGCGAAAACTTAAAACTGAAAATGGCTAAGTCGACTGCGCGGAAAATATGGGTCAAGTTAAAAATAAAGTAACATGTTGGATAGTAATATGTGGTGGGCACCCCTTGATTATGAAGTTGTGAAAGTTTGGTGGTCCTAGGTGGTACAGTAACAAAGAAATAGACTCGAACACGAAAACTTAACATTGTAAACGCGAAAACTTAACATTGAAAATGGCTAAGTCGACTGCGCGGAAAAAAATGGGTCAAGTTAAAAAAAAAGTAACATTTTGGATAGTAATATGTGGTGGGCACCCCTTGATTATGAAGCTGTGAAAGTTTGGTGGTCCTAGGTGGTACAGTAACAAAGAAATGGACTCAAACACGAAAACTTAACATTGATTGTGGACGCCGCCCGCCGCCCGCCCGCCCGCCCGGCTTTCGCCAATCCAATAGCCTGGATTTTTTTTTCAAAAACCTGGCTGAAAATCAATAAAATTACTACTCGTCTTGAAACATTTGTTTACAATTAATGTCGCCTATTGTATCTTTCAAGTGGATTGTCTTGAAATATTTCCATCGGCACGGAGTGCAGCACCAGTGAAGTAAGTGAACTGTTTCTCTAACGGTGCATCACAAATATAGAAAAGTATATGTGATATTGGCTTGAGAAAAATGCCTTATGGGGTTTGATCAATCTAGATATTAATCTGCTAGCACACTCCTGTATGTGAATGTGCAGGCTGACCTGTGCCTACACTGGTCATATTACCATTGTAAGGAAGTAATATCATGCTTACTATGAGTGTTTATACTTTATTATTACATGCTTTATGTGATAACCATGATAATGGAATAAATTATAAAGTATACATGTTTAGCGTCTATTAAAAATGGTTTTGAATTGGGATATGTATATGATTTTAATTTCAAAATGTGCCAGCAAATCTGATGAAGAAATTCCACACCCCTGGCCCAGGAATACCAATTGAGCGATTTCTGTCGGCTGCTGGCATGATACAGATAAACAGGTAGGCTGTCGGTCGGTATAGTCGACTATACCGACCGACAGACAACCTGTTTACCGGTACCATGCTGGCAGCCGACCGAAATCGCAGAATAGCTATTTCATTGCAATCAATGGAAAAGTAAATGTTTGATGGCGAAATAAATGAATAAGAAAAATAAGATTTCAGTATTTACAAAAGGACACGAAGAAGTGCAAGGACCAGTGTAGATCAATTTGGTTCAGCTAAAATCAACAATTGAGTCACACAAATTTACTAGTCCACACGAAACGGTAACAATTTTGTCAGTGACCGTCTTACCAAACTTATCCTTGTTCATGAGACAATTAATGGGAAGACAACTGTTCAATATAGTATATTGCTGTCGAACTGAACCAATAACCCGTTCCACATGTATTCTTGAGTGGGCAAGTTTACGCGTTGATTCGACACCAAGAGGGGATAACTGATCACGACCTTTCGTAAATGCTGGAATGTTCACTTCTGCAGCTACCGAGCCAACACTGTCCTTGACATCAAATCCTCTGTCCGCCAACACCTAAATCCCCAGGTAATAAATTGGACAGGAAGTCACTGTTCTCTGTCACAAACATGTCACTCACACGACCACCCCATGCTTTCGATATGAAGGACACACTGCGCTGAGGAGTAATTCTTATTAGAAATGTCACAGTGTGGTGGTGTTTGTATGAAGACCAGGTTTCTGCTCTGGCTTTCAAACCACTTGGTTTCTCAATAAATACCTCAAAACAATAAATTATCACTGCACACCTGTGGCCGAAGTACTTCCTAAATTCCATTGGCATGTTTTTTCTCAATATCTCGCGCTCTGGCCATCTTATGAGTTTCTTTAGCCGCTTGTACATACAGTCAATTGTCCGTGTAAAAAAGTATAGATATTGTTGATTGAGTAGTGTCAAATTCATACGTAAGAAAGAGATTTGACAAATTTAGTCGCAATTTCACTAATGTTAATATCATTACCTTGAATTTGGGCATGACCAGACTGGATGGCAGGTGAGGCTCCAGAAAATTAAACAATATAGATAGAACTGTGAATGATGGTAATCCTGTTAAATGTTACACCTACTCGTCACTACCATTAAAATAACTTGCAGTGAATTTGGTTTCCAAATGGGCCACCTTTTCCTTCAGTTCCCCATTCTCTGTACGCAGTTCCTGCAACTCCATCGACATAGCCACCATGAGTGGACCATCAACATCAGTCTGTGACTGAACGCCGTCTTCATCAACGCTGTCACCCATATCCATACCCGTCTCAGTGTGATCAGGTCCAACAATAGTTGTGGATTCAGCTGGCTTCCTTCTCTTCTTTTCCTGCTGCCGATCATATCTTAATGTAGATGGTGCTCGCTTTTGTCCGCCCAGATTAACTGATGGTGCCCAGTTTGGGTTAAGATGGTCATACAACTCTGCCTTCTTTCCTGAAACATATACATGATATATATTAAAAACAAATAAATACATGTGTACTTGTCGGATATTGTAACTTTGCACATTTAGTTACAATATAATAACTTATTTTTATTATTTCTTCTCGGAAGTATATGTTGCATACACCATAATAAAATTCTTGCGGAGACGGTTCAGATGAGTGGTCACAACATTTACATGCACTTTTGAGGAGAAATAAAAAATAAAAGGTGTACTCTAAGTCATATGAAATATCACTGAAATATTGACAATTTATGACAAATTGTATACATATGACATGCGCCATGTGATTTTGCATGTATAAATATGTGCGCACTTTGATGAAAAATATTTACAAAATTTACAATATCTTTCATAAATAACATTGAATGGTGACAACATGGTGAAATTCTGCATTTGCTCTGAGAATTTCATCAACGTTTAGCATTATTTACAGTAAATATCTCAAAATCTGTAAATATTTTTCATGAAATTCCACACAAACTGCATTGTTTTATTGTCTGAGGTCCATCAAAATACACCATCTCGCACGTCTTAAGCATGTTAAGTACAGTGACAGCACGGGTGTCAAACATTATAATTCAGTGGGTGGCCGCAGGGCTCCAGATAAGGAATTAGTAATTGAGTATTGTTACTCCTTCAGTTCTGAAGCAATTGGGTTATTTCAAAATTTTAATTGGGTAAAATTAAATCACACTACTGTTTACACATCTTCAACAGACAGCAATTATTGAATAGTTTGTTTCGAAATGAAAACATATCTTGGCATTTCATTAGAATTGTCTCCTTGGATGAGTGTTCATGGAAAAATATGCTATATTGTGGTCTGTTTATTGTTTTCTGCAGCATGATAAAGGTACCACAATTGTGCTCATTGCTTTTTGTTACTCACTACTTCTGATTTCAATTGGATTTTTGGCAATTTTAATTGGGTATTTATGCAAATACGCAGCTTATATACAACTACGCAGCAAATACGTTCTGATTTTGGTACCCCATACCCCCCCCCCCCCAATGCAGCAGGTTCAAATGGGATCGAACCCGTTTGCCGGCCTTACATGACCTTAGCTGTTGATAGGCTGCAAATAAATAAACAAACACACACTATGGTATTAAATGTGATAAATCTCGGGTTTCCAGAGACGAAACCGATGAAACAGGAAATGCTGCTCATTTGAACCATCACATTGAGACTGGCCAGGATTACTGTAATAACCCGAACTATTGGGACAATAATAGGGGCTTCCCAACACAATTTGTATCCTAACAGGGCTCCAGATAAGGAATTAGTAATTGAGTATTGTCAGGGCACCATATAAGGAATTAGTAATTGAGTATTGTCAGGGCACCATATAAGGAATTAGTAATTGAGTATTGTTACTCCATCAGTTCTGAAGCAATTGGATATTTCAAAATTTTAATTAGGTAAAATTAAATCACACTACTGTTTACACATCAACAGACAGCACTTATTGAATAGTTTGTTTCGAAATGAAAACATATCTTAGCATTTCAATAGAATTGTCTCCTTGGATGTGTTTCCATGGAAAAATAAGAAAAATATGCTATATTGTGGTCTGTTTATTGTTTTCTGCAGCATGATAAAGGTACCACAATTGTTCTCATTGCTTTTTGATACTCACTACTTCTGATTTCAATTGGGTTTCTGGCAATTTTAATTGGGTATTTACGCAAATACGCAGCTTATCTAGAGCGCTGATTGTTATTCCATCATTTCTGAAGCAATTGTGCATTTCAAAATTTTAATGCGGTAAACTTAAATAACACTACTGTTTACACATTAACAGACAGCAATTATTGAATAGTTTGCTACGAAATGAAAACATATCTTGGCATTTCATTAGAATTGTCTCCTTGGAGACAATTCTAATGAAATACCAAGATGTGTTTTCATGGACAAATAAGAAAAATATGCTATATTGATGGCCTGTTTATTGTTTTCTGCAGCATGATAAAGGTACCACAAGTGTTCTCATTGCTTTTTGATACTCACTACTGATTTCAATTGGGTTTTTGGCAATATTAATTGGGTATTTACTCAAATACGCAGCTTATCTGGAGCTCTGGGTGGGGTTCACACACAATATAATTATTACACCAGCTTACATTGTCTCACCAGCTGTCAAGTAGAACTATCGGATTATTTATAATATCAAGGAATTACCATTGACACCCGAACATTTTGGATATTCTTGTGCTCAAATTCTTGTCCAATAATTTCTAGCCAGAAATTCACGTCTCCGATCCGAACTCAGTTTCTCGCATTCCACACCTTGATTTGTGATTACTGCAGGCAATCTATACTATGCCAGTGGTCTTTCGCGATCTTTACGATGACTATATCCGTATATAGAACACTTCACAACCACTAACTAACTGAATTTAGGTCAAACTTCGACGTGTTTTGATTTGTGTATCGAGATATTGGAACATGGCGGAGCTTCCGGTTTGTGACGTCAAAACTTTATTCATAGCCAATTTGCAAACCGCCGAACTCTTGTAGTTGAAACGTTAATTTATTGCCAAATTGTGTATTTCGCTTATTTAAAGTTTTAAACAGAGATAATGGCCAAAAATGAAAAATTATCCGGTTGATGTAGTTTGGAAGTGATACAACAAATTTCGCGTTTGTAGATTACCGAATATAGGAGAAAAGGGTGGTTACAAACTTTTTCACAAACCGATGGATAACCAATATATAGCCGATCTATAAATAGATCGGCTAATAATAACGTACATGTACATATCTCAATTACTTATTTTCCATTAGCATTGACGCGCCAATACCTCTCCATAACGCTTCGATTCATACAGCACGTGCCAGGAGCAAATGTTGTTACAGCAGCGGTTACATACACCAGTCATGTGATTTTGTATGTAAGAACATATGGGATTTAACATGAAATTTGTTTACAGAAACTGCGCGATTTTCTGTTTGATTTTTATGTTACTTACGGAAAAAATCGTACATTTTGTAAACATTTTTCATGAGATGCCGCAAGGTACAAATTCACATGGCGTGTCTCAAATTATCATGCGTAATTGTGATTGGAGAAACTGGGGCTGTTTCACTAAGCTTCGTACGACTAAGACGGTCGACAGTGAAGAACTATTATTTACAGCAAAGTTGACATTAGTGGCAAATTTTGTGAATCCATTCACGGATTTGTTCATACTTATAACCTCCTCATATAGGTGAAAATAGTTAGCATTAATGTATCACTGTAATATGGATATCTCCAAATTAGGAATTACTATCTCCTAATTAGGACTTACTTATCTGCTAATTAGGAATAACTATGTCCTAATTAGGAGATACAGTAGCGCTTTTCTGCTCCTTATCTATTTGTATATACTAATATCGTATACATATCGTAATCGTATAGTATTGGTATATTTAATGAGCATATCGTATGATCATATACTATTGGTATGTTTGTACCGTATCATCGTATAGTACAAACGTACTATACGAATATTATGCAAACATACGATATCCGTTCGTATATACGATATATCCGTACGGATATGGTATGAATATACCATAATCTGGTATGTTTGTACGATACAAACGTACCAGAATTATACACATGTATAAACATCGTATAAACGTACGATTTGAATGGTATATGTATACGATATTGGTTGGTATGTACGGTACAAACATACCATACGTTTATATTATATGCATATCGTATAGAAAACATATCGTATTGGTATAGTATACGTATAGTATTGGTATAGTACGTATAGTTGACCTGCAGAAAAGCGCTACTGTAATGTATATCCGTGACAATGCTAAAATGTTTATCTCTTAATTAGGAGATAATAACTCCAAATTTGGAGATAATGTTAAGTCCTAATTAGGAGATATTGTCATCTAATTAGGAGTTAGTTATCTCCTAATTAGGACTAACTATCTACTAAAACTATCGCCTAATTAGGAGATATATCAGTGTCACTGCTAAAATTGTTATGTCTTAATTAGGAGATAATAACTCCTGATTAGGAGACACTAAATTAGGACTTAGTATCTCCTAATTAGGAGATATTAAGTCCAAATTAGGAGATATTGTCTTCCAATTAGGAGTTAGTATATCCCAATTAGGAGATAAATATATTCTAGCATTGGCACCAGGACGCTTACATACTATAATGTGTGAAGTAAGCTGATGCTAATAAATATCCGTCCGCAGTGAAGATAAAACGGGGAAACGCACAGAAACCACAAAAAACAGGTTTTCTGGCAAACGTAGCGCAAAAGTGAGCAGACATGGGTCAAACGAGAACGTCAAGTGTGAAGTCGGAACCACAACTATGGCGGTAGCGTACACATGTGACACGTACTTGTTGCATGTTCGTATCTTTTGATATGAAGTTGGTTAGACAAGGCAATGACATCGTAGACCTTCTGAGGCTTATCTGTTACTCGAGTATTGGATATCCGATATTCGATTATTAAACGCCACATGCAAACGCGGAACAAGCACTATTTGGGATGGATTGTGGTTCAGAGGTAGAACACCTGACACTCCGGAGGTTGTGGGTTCAAACCTCGCCTTAGGCATCAAAGACACGTTCATAGTATTTCAATCCCACTGGTCTGTCGGATGAGACTTTAAACTGTGGTCCGGTCTATATATGACATTAGCTGTTGGTGGGACGTTAAACCAATTTACTTTCATTTTACAATGAATGTAACTCCAATAAGTGTTTACCAGCAAACGTTGTTAATGTGAAATTTACAGACTATCATAATTTGGGACCTACGAAAATTTTATCGTACGAAGTTAAGTGAAACGGCCGCCTGTTGCATGCTAGTGTCTTTTAACATGTTTAACGTGAAGTTGATTAGGCAATGCTAGGAAACGCGTAAAAAATCCGAGGCTTGCCGTTTCAGAGGCGAGCTTGATAATCTTGATATCAGAAAACACTATCATGATATTATATGTATCAGGTAACTTCTTTTGCGAACAGTACCAGATTATGTATATTACCATATTGTTCTTATCCGTGCAGTTATCAGAATTATCATGGCCCGTATGGAGCGCCGTTATATATTCAGTATTTATTGATATCCTTAATTCTATACTTTTCATATACAATTATTGCCTTTTTGCGGAATCAATACGTCGTTTTATCGACTTTTATATGATCGATGAAACCATGTATTGACCGAAAAGAAAAGACAATAATTGTTTTATTATAAATTGAGAAATGTCCATGTATATGTTCCTTAGATGTGACGCTCCTTATGTCGACGTCTTGGCGTCGCGTCGTGACGTGTGGTCTTCCTAATCGACCCTGTTTGCTAGAATCTGTTCCGTAGTCTTCGGATGTACGTCAAAGTGCCGTTCGACGTCATCCGGACGTATGTCGGCGTCTAACATGCCGACGGCCCGTTCGCGCATATTTTCTTCCATAATTAGCATCGTGTCTCTTTTGTCGCAGGTTCGCGACTGCTTTTTTCCGACGTTCCCACACAGCCGCCTGCGCCAATCTTGCCAACATTTAAATTTACTTTTATTTCAAAATACGTGACTATAGTTCTGGAAATCAGGCAGCTTGATTGGCCAAGCCTGAGATGTGCTACAGCTCAGGCTCAGCCAATGTAGCTGCTTGATTGCGAGCTGGGATTGACAATACATGTTCAGAAACCATGACATTATTTTCAGGATTACCACAGGCCGTTGTGTGGTCATGAACATACACAGATAACAACATTTACACGAATACATGTATGTTACCCCGTCGTGGTGCACGTGCAATTCATGCACATTTTACTATAGTGTCATTCGTACCGTCACGCATGCGTGAATAGCATAACTTACAGTCTAATAATTCCAACAAGTCTTTGGATAACTTTCACAGGCTTAAGGGTTCCAGTAAATATGAAACGATAGACACAATTTCCGTTTACATTTACCATTTGTTAAACACGCGCAAGTGTAATTCTATTAGATACTCATTAGTATGTGTTCGATTGTACATGTTATGGGCCGGAGGCCTACATCAACAGAATAAACTATTGTATTGTATTGTATTGTAATCAGGATTTAATCACATGTGTCAGTCGGTAAAGATGGACAACAATCGGGGAGGTGTGATCAAATATGTAATGTTGGACGGTTCGGAAAAAGAGGGGTGCAGACAGAAAATAAAACCGTTATTTATTGGCTTTTTATCTACAAAAACATAAACTAATTAAAAAAAACAATAAAAATACAAATTTAATGAATATTATATTAAAAAAATACATTTCCAATTTCTGTTGGATGGGAGGCCCGAACTCGCAACCTTCCGGTTAACGCCACGCGTGTCATGGTATGGTATCTCCCCCTAAACTTGGACTCGCCCGTCCCGTGGCGAACTTTCAGGCTTTGTTGTCCATCTATACATACCAACTGCGCATAAAATTGCACATGCAAATGTCCGAAATATGGAACATTTAACTGAGGACAAGACGTTTGTCCTTGAGCATATTTGTAGCTGTGAGTGGCGAAGTGGTGCTTTGCGACCAGTGTAGCTCCTGATAAAATAGCATGATAACGAGCTATATGTCTTGTTACTACGATGGCGGGCGATGCATTGATGGAATGGCGAACAGTGCAGATCCTGATCAGACAGTGCGGATGCAATGACTGATCTAGATCTACATTGGTAGCAATGCTCATAAATCCGATTTCTCCAGTCACAGCCACACGTTGTCATAACCGAGGAGCTAGTAATGGAAAACTCCTGACAAATGAGACGAGCCATGTAAATGTAGTTCTACATAACTTGAATTACATTTCATTACACTGCATTACATAACAGTTATGACGGAGCAGTATTTCCAAATGTGCGTCTGAAGCGTTCTTTGTTTACTATCTACTTCACGGACAGTGACCTAAGCATTTTGCGAATACACTCTTTATTATGTAAGTTTATGGTAATGTGTTTGTGTCATATTGTAGAATTGTCTCTCAATAATAGTTGTTCGAGTCCGACCGCAACCTGCTGCGAATGGCCGATTCGGCGTGTCCTTGAGCCTAGTCTACTACTAATACTGGGTCAGTTTGTTCATTTCTCATGAAAATACCACAGGCACTTTGTGGTATGGACGACAACACGCTCTTTACATCATACCGGTCCCATGTTTTTACTCTGATATTACATATCTACAAGGTAGGACACTCGTCATCTATTCAACCAACGGAAGTGGTACTAGTGTATCTTGAAACCGGCTAAGTAATTGTAACGCGCGAGAAGGCCGGGACCCTGCTGATCCAATTACTGAATTTGCGAGCCGGGCCGAAGGTAATTAATCCACGTCCGTTGATTGAAAAGATGGCGAATGTCTAACCTTGTCGACATATAATATGGGAGTAATAGTGGACATTATTTAAAGAGGCATCTGTCGTTCATACCACAAAGTGCCTGTGGAAAATGATGTCGGCAGTTGACGAACTAGCGCATTTGTACTGAGAATTTGTTAACTTTTGATTTTATTTACGAAACGTATCACCAATTTTGTAATTATGTTTCATGCCAAATAGCAAACGCTAGTACATGTAGGTACACAGTCACATGGCTTTTCTCAAATGTTACCACATGTACGTAGTCATTCGGCGTGTTTCGGCTTTCTTCAGTACCCCTATATACAGCGAAAATGTGTTGAGGTTACAGGATACCAAATGGTGCGAAATCGCCCAGGGTATAGTCCGGTATAACACAATAGTGCGTGCGTCACCTCAATAAATAATTTTCAAACAAATAAATAACTGGAACAAATGATTGTGTCCGTTATCATTTTCTACTCATAGCAAACTGGCAATTCGCATTTGGTACAAAAAGTATAATACTCTCAATTAGCATGAAAATTAATAGTAAATCAATGTTTGTTTTGTCCAGAAAGTATCATATCTACAGAATAAGCGAAACAGATAATTTATGTCTCCATATATTATGACCTGGCATGTGGGACTCTATATAGCTTTAAAGCGAAGGAGATGCCGATTTCCTGTAAGAAAACAAAGTCAAATTTCCGACGGATAATTTCTGTAAATTAATTCGCGATTGACAGCTATGACTAGGAAGAGAAAAATAGTGATTAATAAAAAATCTCATTTACAAACGTCATGCACGTACATGTACGCAGAGGTATGGAAAAATGTACGTTGTCACCAATTGTGTTACAATGGATCCTCTCTAAACCGGACACAAGAAAATATTTTTGATCTTATGTTTGATGAGTGTTTTGCTCATTTATCTCAGGTGATACTGTTTGTGCATGATCGCATAGCACACAGCTATGGCTCAGAATTATCAAATGCCTAATTTACGGTGGCAGGCAGACATTGTAAATGTAGGACCTGGTCACACTGCGCAGCATGCGTATGCTGATATGGAGCTACACTGGTCGCTTAAAACACATAAGCCCCATTTCTCCAGCAACAGCCACGTACATGTATGTGACCACCATGATAAAATAGGGGTTATCGCGCTTGCGGCCAGCGTAGCCCCTGGTCACATACATGCACACTGTCTGTCTGTCATTCAGTCAATAAATCACCGGATCTTCTTCTAACAAACAAAATCAAACTACAGGAATGTGCTAAAGATCAGGGGCCCGTTTCACTAAACTTCGTACGACTAAAATGTTCATAAGTGCAAAATGATGATAGTCTGTAAATTTCACATTAACAATGTTTTCTTGTAAACAATTATTGGATTTACATTTATTGAGCATATGCAGCCTATGCTCAATACATGTAAATCCATCAACTGAAATTTCCAGACGATCCTAAATTTGCACTTACGAACATTTTAGTCGTATGAAGTTTAATGAAACGGGCCCCAGGATCAAACTGGTCACACAACCAATAAGCCTCGTTTCTCCAGGCACAGACACATCAATGGAAAATGGGGCTTATGTGATTTGTGACCAGTGTACAGTGTAGTTGCTGACCTGTTGCCTGTTAATGATCTGTACTGCTTGTTAGAAGCATGTCGGGTGTTTCATTGATGTACTGGCGAACAGTGCAGATCCTGATCACACTGCGGATGCACAGGCTGATCTGGGTCTATACTGGCCGCAAAACGCATGCGCCCGATTTCTCCAGGCACAGGCACGTATAATAATACGACATTTACATTTTCCTCTGATGTGGAAATGTACAAATAGCACGTAATGGTGGCCCGAGATATTCTCATTAGATACATACACCACCACCACATGTACATCTACATCTCGCAATCAAGCAATTTGATTGACTTAACCTGAGCTGTTGCACAGCTCAGGCCAAGTCAATCAATTTGCTTGATTTAAAGGACAATATTCATTGACCAGTAATTGTGAAATAAAACAATTGACAAATATTGGCAAGATTAGCGCAGGCGGTGTTGTACACGAATTGTTCTTAAGGACATTGTTTCTCAGATATCGATAGACGGTGAAGAGAGATTAAAGGTACATGCCCACTTAGTCGGCACAGTATGTTCTTTATAGGAATTAGATAAGTGTATAATTGTGTCACTATTCCACCAGTTCTAAAAATTACGAGTGCCCGCTATACAGATATAATCATTTAGTAATGTTTATTTTATCGGACACATGAAAATACCATTTAATTGAGCGCATTTGTTTGATCATAATTTGCAACAAATGCACGTAAGTCATGTGCATGCTGTTTCCATGCCAGGGTGAAGAATATATTGCCAAGGTAAACATTTTAATAATATTTGCTGAAAATATTCCACAACTCTGTCCACAAATTGTTTACAACGTCAAAAGTCTCGCGGGGGCTTGCAATCGAGTGCGCCCATTACGTCATTTCAGAGTTGTTCTATAAATACAATAAATTGTATATATACGTTGTTTTCCAAGAAGCGAATGGTGATTGTTTTTTCTGCAGAAATACACAACGCTGTTTACACTGGTTTACAGGCGATACAATTATGATTTCATGTTGAGAATACAAGTTATAAGACGAGTATATGTTTGTCCGGATAACTGATTGTCAATGTTAATTTTGGGGCAATCTTACGACTGATGGTCGGACCCAATTTAAGTGAGAAAGATGGCAAATTTTGCTAAATTGTTTACATGCGTTGAGAAAGCAAGAAACGACGATTGTTCTGTGAAAAGTTTATGCCCGTAGCTGCTATTTTAAGAAAAATATCGTAAAAAAACGACCATTTTTGTCCGATAATCTGGAGGATCCCTGTAGTGACGCGCGGTGGTACCAGGCTATTTTCATATGCAAATGAGGCATGATATTTTTAATTATTTATACTAATTAAATGTGTCATTTGAAAAAATAATATTTTCGACAGATTACAAAGTATGTTCACTGCACATCAAAAAATAAATACAGAGAATAAATATGAATGTCCGTTAACATTTTAAGGAAACACGGTTATCGCCCCTGATATCAGAGCGGAAATTTACATCGGATATAAAATGTATAGTAATGCCAATCAATACGTGGGGTAATGGTGAATTAATGTTTAGTTTGCCAGAAAATGTCTCAGATGATGTCTCTGATATAAAGAACATTTTGTGTCTACTGAGTGGGCATTTACCTTTCAAATGACTGTGTCTTGCACGATGTTTCAGATAGTCAAAATGTGGTATTTCGCTTCATGCACTTGGCGTCTATCAATCAATCGCACCATTTTATTTGATCAAATTCCTAAAATCATACATTATATTCAAGTGCATGCTATCCGTAACAGGGGAGATAATTTAGGTCTGACATATATGTACGTTGGCAGTTTTACTGTACATGTACGCAGTAAGGAAACATGAAACAAATCTTTATTTCTTTTGTTGTGAACTTATAATACTATGCCGCCTTTAGAAAGAAGTTTCAAACATAGGCGACGAGGTTTCTGGGATGTTATTTGGGTGCGATTTATACATGTATAATTTTTCAGAGGGTAGCCGCCCCTTCTCGATATTCGTTCGCCGCTTTAAAACACACATTGAGTGAGCTCCCTGTTTTTGTTTAATTTAGCTTTAATTGACATTCACCACTTAGAGTAAGCATACATGAATCTGATGGATCTACACCGATCGTATATACTGTAATATTATTAACAGTAAGATAAGGTATACAAAGGGCATTATTAATGTATTGCAATCTGATGGAAAGTATTATACTCGATAGTCACAATGATAACTATCCTATTTGAGTGATGTAACACAATGTAACACAATTGGTATGGGGTCTGCAGGTGACGGGCGAAACTCCAGGGACGAAGCTATTTGGGTGCGAGTTATAGAGGTAATTCAGATGGTTGAGCCCCTTGTCGAGTTCCGCTCGCCATTTGCGTCAACTGAGTAACACTTTTGAATTATTGACTGCATGCCTTTGTATTACTAATAGTGAGGCTATGCAACTGATTATATTCCTTTATTGTATGTTACACAGCTTAAATAATTACAGACTATCTATTTTGTGTTGTAACGTTATCGGTGTCGCGTTTGTAGGTGGCGTACGAGATCTTTGGGACGAATTTATTTGGGTACGAGTTATTTAGTAGTAATGCTGGTTGTCTCGCTTGATGATATTCTGGAACGAAGCTATTTGGGTGCGAGTTTTAGGCCTATAGTAATTATGAGGGTTGTTCCCCTTGATAATTTTCGTTCGCCACTTGAAGACTCACCGATCATTGACCATGTTCATCATGTTCACTGAACGTAAACATTATAATTTTAATGTGTTGCAACCTGATTGATATATAGTATTATGTGGTAATCCTTGTACATACATCGTCATAATTCTATCATTCATACTATTCGGCGATGGTGTCATTTGAGGGACCTCGTCAGATACAAAATCATAATAAAACAATCCCACCACTTCAACATAATGGATCAATAATCGACGATTACACGGGGAAAGCTGACATTTTAAATAACTTTTTCCGTGATCAAACTCTTTTACAAGAACCTCCTGTTCCTTCACCCGTAGAAACGCCTTATGCAATTAATCTATCTTGAATCTATCACCCTTAACGAAACAGAAATACAAACAATCCTTTCTAATTTGCCCATAGGTAAAGCCTCTGGACCAGATGGCGTGAATACTCGTATACTTAAAAGAAATGAAATACGAATTTGCAACTCCCCTAAAAGAACTCTTTAACAAATCAATTGAATGTGGAATATGTCCAGACGTATGGAAAGAGGCCAATGTGTGCCCGATATTTAAAGCTGGCGATCCTTCTCAATAATATATTAACACCATTAGAGTCCGGGTTTGTACCTGGCGACTCAACTGTGAACCAACTGACATTCCTTTATAATATATTGTCGTGCATTAGACGATGTAAAAGAGGTGACGGTGGTATTCTGCGACATAAGCAAAGCATTTGATCGAGTTTGGCATACAGGTTTTCTTTTGAAGCTGAGAGCCGCAGGTGTTACTAATAATATTCACGACTGGTTTAAAAGTTATCGCAAGCAAAGCGTTATATTACCAGGTGTTTATTCTAACTGGAACCAAATTAAGGCTGGCGTCCCACAAGGATCTATTCTCGGTCCTTTGTTATGTCTATTATATATACACGATATTGTTACGGACATAAACTCTAATATTCGACTTTTCGCAGACGACACCAGTTTATATCTTATTGTTGATTCTCCTGCAACAGCATCCAGGACTATAAACAACGATATTGATATAATTACTAACTGGTTTAATACCTGGCTTGTATCATTTTATCCAAGTAAAACTGAATCACTACTTGTATCACGTAAACTTAATAGAGAAGTACATCCCCCAATCTTCATGAATAATGTTAATGTCTCAGAAGTTGATAGTCACAAGCATCTAGGTATATATTTTAACAACGAGGGAATATGGCACCAACAAATAGACTACATAACCGGAAAGGCATGGCGTAGGATCAATGTTATGAGAAAATTAAAATACATACTAGATAGAAAATGCCTTGAAATAATTTATCTTACTTTCATTAGATCGGTATTAGAATATGCGGATGTCGTTTGGGACATACCCAGTATGAGAAGGATGCCGTCGAACAAAATCAGATTGAAGCAGCACGTATCGCTACAGGTGCCACTCGGCTTGTTTCAATCGAGTCCTTATATATAGAAACCTGCTGGGAAACATTAGAAAATAGACGTCACTCCCATAAATTGTCCCTATTTTACAAAATGAAAAATGGCATCTCACCCAGTTACCTGGTCGATGTCCTTCCACAGGAAACAGATACTTCCCGTTACAATTTACGAAACCCTGAGAATATACAGATTTTACGGTTCAGAACCATCCTTTATTATAATTAATTTCTACCATCCACTATCCGGGAGTGGAACTCTCTTCCAGATGACACACGGAACGCCCCATCACATAATTGTTTTAAAACCAAAATACAAACAAATACCGGAGAGGTCCCAACCTACTACTACAGTGGTACTAGGTATGTCCAGGTATTACACACACGTCTTGGAACGAAATGTAGTTCTCTCAATCATGATTTATATCGTAAGAACATTATTGACTCGCCCAACTGTAACTGTGGACAAGTTGAAGATGCCACCCATTTCTATTTCCACTGCACTCAATATGGAGCACATAGAGCCCAACTAATAGACGACATACAAACTTTTTGCCAACCCGCCCTCCACACTATACTCTATTGTAACAGACAACTTGACGATAACTCCAACATGTCCAATGAAGCCATTTTCGCATCAGTTAGACTATTCATACAAAACACCGGTCGTTTTTAATGCACCATATAATGATGCCTGCGTGTGCACATACTTATCACTATCTGACTTGGGGTGGCGCTATCTGGGCATGGCTTGGTGTGGGAACAAGACTCTTTCTCCTATTGTGGCTTGCTTCATTCCTTATTTTTTTTTCATTTCATGTATCACGTAATTGATTATATAGAACCTATTGTCTGTACATTTGTGTAATAATATATTTTTCGGAAATTTTAAATTTAATTGCTTTAATGTAATTGCCATGTATCAGACGATGCTGAAACCAGAACAACTTATAATCCAGAAAATATCAATTATCACAGAATATAAACTGTTCTAAAACTGATGGCAGGAATGTCTAAGTTTCGGCACCCTATGATATCTAGTCACATGTAAGGGAGAGGATTTACATAAGCTTGCTTTCAATCCAATCCAATCCCATTTGTATAGTACTGTATATAGTAACATTGACATTGACAATGAACTTGTAAACAATATGCCAATAAAATATATTAAACTAAATATAGACGCTAGTGTAAATAATTTAAATAAAATGATTTAATAACCATCCATTGCAAATCATGTTTATACTATTTGAAAAATAACTAACGTTGAAAATGAGAGACTACGTTATTTAATTTTAAACGTTTGTTGTCAATCCATTTAATTTTCGTTGCAAACTATTATATTACCAGGACAAAACTACTAGCGCTCCGAACAGACATTTTCAGGTGCGGACTGATTTTCTAGTTACTTCACCTAGGTGAATGGATTCAGAAGGCACCGACACAAATCTACGTCACGGTTATCGCCCCTGATATCAGTGTGGAAATGTACGTCTAACTCTGATATAAAATGTATAATAATGGCAATCAATACGGGGGGTAATGGTGAATGAATGTTTAGTTTGCCAGAACATGTCTCAGATGATGTCCCTGCTATAAAGAACATGTTGTGCCTACTGAGTGGGCATGTACATGTACCTTTAATGATAGCTGTCAGTTTCTTGTGCTTTGATCCAAGTAATTTTCTACTTACATCTGTGGGTGTGATTGGCGTTGCACGGCTTATGTGATCTGTTACCAACATACAGTGGGGTCAGCGTGTAGGTGCACACACGAACGAACACAACAGGTTGGTTCCAACCTGTCGTGTTCGTTCGTGTGTGCACTTACACGCTGACCCCACTGTAGCTCCTGATCAAATAGCACACTCATTGGGGCTGTTTCATCTACACTGGTTGCAAAACCCATAAGCCCTATTTCTCCAAGCACAGCCACATTTCCGTAAATATGTTTATACAATAATAATAACCACTATAATAATATTCCAAAGTGAATATCACTATTATTCAATTTGGTTATTATATCTAATTACCTACATGTACGGAGATTTGTTGAAGGTTCCCAGACGTAACACATGAAATCGGATGGAAAACGCAGTGGAAACGATCGTTGTGTACAACGATATACATATATAGAGAATAGTAGATTAGTGCCGTAAATGGGAAAAAGATATCTGGCAAGGCTTAGGAAACGGGATGGGCGAGGCTCTGCCGAGCACATCCCGTTTCCGTGCCGCGCCAGATATGTTTTCCCATTCAAGGCACTAACCTACTATTATATTTATCCCGTCAACACCTACAAAGCTTTAAAATGCAATAAAAATAACCACAGCCACCGCACATATTCATACGCAGTGATTAGGTCGTATTGACAGGATATCAAACATGTTTCACGGCACCGTGTTTCCCGGCATATACGCACTGTGTTGACGGGATAAAAACTATTATCTTTTCTTTCGTACTTTTACGTACAACGATATTTTCGTTTAACCCGTTCAACCCTAAATAACTGGAATGGATTTTGAAAATCTAATTTTGCAACATATCCAATCGTCACAACATGCTTTTCAGAGTAGACCATTTACATGTATTTATTTTTTCTCTCAAAAAAGAGAAAATTACTTGAAAAAAGTGCAGATCCTGCTCGTCTGTTTGCAAAAGCCGGTATAGCGGGATTTCGGATTCAAAGGGTTAAAGACCCGACTTTCAACTATGTAAACGCCGTTTGTTTCTTTTAATGCATCGTTTTTAAATCATCTTCTTTGTTTTTAATTATACAACGTTATCTATCGTTTTCTAATTATGAAAACGAAAACGAAGTAAAAACTGTTTGTAAACGATAGGACATCATTCGGTCGTAAAACCAGGGGGCCGTTTCACTAAACTTCGTACGACTAAAATGTTCGCAAGTGCAACATTATGAAAGTCTTGTAAACTTCACATTAACAATGTTTTCTTGTAAACAATTATTAGATTTACATTTATTGAGCACAGGCTGCATATGCAGCCTATGCTCAATAAATGTAAATATATCAATTGAAATTTCCAGACAATCCTAAATTTGCACTTACATGTACGAACATTTTAGTCTTACGAAGTTTAATGAAACGGGCCCCTGTTCCTTGTGACAATCCTAAATTTGCACTTACATGTACGAACATTTTAGTCTTACGAAGTTTAATGAAACGGGCCCCTGTTCCTTGTGCCACAAACGAACAATTGACTATCGTTTATACATCTGGGCCCGTTTCACTAAACTGTGTACGACTAAAATGTTCGTAAGTGCAAACATATGATAGTCTGTAAATTTAACATTAACTATGTTTTCTCGTAAATAATTATTGGATTTACATTTATTGAGCATATGATGCATACGCAGCCTATGCTCAATATATATAAATTCATCAATTGAAATTTCCAGACGATCTTAAATTTGCTCTTACGAACATTTAAGTCGTACGAAGTTTAGTGAAACGGACCCCTTAGAAAAAACGAATACGATGTGAAAATGATGTGTAAACAACACGACATGCATTGTACAACACTCGTATTCATTTTGTTTTTCATTCGGTCTTGTTTGTTTTGTTTCAGAACCTTCAACAAATCTGCGCATTATACTTACACATCGACTCTATTGTTTGTCAGAGGTTGGTATACTAACTTAACTAAGTGATTTAAACACCCCTGCAGACAATAGAAAAGTTTGCATCTATATGCAAACCTGGGCACGAAATAGTTCGCGCTTCACGGTAAACCACACACGTTGTGCAGCTATGGTCATTTGTCATTGGGTGACACGCAGAATACCTGCTGAGAAAAGGGACCTTACGACAGTTTACATCATTCTGTCTGTTACGCCGAGATAGACAGAAAAACTTATTTTCGAAAGCGGAAGGCGAGATCTTTAAAACGCGAGACGATTCTCATGTTTAGTTGTTGAGAAATATATATATAACACCCCCTCACCCACATCAGTATACACATTTGCGCAATTTGATCAGGGGGTCAGGGGATACGTTGGTCGCAATTCAAGCAATTTAAGATAGTATTGTATGTCACCGACTAGCAGAATTTGATCAATATATCGACCGAATAACTACAAATGGTGGTGAGAATCTGTACTGGTCACTCACACATGTAATGTACATACACTGTTTTATCAACCAGCGACCCACGCGAATAGCGAGGTTGGTGCAGCCTGATTTACATATATTTTACTAAAGGGTTTTGTTAATCCACTGGGAATTTGAAATTTGAGACACGAATTAGACAGACAACACATTCCAAGTAAACACGTCTTTAATTCCGAGAGGTATGAATTAAAGACGGCCAAGTTTTACGTTTTCCGTCTCCAGGGACAGTCCACACAAGGTCCCACTCCACCTGCCCCTCTACACAGACAAGGAATAGATGCAGTAACATTTCAATCGTTGGCATTCATTTTGCGGATTCGGACATCTTGGTTGGGCTATCGCATGGATAAATGGATGATGATAAACAAACACACTACTTTCACTTGTAATCGGGTTGCAGTGACAAACCTGGATCAGTAGCTGACGTATAGACGAAATATGTTAACAGAAAGACTAACGGAAGACATGACTAAAGTGTAATAAATGTAGAACTTGTTAAATATGAAAATATAAATTCATACCTGGCGAATCTCCATGTTACTGTTTACATGCATGTATAGTTTAGCACGTGGACTGAGAGTTGTCGCGGACATGTCATAGTACACGGAATACACCCGAGGGGTGTGCAGTAAATCGCAGGAAAGTGCTATAAATCGATGCTCTCTGGTGAAGTGGTATGTGTTCACATCACTCAGAAACCATTTATACATACATGTAATACATTGGTATAGTTTCATAACTGTGGTGTCGATAGCGATTGGCTTACAAATGCGTTATAGTCTGTATTCAGACAATAGCATAAACTGAATTAGTCATCAGTTGCACACAAAACTAGCTTTCGCAGCACTAATTTTCTTTTCATTATAATAATTATATTATTTTTTATCAATCCCGATCACGGGTCTTACGCCACGAAAAATAGTTCTTAACAACTTAGCTTGATCGCTTTTTCAGTGTTATAAATATGTTCGTAGTCTAAGGGTGCGACGATTAACCTCCATACACGATTATTTGCCATTCGTAACTTCATGGTTCGGTGTACGAATACAATCTTCAGTTTCGGCTTCCATTCTCAGAAATCTCTATTTATCATGTTTGGTTTTTCAAAAATCTATTTTTCACTCAATTTATTTCATTGCCGTGTCTGTTCATGACTGAACATTACAATGTTTAGCTCGACTATTCGAAGAATAGTTAGAGCTTATGTTGTCACCCCGGCGTCGGCATCGGCATCGGCATCGGCATCGGCGTCGGCGTCGGCGTCGGCGTCGGCGTCGGCGTCGGCGAGCGTCGGCGTCGGCGTCGGCGTCGGCGTCGGCGTCGGCGTCGGCGTCGGCGTCGGCGTCGGCGTCGGCGTCGGCGTCGCCTTGGTTAAGGTTTTTAGTCAACCTTGGTTAACGTTCTTAGTCAAGCTTGTACATGGAATACTATTGTGCATACATACACCATACTTGGACAACCTTTTCTCACAGGGATGTACATCAATAACCCCTGATCTATATTTGACCTTGACCTACATTTCCTCTTTAATTACTTAGTTAATTCCCCTTGGTTAAGGTTTTTAGTCAAGCTTGTATATGGAATACTCCTGGCCCTACACCCACCATACTTGGACAACTTCATATCCTAGTGATGTACATCAATAACCCCTGATCTATATTTGACATTGACCTACATTTCCTCTTGAATTACTAAGTTAATTCACATTGGTTAAGGTTTTTAGTCAACCTTGGTTAAGGTTTTTAGTCAATCGTGTACATGTAATACTACTGTGCATACAGACACCATACTTGGACAACCTTTTCTCATAACGATGTACATCAATAACCCCTGATCTATATTTGACCTTGACCTACATTTCCTCTTGAATTACTTAGTTAATGGTTAAGGTTTTTAGTCAAGCTTGTAGATGGAATACTCCTGGCCCTACACCAACCATACTTGGACAACTTCATCTCCTAGTATTAATAAAGAACAGTCACATGCAGAAATTCGTTATTTTACCGTGTCAAGGTGTTTATCTGACATTTACATGTATATCTTGTAAATTTGGAAGATAAATATGTTATAATTTCTATTTCCTTCATCTAAAATGCTTAATATGTCACACATGCATTCCTGTAAGGCTCTATTACCATGCTGTGCCAAATCCACCACCGTCCAACCCCCACTGATCCCACGGTCAAGGTCTTTTTACAAAACTTAACATCACAGAAATAAGTTATAACTTCTATTTCCTTCATTGAAAATTCTTAATATTTCAATCGTGCATTCCTCTAAGGTTGTACTACCATCCTGTGACAAATCCACGACCGTCCAGCCCCCGCTGATCCCAATATCAAGGTCACATACTTAGTCTCTTTACAATACTTAATATCAGAGAAATATGTTTAAACTTCTTTCATCGAAAATTCTTAATATTTCATGCATGCATTCCTCTAATGCTCTACTATCATGCTGTGACAAATCCCCGCTGATCTCGAGGTCAAAAACACTTACGTAGTCTCTTTACAAAACTTAACATCAGAGCAATCGGTTATAACTTCCATTTCCTTGCTCGGATCTGCTTCACATTTCACACACGCATTGCTCCAATGAACCTC
Organism: Conchocele bisecta; assembly: GCA_029237695.1. Classification (NCBI taxonomy): domain Eukaryota; kingdom Metazoa; phylum Mollusca; class Bivalvia; order Lucinida; family Thyasiridae; genus Conchocele; species Conchocele bisecta. The sequence goes on along the minus strand of CM055271.1, from coordinate 19,716,003 downwards.
TACCATCCTGTCACAAATTCACGTTCGTGCCGCCCCACTAAGCCCAGAGTTAAGATCACAAGCCCACACACTTGGAAAACTTTTACATATTTAGGGGTACCCGGGCCCACGCGGGGGTATTCAGTAAGCGAGTATATTTGTATCTATTGTCTGCCCAGTGTCAGATGGGTCAGCTGGCGTTGGCGCGATAACTATAGCTACATGCTACATGTATCATAACGATAACTATAGCTACATGTATCATAACGATAACTAACGATAACTATAGCTACATGTATCATAACGATAACTATAGCTACATGTATCATAACGATAACAATAGCTATATGTATCATAACGATAACTATAGCTACATGTATCATAACGATAACTATAGCTATATGTATCATAACGATAACTATAGCTACATGTATCATAACGATAACTATAGCTATATGTATCATAACGAGTACATACGAACTACATGTATCATAAACGATAAACTATAGCTACATGTATCATAACGATAACTATAGCTATATGTATCATAACGATAACCATAGCTACATGTATCAGCAGGGCTTCTTCCAATGATGTATCGAAGTTAGTTATTTCCATGTGCATACATATTTATAGATATCTATGCTGTATTTCAGCGTTTAGTTCTTACTGAATAGCACAAACATTGAGTTTTGCGAACATAGTAGACCCAGATCAGACTGCACATCTGTGCAGTCTGATCATTATCTGAGTCTACACTGATTGCAATAACACTAATATGTGTGAAAATATGAATGAAATAATGCAGTCCCAGATCAGACTGCCCAGATATGTAGGATGATGTGGATCAACACTAATATAAATCACTACAATTGCTCCTTTTCATAACAAATCATGCTAAATTTGTAATTTTTACAAGCAATAATACCCTAAACTACACAATTTGGACCTGATTTCAATAAATAAATTCAACGGGAGATAACTAGCTACGATCTCTCATTCCACTTCAAATTATGTGGTGGTTGGTTGGGAGCGAAGGGAATATTCAGGAGACCTTGTTTGCCCCTCGGGCTGTACCCCTTATATGAGTAATACGAGTATTCATAATCCTATTACTTTTATGGGAAGGGGCCAATTGATGTTGGTGTGGTATGGACCTGACAGTGGCACCAGGCCAGGTTATTATAATTTCAGGGCTGAATATATAGAGGATATTCATATTTTTGCAACGAATATGACGTATATGTTCATGGAGTGGTGTGGAATGTCCATATTTCACGAGTGCCGAAATATGGACATTTCACGCCACGAGATGAACATATATGTCATATTCGTTGCAAAAATATGAATATTCTATTTATTATATACCGCTCCATGGAAATTAGCAGTTGTTTAGACTGTATACGGTAATGAATGTGTATTTGCAGCCTATTTGCAGTCCGGCACTGCAGGTGCGCGCTATGAATATAGATAGCGGAAGTAGTCGTATTTTCACCGGAAGATGTTTATTTCATCGATGAGAACATATGACTTTTATTTACATCGTATAACTATGTATTTCATGGGTAGGTATATAATAAATGTTTTTCTTCTATGTATATATTCAGTTTTCACATAGGGTAAACCTATGTATTGGTATCGCCTCCGACAGTTAGCCACGCCCCAGACCCCCCTCGATGCGATGATCCGTAGTGATATCTTGGAGTAACCATAACAACAAAATGCATTGTGTTACTCAACGTTTAACTGTCATACGCAACCGCTAATTTAAAAAAATATTATGAAAAACTACTTGCACTGCACAATATCAACAACGGATGTTCTACGTACAAAAATACATCGGATTATTTTGTTGCCCGTGATTTGTCCCCATTTGCGGCACAAATCGTGTTGTCATCGCTAAATTTAGTAACAGGATATCATTTTCGGCAGAGTTAACTCCCCTCCGAATACTCTCCGAAACACGCGACGCGTTTAACTCACAAACGACATCAAGTTTGACCTTCCGACAGTCTATTTTTAAACTCACCCGACACCTGCGCGAAACAAAACTCGCACGTGTGGGTCTAACTGATGTTTAATCCTCATTCTATCGATGGATTTACAGCGGATTTTAGTGATATTCCCGAATTCGGCCCGATTGACATTTGTCTATGGTGGCCAATACACGCCAACATGAGTGTCAATTCTACGTTCAGGGAAGGGGTCAATAAGTCAGTATTTAAAGTGGTAAATTACAGTCAGGGAACAAATTAATGACAGTATAACACATCCAGCGTATGTTAATACCCATATTAATGCAAGCACTGAAAATACGACAAAAAAAAATTCTAACAAGTTTGGGCTTCCATACATTGAACATTTTGTCAGCGGTTTCCCCAATGACGTCATTTGTACGTTTTAATATACTCGATCCGGGGCCAACTATTTCATTCACAAAACACATTACGCAAACACGTCTTATTTGGAATTAATAAATCACTGAACTACTTTCGGCAAGGGAGATAATCAATATCACGCGAACTATTTTCATACGAGCCAAGCGGATTGTTCTGTTTATGATTAGGATATATAGTTTTAAGCTATCTCCTGTGATATATAATGATACATTACTTTGTTATGTTATGGGTACTAATACATGTTGTTTCAATAGCGTATCTCTGTAACGATATTGTTGTAGATGGAGTTGCAAATAATTTAATAAGTATTACGTTCAAATGGTGGCGTAATACTGATAGCACTTCTGTATAACTGTGATTGTCATTGTGATTGGCGCAACAGTCGTGAGGTTAAGGTCGCCGACTTCAATGATTTAATTACCGATTACCGAAAGGGTCGGGGTTTCAAACCTCGACGTGGTATAATTTTTTTTTCTCCATATATATTATTTTTGTGATTTTAATATTTTTTAATATTTTTACAATTTTATGATTTTAATAAAAATACCTATAAATTGATAGAAACTTACCAACAATTAAAGTGTCTGTCTTTAAGTAATATATACACAGACAGTTTGTTACTGATGTTTTAAGTTTAAGTAATATATACACAGACAGTTTGTTACTGTTTTTTTAAGTTTGAGGTACTGTCTATACTGTCTATACCATATAATGTTTTACTGTCCCAAAATCTATTTTTTTTGGCTGTCACAATTAATTAATTTTCGGACAGCAAACATTTTTTTATGAATTTGAAATAATTATTGTCCTCCATCTGCTCACAACACTGTTCGAACTGCGCCTGTGGCTACCACGATCAAAGTTCACTGGCCGCAAACACAGTAGCCATCGGCGTCTATTTATTAAATTATTATTTTGTATTTAATTTGAATTCCGCGTGAACGCTGCATTTTGTGTCAACACCATTTACAGAAAATATTGGTGATTTTCTAAACGAATATCGGAGAAATGCGGTATATATTTTGTCAATTTTCAACACCATTTACGGAAAAAAGATTACTGATTTATTAAAACAATATCGGCACAACTAAATACGGTGATAGAATTTTTGTCAACTTTCAACACCATTTACGGAAAATATTACTGATTTTCTAAAAACAATATCGGCGAAGGTGTACTGAACTACTCTTTATATTTAAATAACCAGAGTCTTAATAGATCTGTGTATAATCGAGAGTATATCGTTAATTGTCATGTTGTCTCCGACAGTGAGGTGTTGCGGCACACATCAAAACGACACGTCAATTTCAAAACATTGCCTAAGGGTCACAGCTGTGTGGTGTCATCAGATCAACACCTCGTCACACACAACTACGCATTATCGATTTTTTCCCCACACAAAGCGACGTGTATTTACAACTAGATCTGTGTAATGTGTCGGGTGTAGCCAAAGATCATACATAAATTCGTAATTAGTCACAGATGTAGCCTTAAAGTATAATCGATTTCCTTAAATTACGTCCGCATGTTGACAGATATTTCAGAGCAGACGTCATCGTAATTTGCCGTTATTTATTTCCAAAATTAACCATATATTCTGTAAATGGCGTTGAAAGTTGACAATAAATTAAGACCAGATCAGTACGTCAAATCGCTATCGACGACAACTGACGATCCGATGAGAGAGTAATACCGTTTAAGCGTATCCAATGTTAAATATACATCGTTATTTTTTTATGACTTTCGTAGTTTTTACCGAGAAATTCAAACCGTTTCCAATTATTGGGGAACATAATATCATGATTAGCACATCGTTTCACTAAGCGGGGGCTACTCAGGAAATGTGATCACACGGTCTATTGTTTACACTGGATTAATGGCGGCCTCCATGAGGTCTCAGGTAAATCTTATTTTTCAATAATACGACTGTGGTTTCTTCCTTTTAGTGATAACCATGTTCCAGCCGTTAACACTTATTTAGCAACATTACTTAATATGTAGTTAGTCTGAACATTCTGCAGAGAAATCTGAATTGGACGGAATCGAGTGTTGTTTAAACTTAGTCCGGTTCATATTCACAGGTCAAAATATGAACTGAAAATGGCGCTTTGTGTGACAGAAATCCGTACGCGGACGAATAATAAAAAAATATTTTGTTTATAAATATCACATACAGCGAAAACAGCGGTAGCATCTACTGTTTTAATAATATGCATACATATTGTAATTAATGTTTAATAGTGATATACTTATGAATAATATACGATACTATGGTTTATACTCCAGCACTATGTTTTTAGGCTGTGTGATTTGCCTCAATATAAACTGGATTAATTAATACTTATATTCATGCGCTTCATGACAACATCATTACATTTAAAATATACAAATATTACTTTAAGGGGTACCGATATGATACATTTTAATAATATAAATATTGAAAATACACATTACAATCGCTTACAACATAAGTTATTGATTGAAAATAGTCACTGCATCGTGACCTATTTGACCGCATTACCTATTGCGTCAACCTCATCAAACCCGCTGTTTACATAGGTAACCGAGGGTTTGGTGAGGTAGGCTCGCTAATACAATGTTTGCGTAAAAAAAAGACAGAAGTAAACATGGCGATGTACCGACAAGGCATTTTCAGGCGCGACACCGCTTCCGTGGCGGAATTCTTGTAACTATTGCTCTTCAATCAGTTTTCAATATATCTATAATGATCATAGATATCTGGAATCTGTATTTATACTTGAATTGATGATGTCTTGTATATGTGTTACCGTATCTTTCTGATATTGCTATGCATAATCTGTAATGTTGTTGAATGTTTTGGTACATACTGTAGCAGTGCATAACTGTACATGTAGTTGTGCCATATCAATAGTTTACCCCTTAACCATTAAAACGCTGAAAAATAAAATTGCTGCTTGCTCATTTTAATCTCTTTAAAAACCTGTTTTGGCAGCGCAGTAGAATCGTCTCAGTATGTTTTTGAGGAGAAAATATAAAAATATTTAAAACAGCAGACGACAATTGTCGTTTCCAGCGCTTTAACATTTATAGGAATTAAATATACTATACAGATATAATCGTTTAGTAATATTTATTTTACTGATAGTGACGCGCGGTGGTATCAGGCTATGTTCATATGCAAATGAGGCATGATATTTTGTAATTATTTATTCTAAAGAAATGCGTCACCTGAAAAAATAATATTTTCGACAGATTTTAAAGTATGATCATTGCACATCATAAACAAAATACTGAGATTAAATAGTAATGTCCGTTAACATTTTAAGCAAACACGGTTATCGCCCCTGATATCAGTGTGTACATTTACGTCTGATATAAAATGTATAATCATGCCAATCAGTACGTGGTTCCGGGTATGGAAGGTGTTCGAGCCAATTCCCACCCTTAAATATGAGCCGAATACGAATACGAATCAGTACGTGGGATAATGGCGCATGAATGTTTATTTTGCCATGAAATGTCTCAGATGATGTCTCTGATGTAAATAATGTTTTGTACATACTGAGTGGGCATGTACCTTTAAGGGTTAATGAAACAAACTGCAACACCAACAATCTATCAATCAAGCAATCTAGTTTAATCTTGTAGTACCCTATGTTCAGTACTTTCAGTACTTTGATTATTTTTTAGATCCCCCGATAAATACGGGATCAAAACCGTTGGCCCGGCCTTAAATGACATTAGCTGTTAAACACCAATAAATATATTAGAAACACGAATATCCGTGATTATAATATAATATTGCAAAGAGTTAGCTAGTATATGTACATTTTAATTTGTGGTTAAACTATCCGTGAGTGTGACAACTGATATCCTCATTTACCCTATGCAACCCGATACTTGAAACACGAATATTCGCGGTTCATGTATCGTATTTTATACGGTTAGCTGGTGAACTTTAATATCATGTTTAAACTATCAATGGCAGCGACAATCATTATCGCAGTTTACCCTATGCAACCAGATACTTTAAGCACGGATATTCGTGGTTAACAGGCTCCAGATTTGTTTGAGCAAATCTAGTTGCTCAAAATACCGATCCCATATGTATAAGGAGGTTATGCAAAATTCAGACTGGACTTGACTATGAAAACTATCATAATATTTCACCACATTTTAGTAGCCGACGACTGATTGGTGTCACCATGAACGATTTCACAGATTTCATCTCTCTACGATCTCCTTTGCCTTCAAGCGTTATGAAAATTTCCATAACAATTGCTCAGTAAGCACCAGTTCAACTACCATTGTTACTCACATATGTTACTCACATATTGAAGTCACTATGAACATTTTCATAACATTCCACTCAGACAAACAAGTCATTATATGAAATGTTGAAACTATGAAAGTTTTCATAAAATTTACTATCGCTCTCGCTATGAAAATTGTCATAACAGTACGATCCATCTCACCATGAAAATGTTCATAACATGTAATATCCCTCTCGCGATGAAAAGTTTCATAAAGCGTAATATCACTCTCACAATGAAAATGTTCATAAAATGTAATGTTCCTCTCACTATGCAAATGTTCATAAACCGTTCTATCCCTCTCACATATTGATGTCGCTATGAACATTTTCATAACATTACTGTTTTCAGACAAACATTAGTCGCTATGAAAATTTGTAACATAATTCCGTTCTCGACAAACATTATCGCTATCACAATATTGTAGTCGCTAGATTTCGTAAACATTGAAGTTCCCGTTCTCAGACAAACATTACTCGCTATGAACATGTTCATAATATTCCCGTTCTCAAACAAACATTACTCGCTATGAACATGTTCATAATATTCCCGTTTTTTTGTAACATTACTCGCTCATAATATTCCCGTTCTCAGACAAACATTACTCGCTATGAACATGTTCATAATATTCCCGTTCTCAGACAAACATTACTCGCTATGAACATGTTTCATGATTCCACCCGTTTTTTTGTAACTTTACTTCGCTCATAATATTACCCGTTCACAGACAAACATTTACTCTATGAAACATGTTCAATATTTCCCGTTCTCAGACAAACATTACTCGCTATGAACATGCTCATAATATTCCCGTTCTCAGACAAACATTACTCGCTATGAACATGTTCATAATATTCCCGTTCTCAAACAAACATTACTCGCTATGAACATGTTCATAATATTCCCGTTCTGAGACAAACATTACTCGCTATGAACATGTTCATACTATTTCCGTTCTCTGACAAACATTTAGTAACATATATATCATTGTAAATTTATGTACGTTCGACACCGGGAAAGCGGCCTATGCATTGTCACGTTTTGTTATAATTACTAACTTCACACCTCCAAGCAAGTCGTGTTCACCAGGGCAATGGGTTCGCCGGCCGACGTGAAATATGTAACAGTTCTACTATCAGATTGCATTTCGGTTATTTTTGTGTGGTTAACCCTTACAACGCTATCTTAATGTTTTGTCGTCTGCTGTTTATTTTCTATTGTCCATTTTTATCATCAAAAACATGCTTTGACAGCACCTTAGAATAATTTACAACATGCTTTGACAGCACTTCAGAATCATTTCCATTGGAAATGATTCTGAAGTGCTGTAAAACCATGTTTTTATTGAGAAATAAGGCAAAATATAAAAGCAACAGCAGACGACACTTGACTTGTGGTGTGTAGCGGTCTAAGGGTTGAGCAATCAGTGGAAAATACAGACCCTATTCTGGCTCGCCACATGTAATCCGACACCTGAAACACGAATGTTCGTGCTTGAAGTCTCGAATTGCATACACACAACAAGCTGCGCTAATATTGCCAAACTTAAACGTTTGACTTTTTTCATTTTAAAATATTTGAATATCGTGCTTAAAATCAAACAACTTGGTTGACTGACTCAAGCTAAGTGAATCAAACGGCTTAATTGCCAATATATTTTCAGAAACGTTGACATTTGGTGCAGATTAAATTGGTTGTGTAGGCTGTTGTTTTAGATACTTAATGTCTCCCTCGTCGTTCTAATTATCTTATTAACACAAACCACGAAGTCGAGATTGTGATATTTGGCTGTGACTGGATAAATTGGGCGTATGGGATTTGTGACCAGGGTAGCTCCTGAACAAATTCCTGTAGCCTACGATCTACAATGGTGGTTCCAAGCATGACGGTGTTTCTTTTATGGAAATGGCGAACAGTGAAGATCCTGATCAGACTGTGCGAATGCACAAGCTGATCTGGATCTACGCTGGTCGTAAAGCCCATAAGCCCAATTTCTCCAGTCACAGCCACATATTTGTATTCAGATCAGAGCTAGACAGGATTCGTATTTCAACGCTGTCACCTTCAGACTAGTTCCATTAACAAAGATAGCTGTATCGCTAGCAACATGCTGCGCATTTATTAAAGGTACATGCCCACTCAGTTGGCACATGTTCTTTATAGGAATTAATATGTGAATAATTGTGTCACTATTCCACCAGTTCTAAAACACCGAGTGCCCGCTATACAGATATAATCATTTAGTAATATTTATTTTACTGCTAGTAACTTGCGGTGGTACATGTATCAGACTATTTTCATACGAAAATGAGGCACGATATTTTTTAATTATTTTTAATAATTAAATGGGTCATCTAAACAAATAATATTTTCAACAAATTATAAAGTATTGTAAATCAAAAAGTAAATACAGAGAATAAACAGTAATGTCCGTTAACATTTTAAGGAAAAACGGTTATCGCCCCTGGTATCAGTGTTGAAATTTACGTCTGATGTAAAATGTATAATAATACCAATCAATACGTGGGGTAATGGTGAATTAATGTTTATTTTGCGAGAAAATGTCTCAGACGATGTCTGTAATATACATAGAGAATAGTAGGTTAGTGCCGTGAATGGCAATATCTGGCAAGGCTTAGGAAACGGGATGGGCGAGACTCTGCCGAGCACATCCCGTTTCCGTGCCGCGCCAGATATGTTTTCCCGTTCACGGCACTAACCTACTATTCTATGTATCCCGTCAACACCGACACATGACTTTAAAATGCAAAATAAACAACCCCAGCCACCACACATATTAATACGTAGTGATTATGTCGTATTGACAGGATATCAAAAATGTTTCACGGCACCGTGTTTCACGGCACATACACACTGTGTTGACGGATTAAATAACAGTTTGTGTCGACTGAGTGGCATGTAACTTTATGTGCCGCAATGACATTAACGTGATGTGTATTATCTGTATTGAAGTGATGTCTATTTTTTGAATCTCTTCTTTCTGTATTGAAGTTAAGTGTATTTTCTGAATTTAACACTACTGTATGGTGGGTCATTATGGACGTTTTATATATGTGCAGTTAAAAAAAGCACGTCATTCATTCCTACGCGTCCGCGTAGAGACGAAAATTAAGAACCTTATGTATATACTGCACATTTTTTTCTTACCGGTTTCGTGACGAGAGGCCATTCAGCTCTACTTACATGTAGAGTTATATCATAAACACATTGTTCGTCTAACAACCGGCGCAAATTTCTTGCGCCGGCTACTAGACGAACAATGATGGAGTATCTTCTGCATGGAGCTGAATTGGAATTATTCAGGAAGCCGGCGCCTATTGCGACTTGAAGCATTTTATGCCGGTGTAGGAATTTCAAAGTACTCCCCATTTTCAAACGACTCCCCTCTAGTACACAGACGGGAGTCGTTTGAAAATGGTTTAACTGCCATTTTCAAATGACTCCCCTTTAGTACACAGACGGGAGTCGTTTGAAAATGGTTTAACTGCCATTTTCAAACGACTCCCCTCTGGTACACAGACGGGAGTAGTTTGAAAATGGTTTAACTGCCATTTTCAAACGACTCCCCTGGAATTATAAAGGTGTGAGCGTAGAAAAACTGCGGTTGCCGCAGGGTCATCATACCTATCTTTTGCGATGGCCGTAGAATTGATATTGGCCGTAGAAATTGAAAGACCGTACGGCCGCCGTGGCAAATGTGACTGCGGTATAATAAATGATTTTGTGATTAATCTACGCACCAGTGCCATCATTATGTTTTCCAAACTATCACGAGTTGACTGTATAATAATAGTATGTATATAATTATACTGCCACATAGTGGAAACGTCCCACCATGTTCATGGATAGATTGCTGGAAATCGGTAAGGATGGTGGTACTACAACCTGTACGGAAAATGAAGTTTGATCATTTGTGAATGCATCAGTTGTAAAAATTGTGTTGGAATGAAGTATTCCGAGTGACATCACGGGAAACTTCCACTAAATCCACTAAATCACAAGTTGGCTCATACAATATAACATTTTTTTCAACGGAAATGTATTGATACTAGCGCGCTTGCATGTCTGTTGGAAGGGGTGGTGCAGTGGCTGTTAATAGTGTAGTTGTCCAATTTCAGCAATTTCCCGTCGATATATTCCTTGTGTTTAGTTTAGTGTGGCTATGGCTTAATCGCCATATTGGACCAGCATATACCAGAAGTTCGCAAACCACGGGTCAAATTCTGGGCATATATTATTCATGTCAGTTTGAAAATACATGTATTTGGTGGTGTAATAAAGAACAAAATATATAGCCAGCTGAATATGGTGTAATGAAACATCGGAACAACATGTAATATAAATAAAGTCAGGTAATCATTGATCAATTTTCACAAGATACATATAATACTGTTGACAATGTATGTTTGGTCTATTGTCCTTGATTGCCATATTAAAGGGGCATAACAGGAGTTTTTGGGGAAAATATTTAAAAAAAAGACAATGAAAAATGTTTTTCATCATAGCCCTGCATACAGTGGATCAAAATTGAAGTTGCAGGGTGGCCAAAAGTTCTAAAATTGCAAATCCGCAAGATTTTGATTTTTTTCTTTTTTCTCCACAAAAAAAGTATATTTCGCGACCCTTTGGGAGTCGCAACATATACATTTTTGCAGAAAAAATTACGTAAACATCCCTTATCTAGTTTAGATATGTTTATGGACACCGACATACATCCCATGATATTTTTTTACATCTAGTACTAAACTAAAGAGTTAAATCATATCATGCCCATTAAAATGGATAATACATGTACTAATCATATTGCTTTTGGGCTAGAGCTGAATAACTCTGGTGAGGACTGGGCCTTGCACCAGGTCGGGATATTCTGATTCTTGTTCATCTAAATATTGAGTTTATTAGGAATTATATGTACATTGCAGTGCAGTTTTTGCCATGTAGAAGGCTATGTAACCGCCGCTGACTATTGTCATAGTTTGTTTACATGGTTGTTTCGTTTCTGTCCTGCCCAATTTATTATTCTATTTTAGTACCCAATATCTTTGCAAACCCAAATACCAAAAAACAAATAACCCCTAGAGGGACAATGAGCAAGACTAATGCACCTATCAATGTTTTGCCCCAAGGGGGAGCGGCGGGCGACCCAGGGGAATTAAAAGACAATTTTCAGTTTTGGGGTGGTCTAAATTCATACACAATTGCTATAAAATGTGCAAAACGTTTGGCATATCTAAATCCCACCCCCGGGAATCATCTGGCTGTCTAATGTCCCCTGTGTGCCCGCCGCTCCCCCTGGGGCAACTCATTGATATGGTGCATACCATAACAGTAACACTACATGTGAGAAACGGACTTCACAAATGATATAAGCAAATTGGCCCGTATCAATATTCTTGTAAGAAAGACAAGTCCCTAGCAATAATATATACACACATCCGTATCTGCAATATCTGAACGCCATTTAAGGGGAGGGTTGTAACACCGTGCTATAACTAGCATTGCGTAGATTTGAAATGTAATGACCAGAACATACAAACGGCTAGCTATTTTACGGCTGTTAAGTGCGCCGATTTTCGCTACCTATGAAGATCATTCATTTCGGAAATACAACATTCAATAAGAACAGTAGTCTCCTCCATTTATTCAGTCATTGTTCATTTATCGAACTTTTAGTAAATTTAATTCCAAACGAGCTTGCGAGTAAGGAATTAGTTTACTGAAAGTTTGATAAATGAGTCAGCTACATTATCCAATTACATGTTCATATTGTGAAGCTACCCTGATGTATGAATAAAGAACATCGTACAGATAGCCCCTGATCAGATAGCACATATGCGCAGGATGAAATATGGGGCGTCTACGCTGGTCCATATGCGCAGGCTGATCTGGGGGTCCTGGGGTCTACGCTGGTCGCATATGTTGAGGTTATGTATATAAAAAGGAATCCAATACACGAGCTCGCCAGTGACAGGGCCTCCTCTACATGCAATCAGAACGTATTGCTTTGCAAGTTTGCACACCACCCTAGCACCTTCCCAAATAAAAACAGTCTATTCTAATCGTATCACTTATGTCCATGTACATATTAAAGTCAGACTATGCGTTACCATCCATACATCAGGCTATGATATAATTCAACAAATAAATGTATATCGAATATAAACAAACAAAGCAGGCACATGCATTCAAAAAATGAAAACAATGTCTTAGATACAACCTTTTATATATCGTTCACCAATTCTTGTGACTGTGCCTTGTGTATTGTGTGTCACATGGTAGTGGGTAATTTCATTGTTTCAAATTGACGAATCAATAATAGCTGGACAGTAGAATACACGCAGAATGTAAACATTGAGGGTGGATACCCCAACAACTTTATTTGGTTTCTTTTTTATGTAGTACATGTTATTTTTATATACTAAATAATTTGCCAAACCCTGGAATGTGCATGAGAAGATGAGTTACGCATAGTCTGACTCTAATTGATGTTACCTCGATGTCTGAATAAAGAACAAATGCCCTGATCTATGGAAGCATGAATTGACCATCGAGATGACGAGATGACGAGATATTTTATCTCAATATGTCGACATAAATATCACGATATGTCGACATAACGTAAAACTATGTCGACATGTGGAGATAAATTATGTGGATGTGTTGCGATACTTCATCACGTCAAGTCGACATGTTGAGTTGAAGTATCACGTTAAGTCGACATGTTAAGTTAAAGTATCACGTTACGTCGACATGTTGTGATCAATATCACGTTAAGTCGACATGTTGTTATAAACATCGCGTTAAGTCGACATGATGAGTTAAAGCATCACGTTAATGTCGACATGTTGAGTTAAAGTATCACACTAGTTTTCACGTTATGTCGACATATATCGTGATATTTATGTCGACATGTTGAGATAAAATATCTCGTCATCTCGTCATCTCGATGGTCAATTCATGCTTTCATACTGATCAGATTGCACATATTTCCTTGAACCAGAGCTATGTTTCTAAACTGAAACTATTCATGGAACCATTTCAATTTAGCACTGAAATTGGCAATTCATTTCAACGATGCTTAGGCACTTATAACTTGCTAGCCAATGTTGATGGGGGTATACACAGTTTATGGATTCACATGTGCAGAAACAGCACCGAAACACTGAGTCGGTTGGGCTACAACAGGCAGTATGCATCCACCTGCTGCAGTATTCGCATTGACTGAATGCCGACTTCTTGGTCGTCTTGGTGTTGCAGTGGGGGAAGGAGCACACTCGGTCATGGTATGGCACGCCCGCTTCTATCAACCGGTCACGTACATACAGGCGGTAGGGGGCGACGTAGTCCTGGTCCACTGTTGTGGTGTTCTTCTTTGCGAAGGAGAGCCTCTGCGTTCTGAAATGAGCACACACAACATATTAAGAACGAAGACATATGACTCGCATCGGACTAGACCGTATGGTACCCTCCCTCTCTGGACAAACAACGTACGGTATTAGTTGTTTGATATCGTGGCAATGCACATATAAATGTATTTCCCTTTTCGACGATAAATCATTATGTAATGCAAGTATTAGTACAATGGCGGTGCACACACTCTGCCCTTATTAACATACTGTTAAACATCATTATAAATTACTCCGTGCATACATGTGGACCATTCATAGGTACAACAATATAGTCAAGTTTAGATTGTATGAACTATGTACCTTCAGTGTGTGTGTTTCTCCTCGCATGGTGCTTGAAGACCAATACACCATCTCGGATGCCGTATGCCCCTGCTTTCTTCCGGAAGTTGGCTTTAACTCCCTTATCGCCGACACAGTGCACAGGGTAGGAACCGTTGGTAAGAAAGTCTATAATTGCCTGAAAGTCTATCGAAGTCTTCCCCATGATGGAATATAACGAAATGTATGCAACAAGTACGCGTAAAGTAATCCTATCACAATAACTCACATAATTAGGTAATGAGCTCTAACTTGATGTAAGTATGAATGATTGGATACGCCAAAAATACGTCCGTAATATACCCGACAGGCCTCTTCATGGGAAAATGATGTTCATTTCTTTCGAGGCCAGTGCAGGTTTCTGACATATTGCCACGGAATCGGTATATTATTCCTCTAGTCATCGGGCACTCATGTTATAGATGGCTAATAAGCTGGACCAACTCTTTACATACATGGGGTAGACTCTGATTAGATTAAGTCTCATAAGTGGTTGTTATCTATACTGGTTGCGAATCAAATACATGTGATATTTCCATATGTTTCAGGGATGGTGACATGGATTTTTGCCGATGTGCGAATTAACGAGGCCATGTGACAGGGGACGGTGTGTGGCAGATGTGTGAAGACAAACTCCAATTAACAGACATTTCAGAGGAAGACTCAGTCGTTTGAATTAAAGACGAAAATAATCTGACGGAATGAGATCTAACTCGACCGAGACCAGCGTTACTTTCTAACATTTGCCACACTTGTACACTCTACTGTCGTACTGTTTTTTTGTGTGTTTTGGTTTCCGACACGCTGATCCGATGAGCAATTGTCGTATATGCGATCAGTGGTGAACTGGAGACCAGATCTCTCATGAAACATATGGAAACATAAATAAAGAGAAACATAGAATGAATTTGAACCAATTTTATTTCGTATACCCTTTGGCATGCAGTCAGACCCATGTGATTGTCTAGTTCATGCGATGTTTACTTTATGATTCGGCTAACATTATAATATAATATTTACTGAATAAACAGCACCTGGATTGAGCCTTTACTGGCTGCAAGTATTATAAAGCTCGTTTTACTATGGATCCGTTGACAACTACATGCCATGGATTACCATCAGGTATTGTTCCTCAAGGTGCGAATTACACCGTCAACTGTCAATTACCTGTGTGAATAGGGTCGCCAATTACCAAATGTGCAAACTCGTGGATTTACCTAATTATTGGCTCAAGAACCATTTTTTTATGAAATAAAGGGGGAAAAAGACACATAGAAACACATAATTACTCAAATTAAACGGCCCACAGAGCCATAAAAACTTATTAACCGTGGCCCATATGGCTTCGGCCGGAGGCCACGATTAAACAAAACAAGAAGAAGCAAAGAGCCACCATTTCAACATAACTTATCTACATTAAAAAAAAAAACACTTTGAAAATGGCCGCTTACATCCATTTTCAAACCACACCCCCTCCCCCATCAGTATATGGTACATGGGTGCATGTACAATGCAACATTAAACGAAATGACCAACACGGTAGACGCTTGTCTTGTATCACAAACGCGTAAAGTGATTGTATGCGTCACATCGCCATGCTCGCTATTTTCAGTGAGGGGAGTACTTTTCTATGTACAGAAACAGACTGCTGAATCTATGTATTGTAAATGGTAACAATGTGTGTACCTCGTCTATTTGTGATCTGTTGCTAGGGTTTAAGAGTACATATTATTTATTACTCGACATTGAGCTGTTTCCGTTGGATGCGGCTCCCGTTACACAGAGGGGATGCAACCCGAGGCATCGTCTCTGGGATACGGGACCGTCACCACTGGTGACACAATATGTCATTTTTGTATAACAGGTATATCGTATCACATGAGAATCGTCTCTTTGAGACGGCTCTCGTGTGCTACACCTAGACATGAAAACATATCTACACATTTGAATTTGATAGACGAGCGTACATCATTGTATGTACGATTACCTCCGAGTACTAAGTTTTTATGTAAGCTAGGTTTCATTGATTAGGTGTTGCTATTTCCGTCCCTATGCACATTTGTACATGATACCAACTTCAATGTAAATATTTTTTGGATCTACACTATTATTGCTACATTAGTAAATTGGTAAAATGGTTTATAGTGAATGATTATTGGTTTAACAGTTTACGTATCCCTCTTATTATCATCTAACTCATTTAGGTTAGGGAGATCTGGTTCTACCCAGAGGTCAGTCCATTGTAAGGCTACGCATCAGCCCCTTGACCGACCTGTAACATTAAACGCATGTCCTTTCATTCAGTTACTTGTAAGCAGGTAAACTCTGCATGGTAACTTTCCCTAAGTGTTTTTATAAAACTGTGACCCCGTAAATTCACGTACTCGGAGATATCGGCCGGTTGGGCAATTTACACCCCCGGTTTTTATTGTACATGTATATAGAATAAATTTATGTAAAAGGGAGTACTTTGAAAATGGCCGTGTGCACCCATTTTCAAACCACTCCCCATCAGTATATTGTACATGGGTGCATGGACAATGAAACTTTAAACGTAATGACCAACACGGTAGACGCTTGTCTTATATCACAAACGCAGTAAAGTGATTGTGTGCGTCATATCGTCTTGCTCGTTGTTTTAATCAGGGAGTACTTTTGAAAATGGCTGTTTGCATCCATTTTCAAACCACTCCCCATCAGTATATTGTACATGGGTGCATGTACAATGAAACTTTAAACGTAATGACCAACACGGTAGACGCTTGTCTTATATCACAAACGCGTAAAGTGATTGTGTGCGTCATATCGTCTTGCTCGTGTTTTAATCAGGGGGAGTACTTTGAAAAATGAAAATGCCGTTTGCATCCATTTTCAAACCACTCCCCATCAGTATATTGTACATGGGTGCATGGACAATGAAACTTTAAACGCAATGACCAACACGGTAGACGCTTGTCTTGTATCACAAACGCGTAAAGTGATTGTGTGCGTCATATCGTCTTGCTCGTTGTTTTAATCAGGGGAGTACTTTGAAAATGGCCGTTTGCATCCATTTTCAAACCACTCCCCATCAGTATATTGTACATGGGTGCATGGATAATGAAACTTTAAACGTAATGACCAACACGGTAGACGCTTGTCTTATATCACAAACGCGTAAAGTGATTGTGTGCTTCATATCGTCTTGCTCGTTGTTTTAATCAGGGGAGTACTTTGAAAATGGCTGTTTGCATCCATTTTCAAACCACTCCCCATCAGTATATTGTACATGGGTGCATGGACAATGAAACTTTAAACGCAATGACCAACACGGTAGACGCTTGTCTTATATCACAAACGCGTAAAGTGATTGTGTGCGTCATATCGTCTTGCTCGTTGTTTTAATCAGGGGAGTACTTTGAAAATGGCCGTTTGCATCCATTTTCAAACCACTCCCCATCAGTATATTGTACATGGGTGCATGGACAATGAAACTTTAAACGTAATGACCAACACGGTAGACGCTTGTCTTATATCACAAACGCGTAAAGTGATTGTGTGCGTCATAATCGTCTTGCTCGTTGTTTTAATCAGGGAGTACTTTGAAAATGGCCGTTTGCATCCATTTTCAAACCACTCCCCATCAGTATATTGTACATGGGTGCATGGACAATGAAACTTTAAACGTAATGACCAACACGATAGACGCTTGTCTTATATCACAAACGCGTAAAGTGATTGTGTGCGTCATATCGTCTTGCTCGTTGTTTTAATCAGGGGAGTACTTTGAAAATGGCCGTTTGCATCCATCATTTTCAAACCACTCCCCATCAGTATATTGTACATGGGTGCATGGACAATGAAACTTTAAACGTAATGACCAACACGGTAGACGCTTGTCATATATAACAAACGCGTAAAGTGATTATGTGCGTCATATCGTCTTGCTCGTTGTTTTAATCAGTGGAGTACTTTGAAAATGGCCGTGTGCACCCATTTTCAAACCACTCCCCATCAGTATATTGTAAGTGCGTACATGCACGGTGGGATTATGCACGTAGCCGCTTATCGTATACCATAAGAGCAAACGCTTACCATAAACGGCGTACATTTATCTGAATTTTAGGGTTTTAGGTTCTACGGCATGGCTACGGCCTCTACGGCCGCCACACGTTTCTATCGATTTTGGGCCGCCGTACCCTAGCCCTATAGCAGATATGGCTGAGGTATTAAACACACACCTTTATAATTCCAGGGGAGTCGTTTGAAAATGACCGTCATTTAAACCGAAAATGACCGTTAAACCATCAAACTACTCCGTCTGTGTATCAGAGGGGAGTCGTTTGAAAATGGCCGTTAAACCATTTTCAAACGACTCCCTCTGTGTACTAGAGTCGTTTGAAAATGGCAGTTAAACCACATGACTTTCGCCATTTTCAAACGACTCCCGTCTGTGTACTACCATAGGGGAGTACTTTTATCAGGGGGAGTAGTTTGAAAATGCGACACCGGTGCAGCATCATTGGACATATAAACGAAACGAGGGACTACATGTACATGTAGTTGTCAAGGACATAGCGTAGAAACGACTGAACACAATTTATCCATTTCCTAAGGATCCATCCTTACCGGAATTCCGACTGAAGACCAGGGGGCCGTTTCACTAAACTTCGTACGACTAAAATGTTCGTAAGTGCAAAATTATGATAGTCTGTAAATTTCACATTAACACTGTTTTCTTGTAAACAATTATTGGATTTACATTTATTGAGCATAGGCTGCATATGCAGCCTATGCTCAATAAATGTAAATCCATCAATTGATATTTCCAGATGATCCTAAATCTGCACTTACGAACATTTTAGTCGCAAGAAGTTTAGTGAAACGGCCCCCTGGTTTGGCCCTCACATACGGCTTTGGCATTTTGTATGCGACAGTTGAATCTGGTTATACCTCTTATGTGAGTATTACGATTATTCGTAATCCTATTTTAGGGGAAGGGGCTAAGTGATTTTGGTGTGGTATGAACCTGGCACCAGGTCGGGTTATTCTAATTTCAGGGCTGAAGATATCCGTTCTCGTTGTAAATAGTCCGTTTTGATTTTGGGATTTTCTCCCAATGCAACAGGTTCAAACGGGATCGAACCCGTTTGACCGGCCTTACGTGACCGTAGCTGTTGATAGGCCGTTAAACACCAATAAACAAACAAACAAACCTAAGTATCGGGAATGTGCTATTCTATCAGGTCTACTGATCACGAATTCCATAAGCCCTATTTTGCCAGTGACAGCCACAAATGACAGATATGTAATTTGGAGATGGGGCATTTTGCATTTGTATTTTAATACATCTGTCATGCATTTGCCTACGGATATTGTATTTTATCACATCAGATCTTTGATATATTTTATAGTTTTATTTCTGCATTTACACAACACATGGGCAATATATGAACATGAGGATGTGAGAACACAGTTAGAGGAGCTAAAGCTCGAGTTAAAGCTCAAGGAGTATCTCCCCGTACATACGGACGAACCTTGGTCTAACTGTTGCTTGGAATAAGTGGTTACGCGTGTACAACACCGCCAGTGATAATCTTGCCAATCTTTATCAATTTGATTGTGTTTTAATTTCAAGAGTACTTGCTTGTTGTGCTTGAAAACAAGTATACTGATTGGATGAGCCTGAACTGTGCTAACACATCCTGCTACATGTATGTACATTGGCTTTTCATATGTACGCCCACCTCGTCTACTACACAGTCGAACTTCCCTACAGTCGACGTCACCAAAGGTTCTGAGCAAACTTATCTAGCTAACTATACTTTCAAGGAGTAATCATTTATTTTTCCCGAAATGCATTATGTTATATAGTACTAACGACTTCATGTATTTGATGATTAAAAGTATGGAGAATTATTATGCCGAATTTATTACATTATCACAGCCAAAGTGGCTGTGATAATGTAGTAAATTGAGTATAATAATTTGGTCATAAAATACTTTATTTCATTAAATAAAAATTAATTAATTGATCCAGAAATTGACAATTTCTCCCTCAAAGTGTACTTGAAAGATACAAGATACATGAAAGTATATTTTGCAATGTTGGTGAAATCGGCTACTAAACGGCCACCTCTCTAAAACAACACTCCCTCTGTAACAGCCGCTAATTTATATTCCAAATGTATATATATCTAACCTCTCTATAGCAGTCGCCTCTCTACAGCAGCCGGTGTTGTAAAGAACGCCGAATCTACATAAACTCAAATAATTAATGCTATCTCTAAATAGGTAGAGCTATTATTTAATATTTACAGCTAGCTCCAAATTCTTTAGAGAGAGATATCATTAATTATTTGATTGTATGTAGAGTTGGCGTTCCATAGTTTTGCGTCTTCCCAAGCGTGGCTGTTGTAATGAAGTTCCACTGCTATCATAGCAAAGAAATTGTCTCCATATTGTACAATTAAATATCATCGAATGCGTGTTTGTCCGGAGCTGTCGCTTCTTACCAGTACATATGTATATGTACCTGTTTAGTGGGTGTGTGGGAACACTGATCACGACAATGTAAAATGTACCTGTCTGGCGGGGTGGGGTTAGGTGGGGAGGGGGAAGGGGGGTTCCTCTGAGCATTCAGATTTGAAATTACAATATACCATGGTAATAATCTGTATTGCATAAAATGTACTTTCACAGTGTACTAACACCGTGTAATAAAAGTCATAATACACATATGTAAATGAGGCCCGTACAGAAAACACGCTAGGTGATAATTAGGTAAGTACAGCTTCAACGTATTGTGCTGTGCTTATGAAATAAATATAATCTAACAATGGTGTTGATTTATTATGATATTTCTTAAACTCGTTCACTGATATCATAAGAAACTCGGCATAGCCGAGTTTCTTATGAAATCAGTAAACTCGTTTAAGAACTATCATATTGCATGATCACTCATGTAAGATCCACTGTTTAAGCATTGAACAACGGTGTCCTTATTCTGTGCAAGACACCAAGTATTAACCATTTCACCCTAAGTAACTGGAATGGATTTTTATAATTATTATGTTACATGTACATGTTGTTTTCTGACCAATCCAATTGTCACACAATGATTTTCAGACTAGTCCATTTATGAAAAGGGATTGTTTACTCTCAAAATATACTGCCCTATATTCAATCAACAACAGTTAAACATCTAAGGAAACTGATACATTATACAATTATTGACTTTTGATAAGGTGTACACGAGAAATAAGGAGGTGAATATGACTTTTCGAAGGTCCGTAAATCTCGTGTACACCGTTTCAAAATACAATAATTATGTTATTACATGACTTATGGTTTTGCTGAAACCCGACTGACATTTATGTACAAGTTTGCTTCAGTTTGCATCCATTGTTTTTGTTTTGGTGTCAAGTGCGAAGTACATTTGTAAGCTTGTTGCTGATTGGATGATACTATTTTCTTAGTTTTGTTCAATTGACTCGTCGTTGAACCGTGTCATGTTTCCGTTGCGTGATCAGTGACTCGCGCATCCAGGTCAATATCACATTTACAATATCACTCGCAAACGAGACGAGCCCGAGACTGATATTAATGTGAATACATGTATCATATACGTCGGCAACATGTGATCCTCTATTGGGCAATCTCATTGGCTGGACGATAATAATAATGTCTACTGCATTGTTCAGATTAGTACTGAGCACCGCAGGGGACATGGACTTTTTTTTTATTAATTCGTTCCCTGGAAATAACAATTCGTTCCCTCATTTTAGCAATTCGTTCCCTTTAATTAAAAATTCGTTCCCACGATATAACAATTAGTTCCCTCGAATTAACAATTAACAATTCGTTCCCATGATATAACAATTCGTTCCCTCGAATTAACAATTCGTTCCCACGATATAACAGTTCGTTCCCTTGAATTAACAATTCGTTCCCTCAATTTAACAATTCGTTCCCTCGAATTTACAATTCGTTCCCTCGAAATAACAATTCGTTCCCACGGGCTATTTCGTGGGAACGAATTATTAAATTGAGGGAAAGAATTGTTATTTCGTGGGAACGAATTAATTAAAAAAAGAAGTACATGTATACGTCCCCTGCGGATCAGAGATACCAGACATAACACTGCATGTTATTACCAGACATAACACTGCATGTTATTGTGTAACATATTGGTTGCTATGGTGTTTTGATTCCACTGTGGCGCTGGATTTGGATAATCTCGTCACGACTTCCTGCAAATCTTTGACTGCGATTTTCTCCGAATATTGGTTGTGATAGCATTGATCTTCAAAAGTACCTGCCTTTGGACTGGAACATGATACAGGGCTGTTTCTTTATGTCACTTTTCGTGTTTAGACTTGTGACTGATTTTTATATGGTGGGTCACATTAATTTATATTATTATTATCTATTATTATTATTTATTAATTTAATTATTTTTCCTGTCACAGTAGCATACGCTGCGATAATGGACCTTACACCATGTGCGATCAGCGTTCGTGTATGCCCAGGTCAGCCTGCACATCCGCCCTGTCTCATGAGGGCCTACATGTACACTGTCCACCATTGCTTCACTATGACAGAAGTAACCGTGTATTCATCAGCATAGCTACAGTGAAACCTCTCTAAACCGGACGTTGTCCGGTTTACAGAGGTTGCACTGTGGGAAGCCACCAGGGGGTCCGGTTTAGAGAGGTTTCACTGTGGGAGGTCACCAGGGTGTCCGGTTTAGAGAGGTTTTCTTGGTGTCCGGTTTAGAGAGGTTCCACCATATTACAGTATACATCATTAACCACGAACCCACTCTTCCAACATATCGGCATAAGGCCTTTATCAAGGAATTAATGTCTACCATCCGCTATGTGGCACTCAAGTAGCCTGATAATAATCTATATTGCTTGTGAGAAGTATGACGGGCGTTTCATTGGTGGAATGGCGACCAGTGCAGATCCTGATGCACAGTCTGGTCTGGATCTACACTGGTCGAAGGACCATGAGCCCCATTTCTCCATTCACGGCCACGTACATTATAGGCACATCTCTCATTGTAATATGCCTCAGGCTCGCACTGGCATCATATGGTATCTGTTCTTCATACCTAATTAGTGCAAATACAGAAGACAGCGTATCTTACAGGAGTGGTGCTTAAAGATGATATTTTCAATTTATTAAAGGGACATGTCCACTCAGTAGGCACAAAAGGTTCTTTATCGGAATTAAATAAGTGTATACTTGTGTCACTATTCCACCAGTTCTAAAAATTCACGAGTGCCCGCTATACAGATATAATCATTTAGTAATATTTATTTTACTGATAGTCACTCGCGGTGATATCAGGCTATTTTCATATGCAAATGAGGCATGATATTTGTTAATTACTTACGCTAATTAAATGCGTCACCTGAAAAATAAATACTATTTTCGACAGATTACAATGTATGATCATTGCACATCAAAACATAAAAACAGAGAATAAATAGTAATGTATGTTAACATTTTAAGGAAACACGGTTATCGCCCCTGATATCATTGTGGAAATTTACGTCTGATATAAAATGTATAATAATGCCAATCAATACGTGGGATAATGGTGAATGAATGTTTATTTTGCCAGACAATGTCCCAGATATTGTCTCTGATTTATCCCGTCAACACAGTGCGTATGTGCCGTGAAACATTTTTGATATCCAGTCAATACAATTTTTGCAATTTTACAGCCATTTGTAGGTGTTGACGAGATAAATAGAATAGTAGGTTAGTGGCCGTGAATGGGAACAAATATCTGGCGAGGCACGGAAACGGGATGTGCTCGGCAGAGCCTCGCCCATCCCGTTTCCTGAGCCTTGCCAGATATTTTTTCCCATTCACGGCACCAACCTACTATTCTCTATTATACAGAACATGTGTGTCTACTGAGTGGGCATGTACCTACAGTGGGTCCAGTGTGTAAGTGCACACACGAACGAACACAACAGGTTGGTTCCAACCTGTCGTGTTCGTTCGTGTGTGC
The DNA here is from genome assembly GCA_029237695.1 of Conchocele bisecta. NCBI lineage: Eukaryota > Metazoa > Mollusca > Bivalvia > Lucinida > Thyasiridae > Conchocele > Conchocele bisecta. The sequence goes on along the minus strand of CM055271.1, from coordinate 19,691,573 downwards.
ACTTACACGCTGACCCCACTGTACCTATAAGAACCCGTGCTATACCTGATCATCGTTTGATTCAAAGATAATTGCTTTAGTTTAAACATATTTTATTTGCATATTGTTTACAAGTTCATTGTCAATGTCAATGTTACTATATACAGTACTATACAAATGGGATTGGATTGAAAGCAAGCTTATTTAAATCCTCTCCCTTACATGTCACTAGATATCATAGGATGCCGAAACCAAGACATTCCTGCCATCAGTTTTAGAACAGTTTATATTCTGTGATAATTGATATTTTCTGGATTATAAGTTGTTCTGGTTTCAGCATCGTCTGATACACGGCAATTACATTAAAGCAATTAAATTTAAAATTTCCGAAAAATATAGTATTGACACAAATGTACAGGCAATAGGTTCTATATAATCAATTAGTACGTGATACATGAAATGGAAAAAAAATAAGGAAAGAAGCAAGCCACAATAGGAGTTGGATTCTTGTTCCCACACCAAGCCATGCCCAGTTATCGCCACCCCAAGTCAGTTAGTGATAAGCATGTGCACACGCAGGCATCATTATATGGTGCATTAAAAACGACCGGTGTTTTGTATGAATAGTCTAACTGATGCGAAAATGGCTTCATTCGAGTTATTGTCAAGTTGTCTGTTGCCATAGAGTATAGTGTGGAGGGTGGGTTGGCAAAACGTGTGTATGTCGTCTATTAGTTGAGCTCTATGTGCTCCATATTGAGTGCAGTGGAAAAAGAAATGGGTGGCATCTTCAACTTGTTACAGTTACAGTTGGGCGAGTCAATAATGTTCTTACGATATAAATCATGATTGAGAGAACTGCATTTCGTTCTAAGACGTGTGTGTAATACCTGGACATACCTAGTACCACTGTAGTAGTAGGTTGGGACCTCTCCGGTATTTGTTTTTATTTTGGTTTTAAAACAATTAAGTGATGGGGCGTTCCGTGTGTCATCTGAAAGAGAGTTTTACTCCCGGATTGTGGATGGTAGAAATGAGTTATAATAAAGGGTGGTTCTGGACAGTAACATCTGTATATTCTCAGGGTTTCGTAAATTGTAACGGGACGTATCTATTTCCGGTGGAAGCACATCGACCAAGTAACCGGGTGAGATGCCATTTTTCATTTTGTAAAATAGGGACAATTTATGGGAGTGACGTCTATTTCCTAATGTTTCCCAGCAGGTTTCTATATATAAGGACTCGATTGAAACAAGCCGAGTGGCACCTGTAGCGATACGTGCTGCTTCAATCTGAATTTGTTCGAGGGCATCCTTCTCATACTGGGTACAATTATCCCAGACGACATCCGCATATTCTAATACCGGTCTAATAAAAGTAAGATAACTTATTTCAAGGCATTTTCTATCTAGAATGTATTTTAATTTTCTCATAACATTGATCCTACGCCATGCCTTTCCGGTTATGTAGTCTATGTGTTGGTGCCATGTTCCCTCGTTATTAAAATACAAACCTAGATGCTTGTGACTATCAACTTCTGAGACATTAACATTATTCATGAGGATTGGGGGATGTACTTCTCGATTACGCTTACGTGTTATAAGAAATGATTCAGCTTTCCTTGGATTAAATGATACAAGCCAGGTATTAGACCAGTTAGTAATTATATCGAGATCGTTGTTTATAGACCTGGATGTTGTTGCTGGCGAATCAACAATAAGATATAAACTGGTGTCGTCTGCGAAAAGTCGAATATTAGAATTTATGTCCGCAACAATATCGTTTATATATAATAGAAATAACAAAGGGCCGAGAATAGATCCTTGCGGGACGCCAGCCTTCATTTGGTTCCAGTTAGAATAAACACCTGGTAATACAACCCTTTGCTTGCGATTATTAAGATAACTTTTAAGCCAATCGTGAATATTATTATTAACACCTGCGGTTCTCAGCTTCAAAAGAAGACCTGTATGCCAAACTCTATCAAATGCTTTGCTTATGTCGCAGAATACCACCCTCACCTCTTTTCCATCGTCTAATGCAAGACAGAATGTATTGTAAAGGAATGTCAGTTGGTTCACAATTGAGTCGCCAGGTACAAACCCGGACTATAATGGTGTTAATATATTATTGTCATTAAAATGATTGTACAAATACTTGAAAACCGCCCTCTCAAGAACTTTACTAACAGTGTTAAGAAGGGAGATGGGACGATAATTCGAGGTGAGAGAAGAATCTCCAGCTTTAAATATCTGGCACACATTGGCCTCTTTCCATACGTCTGGAAATAGTCCACATTCAATTGATTTGTTAAAGAGGTATTTTAGGGGAGTTGCTAATTCGTACTTTGTTTCTTTAAGTATACGATTATTCAAGCCATCTGGTCCAGAGGCTTTACCTATGGGCAAATTAGAAAGGATTGTTAGTATTTCTGTTTCGTTAAGGGTGATAGTTTCAAGTCTACTGGTTATTGCATAAGGCGTTACTACGGGTGAAGGAACAGGAGGTTCTTGTAAAAGAGTTTGATTACGGAAAAAGTATTTAAAATGTTAGCTTTCCCCGTGTTATCGTCGATTATTGATCCATTATGTTGAAGTGGTGGGATTGTTTTATTTTCATTCTCGCATATAAAATGTTTCAAAGTAGACCACCAATCTTTTTAACGGAGTTGACCTGATTTTAATTTGTTACTTATCCCAGTGTGGTAATCTTTCTTTGATTCCCGAATTGTTGAAATAACGTCATTCCTGAAACTTCGAAATTTTAACCAATGTGAATGGTTATTTGATTGTTTTGCTTTATGATATAATCGATTCCGCTTCCTGATCATTCTCTTAATAGTAGTGGTTATCCATGGTGAATCAGATTGTCAAACAAGTATTTCTTTGTTAGGTATATATTCTTGGGCAAGAGACATGATTTTATTAATTACCATGATTACATTATGGGCGTATTCATTTATATTTTCAGATTTTAGGTTGTCCCAGTTTGTGGTTGATATTTCTCTGCGTAACATGTCGTAGTCTCCAAGCTCATATTGCCATATTTTGCGCTTAAACGGTTTAAATTTATGCTTCGAAAATTTTGGGAAGCCATATATAGGACAATGAAAACGTGTATCTTGTGGCAAAAATGGATCCCCTACTCCGCTGCTAACGATGTTGTCTCTATTTGATACAAACAATAAGTCGATGTTTGATTCAGAATGCTCGGTGAAGTGAGTTGGAGAGGAAATACACTGCGACAGTGAAAACTGAGTACAAATTGAAGTCACCTTTCTATTGGAATGTGAGTTCAAAGTATTATAGTTAAAATCGCCAACAATTACAATATCTCTATGGCCAGTATCTATCGCCATATGAATTGAGTCTTCGATACTATTACCATATACAGCATTAACATTCGGCGGCCTGTAAAAGACGCTAAATAAGAAAGATTTCTTATCTGACACAACTTCAATCCAAATTGATTCAATGTTAGGGAGCTCGAGGTCTCGCCTACGCTTATGGAATAGTGTGTCTCTAACATATAGAATTACACCTCCGTGACTATCGCCTTGTCTGTCTTTCCTTTCTGGAGATTTAAAATTGTAAAACAGCATATCATCTGTTTTATTTTCGTCGCCAAGCCATGTCTCTGTAAAAGCTATTAGATCAAAGTCTTTGAGCTCAGTGCGTAATATGTCTAGTTTTGAGTACATGCTTTGAACGTTACAATGTACGAATGACAAGTGGTGAGATAGCTCATCTGATAAAATTATTTCGGACGCTGATTCTTGGGTGAATGACGTAGACGGAATGGAACTAAATGACAAATCCAGCAAATCGTCGCTATCTATGGGACCGGGGTTCGGATGGACGTCTCCCGAGAGAATAATAAGTAACCATGTTGTCCATATTATGCTGAAAATCGTTAAGCACAAGATGTTAGAGAACTGTCTGTTACATTCCATTGTTAATGTGGATGGTGTATACCGACGGTACTGAAGGGACTTGGCCATATATGGAAGATTTGCATTGATTCGGACTGAATAGAGTACGCTGTATGTCAATGCATACTCGGACAATAGATACGATAAAAATAGAAAATGGATTGCTAGTGGAAACCTGCTGCGCACACGATAAGTGCATCTGTTCAATATGGTCGAAAGATGTCTAGCTAAGGTCACGTGACTGAGGAAATCATCATTATGAACATCGCTACGATCATACCGGACAGATTAATACAAGACTTACAAGAAATGAAGATAGCGGGCCGCGGACGCAGCGGGCCCCGGACGCAGCGGTGTGCGAAAGATTCCCCAAATTCCCCCACTGTGGCTAGCAGAGTTGCACAAGAAACATAAAAGGGACATGCATGTGACGTATGTTTGATACTATACTATCCGGAGATAATTGCTTTGTAATGTGACCAGATAGGATGTATGTATTACACATAAGTACCTTAAGTTACAGATACAGGGTGTGTCATTTGATCACGAGCTACACTCGTCAAAGTCCCAGCATTCAATTGGATCAGGGGAAAACAGTTTAATTGCATGTATTTTGTCGTTTACTTACATGTATTCGCTCCAATTATTAATAATTGAGCAACACCTCGGTTGTCGCCCTGTATGACGAAATAATGACTCCACGCCGGTTTATATCTATAAATAGATGTCAGACAAGTTTATATCGCGGTCCGACGGTCGACAAGCTGGCATCACTGCTCTTCATTGCGGTTAGCATGGTTAGCCCACGGCCCTACAGTAGCGGCTGAGGGTTTGTTCCGGGTTTACACGTGGCGTTTTGGTTTGACCAACGTTTGGCTCACGTTAGACAGATAATAACCAGTCTGTGTTGTTTCTGCGCGTTTCCCCGTTGTGTCTTCACTGGGCATGCTCAGTGATGCAAACACGGTTTATCCGTTTTTGTATCACTGCACATGTGCAGAGTTTAAAGGAAAATACGTTTTGTACTTTGTTTTTTTGCGATACGCATGCGCATTGCTTTTGAAGAAATGTTACGTCATGAAACCATGACATTTTCATTGGATAATAAAACGGTAAACAACTAGAAACCTGTTTTCAGACGTCGTTTGAAAACGGAAATACAGTGAGTTGATTGGCTAATAGGAACGCGGGAAACGCGCGGTTGCACTGCGATTGGGCCACGCTCACTTCTTGTTTCCAAGGGAACATAAACGCTATTATATTAGCTTACTGTTAGTGCCAATATGTCGTGTCATGTGACATCGAGGTAATCGCGAGCATAATGCTTCCCCAGCACGGACGTGTACACACTTAGAAAGTGTGTTATATTATTTGTCCGAGACTGATTCGTACACACTTGTAAAATGTGTGTACATGTTAGGCCATAACAAAGTACTTTGGTTCTCAGATATCGCCGCGTCTGAATAATCCCTGCGCGTCGAGCGTTTTATCATCATGGAGAAATAAAAGTGTACTATAAATTCACCACATGGTCAATAAAACACACTGCCATACAAAAATATATTAAATACAACCATGTCTGACGAAAATATTGTGACTTAACACATCTAAACAGACTATAGTAACTTTATAGAACATACTATTTTTCTTTGAGATGTTCGTCTCTGATTTTTTTCAAAAACACTCAAATATATATCTCAAACAGAGAAAAATATATGTAAAAAGTCCATCTTTCGGCAAACCCCGTGTCTGAACCAAAGTATGTATTTGTTATGGCCTTAATAATCGTGGTAATGTCATAATGTGTGTCTGATACCGATGGCGAAACACTTAGAAAATGAGAATACGTGTGAATAATGTTGTTAACGTTAGATTCAGGCATACGTCTGACGTTTACGTAATTTGCAAATGCGCACAAGCTGCAATTTGTTGAAAGGAAGAAAAATGCAATTGCAGCTAAATTCGTCCTGTATTGGCCGCTAGCTTCTTAAAACTCGTCCTTGTTAGCGGTGCCGCATCCGCACCGGCGTAAAATGTTTCACAATAAGATGCCACGAAGTGCTAGGTTTAACTTCGATATATAGGAGAGATAATTTGGTTTGGAATAATTTGGCATTTTCGCTATACATGTAACAATAAGGAAAACTTGTACAAATTGATTATATTTTGTAACATGATCATACTACATGTTTTCCAGACAAATTCGTAACTCGATTGTAAAACATGTTTATACATGCAATACGTTAGCAGGGCTCCAGATAAGGAATTAGTAATTGAGTATTGCCACTCCATCATTTCTGAAGCAATTGGGTATTTCACACTTGTAATTGGGTAAAATAAAATCACACTACTATTTACACATCAGCAGACTGCAATTATTTAATAGTTTGCTTCTAAATGAAAACATGTCTTTGCATTTCATTAGATTCTAATGAAACACGAATATGTGTTTTCATGGAAAAATAGGTACCACCCATTTTTCATTGCTTTTTGATACTCACTACTTCTGATTTCACTTGGGTTTTTGGAATTTTAATTGGGTATTTAAGCAAATACGTACCTTATCTGGAGCGCTGCGTTAGTGTGTAATATTTCAACATTTTTGTCAAGCCTCATATTTTTCCAGGCGTCCTTTAGTTGAATTTGGTTTCAGAAATGCGATACAAATCGGCAATTAAAATATTATTTCCAGTGTGTGTCATCACTATCTATGTATGTATATCTGAGTGCCTTTAAGACTGAAGCTTCTTTTTATTACATGACATTTGTTCAAATATGCATTTTATTACGAAAAATAAATTCCTCTGTGTGGAAATTTAACTTAGTGAAAAATGCTGCAGCAGCGGATAAGGAGTTGAACAACAACAATAAATGAGACACGCTATGTGACACGCTATGTGACACGCTATGAGACACGCTATGTGACACGCTATGAGACACGCTATGAGACACGCTATGTGACACGCATGAGACGCTATGTGAGACACGCTATGATGACACGCTAGTATGACACTATGAGACACGCTATGTGACACGCTATGAGACACGCTATGTGATTGTGTTCCTTCGGACATGTGCGTAATTTTATGAAATACGTTAAACTTTACAAAATTTACAATATTTTCCGTAAATGGCGTCAAAAGTTGACAACATTTTCAGAGTACATACGGAATCATATGTACTCTGAAAATGTTGTTAACTTTTGGTTGTATTTGTGAAATATATTGTAAATTTTGTAAACGTATTTAATGAAATTACGCAGATGTCCGTAGGTACAAAATCACATAGCGTGTCTCAAATGAAAGTGGCTCCAATAAGATACATGTACATGTGCGATGATCTAACTAACAAAAAATTAAAATTAAATTTTTAAAATCGGTCCCCAATTTCTCAAAGAACATACTAAATAAACAAAATAAATAAACAAAATATATGACCTTGGTTCAATAAATAAAAACAATAATCTCATTCTTAACTTGAATTTGTGTTTGAAAGTTGTCATATTGACTAAAAATAGATTTACTGTCTGTTTCACGAAACATGCCCACATGTTACGGCTATATAAACAGTGCAAAAACATTTATGTTTTCAATAATATTAAATTTTATCAACATTTTAGAATGAACCTTCTTTTTATTTCGTGAAATTTTGTCAAATATTGATTATATTACGAAATATTGATTTGTCTATGGGAATTTAACATGGGGGGGGGGGGGGAGAGAAGGTGGAGGAGCTGGTGGAGGAGTCAAACAACGAAAAAGACATGGAAATTGACTTCGAAACATGGCTAGATAGCTTGGTAATGATCTAACTAAGAAAACAAAAGTTCGATTTTGAAATTCGGTCCTGTATTTCTTAAATTCGAAAAATGTCCCCATGTTAAATCCCCATAGACATCTTCTGTGAATATGTCTATGGGTAGTTAACATGGGGAACATTTGTTTTGCCATAAAATCAATATAGCACCAAATTTCACGAAATAAAAAGAATGCTCATTCTAAAATTTTGCTTTAATTTAATATTATCGAAAAAAAAAATTGTTGTTGTATTGTTCAGTATACAATGTATAGCCGTAAAATTTGGGCAGATTTCGTGATACAGACAGTAGTACAATGTACTTAAGGTGACAGTTATAAGGTTAAAAGCAAAGGCACTCCCTGACATTGCTTTACCAACCAGGGGCCCGTTTCACTAAACTTCTTACGACTAAAATGTTCGTAAGTGCAAAATTATGATAATCTGTAAATTTCACATTAACAACTTTTTCTTGTAAACAATTATTGGATTTACATTTATTGAGCATAGGCTGCATATGCAGCCAATGATCAATAAATGTAAATCCATAAATTGAAATTTACAGACGATCTTAATTTTGCACTTACGAACATTTTAGTCGTAAGAAGTTCAGTGAAACGAGCCCCAGATCACGTAAACACATTTCTATATATGTCATACAATTCTATGAACATCACATTTTTAACAAATTCAATTTGCGCTTCAGTAATAAAATTGTACCAAACACATCTATTTCAGTCTCCAAGTGTTGTTTATATAATGGAATGATCGTGTTATTGTGACATGTTATCTATGATAACAATAATAAAAGTACAATATTACTTCAAGCACAGTGATCGCAAAAACTTGTGCAAACGTGGGTCAAACCAAAAAACTTTGATGCATCGGAAACGTGTAGCCGTTTTTGTATCACTGCACATGTGCATAGTTTCAGGAAAACCCGTTTTGCGTCTTAGATTTAAGGACTGTCTATATAGAATATGACCGTTTGTTTCAAATGTAGTGGAATCATACATGTGACAGAATATGTATATAAAGTATATCTGACCTTGTTCTTCTTAGAGTATATTATACAGAGCATTGAGTTGCCATCTCGGAGTCCGCCATTTTAGTTTGTACATGCTATCGGAAAGTTTCACCACTTGGAGGGTTTGACACCTACAGCAAGTAATGTGGCAGAAAATCTAATAACATTTGGTGCAGTACGTCCCACATTTATAGGATGACAACGTTTTATAAATATTATTCAAGCAGACTACACAAAAAGCTAGATATCTGAGCATTTCTACAGTTACTCACAAAATACAATGAACACGTTTTCAATGTGTAAAATGTTAAACTGATGCACTGTCTGTTATTAGAAGTGCATCTGCCACAGGTAAAACACGTATTTACTCGCATAGCAAGCAAGTAGACAGTAGTAACAATACACTCAGATAACTGCTTAAAAGTCACTGGATTCAATACAGTATGTATGGTAATACAGGTATATATCTACAGCACTGTGTATTGTTCTTACTGTTACACAGTCTTTACTGAATTCTCAAACATTTTAACAAACAGTCAACAAACCCTTCAGATATCAGACTTTGTATATACATTTGATGAACACAAGGCATAACTTGCTGTAGTCAGATGTCTCCCCATCATGTTGCACCAAATTTTAGTCATGTGTTTGTTCTATTATTAGTGGTATGTGTCAAACGCAGTAAGAGGTAAAACTGGCCGATGGCTTGTACACACTAGATGGCGGACATGGAAACTCCATGCGCTGTGTAGGATATAGTAGGAAGAGAATGTTCATGTGTATGTTATGCATATATCCCTTCACATTTACGAAGCAATTATGCATGAATCATTGGATGGTCAGGGGCCCCATGTGTCCTTAATGTCCATGCGCATGTAGTTAAAGGAAGGCTACGCCATGAATAAACACAATTTTCATTGGATAAGAAAATGACAATACTGAACGCGGTTTGAATTCGGTAAGAATCGGGAAACCCCGTTTTGCATACGTTTGCTAACCGGAATACAGGGTTTTGAATGGCTAATATGAATACTTATTGTTTACCCTGGTTTCTCGACCAGTGAAGGAACAGCATTTCGTCTCAATTAATCGCATATCCCGACACTTTCGCCAATATATATTTAAATGTTCAGCGCTATATTTACAACTGATATTACGTCTTGTTGTCATCAGTTCACGAGACGCAAATCATAGTACCGCCTACATGCGCGCTCACTTCGTGTCACACCGCCAATCAAATGACAGTATAGCGATTCGAAATGTTTATGGGCGGAGCTTCGCGAGTGGGCTGGTAAGCAATACGTACGTTATAGTTCACATATTGATTTTTGAATAAATGTATTTCTCGCTCGCTAACGCTCGCTACGAAATTAATTTATTAAAAATCCAATATATTTTAATATTTCCATCCAACTGGTCTGTCGAATGATACGTCCAACTTTAATTCCATCCTTATGTGACCTTAGCTGTTGCTGGGACGTTAAAATATACTCATTCTCATTTCACACTTGGCGATCGGAATGAGACATTTAATGTAATATTTTAATCTAATAAAATAATTGCGATCAGTGAGGATTCTGATGGGTTGATTGCGTTGTTTCATCCATATCTATCTATACTGTTCGTTATAACTATTACAACTAGCGTTTGGTGTTGAAGGGGTTGAAGTAGGTGTTAGCATTTACTGTTAGTATAGATGGATACCATTATACTGTTATATAGTGTGTACATGACAGCCGGTATGGTGAGTTTTCCACTGTAAGCAATCAATCACCAGCTGTCAAGCCCACAGCATGGACCTGGTAAGAAGAGCGAGGCTTTGAGGTACACGAGTTGTACATATGAACCTCTCTATACCGAACACGCCGATGGTACCCGTAGTGTTTGGTATAGTGAGATTCCACTGTATTAAAATAAGTGAACTAATGTGGACTCCTGCCCAGCTGTCATGCACACTCCAGTGACAACACATGTATATATTTCATATTATGTAACATGTATGTTTGTAACTAAAAAGAAAATAAACATACAATTTCATTTTTTAAAAATCCAATATATGAACTTCAACTATTACATAAAACCACGTTTGTAGACCACGTTTGGACCACGTTTGTGGACCACGTCTGGACCACGTTTGACTACGTTCACTTCTGGTTTTCAATGGGAACACTAACGCTTCTGGTGGCCGTTTCACTAAACTTCGTACGACTAAATTGTTCGTAAGTGCAAATTAAGGATCGTCTATAAATTTCAATTAATGGATTTACATTTATTCAGCAAATGCAGCCTATGCTTATGAACATTTTAGTCGTACGAAGTTTAGTGAAACGCGCCCCTGTAGCGGATCAGGGGGGCGTTTCACTAAACTTCGTAAGACTAAAATTTTCTTAAGCGCAAAATTATGATAGTCTGTAAATATTACATTAACAATGTGTTCTTGTAAACAATTATTGGATTTACATTTATTGAGCATAGGCTGCATATGCAGCCTATGCTCAATAAATGTAAATCCATCAATTAAAATTTACAGACGATCCTAAATTTGCGCTTACGAACATTTTAGTCGTACGAAGTTTAATGAAACGGGCCCCAAGAACTACACTGGGCAGAAGTGGCATAAGCCCCATCTTTACCAGTCACAGCCACACATTGGGAAGTTCAGATGAAACACAAAATACCGGATTCACTGTGCTGTCGGTCTGGTCTTTATTTCGTTCGAGTATAATTTAAACTCCTATATACTCAGAAGCGACTGCCGTGGGAAAATATTTAGATTTTGAGTTCAAATTGCAGGCTCATTAAAGGTACATGCCCACTCAGTAGGCACAACATGTTGTTTATAGGAATTAAATAAGTGTATAATTGTGTCACTATTCCTCCAGTTCTAAACATTACGAGTGCCCGCTATACAGATATAATCATTCAGTAATATTTATTTTACTGACAGTGACTCGCGGTGGTATCAGGCTATTTTCATATACAAATGAGGCATGATATTTTTTAATTATTTATACTAATTAAATGCGTCATCTGAAGAAAATAATGTTTTCAACAGATTATAAAGTATGATCATTGCACATCGAAAATTAAATACAGATAATAAATATCAATGTCCGTTAAGATTTTAAGAAAACACGGTTATCGCCCGTAACGAGCCATCTCATCAGGATCTGCACTTTTTGAAAGTAATTTTAATATTTTTGAGAACAAAAACACCCCCTTTTCATAAATGGACGAATCTGAAAATCATTTTGTGACCATTGGATTAGTCGGAACACTAGCATATCACAGTCCATTCCAGTTCCCACACCCGTTATCCGGAGATACGCAACTAGGGGAGGAGAACATGGAAAGGGGAACGCACAAACTAGTGGGAATTTGGAGGGTTTGTAAAATTAGCTAAAACAATATATTTTATGCATGATCAGAACAATGTGAGATTGCAACGTTGAGGAAGAATGATTGAAGCACATGTAGCAAAAATATTGAGCTCGAACGCCGTCGTAAAAGTTGAAAATTTATAAATTCAATATAGGATTTTATTTTTTTTTGTCATTTTTGTTTAAAAAATCGTCTTTCCTGCACCAATCGTATGCTTTTCAGCACTATCAGGCATACAGTTATGTTTGCTGATCATTTACACTGATATCTTGAAAGCGACAGCGACCAGGATCTTCTGAGAAAAAAATGGCGGCCGTTTTATGCACCGTGGTATAGCGCAAAATGGTGCACAAAAACTATGGGACTGGAGGACACAAATTAGGGGACGAGTGCACACAAACTGTGGAACGCGCTGCACAGAAAATGCCAATATACGTGGGTTTTAAGTTGCAAATTCACGTATGTATTTACAAAAATATTATATTTGCAGACGAGGATCCACGAATATTTACGCAGGGGCCGGTCCAAATGTGTCTGTAAGGAATTTATGCAAGTTTTTAATCAATATTCACCACAATTATGCATTGTTTTAATAAGTTCGCTGTTCAATGCAGGCTTCTTTAGCAGCGCTCGTTTATTAATGAGCAGCAGAGCCTCATTTCGTATTTCAATCAGTAAACCCGTTTAATACATATCACACATTAAACCATAGGTCACCACCTAAACTCGGAGGAAACCCGGAGTACCCGGAGAAAGACCACAGCAAGCTTGCACGGCATACGATAAGTCGACATGATTTCATCCGCAGAATTTCGGTGGGGGGTCGCCATAAAGTTTTGTCCGCGATAACCAATCCATCGATTCACAAGTGCATTCGTTCGTCCTACGACCATTCCGTCCGTCATAGAATGTTTGTGACGCAATCGTTGTTGTTTCTGTAGCACCCACTGTTTGTCGGAGAGCACCGTGATGTGTATATACAACATATAAACACCATACTTATACTAAGTAACACTGCAATTGTATTGTATGTATATATATTCCTCCGGTGTCCTCGGAGCACCCTCGTCTAGCGAGATATCTCTTTATTTCCCATCACCAAGGGTAACTGCGGTACGTCTTATCTGTGTACATTGTACCATCTAGACAGTCACCATGCATGTATTACATGTGTGTAAAATATTTACACGATCACCACCACAAAGTGTCTTGCTCAAGGACACAACACGCCGGCTCCGACCGCGTCTCGAACCTGCGCAGTTCGGGGACCGCCGATCCACAGTCCATCTCGCTACACCCTAGGCCACTCGCGCTCCAGCATCACTGTCTTTACCGGTGGAAAGTTCTTAAACTTGTGGCGGTGGGTGCTCTATGTGTGTTTCGCAGCCCGCTGACGGACTGTGCAGTATCTCAATTGCAATGAGATTCGGTCCTTATTCCGGGATAATTCCGACTGGAATGTGTCGCTATCTGCCTCGAGAATACACAGGACACTCTCATTATGGTTATCATTGCCAAACGTCTTGCTAACGCCAATGATAATAAGATTGAGTTGCACCTTCAGGCCCGGATCCAGGGGGGTGGGGGCGTGAGAGGCGTACGCCCCCCCCCCCCTATTTTTGACGAAGCAATGATTTTTTTTATTCAGATTAGAAAAGGCTATCAGTATTCTGTTCTCAAATGCCAGGAAAATGCATCAGAGACACTCAAATTTTCTAAATTTTCTAAATTTTCTAGGGGAGGACCCCCATACCCCCCTCACCCACGCCCCCCCCCTTTCTCCAAATCCAGGATCCGGCCCTGACCTTGGCTGCACTACTTCGCCTGGTCATCGATTAGCATGGTTAACTCAGTTCCGCATGGTTGATTCTCCCAAACCCCGTGCTTCAAGTTATAAACGAAGTGTGGTGCGAGTTTAGGTGGTGACCTATGGTTTAATGTGTGATATGTATTAAACGGGTTTACTGATTGCATACGAAATGAGGCTCTGCTCGCCCATTAATAAACGAGCGCTGCTAAAGAAGCCTGCATTGAACAGCGAACTTACTAAAACAATGCATAATTGTGGTGAATATTGATTAAAAACTTGCATAAATTCCTTACAGACACATTTGGACCGGCCCCTGCGTAAATATTCGTGGATCCTCGTCTGCAAATATAATATTTTTGTAAATACATACGTGAATTTGCAACTTAAAACCCACGTATATTGGCATTTTCTGTGCAGCGCGTTCCACAGTTTGTGTGCACTCGTCCCCCAATTTGTGTCCTCCAGTCCCATAGTTTTTGTGCACCATTTTGCGCTATACCACGGTGCATAAAACGGCCGCCATTTTTTTCTCAGAAGATCCTGGTCGCTGTCGCTTTCAAGGTATCAGTGTAAATGATCAGCAAACATAACTGTATGCCTGATAGTGCTGAAAAGCATACGATTGGTGCAGGAAAGACGATTTTTTAAACAAAAATGACAAAAAAAAATAAAATCCTATATTGAATTTATAAATTTTCAACTTTTACGACGGCGTTCGAGCTCAATATTTTTGCTACATGTGCTTCAATCATTCTTCCTCAACGTTGCAAGCTCACATTGTTCTGATCATGCATAAAATATATTGTTTTAGCTAATTTTACAAACCCTCCAAATTCCCACTACTTTGTGCGTTCCCCTTTCCATGTTATCCTCCCCTAGTTGCGTATCTCCGGATAACGGGTGTGGTTCCTTAGGGTTGAAAGGGTTAAACAGTTTCACAATTAATGATCATATGATTTATAACTATGCTTCATGTCACTGGTTTCTGAAAACTACTTCGAAGTCTGGATAATATTGTATGCACCTACACTGCCGCCTGCGCCAATCTTTGTCAATGTTTTTATTTCAAATACTTAAATATTTTGCTTGAAATAAATCAGCTTGATTGGCTAAGCATGCGCTGTATCACAGCTCATGCTAATCTAATCAACTGCTTGATTGAGAATTGAGATTTGACGGACGATACAAAAGTATGAACTTTGTTCCGTTTCCGCACTTGCGTTCTATGAACGGTAAGGGAGCATGAAAAGTGTTACGTTCCGAACTTCCGTTCTACGGACGGTACCGGAGTATGAACACTGTGTTCCGTTAAATCGGATTTAGCACTTGCGTTCGATGAACGGTATGGGAGTATGAAAAGTGTTACGTTTCCGAACTTGCGCTCCATGAATGGTACCGGAGGATGAACATTGTTTCGTTTCCGCACTTTCGTTCTACGAACGGTACGGGAGTATGACAAGTGTTACCTTTCCGCACGCGCGTTCTACGAACGGTGAGTACGAAACGCGTTATGTTCCCGCACTTGTGTTCTACGAACGGTGAGTACGAAACGCGTTATGTTCCCGCACTTGTGTTCTACGAACGGTGAGTACGAAACGCGTTATGTTGCCGCACTTGTGTTCTACGAACGGTGAGTACGAAACGCGTTATGTTCCCGCACTTGTGTTCTACGAACGGTACGGAGAGTGAGAAGTGAGAAGTTTTATGTTTCCACAATTACATTCAATCTGTTGTCTAATGTCATACATCTGAACTTAGATCCGGGTTTAATTTCATTCAGTTGGAACACGTTTTAGGATTGTTAGATACAGCCCGGATTTGTTTCCTGGCTTCACTAACGAACGATTGCCGATCTACGGAGCCCCACAACCCCACCTGTCGGTGACACAGTTCAATTGAGTGGTAACAACGTACACTTGGGTGGGTAGCGGGGGCACCCACTATATTTGCTGGACCAATCTTATGATTCTTCCGGCACCCCTGATTATGATCATTTCAACTTGCTACTGTTGATCGAATACAACAGAGCTCTTGTATTTGAATTGATTTCAATGAAAAACTGCTAGTAGGGTCACTAACATAAAACCATTATAAGCCCAAAGACCAACGTACGTCCCTCTTTGCGAGATTTACGGTCTGGATGCACAGGCATTCGGCGTGTTTCGGCTTGCATCTGTATAACTATATTTATATGAACAAGGCTTCTAATTTGGTCGGACACGACCTCGTATTATAACAAATTCTGCGATTTTATTAACGCTATGTGACTATTCTGGCGGAAAGTGCACATGTTCATTTGAGAATTATTGTTATCTTGCTAAAATAACATAGTTAGAACATAATTATGCAACGAATATCGAATTACAGCTGCTTTTCCTAGGTCGGACATAACCTCGTATCATAGCAAATGAAATACTGTGTGAAGGCTCTAACGTCAATATTGTAGTGGCAAGTTCATATGATCATTTGAGAATTATCGTTATCCTGCAGAAATACATAGAATAAATAGAAATTTAAATTACAAGTTTAAACATGTTATTGTGTTATTATACGAGGTCGTGTTCGACCAAAGTTAGAATCCTTGTTCATTTTTATAGAGTTATACCGATGAAATCCGAAACACGCCGAATGCCTGTGTTTGGATGTCGATACGGTAACGTAATAAAGACGTCGTAACTGTTACGGTCTACATAGGTTACGTTACGAAACCCTCTACCCTGTCGTATCTCACTAATATGACTCGTTATTTTGCCGAAGGATTCACATGGTAAGACGTGTACTGTTTTGTGTCTATTATCATTGTACCCGAATTTATTTTTAGTAATTGTTTTTTTTTATTAATTTACCCACGGTTTGGATAACAAAAATGTGTATGCTGTTTTCGTCACGGATATCGTGAATCTGCAACCTACATGTGCAGACTATCTCTCCAGATAAAGGATGTGATTTAGAGATGCGTAGTGTGAGTGTTTAATTATTAATTTTCTTAATCATACGTATCCGTCCACACCTTTGTTATTATTGTCGTACATTGCCTATGTGACTGGAGGAGAATGTGGGGTTTTCGTGTTGGCGACCAGTATAGATCCAGATCAGCCTCTGCAGCCGCACAGTCTTAACAGGATATGCACGATCAGTGTATAACCAGGTCAGCATGTGCATCCGCACAGTCTTAACAGGATCTGCACGATCAGTGTAGATCCAGATCAGCCTGTGCATCCGCACAGTCTGATCAGGATCAACACGTTTCGTCATTTCGTCATTAAAACACCCGTCAAGCTTCTAACAAGCAATACAGATCGTTATCAGGCTACATGCGTGTGCTATTTTATCAGGAGCTGCACTGATCATAGATCCCATAAGCCCAATGTGTCCAGTCACAGCCACTGACAATTATGACCGTAAATGGTTCCATACCGGCGTATTATGGGATCGTCATGTTCATATCGGGGATTATGACACAGCGATAACGATGTTGAACAGAGGTGGCTCGTTATACAGTGAAACCTCTCTAAACCGGACACCCTGCGAGGTCCCCAGGGTGTCCGGTTTAGAGAGGTTTCACTGTCAATTAGGCATTTGCTTATTCTGAGCCATAGTTGTATGCTATGCGATCACGAACAGACGTTATCGATATCATCTGAGATAAATGATCATGAAACATCAAACATAACATCACAGGTGTTTTATTGGTGTCCGGTTTGGAGGTATTCCACTGTGTATTAGAGGCATTTCGTGTTTTCTCTCCTTCGTCGCGTCGATATGGGTTGTGGCCGAGTGGCTAGAACACCGGACTGCCAATCCGAAGGTTGTGACTTCAAATCTCTCAATAAGCATAATATATACGTGCATAGTATTTCCATTCCACTAGTCTTTCGGATGAGACTTGAATCCGAGGTTTAAAGCACTACTTAAGATTGATGAAAAAGTACTTATATTTAAATATGTTTTAGATTTAATGTGTTTAATAGCCAAACATTCGTAGGAAGAAAAACGTGGAACAGACAGTAGTACTAATGTGTTTGAACTTGTGCTGGATGAAACTATTATTCTGCTACAAGTACATGTACATGGTTTATGATCCTCCCACCGATAGACAATATATATAGCGTTAGTCCATTTGGCCACCATGTTTGTCTAGGGATGGCAATTTGTCCGACCGGTCGTCATGACCCTTAAGTTCACCTTATTTGTAAGGCAAATGCGTTAAATTCTTTTGGTTTATTGAATAACTTATGAACCGCTTCACCGATTATGATAATGTTTAGCCACAGTGTGTGTCTATATACGGATGGTGCTTTGTTTTACATACGACCCACGTCCGACCGCCCATGGTAAACGTCACTGACGACTTCTGTTCGCCATGCTAACGCTCGCGGATTATCTCCTCGTACACTCGGACGAACCATGATCTAAGTGTGGCTTACTGATAACGATGCCCGTGTTTATTACACGCGAATGGTACAGAGCCCCACATGGGACGTAGAATTAGTTTTGTTATATTAATTCGTTACCACGAAATAACAATTCGGTTCCTACGAATTAACAATTCGTTCCCCCAATTTAACAATTCGTTCCCACGGGAACGAATTGTCAATTCTAGGGAACGAATTGTCATGTCGAACGAATTATTATATCAGATCAAAGGTGACAGTGATTTAGCCTGATACAATTAGGTCGTGAACATTCTAACGTTTAAATATGAAAGAAAAATGCTCATTACAACAGTTGTCGTTTACTGAAACGAATGCTTGTATGAATCTGACAGCTTACTTTTTAATGGACAATGCGTCATATTATGGAGCCCCAAAGGGGACGTAGACTTCTTTTTTCGTTCACACGAATTAACAATTCGTTCCCTCAATTTAATAATTCGTTCCCACGAAATACCATGGGAACGAATTGTTATTTTGTGGGAACGAACTGTTATATCGTGGGAACGAATGTTAATTCGAGGGAACGAATTGTTAAATTGAGGGAACGAATTGTTATTTCCTGGGAACGAATTAATAAAAAATCCATGTCCCTACGGGGCTCCATAGAATGGTAATAGTACAATACGAGACCGTGGTGAGCTAGAATTACGTATCCCAGTTCTACCCGGATTACGTACGTGTGTTATTATCACTATTATAACTGTCTGTTTCACGAAACCTGTCCAAATTGTATGGATATATAAACAATACAATTTTTTTTGATAATATTAAATTTTATCAAAATTTAAGAGTGAACCTTGTTTATATTACGTTAACCTTGGTCAAATATTGATTTTATTACGAAAACATGGTTTGCTATGGGAATTTAACATGGAGGGAAAGAGGTGGAGAAGCTGTGGAAGTAAAACAAACGCCGTGAAGATGTCTATGTGGATTTAACATGGGGAAATTTGTTTTTCGCAATAAAATCAATATTGGACCAAATTTCACAAAATAAAAAGAAGGCTCATTCTTAAATTTTGATAAAATTTAAAATTATCGAACAAAATATTGTTTTTGCATTGGTTATATAGCCGTAAAATTTAGGCAGCTTTCCTGAAACATACAATACATGTAGACATACTATGAATATGGGCGTGGGCTAATTACTTAGAGCACGGTTGTCCGCTATATGTAGTTTTGAGTACACAACGCTAATTACATAGAGGATATTCCATGGTACATTTTGAATAGCGGGAAATAATACACGGGTAAGCGTCGGCTTCCGCGTAAGCAACAAGTGAGCGTAGCGAACGAGTTGCTTGCACGGACGCCGACGGACACGAGTGTATTATGTCCGCTATTCAAACATGTACTATGGAATATCCTATTTATTACACTTCCACGGCGGATATATATGCACATTTAGTCTATTTGTTTTATTAAAATCAAGGAATTGTGATGTGCGCATGAATACTTACACAATGACGTGTTTTTCCGCGTTTTGACGTTACGTTGTGTGACGTCAAATGTAACGTCATGTAAACTTTTTAAAATCCAAATTACGCAGCTGTTTCTATGAATCAGATAAATTTGAGTGCATGTTTGGAATGTGTTCAATCACATTAACATTCCAGATTAGTCGAAACCCTTTCCAAGTTTTCAAATAACTTTATTTTGACTGTAGTGAAAAGTAAACATTTTGCGGCTGTGTGAAGTTAGCACTGCAATCGCAGATCGCAAATCAACATTCAAATCGAATGTCGACTTGAATGTAGAGCTGAAAAGGTATCGCGTGTAGACAACTTGAATGGACAGCTGGCTAGTTCTAATGCACAGCTGACTCTGCAATCAACATTCAAATATGTATTTACAGTACAATGTGAATGTACAGCTGACTAGATCCAGTACACTGCTGGCTCTGCAATCGAGATCCAAAGATGTATTTACAGTACAATGTGAAAGTACAGCTGGCTAGTGCCAATGCACAGCTGGCTGAGCAATCGACATTCAAACTCGTATTTTCTGTTCAATGTGAATGTAGTGCTGGATAGTTCCAATGTACAGCTGGCTCTGAAATCGACATTCATACATGTATTTTCGGGGGAATCTGAATGTAGAGCTGGGTATTTCCAATATACAGTTGGCTGTTCAATCGACATTCAAACCCGCACTTTCTGTTCACTCTGAATGTAGAGCTGGGTACTTCGAATCTACCGCTGGCTCTGCAATCGATATTCAAACTCGTATTTGCTTTACAATGTGGACGCAGAGCTGAGTATTTCCAATGTACAGCTGGCTCTGCAATCGATATTCAAACATGTATTGTCGGTTGAATCAGATTGTAGAGCTGTGTACATCGAATGTACAGCTGGCTTTGCAATCGTCATTCAAACATGTATTTTCCGGTGAATCTGAATGTAGAGCTGAGTATGTTCCAATGTACAGCTGGTTGGCATCAAACATGTATTTTCGGGTGAATCTGAATGTAGAGCTGGGTACATCCAATGAACAGCTGGCTCTGCAATCGACATTCAAACACGCACTTTCTGTTCAATCTGAATGTACACGTATAGCTGGGTACTTCGAATGTACAGCTGGCTAATCGACATTCAAACTCGCATTTTCTGTTCAATGTGAATGTAGAGCTGGGGATTTCCAATGCACATCTGGCTCTTCAATCGACATTCAAACGTGTATTTTCGGCGGAATCTGAATGTACAGCTGGGTATTTCCATTGTACAGCTGGCTGTGCAATCGACGTGAAACTTGTATTTTCGGGTGAATCTGAATGTAGAGCTGGATATTTCCAATGTACAGCTGGCTGTGCAATCGACTTCAAACATGTATTTCCGGGTGAATCTGAATGTAGAGCTGGGTACATCCAATGTACAGCTGGCTGTGCAATCGACATTCAAACATGTATTTTCTGGTGAATCTGAATGTAGAGCTGGGTATTTCGAATGTACATTTGGCTGTGCAATCGGTTGAATCTGAATTTAGAGCTGGGTACATCCAATGTATATCTGGCTCTGCAATCGACATCCACACCTATACTTTCGGGTGAATCTGAATGTAGAGCTGTGTACTTCCAATGTACAGCAGGCTCTGCACTCGACATTCAAACTCGTATTTGCTGTTCAATATGAATATAGAGCTGGGTAGTTCCAATGTACATCTGACTCTGCAATCAACATTCAAACATGTATTGTCGGTGGAATCTGAATGTAGAGTTGGGTAGTTCCAATGTACAGCTGGCTCTGCAATCAACATTCAAACATGTATTGTCGGTGGAATCTGAATGTAGAGTTGGGTAGTTCCAATGTACAGCTGGCTCTGCAATCAACATTCAAACATGTATTGTCGGTGGAATCTGAATGTAGAGTTGGGTAGTTCCAATGTACAGCTGGCTCTGCAATCAACATTCAAACATGTATTGTCGGTGGAATCTGAATGTAGAGTTGGGTAGTTCCAATGTACAGCTGGCTCTGCAATCGCCTGGGTTATACTAAATACTAGTAATTAATAATGTAGTGGAATCGGACTTTTATATATATTTATTTATATATATAATACGGGCGGCAGACGGCTGTGTACATATACGCCACCTAATGTAGCGACAACACGTCTAAGTGACTACTGCCGTCAAAAGTAACAACAGTACAACACCGCCTGCGTTAATCTTGTCCAAATGTCGACACTTCTGAACATCTATTGACAATATCAACTCGTAATCAAGCAACTTGAGTGGCTATGTCTGGGCTGTAGCACAGCTCGCGCTCAGCCAATCGAAATGCTTGCTTTCAAGTACAATATTCTAGTGTTTTGAAATAAAGTAAATTCGAAAATTGGCAAGACAAGGGGTCGTGAACGTATAGTGGTGGTATTGACTGTTGCCTACAGTTCTACAGTAACAACACTAGATCACCGCCTTCCTTAATCTTGCCCAGATGTCAACGCTGCTGAACAGCTATTGGTAATATCAACTCGCAATTAAACAGCTTGATTGTCTGTGTCTGAGCTGTAGCACAGCTCAGGCATGCCAATCAAACTGTTTGCTTTCAAGTACAATATTCAAGTATTCTCAAATAAAAATAAATTCAAAAATTGTTAATCCTGCTCAGATGTCAACCCTTCTGAACATGTGTTGGCAATATCAACTCGCAATCAAGCAGCTTGATTGGCTGTGTCTGAGCTGTAGCTCAGCAATCAAGCTGCTTGCTTTAAGGTATAAAATAGCTAAGTACAATATTCAAGTAGTTTGAAATATATATCAATTAACAAATTGGCAAGATTAGGCGGTCATGTACGTATGCACCACTTAATGTTGCGACAATATGTCAATGTGGTGGTATTGACTGTTGCCTTCTACAGTAACACAAGCTTGCTTGAGAGTTGTCTGTCAACAGAAGAAACACTAAGTAGCCAGACAATAGCAGGTCAATAATAACTGGCCACCGATCCCCGGTTGGGCCACGGCCCTTAAAGGGCCTGACTCTCAGATATGAGCAGAAAGTGATGCAACATATTTACTTGGTAAACACTATTTTTATTGCGCATTTGTATTGCATTCTGGACCATTGAGTTGCATGTGAAATGCATTGCCAAACTATATAAACTGTTTATGATATGATAATGAAATATAGCAGAATAATCTTAACTCATTGCAATTTGTTAAGAGAAAATTGTGCGTTAGGTTGATACATTTCATTCGCAGTCTAATCTATAAAGCGAAACCCCGTTTATTGCATAAACTGGACATTCACAGTATAATAACACAGTGTAATAAAATCATAATGCACTAGTGTAATAAATGCAAATGAGCCCGCCACAGAAAACATGTTAGGTAATAAATATATCTTCATAGTATGATGATGTGCTTATGCAATATATATAATATAATATTTTCATTGCTTTAGTACGATATTTATTAAAACCGTTGACTGATGTGATAAGAAACTCGGCATAGTCTCGTTTCTTATGAAATCTGCAAACTCGTTTAATAAATATCATATTAAAGCATCCCTCATGTAAGATACTCTACATATTGTATATTTGAGACATCAGCTTACACAGCACCTTTAATACATTTAAAGGCGCTTTTCCTGAATTAAACCACCAAAATGACTCTGAATGGAAACAAGGGTCGCTTATAGACCCATATCAGACTGTGTGTCTGATTGCCATTCAGTCAGTAAAACACCAGTCATGCATTCAACAAACAGCATGAGTATGGCATGCCAAATACACAATAATTCATCAAACCCAGGCTGGAGGAAGATAGGCACAATTCCTCAAACCATCACTTGAGGAATTATTGTGCCATTGGCGAACTTTAAACGCGAGTTTTTCAGTCTCGAGTGTGGGGTTTTAAGCGCCAAGTGCACACCAACTACTCAAACACGGATTTAATAAAAAGTCTACCTGATACGAATTAGTGTGCACTTTTCTTGCCATTAAAGAGTCCGCATCAGACCAGGTGGCCGTTTCACCAAACTTTGTACGACTAAAATGTTCGTAAGAGCAAATTTAGCCTGGAAATGCAGCCTATGCTCAATAAATGTAAATCCAATAGTTGTCTCTCTCAACATAATTAAATACTCTCTCTCTCTCTCTCTCTCTCTTTCAACATCATTAGATGGAAACCTCTCTCTCTCTCTCTCTCTCTCTCTCTCTCTCTCTCTCTCTCTCTCTCTCTCTCTCTCTCTCTCTCTCTCTCTCTCTTAGATCAAAACCTCTCTCTCTCCTCTCTCTCTCTCGCTCTCGCTCGCTCTCTCTCTCTCTCTCTCTCTCTCTTAGATCAAAACTCTCTCTCTCTCTCTCTCTCTCTCTCTCTCTCTCTCTCTCTCTCTCTCTCTCTCTCTCTCTCTCTCTCTCTCTCTCTCTCTTACATCATTGTTGTATGCAATTTGAACACGTGCTCACTGCAGAGAGACACACTCTATCATATTCTTATAAAAGGCGCTTTCACCACACCTGACAAGGTTATTCATATGTTCGACTCTCCTACTGGCAATTCAGTATGTACATTGTACATGTTGCAAGCTTTGATTTAGTTTAATTTAGTTTAAACAATATTTATTTCATACAATACATGGTACATCATTACATGTGAAATGTACATGAATTTGAAAACAAGCTAATAGCGTATATGAATTCATTTCCATACGAGATAGTGACTTGATTTACGCTACTAACGTCCACCAAGACAACATGCAGGTTCGCCTATATGTCTCCATCTGTGGCAACAGGAAAGCATTTCTAAAAGTTCCCTCACACTTGTTTGTAATCGTTGTAAAGTGAATACAGTTTAAACGAATGAGCATGGCAGACAAGTATATGCATTGATAGGGTCATCGAGGGAAACATGCTGACAGTATGGCTACCTATGTATATATTAGTTGCGCCTGACATTAAGGGTACCCCCTGTCATTTGTAATAGAGCTATGATGCGGTTAATAACACTTTCCTGTAGAGTAGTCTGGAGTACGCACAGTGTTCAGTTTTCACAGCCACATTAGATGGTGATGCTGTAAATATACACACATAGACCATAGATGCTAACGAAAATGGGGAGAACTGTAACTTGCATATTCCGTAGGTTACCAACTTTACACAATCAGCAATCAGCTAAATTCTTGCAACTAATTTTATAAACAAACGTACTTAGTTCACCACATGCACCTTTGTGGGTGAATTTATGATTTTTTTACGAACGATCCATGTTAATTACTGGGCATGACTACCACAAATGGTATACATTGCCAGCGCGGTTTCATTGCTTCTGTTCAGTTGTGTCACGGACTGTGCTGTATTCACAGTCCATTACACAAGTGCCTCCTACCAACAGTTGAAGCGAAGGTGTGTGTAAAAATGACACAACTAATACGAACAATAATCAAAATTTGCATCACTGTCAAATTGACAGTCGTGCTCAGAGACCACCACGGATCGAGAAAATAATGAAAAGTCATGCAGAGCATGATGTTATTAGCCGATCAAATCAGGGTTCAATATATGTCCACATTTTAGTAGTTACAGAATCTCAGGGAAAAGTGAGAGAAGTGTTGATTTCCTCCCCAACCAAATTCTCCCAGTTATATTTAGTCAATTACTATGGATTTGCCATTTACTAGGAGGCCATTTTGAGTTTTCTGACCATGGAGTATATTAACTGAAATATTATTCCAGTTGAAAGAATTAACCTTTGAATATAGGTGAAGGCGCTTAGCATTACACAAATATGTAGCAAGTCGACCGAAATATCATAAATAACCGATTTTTGGCGGGCATCTTGAAAATATGATAATAATATACTGAATATTAGTGAAGTTTACGTAAATTCTTTAATATATCCATCTGAAATGTTTTTTAACAACTTATACCAATTTCCAAGTTAAGGACCATAACCTACTTATTGGCTCATATATTGGCAATTTTCGACTTCTGTCAAGCATAAAGTTCAATGACCTTGAAATGACCTTGAACTTGGTTTAACAAAAATGGCACCCGGAATTTTTGTAAACCTTCTACATTCAAGGTGCCGGAATCTTATATATATACCTATAGAAAGACTGTAGAAAGATGCCAGAATTTAAGAAAAACAAGCGTGTAAAAAGGTGATTAATTTGGTGTGCAAGTACTGTATGTGAACTTCAATGTATATATTGCCAATGTAGATATACTGTCTGTATAATCGAGACGCACCATGTGATTTTGTACCTACAAACAGGTGCGCAATTTCATAAATATGCTGAAAGTTGATGAAATTCTCAAAGCAAATGCGGAATAGAATTCCGCATTTGCTCTGAAAATTTCGACAACCTTCGGTGTCATTCCAGGAAAATATCGTAAATTTCGTTTTTTTTTATGAAATTACGCCCACTTTTGTAGGTACAAAACACATGGCACATCTTAATTATCATTATTACATTGGTGCTGCACTCCGCGCCGGTGGAAAATGTAAGACAATCCACTTGAAAAATACAATATGCACCATTATAAAATGTTTCTAGATGAGTGTTAAAAAATCAATAAAATTACTACTCGTCTTGAAACATATTGTATCTTTCAAGTGGATTGTCTTGAAATATTTCCATCGGCACGGAGTGCAGCACCAGTGAAGTACGTGGACTGTTTCTCTAACGGTGCATCACAAATATAGAAAAGTATAAAGTGGCTTGAGAAAAAGGCCTTATGGGGTTTGATCAATCTGTATATTAATCTGGTAGCACACCCCTGTATGTGAATGTGCAGGCTGATCTGTGCCTACACTGGTCATATTACCATTGAAAGGAAGTAATATCATGCTTACTATGAGTGTTTATACTTTATTATTACATGCTTTATGTGATAATCATGATAATGGAATAAATGATGAAGTATACATGTTTAGCTTCTATTAAAAATGGTTTTGAATTGGGATATGTATATGATTTTAATTTCAAAAGGTGCCAGCAAATCTGATGAAGAAATTCCACACCCCTGGCCCAGGAATACCAATTCAGCGATTTCGGTCGGCTGCTGGCATGGTACAGATAAACAGGTCGGCTGTCGGTCGGTATAGTCGACTATACCGACCGACAGACAACCTGTTTACCGGTACCATGCTGGCAGCCGACCGAAATCGCAGAATCGCTATTTCCTTGCAATCAATAGAAAAGTAAATGTTTGATGGCGAAATAAGTGAATCTTCACTTCTGCAGCTACCGAGCCAACACTGTCCTTGACATCAAATCCTCTGTCCGCCAACACTAAATCCCCAGGTAATAACTTGGACAGGAAGTCACTGTTCTCTGTCACAAACTTGTCACGACCACCCCATGCTTTCGATATGAAGGACACACTGCCCTGGGGAGTAATTCAAATTAGAAATTTCACAGTGTGGTGGTGTTTGTATGAAGACCAGATCTCTGCTCTGGCTTTCAAACCACTTGGTTTCTCAATAAATAACTCAAAACAATCAATTATCACTGCACACCTGTGGCCGAAGTACTTCCTAAATTCCATTGGCATGGTTTTTCTCAATGTCTCGCGCTCTGGCCATCTTATGAGTTTCTTTAGCCGCTGTACATACAGTCAATTGTCCGTGTAAAAAAGTCTAGATATTGTTGATTGAGTATTGTCAAATTCATACGTAAGAAAGAGATTTGACAAATTTAGTCGCAATTTCACTAATGCCAATATCATTACCTTGAATTTGGGCATGACCAGACTGGATGGCAGGTGAGGCTCCAGAAAATTAAACAATATAGATAGAACTGTGAATGATGGTAATCCTGTTAAATGTTTCACCTTCTCGTCACTACCCTTAAACGAACTTGCAGTGAATTTAGTTTCCAAATGGGCCACTTTTTCCTTAAGCTCCACATTCTCTGTACGCAGTTCCTGCAGCTCCAGCGACATAGCCTCCATGAATGGACCATCAACATCAGTCTGTGACTGAACGCCGTCTTCATCAACGCTGTCACCCATATCCATACCCGTCTCAGTGTGATCAGGTCCAACAATAGTTGTGGATTCAGCTGGCTTCCTTCTCTTCTTTTCCTGCTGCCGATCATATCTTGGTGTAGATGGTGCTTGATTTTGTCCGCCCAGATTAACTGATGGTGCCCAGTTTGGGTTAAGATGGTCATACAACTCTGCCTTCTTTCCTGAAACATATACATGATATATTAAAAACAAATAAATACATGTGTACTTGTCGGATATTGTAACTTTGCACATTTAGTTACAATATACATGTAATAACTTATTTTTATTATTTCTTCTGGGAAGTATATGTTGCATACACCATCTGAACATTCTTGCGGAGACGGTTCAGATGAGTGGTCACAACATTTACATGCACTTTTGAGGAGAAATAAAAAAAGAAAAGGTGTACTCATATGAAATATCACTGAACTATTGACAATTTATGACAAATTTTATACATATGACATGCGCCATGTGATTTTGCATGTACAAACATGTGCGCACTTTGATGAAAAATGTTTACAAATTTTACAATATCTTTCATAAATAACATTGAATGGTGACAACATGGTGACATTCTGCATTTGCTCTGAGAATTTCATCAACGTTTGGCATGATTTACAGTAAATATCGCAAAATCTGTAAACATTTTTCATGAAATTCCACACAAACTGCAATTTGTTATTGTCTGAGGTCCTTCAAAATACACCATCTCGCACGTCTTAAGCATGTTAAGTACAGTGAAAGCACGGGTGTCAAACAATATAATTCAGTGGGTGGCCGCAGTGCTCTAGATAAGGAATTAGTAATTGAGTATTGTTACTCCATCAGTTCTGAAGCAATTGCGTATTTAAACATTTTAATTGGGTAAAATTAAATCACACTACTGTTCACACATCAACAGACAGCAATTATTGAATTGTTTGTTTCGAAATGAAAACATATCTTGGCATTTCATTATAATTGTCTCCTTGCATGCGTTTTCATGGAAAAATATGCTATATTGTGGTCTGTTTATTGTTTTCTGCAGCATGATAAAGGTACCACGATTGTTCTCATTGCTTTTTGATACTCACTACTTCTGATTTCAATTGGGTTTTTGGCAATTTTAATTGGGTATTTACGCAAATACGCAGCTTATCTGGAGCTCTGATTGTTACTCCATCATTTCTGAAGCAATTGGGTATTTCAAAATGTTAATGGGGTAAACTTAAATAACACTACTGTTTACACATTAACAGACAGCAATTATTGAATAGTTTGCTTCGAAATGAAAACATATCTTGGCATTTCATTAAATACCAAGATGTGTTTTCATGGAAAAATAAGAAAAATGTGCTATATTGATGGCCTGTTTATTGTTTTCTGCAGCATGATAAAGGTACCACAAGTGTTCTCATTGATTTTTGATACTCACAGTCACTACTTCTGATTTCAATTGGGTTTTTGGCAATTTTAATTGGGTATTTACGCAATACGCAGCTTATCTGGAGCTCGAGCTCTGGGTGGGGTTCACACACAATATAATGATTACACCAGCTTACATTGTCTCAGCAGCTGACAAGTAGAACTATCGGATTATTTATAATATCAAGGACTTACCATGACACCCGAACATTTTGGATATTCTTGTGCCCAAATTCTTGTCCAATAATTTCTAGCCAGAAATCCACGTGTCCGAACTCAGTTTCTCGCATTCCACACCTTGATTTGTGATTGTGATTACTGCAGGCAATCTATGCTATTCCAGTGTTCCTTCGCGATATTTACGATGACCATATCCGTATATAGAACACTTCACACCCACTAACTAACTGATTGTAGGTCAAACTTCGAGCGTGTTTTGATTTGTGTATCGAGATATTGGAACATGAGTTTGAGCTTGAATGTCGATTGCAGAGAAAGCTGTACTTGGATGTACCCAGCTCTACATTCAGATTCACCCGAAAATAAATATTTGAATGTCGATTGCAGAGACAGATGTACATTGGAAATACCTAGCTCTACATTCACATTGAACAGAAAATTCGAGTTTGAATGTCGATTGCACAGCCAGCTGTACATTGGAAATACCCAGGTCTACATTCAAATTCTCTCGAAAATACATTGTATGAATGTTGATTGTACAGCCAGCTGCTGATTAAAAATACACAGCTCTACGTTCAGATTCAACCGAAAATGCATGTACATATTGTATATAGTGCCAGCTGTACATAGGAACTATCCAGCACTACATTCTGTTTCAACATAAAATGTGATATTGAATGTCGATTGTAGAACCAGCTGTACATTCGAAGTACCAACTTTACATTCAAATTCACCCGAAAATAGGTATTTGAATGTGGATTGTCGACAAAGCTGCACATTGGAAATACCAAGCTCTACATTCAGATTCACACGAAAACATATGTTTGAATGTCGATTGCAGAGCCAGCTGTACATTTGAAGTACCCAGCTCTAGATTCAAATTGGACAGAAAATGCCAGTTTGAATGTCGATTGCAGAGCCAGTTGAGCATTGGAAATTCCCAGCACTACATTCGGATTCACTAGAAAATACATTTTTGAATGTCGATTGCAGAGCATGCTGTACATTGGAAGTACCCAGCACTACATTCACATTGCACAGAACATGCGAATTCGATTGGCGATTGCAGAGCCAGCTGAACATTCGAAGTACCCAGCTGTGCATTCAGATTCACTCGAAACCGCATGTTTGAATGTCGATTTTAGAGCCAGCTGTTCATAGGAACTATCCAGCACTACATTCATATTCAACAGAAAATGCGAGTTTGAATGTCGATTGCGGAGCCAGCTGTACATTCGAAGCACCCAGCTCTACATTCATATTGAACAGACAATACGAGTTTGAATGTCGATTGCACAGCCAGGTGAACATTCGAAGTACCCAGCTGTACATTCAGATTCTCTCGAAACCACATGATTGTTTGAATGTCGATTGTAGAGCCAGCTGTTCATAGGAACTATCCAGCACTACATACATATTCAACAGAAAATGCGAGTTTGAATGTCGATTGCGGAGCCAGCTGTACATTCGAAGCACCCAGCTCTACATTCATATTGAACAGAAAATACGAATTTGAATGTCGATTGCACAGCCAGCTGAACATTCGAAGTACCCAGCTGTACATTCAGATTCAATCGAAACCACATGTTTGAATGTCGATTGTAGAGCCAGCTGTTCATAGGAACTATCCAGCACTACATTCATATTCAACAGAAAATGCGAGTTTGAATGTCGATTGCGGAGCCAGCTGTACATTCGAAGCACCCAGCTCTACATTCATATTGAACAGAAAATACGAGTTTGAATGTCGATTGCACAGCCAGCTGAACATTCGAAGTACCCAGCTCTACAATCAGATGCACTCGAAACTACATGTTTGAATGTCGATTGCAGAGCCAGCTGTACATTGGAAGTACCCAGCTCTACATTCAGAATCACTTGAAAATACATGTTTGAATGTCGATTGAAGAGCCACTTGTACATTGGATTTACCCAGATCTACATTCAGATTCAGTCGAAAATACATGTTTGAATGTCGATTACAGAGCCAGCTGTACATTGGAAGTACCTAGCTCTACATTCACATTGAACAGAAAATGCGAATTTGAATGGCGATTGCAGAGCCAGCTGTACATTCGAAGCACCCAGTAGAGCTCTACATTCAGATTGAAAAGAAAATACGAGTTTGAATGTTGATGGCACAGCTAGCTGTACATTCGAAGTACCCAGCTGTACATTCAGATTCACTGGAAACTATATGTTTGAATGTCGATTGCAGAGCCAGCTGTACATAGGAATTATCCAGCATTACATTCAAATTCAACATACACTGCGATATTGAATGTCGATTGCAGAGCCAGCTGTACATTCGAAGTACCCAGTTTTACATTCATATTCACCCGAAAATACGTATTTGAATGTCGATTGCAGAGCCAGCTGCACATTGGAAATACCAAGCTCTACATTCAGATTCACAAGAAAATATATGTTTGAATGTCGATTTCCGAGCCAGCTGTACATTGGAAGCACCCAGCTCTACATTGAAATTGGACAGAAAATGCGAGTTTGAATGTCTATTGCAGAGCAAGCTGAGCATTTGAAATAACCAGCTCTACATTCAGATTCACTAGAAAATACATGTTTGAATGTCGATTTCAGAGCCTGCTGTACATTGAAAGTACCTAGCTCTACATTCGTATTGAACTGAACATTCGAGTTTGAATGTCGATTACAGAGCCAGCTGTACATTGGAAGCACCCAGTTCTACATTCACATTGCACAGAAAATGCGAATTTGAATGGCGATTGCAGAGCCAGCTGTACATTCGAAGCACCCAGCTCTACATTCAGATTGGACAGAAAATACGAGTTTGAATGTCGATTGCACAGCCAGCTGAACATTCGAAGTACCCAGCTCTACATTCAGATGCACTCGAAACTACATGTTTGAATGTCGATTGCAGAGCCAGCTGTACATAGGAACTATCCAGCACTACTGTCAGATTCAACATAAAATGCGATACTTAATGTCGATTTCAGAGCTAGCTGTACATTCGAAGTACCCAGCTCTACATTCAAATTCACCCGAAAATACTTCTTTGAATGTCGATTGCAGAGCCAGCTGCACATTGGAAATACCCAGCTCTACATTCAGATTCACACGAAAATGTATCTTTCAATGTCGATTTCAGAGCCAGCTGTACATTGGAATTACCCAGCTCTACATTCAAATTAAACAGAAAATGCGAGTTTGAAAGTCGATTGCAGAGCCAGCTGAGCATTGAAAATACCAAGCTCTACATTCATATTCACTCGGAGATACATATTTGAATGTCGATTGGATAGCCAGCTGTACATTGGAAGTATCTAGCTCTACATTCACATTGAACAGAAAATGCGAGTTTGAATGTCGATTGCACAGCCAGCTGTACATTGGAAATACCCAGGTCTACATTCAAATTATCTCGAAAGTATATTGTATGAATGTTGATTGTACAGCCAGCTGCTGATTAAAAATACACAGCTCTACGTTCAGATTCAACCGAAAATGCATGTACATATTGTACATAGTGCCAGCTGTACATAGGAACTATCCAGCACTACATTCTGATTCAACATAAAATGCGATATTGAATGTCGATTGTAGAACCAGCTGTACATTCGAAGTACCAACTTTACATTCAAATTCACCCGAAAATAGGTCTTTGAATGTCGATTGTCGACCCAGCTGCACATTGGAAATACCAAGCTCTACATTCAGATTCACACGAAAACATATGTTTGAATGTCGATTGCAGAGCCAGTTGAGCATTGGAAATTCCCAGCTCTACATTCAGATTCACTAGAAAATACATTTTTGAATGTCGATTGCAGAGCATGCTGTTCATTGGAAGTACCCAGTTCTACATTCACATTGCACAGAACATGCGAATTTGATTGGCGATTGCAGAGCCAGCTGAACATTCGAAGTACCCAGCTGTACATTCAGATTCAATCGAAACCACATGTTTGAATGTCGATTGTAGAGCCAGCTGTTCATAGGAACTATCCAGCACTACATTCATATTCAACAGAAAATGCGAGTTTGAATGTCGATTGCGGAGCCAGCTGTACATTCGAAGCACCCAGCTCTACATTCATATTGAACAGAAAATACGAGTTTGAATGTCGATTGCACAGCCAGCTGAACATTCGAAGTACCCAGCTCTACATTCAGATGCACTCGAAACTACGTGTTTGAATGTCGATTGCAGAGCCAGCTGTACATTGGAAGTACCCAGCTCTACATTCAGAATCACTTGAAAATACATGTTTGAATGTCGATTGAAGAGCCACTTGTACATTGGATTTACCCAGATCTACATTCAGATTCAGTCGAAAATACATGTTTGAATGTCGATTACAGAGCCAGCTGTACATTGGAAGTACCTAGCTCTGCATTCACATTGAACAGAAAATGCGAATTTGAATGGCGATTGCAGAGCCAGCTGTACATTCGAAGCACCCAGCTCTACATTAAGATTGAAAAGAAAATACGAGTTTGAATGTTGATGGCACAGCTAGCTGTACATTCGAAGTACCCAGCTGTACATTCAGATTCACTGGAAACTATATGTTTGAATGTCGATTGCAGAGCCAGCTGTACATAGGAATTATCCAGCATTACATTCAGATTCAACATACAATGCGATATTGAATGTTGATTGCAGAGCCAGCTGTACATTCGAAGTACCCAGCTGTACATTCATATTCACTCGAAACTACAAGTTTGAATGTCGATTGCAGAGCCAGCTGTACATAGGAACTATCCAGCAATACATTCATATTCAACATAAAATGCGATATTGAATGTCGATTGCAGAGCCAGCTGTACATTCTAAGTAGCCAGCTCTACATGCAAATTCACCCGACAGTATGTCTTTGAATGTCGATTGCAGAGCCAGCAGTGCATTGGCACTAGCCAGCTGTACATTCGCATTGTACTGTAAACACATATTTGAATGTCAATTGCAGAGCCAGCTGTGCATTTGAACTAGCCAGCTGTTCATTCAAGTTGTATACACGCATTAACTTTCAGCTCTACATTCAACTCGATATTCGATTTGAATGTTGATTTGCGATCTGCGATTGCAGTGCTAACTTCACACAGCCACATTTTGTTTGGTAGGTCGTGGTTTCCAAGAAAACAGGCGCGCAATTACGGTTGTTCTCTTCACGGTGTATTATTTGTAAGGAGTTGATTACGGGTTTTCTCTCACAGCGAAACCCGTGCAAATAATTTGCCAGAGTGTAATACATTTCATTACACTGCATAACATAAGCGTTATGACAGAGTAGTCTTTCCAAATGTGCGTTTGAAGCGTTCTTTGTTTACTTTCTACTTCTTGGAGAGTGACCTAAGAATTGTGCTACATGTAATACACACTTTATTAGGAACTAAGTTTATGGTAATAGTGTGTGTCAACTCATATTGTAGAACTGTCTCTCATTAACATTATAGTATGAACGTCAACGCCCTGCATGTCTAATAACGTTTAAACATGATGATGTCAACGTCAAAACATCATTGCTTTATTGCATTACGGACTTCATTTGGAACGTCTCTGTTTTATTAATGTAACATGATAGCGTTTGCGCATAATATGAATACGTAATTAGGCTTATGCGGTCAGCCAATAAAGTTCGCTGTAGGTGTTATTACACGTGTGTTATATTACATTTATGAAATGGGTTGAAAAAAACGGTAAAACAATGATTTTATGTGATAAAGCAGGTTTTTGAAAAATAACATAAAACATGTGATAAAATAGACATCTATGTTTTAATTATATCCACGTGACTGTACATGTACATGTGATATACATTGTGTATAGTGTTAGTACATACAGTATGCTTTATACATACGAATATCACCAGTGGACACGGAACAATATCTTTGCCCACAGGCACTGTGTGGTATGAACGACAAAAGTATCTTTAAACCACGCTACATTTCACTCCGATTGTAAATATCTACAAGGTAGGACACTCGCTAATGGAACTGGATAATTTACCTTGGGCCCGGCTCCCTAATTCAGTAATTGTACCGCGCACGAAGGCCGGGACCAGCAGGGTCCCGGCCTTCGTGCGCGGTACAATTACGGAATTATAGAACCAAGCCCAAGGTACACTAGTACCACTTCCCTTGGTTGAAAAGAAGGCGAGTGTCATACCTTGCAGATATTTAATATCACAGTAAATTTGGGTAATACTAAAATTATTTAAAGAGGATTGTGTCGTTCATACCACTACGTGCCTGTGTCTTTACCATGTGTGTACATGGTGTAAGAAACAAACAACGTATCGCAAATATGTATACTACGAATATTGCAAATATTGGCCAGTTATTGAAACACCATCTGAGCAGCTACATGCAGTGGAATCTCTCTAAAACGAACACACTGTTCTTGGCCATTTGGAATTTATTAAATCGGCGAAAGCTCCATTTCTAAGGCCTTATCGTCACCGTTCGTCTGAATATATAGTGCGTCCTTCTTTTTTAAAACAGGAAAGTACAGAAATATTCCTCTTTTTGGGACACAATTTTACACTTTTAATGCTATTATCGTTTTCTGTTTTCTGACTGCCGAGAAGTAATATGTTTACAAGTTGCAATACACAACACATGTAGCCGTCAGGGCACAGCATGAAGACAGTGAAACAGACGATAGTGTCATTAACTCGACGTTAAACTATACTGAAACGTGTTAATAGCGCAGCAAATAGGTAGACATGGGTATGTACGGACATGTGTATATGCAGGGGACATGGATTTCCATTTTATTAATTCGTTCCCACGAAATAACAATTAGTTCTCTCAATTTAACAATTCGTTCCCTCGAATTAACAATTCGTACCCACGATATAACAATCCGTTCCCACGAATTAACATTTCTTTCCTTTGGGAACGAATTGTTAATTCGTGGGAACGAATTGTTAAATTAAGGGAACGAATTATTATTTCGTTGGAACGAATTAATAAAAATAATCTTCGTCCCCTGCGGGGCTCTGTACATACCCACGTGTGATTATTTACTGAGCAAAAAAAAAAACTATCCTGTTACCATTTTGTTGGTTTCTTTGACGATTCCCAGTATAATGCACATCAGTTTTTTTTTTGCTCAGTATATTATCCATGTCACCATATAACGTCACTTTGATGTATCAATATCGGGTTATTCGGGTAGATAATTAATTGTTATTTATCCTCATAATAACATGTTTATTTAAGTATGTAAGGGGTGATTAAATAACACGTTAAACTTTACCTCCTTGTTACGTTTTTAATTTGTTTCAGTATATATATAACGGTATGCATGCACAGTTCCATTTGTGGCTGTGACTGGAGAAATGAGGCTTATGGGATTTGTGACTTAGCTCAAGATCCAATAACACATTCATGTAGCCTGATAACTGTCTATATTGATTGATAAAAGCATGGCGGGTGTTTCATTGCTTTAATGGCGGATGCACAGGTTGATCTCGATGTACACTGGTCTCAAAACGCATAAGCCCACTTTCTGCTGTCACAGCCACATGTCCTATACGCGATAATTGTACTGTAATAATTCAGTCATATGACAGTTTTATTTCTGTCTACATCAAACTTATCTAGACATCTCGGGAAGATATACGAGCGTCTGACAGATCCAGTATACCGGTTACATACATATTCCCTCGCATATATATATATATATATATATATATACATACATGTACATTGATTTTATTGCCAAATAAAATGGGGCAAAAAGGAGATGAAGAGTGAAGATGATAGTCGAAAAACGAAAACATTTGGAAATTGACTCCGAAACCTGGCGAGAAAGTTAGATTTTGAAAATCGATCCACAAGTTCAAAGATTATTTTGAAAAATCTATTGTTAGCCCCCATGTTAAATTCCCATAGGAAAATCGCTTCTTTTATTTTAATAAAATCAATAGTTCATGGAATTTCATCAAATTTTTTTTTTTGGGGAGGATGACGTGTTTGTTATTGAAAACCTAGTACTTACATTTAAATATTGTTTAGATTTAATGTGTTTAATAGCCAAAAGTTTATTGGCACAAAAATGTGGAACAGACAGTAAATCCTATATCCGCCCCTGATAGTTGATATTACGTTTCCTGCCATTTCCTTTAATGCGGCGAATGATACAAGTCATATTCCACTATGATACTTTTTGGACTCGATACGGAGTTTAGGCGGGAAAGTCTAAAACTATTTGTCGCGTGTCTTGCCCGCAGTTGTATCGTGGTATCCCGGAAATCCCCATGGCAACACATACATACAATAAGACGGAACTGTCGCCGGAACTTCCTTCCGGTTGCGCAATAGAGAAAGAAATTTATACTGTGATTCACGTACATGAGTAGTTCAACAATCGTCCTAATGAGATAGAACACGGCGTATGTTTTCGCGTGTTCCGGCGACCCGATTTCGTTTTCCTTTGGCGCGGAGAACGCGATGACGATCTGTAGAAGATTCATGGGTAACGTCGTCATGAGGAATGTGAAGGAAATAGCGAGCAACATGCATGTTAGTTTCTTGTTGCTTTCCCCGTGGCGTTTGATTGGCGCGTTCAGTTTCACGCCGTTGAATTTCCGCGAGCACGGCAATTGTTGCATCTCGCCGCGACGTTTCCTCGCGTGCAGGACGTGGCGGATTATGGAAATGTTCAGGATAGTTATAATGATGAACGGCACGAAGGAATAAATCGCCGCGTCCACCCACGGCCATACGTCCTTCACGAGGAATATATGCACCCTGGCCGGCTTACATTCCGACGTGGACGATCCGTTGTTTGGTGTGCTCCTTAATTCCACCGTGCTGATAAAGTGCGCGTTTATCGCACACATCGACAGCAGTACGCCGAGAATCACGAGTCGCGCGCACCGCACGTTGCACATCCTCTGCGCGCGCAGCGGAAAGCACACCGCGATGAATCGTTCTACGGTTACCGCGATGATCAACCACACGGCCGAATCGCTCGTCACGTAGCCGAGGAAACTTACGAGCTTACAGAGGAAGTCGGACTTCGCTTGAATGTCCTCGGTCAGGTCGCCGACCCACATCCTCAGGAGACCGATGTACAATACAAGAAGGTCCATCAACGCCAACACCGCCAGGTAGCTGTACGTGGAAATCTTGAACATGCTCCGGGCCAGGATGACGAACGAGAAGAGATTGCCGAATGTCCCAATGATCAGTAGCACCGGCGGAACGTAGAGCTTCAGCATATCCGCCGGCCGCATGTATTGTGGGTAGTCTCTGTGCAGCATATGGTACAAGTACCTGTCGCTCTGGTACGAACACAGAGCGTCCAGTCGATTCTGAATCTCATTGTCCGGCAGATGACCACTTTCGAGAATAAATGACGTCAGATTAACTTCACATTTCATCTCGTATGCGAGCTCGTGCATATCGTCCTGTACACACACGCCTGCTGTGTTAAAATTGTCTCACAGACTGTTTCTCGAAACCTTCCTCTGAGAGAATCAACATGAAAATGAAAGTACGATGTTAGTGTTTACATAAATAATAATTACATTGTACCGTGGTACAGTTACGTACTACAGCAGTGTCATTTTCTTATAAGTGAGCGTCAAACGCCGCGACAATACACTACTATCACAACACCACGGTCCTCCGATATCTGCAGTAACGCTCCGACGTTGCGAATGTCTGTAACATACAAGAACGAGAATCATCATTTATGTATAAGTGGCTGTGACTGGAAATGTGGGAATATGGGTTTTGCGACCTGTAGCCTATTTCACCAACATTGCAAAGTATACTTATCTAGCAAAGTATACTTTGAGGGAGAAATTATCAATTTTAGGATAAATTTATTATTTTTTATTATACTGAATTTATTACATTATCACAGCCATATTGGCTGTGATAAAGTAATAAATTCAGTATAATAATTATGCATACTTTTAATCATCAAATACATGCAGTCATTAGTTCTATATGATATAATGCATTTCTGGGAAAATAAATGATTACTCCCTCAAAGTATATTTTGCTAGATAAGTATACTTTGCAATTTTGATGAAATCGGCTAGAGGATGCACAGGCTGATCAACATATGTACCGTTCGCCATTTCATCAATCGAATGCAACACACGACATGATTCTACGAGGAAATATAGATCGTTATCAGGGTTGTGATATGTTAGACATAGATAGTTTATTCAGAAATATTTAAGCCACATGGCCCGTGAAGGTAAACAGTAATCATGCATGTAAACACAATATGTCAAGGATGGCAGTGTAGTAAATGACATGTATACGTATCTAATAAATCATATGCTTTCACAATTTCGGCAAAAACATTCTATTTTTAATGTATGCACTTCAAAAGTGATTTTGACCAGTGCAGCCCCGGAACAGCCCGCGTACCATCACTGCCCATCGTTTGCACACACTATCGGACACACAGTTATTTTCATATATGTGTCGAACAGTGTATACCACGTCTAGGCAGTGTTGACGCTAATATTGTTCCGTAGTTCCACTGATTCAATCAAGCGCGCTCGAAACATTTCTCAAGTAACTTATGTTATCAGGATCTAGATTTGGTCACAAACCCATAAGCCCGATTTATCCACTCATAGCCACCTATCGAGACGAGTGAGCATGGTGAGTATCGCCATCTGACTTCAATGACTGGCTTATATATTGTAGAATGAGTTGACAATACGGCGATGCTATTTTTTTGCTATCATTCATAAAAGTATACATGTACATGTATCTGCCTGGAGATTGTTATATTAACTAATATTTGTTTCCATGTCATTTCAACCGGCCGTGGGCAGTTTTGCTCACAGGTTTTTGAACAGATGGTCATTACTTTGGTGTCATGTGGATATTTTGGTGGATTTGGGTGGATTTCGTTGGTCTTGTGTAATTTACCTGTACATACGAAATACGAACCTTTCCGCCGTGGGCAGTTTTGCTCACAGGTTTTTGAACAGATGGTCATTACTTTGGTGTCATGTTGATATTTTGGTGGATTTGGGTGGATTTCGTTGGTTTTGGGTACTTTACATGTACATACGAATACGAACCGTTCTTCGGGCACCTGTGGTTTTGCCCAATGACAGTTTCAAATCGTTGCCCGTTCTGTTTATGCTTTTAATTGTTCAACTCTTTCTTGTTTATCTCCTGTGAACTGTTTTTATTCTCGGGCGCTTTATTTGTGTTCTACTGTGCATTTGATTGCAGTTATTTGACATGTTATCAATGAGGGATCTTAGCTAGTTATTTCCTTTTCAAATCTATTTATAGATATCCGGCCCTATGTTGTATTTCAGCGTTTACTGAATAGCACAAAAGAAATGAGTTTTGCGAACAGAGTAGACCCAAATCAGACTGCACATATATGCAGGCTGATCTGAGTCTACACTGTTTGCAATAGCATTAATAAGTGTGAAAATATTAATCTGGCAAATAATGCAGCCCCTGATCAGATTGCACAGATACGTAGGATGATATAGATCAAGGCTAGTCGAATACACTATAATGACTGGGTTTCACAACAATTTAAGCTACATAAGCTCCTTTTACGAACACTAAGGCCATAAAATATACAATTTGGACCGGATTTATATAAATAAATTCAAAGGGAGATAACTAGCTACGATCCCTTAGTGCTTGTATATTTGTATTACATGATATTACCGCTAGTTTTATAAATGGACCGTCGACCAGCGTACCGCTTGATCCTCATACGAGACACGCCATGGGATTTTGTACCTTCGGACATCAGATTCTGCGTCATTTCATTAAATAGGTTTACAAAATATACAATATCTTCCGTAAATGGAGTCAAATGTTGACCAGATTTTTAGAGTACATGCGGTGTTATATTCTGCACGTTCACTGAAAATGTTGTCAACTTTTGACGCCATTTACTGAAAATATTGTAAATTTTGTAAACATATTTTATGAAATTACTCAGATGTCCGAAGGTAAAAACTCGTATTGCGCGTCTCATATGTGGTTGTGACTGGAGAAATGGAGAGTATGGGATTTGCGACCAGTGTAGATCCAGATCAGCCTGTGCATCCGCAGGATCCTCACTGTTCGCCATTACATCAATGAAACACCCGGCAGCACATATAAATTGAGTGAGTGAATGATGGAGAGAAAGGGAAGGAGGGGATGAGAGAGAGACGGGGTGAGCGGGAAGGATGTGTGGAGGGACAAGACAGACCGACTTAAACTGAGAGAGAGAGAGAGAGAGAGAGAGGGACATAGATAGATAGAGAGAGTGGGGTGCAGAGACACCCATAGTGAGAGAGAGAGAAACATGCACACACACATAGTGACATAGAGAGAAAGAGTGTCC
Source organism: Conchocele bisecta (assembly GCA_029237695.1). Lineage (NCBI taxonomy): Eukaryota > Metazoa > Mollusca > Bivalvia > Lucinida > Thyasiridae > Conchocele > Conchocele bisecta. Next base: position 19,649,840 of record CM055271.1, on the reverse strand, counting down.
GGTTTAGAGGGTTCAACTGTATGTGAACTGTAACTAGTACGTGCTATTGCATCTGTAGACTATTTCACCAACATTGCAAAGTATACTTTTCTAGCAAAGTATACTTTGAGGGAGAAATCTTCAATTTTAGGATAAATATATAAATTTTTATTATACTGAATTTATTACATTATCACAGCCATTTTGACTGTGATAATGTAATACAATCAGTATAATAATTCTGCATACTTTTAATTATCAAATTATGCAGTCGTTAGTTCTATATGAAATAATGCATTTTGGGAAAAATAAATGATTACTCCCTCAAAGTATACTTTGATAGAAAAGTATACTTTGCAATGGTGATGAAATAGGCTACTGGAATTCCCATTTAAAGACATACTACATGTTACACTGGAACAGACAGGCCATAAACCAGGTTCTCTCAAATTCAGCTCAATATATTTCGTATAATCTTCATTTATTTTATGTGAGTTGCAATGTGACTGGCATTATCTTCATAGTGCAAGTTACGAGAATTAATGGCTGTCATAGATTAGGTGAACGAAGCAAACATACTCTGTGACGAGATTGCTGATAATTAGTGTTACGCATTGGTGCAGTACAGTGGGGTCAGCGTGTAAGTGCACACACGAACGAACACCACAGGTTGAAACCAACCTGTCGTGTTCGTTCGTGTGTGCACTTACACGCTGGCCCCACTGTAATTGTGCCACTACACCATCGCCTGCGATAATCTTGCCAGTATTTGAATTTATTTTTACTTAAAAAATACTTGACTATATTGCTTCAAATCAAGCTCAGGCTCAGCCAATCAAGCTGCTTAATTGCGAGTTCAGATTGCCAATAGATGTTCAGAAGTGATGACATATTGTCAAGATTAACGCAGTCGGTTGTGTATCTGATACTAGTAGCGCCGTGTTGTGGATTGGTAGTCTAGTGATGAAGCATTGAACTTCGTAGTTACGGGAAGTAACTCTGCAAATGTCCCGTGCCGTCCGTACACCACCGCCTGCGTTAATCTTGCCCAGATGTCAACATATATTGGCAATAACATTTATTGGCAATCTCAACTCGCTATCAAGCAGTTTGATTGACTGAGCTTGAGTTGCATCTCGGATTCAGGCTCAATTTATCAAGCTGCTTGATTTCAAACACAATATCCAAGTAAAATGAAATAAAATTGACAAAGTTTGGCAAGATTAGAGCAGGCGGTGGTGTAGCTACAAGTTTCTAGCAAAGTATACTTTGAGGGAGAAATTTTCAATTTTAGGAGAAATTTATTAATTTTAATGTAATATATCACTAATACATGATAATTAAGAATACAAATATGTCTGGGTGTCCGGTTTATAGAGGTTCTACTGTATTTCCATCTCATTGGTCTTTCGAATGAGACTTAAAACTGAGGCTCAATCTGCACGTGACTTTATGTACCGCCTGTGCCAATCTTGCCAATAATTGTCAAAATACTCGCATTTTTCATTGCGAGTTGGAATTGCCAATAGATGTTTAGAAACGTTGACATCAGGGCAAGATTAACGCAGGCGGTTGCGTAAAGTCGAAACGTGAAAACAAAAGTGGTGTGTTTTTCTTCTTTGCAATAGCCGTAATCACGAAAACGCGAAATTTCGGATCGAAATTTCGCGTTTTCGTTATTTTGGCTTTTCGCAATACCTAATCTAAATGTATCCAATCATGTAGCCGGAGAATACACAACTTTGATAGACATGTACCTATTTCAGATATTGAACACATATATCTTGCATTATAAAGAGGCACCTACTTTTGCTTTGTAGACGAATGGATTTTTGCGGTTGTGACTGGTGAAATGTGACCAGTGTAGATCCAGATCAGCCTGTGCATCCGCACAGTCTGATCAGTATCTGCACTGTCCGACATTCCATCAATGAATGCATGGGTGGTGCTATGTGATCAGGTTGCATGGGTGGTGCTATGTGATCAGGATGCATGGGTGGTGCTATGTGATCAGGAGCTACACTGGTTGCAAATGTGATAAGCCCCTTTTCTCTAGTGACAGCCACAGTTCACGAAGCACATAATTTGTTGCACGAAATGGGCATGCTCAGTTTAATAACACAGCGTATTAAATCATAATAGTAGACTGCATGAAAAGTGGAATAAATATGAAAATGTTCCGCAGTCAGAATAGCTTCTGAATTATAATGTGTGTATGCAATAAATATAATTCAATATTTGTGTTGGTTTAATACGATGCATTTCGACGTGGGCGGATGATCGGGAATGGTAACTGTTTAACTGCGTGATTCAAGCTTACCGGAATCGCTGGCGTGGCTCTCCGATACATTTTATTGTTGGCTTTCGTGTTACTTGACAGTTAAATCTGGTGATACCCATTATAAATGTAGCAATATTAGTAATATTCCTATTACTTTTAGGTATAATGATAGCAGACGTTGACAGGCCGTTGCACACAATTAAATACATCAATAAATAAACTAGTTCACTGATTGTATAAGACATTCGGCATAGCATTATTTCTTATGAAATCAATAAAGTCGTTTGACAAATACTAGTATCATATTAAAACATCACTCCTATAAGATCCTCTCTTATTTAGCGTATGGAGAGAAACAACACATACATACATCAAGGTGCATGATCACGTGGTTACAACAACAACAACAATTACTGAAACTTCCAGAAGCGCCTCCGATTCAAGGTGCGTATTCCTTTTATTGTCCTTAGTATGTAACGGAATTTGATGAAATATGGCTGCATTTGGTGATCTCGATACTTTGGTCCCGAGATCACCGAATGCAGCTTATGAAGACGCGTTTGCTGCCATATTTCATCAAAATCCGGTGCATATTAAGGAAACTATCAAATAATACTTACTTTGGAGTGAGCGCGCTTTAAACATTTTCAGCCATAGTTGTTGTTGTTCTAACCACGTGATAATGCACTTTATACATGTATAAAGGCGGATTATTGTGCATCGTGTTGTATTAAATAAATAGAGACACGTTTCTATTTATTTAATACAACATGATGCGCAAGAGTCTGTCTTTAATACCATGGTTCATTTTAGGATTGTCCAGCCAATTATCGCGGCGGGAAATATCAAAGATATTTTATGAGATAACCAGCTTTGTCCAGCTTCCGTTGACATCAATTATCTGCCTTTTTATGGATATTAGAACATGTAATTAAGTCCTCAGTAGATATGTGTATCGCTTGCCTACTTACCGATGTAAAATACGGTGGAATCGGACACCAAGAAAACACCTTATATTGATGAGTTTCTTGGTCATTTATCTCAGGTGATAATGTCTGTTCGTGATCGCATAGCACACAAATATGGTCAGAATGATCATATGCCTGATTTACAGTGAAACCTCTCTAAGCCGGACACCCTGGGGACCTCCCAGGTTGTCCGGTTTAGAGAGGTTTCACTGTATCAATAACTTGAGATTCCGGGAAAGAAAACATGATTACAGATATGACCACACCAGGCTTAGTTTCTTTCCCGATAATACATAATATATCATTTGTACATCACATTTATCTAACACGTCATTTGGACATCACATTTATCTAACGTATCATTTGGACATCACATTTATCTAACGCATCATTTGGACATCACATTTATCTAACGCGTTATTTGGACATCACATTTAGCTAACGCGTCATTTGGAAACGCGTCATTTAGACATCACATTTATCAAACGCGTCATTTGGACATCACATTTATCTAACGCGTCATTTGGAACATTTATCTAACGCGTCATTTGGAAACGCGTCATCACATTTATCAAACGCGTCATTCAGACATCACATTTATCAAACGCGTCATTTGGACATCAAATTTATCTAACGCGTCATTTGGACATACATTTATATGGACATTTGGACAAATCACATTTATCTAACGCGTCATTTGGACATCACATTTATCTAACGCGTCATTTGGACATCACATTTATCTAACGCGTCATTTGGACATCACATTTATCTAACGCGTCATTTGGACATATTTACTAAGCGTCAACATCACATTTTATCTAAGCGCGTCATTTAGGACATCACAGTTTATCTAACGCTCATTTAGACATCATAGTTATCTAAGCGTCATCATCACATTTATCTAACGCGTCAATTTGACATCACATTTATCTAACGCGTCATTTGACATCACATCTAACTTTGATTGACTAGTTTACTACGCGTCATTTAGACATCATAGTTATCTAACGCATCATTTGACATCATAGTTATCTAACGCGTCATTTAGTACATCACATTTATCTAACGCGTCATTGGTTTAGACACTCAACGCGTCATTTAACACACATACTAACGCGTCATTTAGATATCACAGTTAAACTAACGCGTCATTTAGACATCATAGTTATCTAACGCGTCATTTAGACATCACATTTATCTAACGCGTCATTTAGACATGACAGTTATCTAACGCGTCATTTAGACATCACAGTTATCTAACGCGTCATTTAGACATCACAGTTATCTAACGCGTCATTTAGACATCACAGTTATCTAACGATTCTAAATGCGTCATTTAGACATCACAGTTATCTAACGCTTCTAAATGCGTCATTTAGACATCACAGTTATCTAACGCGTCATTTAGACATCACATTTATCTAACGCTTCTAAATGCGTCATTTAGACATCACAGTTATCTAACGCGTCATTTAGACATCACAGTTATCTAACGCGTCATTTAGACATCACATTTATCTAACGCGTCATTTGGACATCACATTTATCTAACGCGTCATTTGGACATCACGTTTATCTAACGCGTCATTTAGACATCACAGTTATCTAACGCGTCATTTAGACATCACATTTATCTAACGCGTCATTTAGACATCACAGTTATCTAACGCGTCATTTAGACATCACATTTATCTAACGCGTCATTCAGACATCACAGTTATCTAACGCGTCATTTAGACATCACAGTTATCTGTAGCATGATATGTGTTATTGCTTTTTGATATTCGCTACTTCTGATTTCAATTGGGTTTTTGGCAATTTTAATTGGGTATTTAAGCAAATACGCAGCTTATCTGGAGCTCTGCTCATGTAAGATCCTCTATATAAGTGTAGTTAGTGTCGTATATGTATAGTAACAGTTAACAGTTAACCTTGTCCGATGTCAACGCTTCTCAATGACTATTGGCAACCTCAACTCGAAATCAAGCAATTTGATTGACTGCGCCTGAGCTGTTATTGTGACTGTGACACAGCTCAAGCAATTAAACTGCATGATTCCAAGCACAATAGTCAAATACTTTGTGTTTGTATCTCCGGGTATGGAAGGTGTTCGAGCCAATTCCCACCCTTAAATATAAGCCGAATAAATGAATGAATGTTTACATGTATCTACGTCAGCAATTCAGTGATGGCAACATGTAGTTTGTTTATCCCGTCAACACAGTGTGTATATATGTGCCGTGAAACACGGTGCCGTGAATCATTTTTGATATCCAGCCAATACTATTTTTGCATTTTACAGCCATTTGTAGGTGTTGACGGGATAAATAGAATAGTAGGTTAGTGCCGCGAATGGGAAAAATATCTGGCGCGGCACGGAAACGGGATGTGCTCGGCAGAGCCTCGCCCATCCCGTTTCCTGAGCCTTGCCAGATATTTTTTCCCATTCACGGCACCAACCTACTATTCTCTATACGGAGGCCCGCAGGGGACAATGATTTTTCTTTATTAATTCGTTCCCACGAAATAACAATTCGTTCCCTCAATTTAACAACCGTTGCCTCGAATTAGCAATTCGTTCCCACGATATACTAATTCGTTCCCACGAATTAACAATTCGTTCCCACGAATTAACAATTAGTTCCCACGAAATAACAATTCGTTCCATCGAATTAACAATTTGTTCCATCGGATTAACAATTCGTTCACATGAAATAATAATTAATTCCCTTGGGAACGAATTGTTATATCGTGGGAACGAATTGTTAAATTTAGGGAACGAATTGCTAATTCGCGGGAACGAATTAATAAAAAAAAATTATACGTCCCCTACGGGACACCGTACTTTGGCCTAAAGATGACGTTAATTGTGTACATTAAACGCAGAAAACATTTTTGCATTTAGTCGCGCTGTGCAATAATTCTATAGCACATTTGGACGTTTTTACATTTACTATTCCTGCACGTGCAGATATGCGTAGAAAAATATGAAACATATGTACATGTAATTTGCCATGGGTGTGGATTTGTACATGTATACTATATTTAACCAATTTGCACTTGGGGGTTTGGTAATAGAAAAAGTGTGTTATACGGAAAAACAAAACACTGGTGTAATGAGGAATTATATCACAGTTGCATGCCGTATTGGGTTTGGAGACATGTAGTATGGCGTTGCATGCAGATATACGGAGCCCCGCAGAGCACATGGATTTTCTTTTATTAATTCGTCCCACAAAATAACAATTCGTTCCCTCGAATTAACAATTCGTTTCCGTGGGAACGAATTGTTATTTCGTTGAAACGAATTGTTAATTCCTGGGAACGAATTGCTAAATTGAGTGAACGAATTGTTATTTCGTTTGAACGAATTGTTATTTCGTGTAAACGAACTAATAAAAAAACATTGCGGACTATATGTATAGGTTATTTGAGTAGTGTGCACGAGTTCCGCAGCGTGCGATATTGCGCGACTTATAAATTAGGAGCATAATTTCTTTGCGCGGCGGAACGAGTGGCATATATTCACATACAAATCAAATAACCTTTTTATTATATACGTAAATCACTCACAATTTATATGCGCCGAAAGATTATACAAAATGTATAATAAAATAATCAAAGTAGTGGTGATTTAGAAGGAACTATTTTGCGAGGTGAAGTGTAGTTCCGGCAGTGATCAATATCAACTCACGAGACATCAATATGGAAAAATATTGACGCCTTGTGTTCCATTATGTTTCAATGGGAAACGAAAGTACGTATCAATTAAATACGCATACGCATTGGTGAACGGTTAACGTTTCAATAGATTTGTAATACTGTTTAATTAAATTATGAACCAAATTCAATTAAATTCAATTCGTTTATTGGCATTAAACAGCAAAAAGCACATTTATAACCATATAACAAACATGTATGATGGTTTCATGGAAATGTATTCTCACTAGACATATTAGCCAAGATTATCTATCTGCAAGCACAAATGTTACCATTGCCTGTACAAACATTAACTGGCATGTACACGTCCATGTAGCGCAGGTACAGGTACACGCTACTTTCACCTGATTTCAAATTGTATTTATCTTTACGTGTTTTTAGTTTATTTTTGCAAATATATTCTTGAATTTATCGTGTGTTTTTTCCCCCGATAGTATGGAAGGTCATATCCGCCATAATTATATTTGGCTTGATGCTTGCTGGCTGATGACATTTTAAGTTCTATCCGTCTTATTACAATTATATGTGGCTTGATGCTTGCTGGCTGATGACATTACACGTTATATGCGTGTTATTGCATTCACCGTTTGTATTTATGAAAATTCTATGTGGCCTGGTGCCTGCCTGCTGATGGAATTACAACTTATATCCATGTCATTCTATTCGTCATTTGTATTTATGACATTTGAAATCCACTTTGTTGTAATATATATTTGTCTTTATTGCATGCGCATTTGGTTTGATGTTTCATTCATTTGTCCTTACTGCTTTCGGCCTTATTCAATGTGCTAAGTGCTTTGTTCTTACTTTCTATTGCAAATGTGCAATAAAACAGGGACACGAATAAGGACGTATCAATAATTGTAATGTAAATAAGACGAATGAACAAAGCAATCAGCAGAATGGACATGTAAGAAAGACAAATACAATTACAACAAGCAGATTTCAAATGTAATAAATACAAATGACGAATGAAATAACATGAATATAAGTTGTAATGTCATCAGCACGCAAGCATCAAGTCACATAGAATTATAGCGGATATTACCTTCCCAAATTACTGTTGCAATTGTTGTTGTCAAGGGGCGTGGCTTATCAATAATCAATATGCAATAATCAATAATGGAACTCCGGATGTCACATAGAATGTAATCAACACAAACGCATTGAAACAGTGCGAATGAATAAAGCATCAATCCAAATGCACATGCAATTTAAACTACAACCAAGAAAATTTCAAATGTCACAAACACGAATGACGAATACAACAACATGAAAGTAAGTTGTAATGGCACCAGTGAGCAAGCATCAAGCCACATAGAATTGTAATAAGACGGATAGAACTTAGAATGTCATCAGCAAGCAAGCATCAAGCCTAATAGAATTATGGCGGATATTACCTTCCATACGATATAACATAGCGAATACATTAGCAAACGATCGAACACATTTACACATTCACTTACTTGAGCCAACATTGTGAATTTCAACTTTATTAAGTCAGGCTATTCTAATTTCAGAGCTGAATATATATTTTTGGATCCCCCCCCCCAATGCAGCAGGTTAAATGCGGGCTCGAACCCGTTGACCGGACCTTAAATGTCCTTATATGTTGATAAGCCGTTAAACACGAATAAATGAATCAATCAACTTTATTAAAGCATTTTTACTCCTCAAACAGGCACGTCGCCAGACGGATGCATGGAAGCCCGGGCTTCAACATAATTTCCAGACATAACCTGAATTGTTTACTGCTATACAATTTCACAAGAGATTGAATACATATTTGCCAAAAACAACCCATATACATGTACTGCAGGATAGTGCACCATAGTTTTCAAAACTATCCGGGTGGGGGGGGTGGTATGTCCCCGGAATCCACACCGCCACCCCTGCCACCTAGCGTACTCCCTCACTTTGAGAGCTTCATTGCAGTTGCGAACAGTAATTGCATGTATTGCAATCTACTCCCATACCGTCCGTAGCTTGGAATAGATTGCAAGTGTTTCCGTTCGCAACTAGCTCAATTGGATCACCCACCTGGGCTTCAGCTTTAGGCAGGGTCTGGCGACGTCCCTGTCAAATGAAAGTCACTGAGCATGTTCAATGTGTCCTGTGTACCTTGTACATGTAGTCCAGTTTTGACATTCAATGCGTATTCAACTACAATAAATGCGTAAAATACACCAGCGCGTGCCTTGTCTCTAGCTCAGTAAATACTACAGTGAAACCGCTCTAAACCGGACACCCTGGGAGGTCCCCAGGGTGTCTGGTTTAAAGAGGTTCCACTGTAAATCAAGCATATGACTATATCAAGGAACAGGCGTTATCATCAGCGATATGCGACAATGAAACGCATAAAACTACGGATACAAAGACTGCTTGATTGTCCGGTTTAGACAGGGCCTACTGTATACTTACTCATAATTCCAGCACAAAAATATTTACACAATTCCCTAGCATTTGATTGGCCCGTAGCAAGTCTCTGTCCAAAATTTATATCCCAGTAAACTCCCACGCCGAACTACTTTCCGTAACCGTGAGGCGCAGTTAAAATAATTATTAAGAAAACGGAAAATAAACACATTTTCTTGATGAATTTATTTCAAATGCTGGAATTATAAGGAATGAATGGCCTTTTTGTGGAATTTATCGGGGATATAAACTTGGAAAAGTCGCGGGAATACTGGCCGAGGCATTCCGGACTTCGTCCAGTATTCCCGCGACTTTTCCAAGTTTATACCCCGATAAATTCCACAAAATGCCATTCATTCCTATAATATTTACCGTTTACTGCATGAAATAAAATGAATCGTCCTAGCTATAGTTAACTGATGTTTAGTCCCTTTCTCACCATTATTCTGCTATGTGAATGTAATATACCGCTACATGTAACATGATAATTACCCGTCCTAGTTAACGCAAACAAGCTTAGTCCGCTGATTCACACAATGTTGCTATATAAAATACTTACTTTTTATACACTGTTAACATCATAAAACATAGTCATTAACCGTCGTAGTTGACGCCAGTTTAGTCGGTTTATTTCCACAACATTGCTGCGCCACGATTCCCTCTCATCGCTGACTCCCAATGCTGGCTGGCTGCACCACGGAGCGTTAGTCCAATACTGTCGATGCTGCGTGGAATCGTATCTTCTTTTTGCGCCAATATGACAAACAGGGGCTTGTGTTTATAACACCAGTTATTGTCTTTTGTTATCAGGCAAGGCTATGAAACACGTAGGAATTCCGAGGTTGCCGAGCAATTCATACCGTTTACGAGCCGAGTCTGATACATTTGATATTAAAGGTACATGCCCACTCAGTAGGCACAAATGTTTAGTATATCAGAGACATAATCCGAGACATTTTCTGGCAAAATAAACATTCAGTCACCATTACTCCACGTATTGATTGGCATTATTATACATTTTATATATCAGACATAAATTTTCACACTGATATCAGGGGCGATAACCGTGTTTCCTTAATATGTTGACAGACATTACTATTGATTGTCAGTATTTATTGTTTAATGTGCAGTGATCATACTTTATAATCTGTCGAAAATATTATATTTTCAGGTGACGCATTCATTTAGTTTAAATAAACAAAATATATCATGCCTCATTTGCATATGAAAATAGCCTGATACCACCGCGCGTCACTATCAGTAAATTAAATATTATTAAATGATTATATCTGTATAGAGGGCACTCGTAATTTTTAGAACTGGTGGAATAGTGACACAATTATACACTTATTTAATTCCTATAATGGACATTTTGTGCCTACTGAGTGAGCATGTACCTTTAAAAGACACTAAGCACGGTATTACATTTATCAGGTAACGTTTTAGGGTACGCATTCGAGCAATGAAACGTCAGTTTTCAATATCCGAATATTCGTAACTGTTACAGGGTTAAGTCATCAATATACGACATTATATTATCAGTCAGTACGTATTCGGCCAATGCAAAACTCGGTACCCGATAAAGGATCTTACACGAATTAGGATTTCATATGATATTTATTAAACGAGTTTACTGATTTAAGTCAACGAATCATAAACAAACGAACGATTGCTTATCGTTTACACATGGCTGGCACGTCGTTCTCGTGTTTTCTTTTAAATTAGAAAACGATGTTTTCATTGGTTTAGCGTGACACGAAAACGATATGACACGATATGCATCGAAAGAAACGATAAATAGTTTGTAGCCGGGTGTTTGAACGAAATATCGTTTTTGTGTGCATATCGTTGTACAAAATATCGTTTTCATTTTGTTTTTCATTCGTTTTCGTTTGTTTTATTTGGGAATCTTCAAAATCTTTTCGCTGTCCATGTGGTTGTGACTGGTGCCATGAGGCTTTGACTTTTGCGACCATTGCAGAACTAATCCAGACTAACAAGTTTATCATGCACGGCTCGGAAACGGTAGGCAAGCCTCGAAATTCCTGCTCGTTTCCTAGCCTCGCCCGATGAACTACATATCAAACGACACCAGCCTGGGGCCCGTTTCACTAAACTTCGTACGACTAAAATAATCGTAAGTGCACATATAGGATCGTCTGGAAATTTCAACTGATTGGATTTACATTTATTGAGCATAGGTTGCATATGCAGCCTATGCTCAATAAATGTAAATCCAATAAAGAAAACATTGTTAATGTGAAATTAACAGACTATCATAATTTTGCACTCACTTACGAACATTTTAGTCGTACGAAGTTTAGTGAAACGGCTCCCTGGTATGTTCTATACAACTAAATTGACCTAGTCTACTACTGGCTGTCCAGCCGTGGGTATACGTTTGCCGTGGTACGAGGGAACTGTTTGAACTCCAAGGCTGTAGGCCGCGGGTTCAACAATTCCCGAGTGTCACGGCAAACGTCTACACACGGCTGGACATGGTCGAATATTATTGTTACATTTCCGTCGGAAATATCATGCAATGTTAGCATTTATGCAGTACTTTCGGTACTTTGATCATTTGATTCATTAAAACAGCTAATTTACACATACAGTACATGTCGCGTGATGCAGTCGCATCAGTTTCAACATTTCAGTGTGACCGTTGTGAACTGGTCTGTAGCCTATTTCACCAACATTGCAAAGTATACTTATCTAGCAAAATAAACTTTGAGGGAGAAATTTTCAATTTTTGTACAAATTTATTATTTTTTATTATACTGAATTTATTACATTATCACAGCCATTTTGGCTGTGATAATGTAATACATTCAGTATAATAATTCTGCATACATTTAATCATCAACTATATGCAGTCGTTAGTTCTATATGAAATAACGTATTTCAGGAAAAATAAATGAATACTCCCTCAATGTATACTTTGCTAGAAAATTGTACTTTGCAATGTTGGTGAAATCGGCTACTGGTGACGTACATGTAATGGCGCATCATGAGACACGTGCATTACGTAGGTGTTGGCTTGGCCCCGGAATGAGCATTGTCTACAGCCATGGTCAAACAGCACGCGCTGTACGTTTGAACACGGCTGTGAGCGGTGTTACTAAGCAACGGCAGTCATGTAACCATGCGTGTTTAAATCAATCGCACCGTCTTTGATTAAATTCCTAACAACACTCGTTATATTCAACTACGTGCTATCAGAAACTGTGATAAACAGCCTGGGTAATACGAGGAGATAATCCACTAAAGCTCGCGGATTATCTCCACGTACATGCGGATGAACCGTGATATAACTGTGGCATATCATGCTACAGGCTAGTGCAATTTGATCATGAGATATACGGATCACCAATTGACGTCAATTACAAAAACATATCACAGTTTATGTAAATAGTGTTCACATCTTCTTGGGTACAAAATCAGACTTGTCTCACATGTGAAACTACACAGCAATTATTCCATTATTTGACAGATCGCATGTTCCAGCGATGACGTAACTCCATTGGCACCAATGCACACAAGATACAGCGCATGTCTGCACTAGAACGTGTCAGATCTGACATTCCATTCACAATAAACGGTATTCTACGACTTACACATCTGAGGTTCATTTCCAGTTCCAGTGCAGGCTCTATGAGGAAGCAAGAAGACAATACATCAAACACTTTTATTATCGTAGACCAAACACACTCAAATTCAAACATCTGTTTCAAAAACAATCTGGAAAGCAGTTAAGAAACCTAGCAATGTTTATAAACTATGAACCGGAGGGCTTCTGTATGGAACGCCATCGCTGTATTATATGACCATACAGTATTTTATGCAATACTTACGTCAATAAATGAGCTCATTATGTGTTTATATTGAGTCAAAATGTCAATATATTATATCAGTATGTCTTAATATTGAGTCAAACGTTCAATATATCATACCAGTATGTTTTTATATTGAGTCACACGTTCAATATATCATACCAATATGTCTTTGTATTGAGTCAAAGATGCATTATATCATACCATTATGTCATTATATTGAGTCAAATCTTCTATATATGATATCATAATGTATTTGTATTGAGTCGAAACGTCAATATATTATACCATTATGTCTTTGTATTGGGTCGAAACTGCAATATACAATGTATGATGTCATTCGTCTTTATATTAAGTCAAAATTTCACTGTATGATATCGTTATTTCTTTATATAGAGTCAAACGTTCAATATATCATACCAATATGTCTTTATATTGAGTCATAAATTCATTATATCATACAATTATGTCCTTAAATTAAGTCAAAACTTCAATATATGATATCATTTGTCTTTATATTAAGTCAGCAGTTCAATGCATGATATCATGATGTATTTGTTTTGAGTCGAAACGTCAATATATTATACCATTATGTATTTGTATTGGGTCGAAACTTCAATATATGATGTCATTCGCCTTTATATTAAGTCGACATTTCACTGTATGATATCGTTATGTCTTTATATTGAGTCGAACGTCCAATATATGATACCATTATGTCTTTATATGAAGTGAAAAGTTCATTATATGATAGCATTGTGTCTTTATAGTTAGCCACAATTTCAATACATGTATATGATACAATTTTTACTTTATATTGAGTCGTTTGTTCTTTATAGGTTAGACCACACCAAATAGTTTTACTATATAATTTAACCGAATGCCATCCAATAAGGCCAGTCTCTCCTATTTTCACTATTCGTATGGATGCTGTGGGATCTACTTGTACATGACCTGCAGCCAGTCTGTACTAGTTCTGCATGAATTAAACAATAGGTTCACTTACTCCTAAGAAAGAAAAATCCAACCTCATCATATCCCCCACTATTGTTTACATTTTTTTGACACGGAAACTCTGTTTACATCACGTGACCAACAGGTTCAGTGTTTTCTTATAAATGCTACAAATATGTTGAAAACTGGTGTTAAAAGCACCCCAACATGTTCCTCAAGTGAAACTGGGTAGTAATGGATCAAGATTTGCAAGCAAACTGTGTCTGTGACCTCAAAACGCCCGCACTACTTTTTTATACCGAACTACTTATGCATACCCCCTGGGCGATTTCGCGCCATTTGGTATAGTCTAACCTATATAGATAGGACTTATTTGCAGTAGTATTGGTTTACGGTAACACCGTTAAAACAGCGCGCATTTGTGTACTTATAGGTTAGAGGTTTAACGACACTAAATCATCAGATATTCCTGCGCGGTGTAGTCAAATATAGTACAGTAAAAATGTCAAATGGTTTATTCTAGGTTTGAACACACCAAAGAGTTTTACTATATAGTTTAACAGAATCCCACCCAATAAGGTCAGACTCTCCTACTTTCATTATTTGTATGGATGCTGTGGGACCTACTTACACATGACCTGCAGCCAGTCTGTATTGATTATGCATGAATTAAACAATAGGTTCACTTACTCTTAAGAAAGAAAAATCCAATCTCGTCATGTCCTCCTATAATGATTACATTTATTGGCCACGGAAACTCTGTTTACATCACGTTACCAACAGGTGCAGTGTTTTCCTTTAAATGCTACAAATATGCTGAAATGGTGTTACAAGCACCCCAAAATGTTCCTCAAGTGCAACTGGCTAGTAATGGATCAATATTTACAAGCAAACCGTGTCTGTGACCTCAATACACCCGCACTAATATTGTATACCAAACTGCTTTTGTATAACCCCTTGATAACCTTGTGGCAACTTCCAATAAGGTTTAACCGCGCTAAATCATCCGATATGCATGCGCTGTGTAGTCAAAAGTAGTACGTTAAAAAGAAGCCAGATTTGTTATGCCATAGACACAATTTGCTTGCAGAAACTGGTAAATTGATGCACTAATCTACTTCACAGGCATGTTAATGTATCATTTACATCAGTTTCAAGCATATGCTTTGGGATTATTTTGTAAATCGGAGCATGTTTGTCATGTGAGACGGTTTCAATTCCAGCCGCTGAGATTTTGCGCCACCACCACGGTGGTCACAGGAAATTTAATTTATCTTTCTTAACAATAATTAAACCTATATTTTAATTAGTGAATATCCAGAGCAGAATTGGTGCAGGTTATAGTAAACTAGATCCCACCACATCCATACGAAAAATGAAAGTAATAGAGAATAGCAAAATGTGTGGCCATTGGTTAGTTTATATAGGAAAAAATCAATGGTGGTGGTGGACCACAAATGTCAGTGTTTTTTGCCAGTGTTACAATAAAAGATTACCAATGCAAAGGAGTCCTATCTATATAAAGACAAAACGTCTACATATAAAGTTATAACGATATCATATATAGTAAATATATGGTTAGTGCTGTCGAATATAAAATATATTCGGTTGAGCCTTAGACATATTGGGGCGAGCTTTAGCGAGCCCCAATAAAGTTGTCGTGGCGAAACCGAATATATTTTATATTCGACAGCACTAATGACATATTTAATTTATACCATATACTGGACTTAATTGCTTGATCGTGCGTGACGTCATGGTTTTGACGTCATTCCCTCGCCATACGTCACAAATCTAGCGACGTCATTCAAAGCAAAATGGCGGCGTCCACTCTAGGTAGATTCGACATTGTATCTGATTAAATCTTCGATTTATTTACGATGAGCTTCAATACTGGCTGGCTTTAGACTCCACATGTGTCATAATAAGCATTAAAATGATAACGGACATGTCCGTGTCGTTGGCTATGTCGCATATACTGTAAGCATGGACACAATTCAGCTGAATAGACAGCGATTTAGATTTTAAAATCCGCCGCCATCTTGAATTTGCTGTTGAGACTGACCAATCAAAGGCCGCGATTAGGGGTCAAAGGTGAAAAAATAAAGGCAAAATCGGCACTTTATGTACATTAGGCTACTTAAGTATACCAGCCTGACATGGCGTTGTTTACATGCTTTGTTTATATAAACATTGGTGTATAAATAAACATGGAATTCCTGTAGGTATTTCCCTGTTTATTATGGCGCGTCGCTATAGTCATGATCGATATATTGCGATTGGCAAAACAGTTTCTCATACTGGAGCAGTGGGTAAACTGGCGGCCGACGGTTGCACTTGATTTTAATTTTGCACTGCATGCGTTCGATCCTCACTTTGGCCATATTCTTTTTTTAAAATATTGTTTTTGTGTTTTCTTTTTCTTTTTAATGCATCTTTATTACATGTAACAACAATGGACATGGTAATTATGAACCACATGCATCCACGTTTATTTATTTATTTGTCTATTATCTGAAGTGAGAGGTTTATTTTTCGACATGGTGTTCTCCATATTTGCATTTGTAGTGAGTCGAGGTGGACTTTCACAATAACACACGAATGTGCAGAATGCATTTCACAATGATTAGGTTCAAAGTGAAGTGTTTTATAATGTTGTGTAAAAGTAAATGCACGACTGTTTCTGGATGTGTGCGTTACCTCTGGCGCCAAAATAGTAAATGCGAGAGAAAAATGTATGCCTTTGGCAGGATTCGAACTCACGACCGTCCGATCACAAACAGCAGATCTACCCACTAGAGCACTAAACGATGTTTCTATTATTGGCAATTCTATCGAATGTAAATTGCGCTGGTATACAAATACCATGTCTACAACATATGACGTAAACTATTTAAAAATAGCACGTGTTTACAACAATATTTACAATAATAACGCGCCAGCTCAAAGTGGTACACCTTTTTTTTTTATATATTAGGTTACTTCAGATATAAACAACATTTATTCAACCCTCTTTACATGGAGTAATTGTTGCGGTATAAATTGAACTTTTGACTCAATATAAAGAACATTTGACTCAATATAAAAAACATAATGGTATGATATATTGAAATTTTGACTCCATATAAAGAATGATTGGTATGAAATATTGAACTTTCGACTCAATATAAACAAAGATTGGTATGATATATTGAACTTTTGACTCAATATAAAGACATTATGGTATGATATATTGGAAGTTTTGACTCAAAATAAAGACATTATGGTATGATATAATGGACTTTTGACTCAATATAAAGACATAATGGTATGATATATTAAACTCAATATAACGACATACTGGTATTATATATTGAACGTTTAAAAGACAACTGATATCATATATCGAGGGTTGGCTCAATATAAAGACGCCATGATATAATATATCGAACATTTGACTCTATATAACGACACCATGATATCATATACCGACAGTGGTACATGATATAAAGATGAATGATATCATACATTGAAGTTTCGACTCAATATAACGATGTACAGTGGGGTCAGCGTGCAAGTGCACAAACGAACGAACACGACAGGTTGGTTCCAACCTGTCGTGTTCGTTCGTGTGTGCACTTACACGCTGACCCCACTGTAATGATATGATATATTGATATTTTTACTCGATATACTAGTAAATACATAATGATCTCATATATTGACATTTGTACTGCATAAAATACTTCATCGCCATATAAGACAACCATGGCGTTCCATACTTCTGGAAGAGTACTTGTTGTCATAACAACGTGATCATACACCTTGATACTGATCGGTGTAGACTTTATCCTCGTGTATACCACATGTTTCCCATATTCTTGTAGCATTATGCAATGCAGAATGTTCAAATAATGACGTAATTACCCACTGCTCTGTGTTAATGACCGCTGATGAAAACGGATTACATAATAAACAGGGTATAGAGATTAAATACTTGTCTAATTCCCAGGGTGGGGACAGCGTTGTTTTATAGCATCTATAAAACGTACCGCTGAATGATTGGCTGTCCAATTCCCGACATATGATTTTCTATGTACAGTGAAGACTTGTTGAAGGTTCTCAAACGAAACGAATTTAACACGCAGCGAAACCGATCGTTTTGTACGACAATATGCATAGAAACGAGTATCTTTTCTTTTCGTACGTGAAAACGATATTTTGTTTAAATACCCGGATCTCAACTGTCGTTTCTTTCAACGCATCGTTAGTTTCATTGTTTTTAATTAGAAAACGATGTGTTCGTTGGTTTAAACGCGACACGTTTAAACCAACGAAACATCGTTTTCTAAATAAAAAAATAAATAAAACGATGTTTGAACGATAGGCAACTGTTCATTTGTGGAAGAACCTGGAGCAACTCCAGGCCGTTAAATTGTCCAACAGTTACATGTACAAGTAGCAGAGACATGTAGTCTACCACACATCACTATACAATGGCGCTATATTCAATCATATTACCAAGAACGTTCTCCAATGCAGCACCGAACAGTGTAGGCCCTGATTAGACTGCGCGGGTACACTGGCCGATATGGGCTATCAGTCGCCGCAACAACTCAATACGTCACGTTTTGCGTTGTCAAGCACATATGAGATATGCCATATCGATGGTCTAGTAACATAAGGTCGTAACTGCTATGCTTTAGCATAGTAGTTACGACCTTATGTTACTAGACCATCGATATGATTGTTTACTTATGATGATGTTTGATATGTCATAAAAATACAAAATTTGCATTTTCCGTAAATGAGGTGGAAACTTGACGAAACCGCATTTGCTATGAAAATTGCGTCATCTTTCGCCATCATTTGCAGAAAATATCACAGATTCTGTAAATAAATTTCGTGAAAATTCGCAAAATGTTCTTATGTAGAAAATCACATGGCGTGTCTCAATTATGGGACAAGCTATATGTATATGATTTTATCCTAACGGAAATGTGCGATATGTCATGAATTCGTATAACAAAAGTTACGATATTTTCCGTGAATGAGGTCGAAAGTTGACGAAATGTTCAGAGCAAATGCGGAATAGGATTATGACAGCTTCGAAACCTTTTGATGTCAATAACAGAAAATATCACAGTTTGTGTAAATATATTTCATGAGCTATTGTATATAATAGCACATCCTCTTATAATTCTGCTATGAACATTTCGTCAACTTTCGAAGTCGTGTACAGAAAATACCATAGTTCCTGTAAACACTTTTCATCACATGTTTGTCTAATATAATTATCTGATTTTTGCATTCCGCGGCAAATCGTTAGAGGCCAATGCCTTAAGTTGATTGACTCGCATAATTATCTATTATATTTGTATTGTCTTGCGGGAAAACAATTACAGTCCGTCACATTCATGAGTGTATGGACGCCAACAAAATAACTGAAACCACTTTTGTACTCGCTTCCATATCATCTTGAACGAAAACTATCAATTCTCCTGAACTTGACACTAAGTGTATACAGTGGAACCTCTCTAAACCGGGCACCAAGAAACTATATGTCATCTCATATTGATGGTGCTTTGGTAACGCATCTCAGATACTAATGCATGTTAATGATTGCAAAATACATAAGTATGTAACAGAATGGTCACATGCCTGATTTACAGTGGAACATCTCTAAACCGGACACACTGGGGACTTCCAGGGTGTCCGGTTTAGAGAGGTTTCACTGTATATTAATGGTACATGAATCTAGCGCATGTACAGTGGGGTCAGCGTGTAAGTGCACACACGAACGAACACGACAGGTTGGTTCCAACCTGTCGTGTTCGTTCGTGTGTGCACTGTACGTATATAGAAATGCTGACACTTGTTTCCACACTAATAAGAATCAGTTAGACTGGCTTGGTTGTCCGGAAAATGTCTTAAATGTTATTTGTTCGCAATACGGTACGACGGCCGTACTTTTTGTTCAATTAAATGTGTCGAGTACAGAGACGAGTATTTTAATTGGCTGCAGTTTGTTAAAACTAATCGAAAATAACACATAGTTTAACTTTTTGTTATTTTTTTAAAATCGATTGTCTTGGAAACGTAGTTTTAATCCTTGGCAGGCAGGCATAACTGAATACCGCATTTGCTATGTCAATGTCGCCAACTTTCGACGTCGTTTACGGAAACTGTCGTAAATGTTGTATTTATCCCGTCAACACAGTGCGTATGTGCCGTGAAACACGGTGCCGTGAAACATTTTTGATATCCTGTCAATACGACCTAATCACTGCATGCGGTGGCTGGGGTTATGTTGTTGCATTTTAAAGCCATCTGCAGGTGTTGACGGGATAAATAGAATCGTCGGTTAGTGCCGTGAATGGGAAAAATATATCTGACGCGGCACGGAAACGGGATGTGCTCGGCAGAGCCTCGCCCATCCCGTTTCCTAAGCCTTGCCAGATAGTTTTCCCTTTCACGGCACTAACCTACGATTCTCTATATATGTTCATTAGATATCGCATAATGTTCATACGTTGAAAATCACATGGCACCGTGTTCAGTAGCCCAGTTATCGACTATGATAAAGGATATTCGCTCGAAATCCTTAGTAATTATATCCCGTGACAGATAGGTACGGTCACAATCGGACATCAAGAGCTTAAGAAAACACTCTTTGACAGAATCTTATTATGTGTATACATGACACAATTATTGGCTCCGTCAGCCGTTCTATATGTCATGTGACTGGGGAAACTGGGCTTATGGGATTTCTGTAGCCGATTTCACCAACATTGCAAAGTATACTTGTCTAGCAAAGTATACTTTGAGGGAGCAATCATTTATTTGTCATGAAATGCATTATTTCATATAGAACTAACGACTGCATATATTTGATGATTAAAAGTATGCAGAATTATTATACTGAATGTATTACATTATCACAGCCAACATGGCTGTGATAATGTAATAAATTCAGTATAATAAAAATTAATAAATTTATCCTACAATTGAAAATTTCTCCCTCAAAGAAAAGTATACTTTGCAATGTTCGTGAAATAGGCTACATATCAGCTGTAGCTGGCCAAATGGTACACTACTGTAACCTGACAACGATGTATATTGCTTGCTAGAAGCCGGGTATATCTTGCTTATGTCACGGTACGTAACTCACTATGGGGAGAAAATGTGTATTCGTGCCCGGCTAGCTCAGTCGGTTAGAGCGATGGTACGGTAATCCAGAGGTCCCCGGGTAGGATATGCACCTTTCTCACCCTGTGACATTTTGCGCCCAATGAAGCGTATGGCGTACAGTATGTAGCCGTTGGAGATAGGGAAATAAAATGTTACAATATCTATGCGTTTGTTATCTTTATTTGTTATCTTGCATCAAATAAATATTCCAACACCGGTGCGTTTGTTATCTTTTCTATGATTTGCAAGTCAACACCCATTACGTAGAGCAGGCGATTGTTGTCCGTTTCATTATACGTAGTTGCTTAAAGTAGCAAGCTTATCGTAGTAACGTAACAGCCTTTGTTAGTGCATAGGTCACCTGACTAACATATTGCATGTGCATGCGCGCGCAGGTGTTGGCGCACTTTTCTGACATTCTCCAACAGCGACGGAGCCATCTTGAATTGACTTGTATTATAATTATATTACACTGGTAAATATTGTATTTACATGTAAGGTTTTGGTATAACTATTGTCTGAAAGTATATTGACGTGTATTGTTGTCTCCGGAAATGTATTCAACATGCAAATGTTGCATACATCTCTGGAGATTTGATCGGCACTTTACTGACATTCTCCAACAGCGACGGAGCCATCTTGAATTGTCTTGTATTATAATTATATTACAGTCGTAAATATTGTATTTGCAGTTTCGTGTGTCCCACCCTGCCCAGTAGAATATGGAGGAACCCACTATCTACCACCACCCGCTACACTGGCCACACCGACATTGAACCTGGTTTACTTATGAACTGTGGCCAGTTGGTCCAGATATAGTCTATGATATTGACGGAGAGCGGGGTCCGGTTACACTTTGATGGAATGGCAAACAGTGCATAGCCTGATCACAGTCGCATCTGGATCTACACTGGCCGCGCTACTCATAAGCCCCAGTTCTCCAGTCGGAGACATATATGAGACACGCCATGTGATTTTGCACCTTCGGACATCTGAGTAATTTCTTGAAATAGGTTTACAAAATTTACAATATTTTCCGTAAATGGCATCAAACGTTGACAAAATTATATTCCGCATGTACTCTGAAAAGTTTGTCAACTTTTGACTTTATTTGTGAAAAAGGAACAAAATCGCACGACGTGTCTCGTATGGGTTAAGACAAAACAATCCCCTGGGAAAATATAAAAATGTCACTTGCGCAACAGTACACGTACGTGTCAATTCAATCCATATCCATATATTCTAGGAGTCGGACATTCAACCATTCTTGTGATCATTTTATGACACAAGCCTTCACTGGGAACTGGTAAGTACATATGTTTATTATTTACTTTCAAATGCTGCAAATAACGTCTGACTCGTGCCAAGACCGGCAATTCATCGCATTATTATCGTATCCTCGATAATACTGCCCTATTTCATTTAACTGAGTTATTTGGACCCATTTCGACCAAATGCTTGGTCAATAAAAGCCGTATGGCATGTATCCGCTGGTGTAGAGTATCTCCCTTGATCAAATCGAACTGAATCATTAATAATTCGTGTTTACATGTAAACGATAACGATTACAGGTTTCGCATGTGGGAGCATTCCGTGAGTATTGTAATGACATATTATTATCATGTGTTTTTTGCATGTCACTCCGATTAATTGCAGTAGCAATTTATTCTATTTGTAAACGAAGGGCGAACTCGATTGAAATGTTTACTAAATTTAGCTATGCATTTTATATTACTATTCAGTCCAATATCAGTCGTGCGCCCTGTACTATACATGAGAATATTGCCAATTTTAACTTGTAACAAATGTAACGTGAATTTTCAGGACGACTTTCATTTACTCTATGTTGGACACATGTAAAACGTACATTCAATTTATTAAGACTAGTCATGTACGTTCACAGTGAATTGTAAATAGTGAAAATGCTATTGCGACCAGGATAGACCAGATCAGACAGTTCTGCTCTAAATGCACTGATGTATACGCCAGTAAGCTGTAATAAGGACATGCTGTGAAGTATAATTTATTTCAATCACTGATGCTTTACATGTAGGTCAGCCTGTGGAATCCTACAGTCTGATTAGAGTCTACAGTGTTTATCATTAGTAATGTAATGCTGTGAGTCTGCACAGGAAAATACTTATTAAATTAGCGCAGTTGGCCACGGGCAGTTTGATCAGGGTAAGACCAGTCGCGATTAAATGTTTGTTTACTAATGGTAAATAACTGCGAATGACGTCGATATTCACATGTATGGTTGTGAATATATATACTGTTGGGTACACTAGATATAGTGGCTGTTCATTAATGTGTTACATCGCATTCTCCGACATATGTATTCCATCAGCCCCCTTCTTCCAACTAGTGAAAATATATTTGTGTACATTGCAATTTATCATGTTTCATCATTGTAATTTATGATGTTGTTTAGTATTGCCATGCAATCATAATATTGATTTCATGTGCACTACTGTGACTATTATGGAGACTATAACACGTTACACACTGGTACAATGCAACAACCGTTGTTGTTTTGTAGTCCCAGCTAGTCAGCCAGCCAGCCAGGCAATCAGCGACGGCACGTCTATCGGGTGTTCTTGCGTAGAAGCAGTACGCTGCACCGATACTATTCTGGGGTCCACTACACGACATCGTGTACCAGCGGGGACTCTGCTCCGTGTGGCGTATCGAGCGGAGGTTATTATTCCGGTGACGTCATTCCGTACAAGGACGAGATGATTCTCAAAGGACGTCCACCCATGTGAAGTATTCCCCATCCGCCCAAGTAGTCGATAACATTGTATTATAACTTAACCACGTCATACAACGTCACCCTCATCATGGCGGAAACCCGAGTTGGATGATATAAACTTTAAGTCCGTATCTTGAACGTGAGGAACATTGTTATACGATACTTACCTGTTCCAGAATCGTGAATGTGCCTTGGTTGTGTGACTGAGCTTTGGTGGACCATCGAGAGGACGTTGTCCGTACTGTCTTGATTATTTGTGTATATCATTATTTGTAAATACATTATCATAGTAAATATATACCTTGTTGTCTCTTTCCACAACGTGCTTGGTGTTCCGACACAACAATGAACTATCCCAGTGTCACCCTGGCGTGATATTGGTATGTACGGAAATGGTCGAAACATTTACCCATGCTAAATCCCCATGCACATATTCACATATGTGAATGTCTAATATCCCACCCTGGCTTGTTTGACTGTCTAATTCCCGCATATATAATTATTTAGCTGTCTATTTCCCAATGCATACCTACTCCTTGGTGGGTATGGAATATATTTATTTGTAAGTGCATAAGATGGGCCATGGATGTAGCGATACGTGTAGTTATGGAGCCTGTTTACAGACCCAAGTGTATACACTGTTCGTCAGTCTATGAATTCGCTATCAGTTGTGTTGTTAAAGGTACATGCCCACTCAGTAGGCATAACATGTTCGGTATAGGACTTAAATAAGTGTATAATTATGTCACTTCCACCAGTTCTAAAGATTACAAGTGCCCGCTAGACAGATATAATCATTTAGTAATATTTATTTTACTGATAGTGACTCGCGGTGGTATCAGGCTATTTTCATATGCATATGAGGCATGATATTGTTTTAATGATTTATACTAATTAAATGAGTCACCTGAAAAAAACAAAATGTTCAACACATTATAAAGTATGATCATTGCACATCAAAAACTAAATACAGAGAATAAATAGTAATGTCCGCTAACAATTTAAGGAAACACGGATATCGCCCCTGATATCAGTGTGGAAATTTACGTCGGATATAAAATGTATAATAATGCCAATCAATACGTGGGTTAAGTGAATGAATGTTTGTTTTGCCAGAAAATGTCTCAGATGATGTCTCTGATATAAAGAACAGTTTGTGCCTACTGAGTGGGCATGTACATTTAACCCTTTCTACACAACAGGCCTGTATAGTGGTATTGGCAAGACGTGTAGATCCATATTTTTGATAACAAAAACACCCCATCTTTATAAATGGACTAGTCTGAAAATTATTTTGTGACGATTGGATTGGTCGGAAAATTAGCATATCACAGTCCATTTCATTTACGTAGGGGTGAAAGCGTTGAACTCCGGATTTGCTCCATGTTCCACAAAAAACGACTGCCTGCCGTTTACACAACGTGTTCACATTGTTTTCGTTTTTATTGTTGGAAACCCATGGTTTCGTTGGGTTAAACGTCTCACGTTTAACCTACCGAAACCATCGTTTTCTGATTAAAATCAACGAAAATGATGTCAAACGATGCGTTGAAAGACACGACATGCGTTTAAAAAATTGGAATCCAGTTATCTAAACGTAAATCTCGTTGTCGGGTACAAGATCATCGAGCCAGTGCCGTCGTTAAATTCAAGCATTTACATTTACATTTACATTGTCAGGTACAAAAAACAAACGATAATCGTTTCTATGCATATCGTTGTACAAAACGGTAGTTTTCACTGCGTTTTCTACTTGATTTCGTTTGTTTCGTTTGGAAACCATCAACAAATGTTTAATGTATGTATATGTACAAATCTCAGGATCCACGGACCGGGGTGGGGGGGGGGGGCGTTTCACTAAACTTCGTACGACTAAAATGTTCGTAAGAGCAAATATACTGTCTGTTTACTTGTATTATTGGATTTACATTTATTGAAATTTCCAGACGATCATAAATTTGCTCTTAGAACATTTTAGTCGTACACAATTTAGTGAAACAGCCCCATAGAAACAGCAGGCCTATTGCCCTTCCGACCAGTGTAGACCCAGCACAGACTGCGCATCCGTGTACAGTAGCGTTTGTGTTTGCGTTTGCATTTCAAACAAGAAATGTGCCCTGACTGAAGTGAAAGTGAATGGGTTGAACGTCCCAGCAACATATAGGGTCATATAGAGACGGGACCACAGTTTACAGTCTCATCAGACAGACCAGTGGGATGGAAATACTATGAAAGTATTGTTGATGCCTATGGCGAGGTTTGAACCCATCATCTCCGGATTGTAACTCAGGAGTTCTAACCGATGGGACTTATGGTATTTGTGATCAATGCAGCTCCTGATCAAACAGCTCACTCATGTAGCTTGATAACGATCTATATTGCTTGTTAGAAGCATGACGGGCGTTTCATTGATGGAATGGCGAACAGTGCATTCGCACAGCCTGATCTGGATATACACTGGTCGCAAAACCCATAAGCCCCATGTATCCAGTCACAGCCACAAATGAACGTAGTCAAACGTGGGCCAAACGTGGACCGAACGTGGGCCAAACGTGGACCGAACGCGCGTTACCTGTATTCCTGCTATTGCACATTTTCATTGTAGTGATTCGGTCAGAGTACTACATGTACCTACTTACGATCGTAATAAAGTTACAAATGTATACATATACACTGGTACGTGTAGATGGGCTCGTGATTTAGTTAACGCAATACACAGTACATGTGCACAGAACGGATATATGCCATTCCTTATGTTTACATATGGGACGTCTGCATATGGAAACAAATGCAACAACCTGTGCGAACTTGTTTTATCCAAAGATGTTTACTAATGAAATAAAGGTACTACCAGGAGCGGACTATCTAAGGTTGGTGTTCCCTTATTGGAGCCCCATGTAATGTCAATGGAAATCAAACGAAAAAATGTATAAAAAAAAGTTACTTACAAAAATAATTTATATCTACATGTCTATTATATATTGGTGCTTGTCTTATTAGCATGAACATTACACATTATGTTGTAGTTAGGAAATAATAGGCACAATGAGGTGTTTTCATGTACACAGGTTATCATTACACACCTGTTTGCACAGTGTGTTTACACGTGTTGCCATCAAATTGTGTTTGTTATTCGCAAACTACTGCAGTATTTCTCGGTTCGTTGCTGTGATATACATATACATTAAACGTAGATATGGAATATTTGTGTAGGAAACTTTATTTTTTTTAGCTAGATGTCTTGTTTGATTTCCATCGACTTTGCAGCTCCAATAAGGGAACATCTATATAAGTCGAATATCGTATGACACTCACGGACACGCACTAGTATTATTGAAAAAGTATTTATTTAGTTGATTTTTTATTTGTGATGCATGTTGTTCCCATTTATCATTAAAATATGTTTAGCGAGATATGTATTTTGTATATTACGCCACCCAAGTCTCCGTTTCAAATACACACTGATACATGTATATTCACACTGACGTCACATAAAAGCACAGGTAAATAATATAATAACATACGACAAATTTTACCCGTAAGCCAAGTTGTTGGTTTATGGTTTGCGCACTTCTAGTACATGCTGGTTCACCATAAAGCTTGCTGCCTAATCTGGTGCCACGCCACACTGTATACTTGGTATTTTTAGAGTAATTACACAGGTATGACTTTGTGACTGCACTTGTGTGACTGAAACACGATATAATCTACATTCATCAGATCAGTATCTGGTGTCAGGCGCCATAGCTACAATCAAAGAAACACAAGTAAGAGATCGACAGGAAATTGCATACTACAAGTTGGAAGACTAAACAATGTTGACAGCCCACTGCACCAACACACCCCTCCCAACCGACACACATTAGCGCGCTAGTCATTTAGTTTCCGTTCATAAGTTAAGCCTCGTTTCATATGCTGTGCTGATACAGCCATATACATAATTATACACCCCACTCGTTATCATTTTGAAAAGGGGAAATGATGATGACAATGTAAATGCGTAGATTATTCAAAAGTCTAAAATCATTTCTTAAACACACAGCTTAGTATATTTTTGGGGAGTACTTTGAAAATGGGCAGACTAGCCATTTCAGACTACTCCCGTCAGTGTATCGAGGGGAGTACTTTGAAAATGGGCCGACTAGCCATTTTCAAACTACTCCCGTCTGTATACCTGAGGGGAGTACTTTGAAAATGGGGAGTACTTTGAAATTCCTACAGGGCGGCGTTGACCGACATACAGTTTTGGTGTCACGTGGTTTCATAACCAAGATACGTACACGTTTGTAAGTCGTGACGTCTAATGTTTCTTCTTTTCTTTTTAAATCACAATATACATATATATTTTCTTTAAAATCACATGAACACACACACACTGATGGTGTTTGCTTATTATGGGGTATTGACTGGAGAAATGGGGATTATGGGAGTTGTGACAAGTGTCGCTCCAGCTTCAATATATCACTCCAGTAGCCTGATAACAATCTAGTTTCCTTGTTAGAAGCATGACGGTGTTTCTTTGATGGAATGGCGAGCATTGTATATCCTGATCAGATTGTGTGGATGCGCCGGTTGATCAGGGGCCCGTTTCACTAAACTTGTTACGACTAAAATGCTCGTAAGTGCAAATTTAGGATCGTCTGGAAATTTCAATTTATGGATTTACATTTATTGAGCATAGGCTGCATATGCATCCTATGCTCAATAAATGTAAATCCAATAAATGTTTACAAGAAAACATTGTTAATATTAAATTTACAGACTGTCATAATTTTGCACTTACGAACATTTTAGTCGTACGAAGTTTAGTGAAACGGCCCCCCATAAATTGAAAAACCAATAAGCCCAATTTACCCAGTCATAATGTCATTTACATGTATGACAAACGTCCGCTATGTCTACAATAAATGTTCGTTTTAAAGCATGGACGTCACCACCATTTTGAAAAGGACGTTCGACTGATAGCTGTAAAGCAACCGAAGGGGCATTCGACTTTCAGCTGTAAAGCAACCGAAGGAGCGTTCGACCTTTAGCTGTAAAGCAACCGAAGGCGCTTTCGACTTTCAGCTGTGAAGCAACCGAAGGGGCGTTCGACTTCCAGCTGTAAAGC
Source organism: Conchocele bisecta (assembly GCA_029237695.1). Taxonomy (NCBI): domain Eukaryota; kingdom Metazoa; phylum Mollusca; class Bivalvia; order Lucinida; family Thyasiridae; genus Conchocele; species Conchocele bisecta. The sequence continues at coordinate 19,620,655 of CM055271.1, read as the reverse complement.
AACCGAAGGGGCGTTCGACCTTCAGCTGTAAAGCAACCGAATGTGCGTTCGACTTTCAGCTGTAAAGCAACTGAGGGGCGTTCGACTTCCAGCTGTAAAGCAACCGAAGGGGCGTTCGACCTTCAGCTGTAAAGCAACCGAATGTGCGTTCGACTTTCAGCTGTAAAGCAACCGAAGGAGCATTCGACCTTTAGCTGTAAAGCAACCGAAGGCGCTTTCGACTTTCAGCTGTGAAGCAACCGAAGGGGCGTTCGACTTCCAGCTGTAAAGCAACCGAAGGGGCGTTCGACCTTCAGCTGTAAAGCAACCGAATGTGCGTTCGACTTTCAGCTGCAAAGCAACCGAAGGGCGTTCGACTTTCAGCTGTAAAGCAACCGAAGGGGCGTTCGACCTTCAGCTGTAAAGCAACCGAATGTGCGTTCGACTTTCAGCTGTAAAGCAACCGAGGGGCATTCGACTTCCAGCTGTAAAACAACCGAAGGGGCGTTCGACCTTCAGCTGTAAAGCAACCGAATGTGCGTTCGACTTTCAGCTTTAAAGCAACCGAGGGTCATTCGACTTTCAGCTGTAAAACAACCGAAGGGGCGTTCGACCTTCAGCTGTAAAGCAACCGAATGTGCGTTCGACTTTCAGCTTTAAAGCAACCGAGGGGCATTCGACTTTCAGCTGTGAAGCAACGGAAGGGGCGTTCCTCTTTCAGCTGTGAAGCAACTGAAATGTGTAAGGTGTCCCGGGACCCCTTACAGATTTCGGTTGCTTCACCGTCTCGGAGAGATTTTGATTTCTAGAACCAAACGATGCATCGGGGTATATTTTTACAACAACTAGCTCCTGGGTATAGAGTATAGTTTTGGGTCCATTTGAGAAGCGTACTTCTGAAAATTAGCATATTGCAATACGTCTGGCGCCGCTTGGCTGTATTTTGTTATCAGGGCATTACATACTATAATGTCTGCTCATTCATGCCTTGAAAATAGCTTGCGCGGTCCCAAATTATATAAACAAAATCCTGCTGGCACCAAAGGGGGAGGGGCGTTCGTACGAACCCATCGAACCTCCCCTGACGACGCACGTGTAAAGCCATATATCTCAAAATCTGGCACTGTTTTTTCACTTGCATGTTCTAAAGAATGTTGCATACAGTGATTGCTTTCGTACGGAGCCCCGCAGGGGACATATAATTCTTTTTTTTTATTAATTCGTTCCCACGAAATAACGATTCGTTCGCTAAATTTAACAATTCGTTCCCACGAATTAACAATTCTTTCCCTCAAGTTAACAATTCGTTCCCGTGGGAACGAATTGTTATATCGTGGGAACGAATTGTTAATTCGAAGGAACGAATTGTTAAATTGAGGGAACGAATTGTCATTTCGTGGGAACGAATTGTTAATTCGAGGGAACGAATTGTTATATTGTGGGAACGAATTGTTAATTCGAGGGAACCAATTGTTAAATTGAGGGAACCAATAGTTAGTTCGTGGGAACGAATTAATAAAAAAAATCCAAGTCCTCTGCGGGGCCCCGTACTTTCGATTGTTTGATAGCGAGACAAATATAAATATAAATCGCAGCTTACAATCAGCAAAATGAAATGTAAACATTGCTATAATTGTTGTGGTATTTTCATCGCCGTGTGGTGTGATTTTCAAGAAAATTGAAGGATAATCGACTAAGATGACGTCATACATATTTTAGCCTATATTTAATGGTGATAATTGGCTTTCTATTACGGGTGGACCAGTTTCCGTAATTCTAGTGCGGTTGGACCAGTTTCCGTAATTCTAGTGAGCGGTTGGACCAGTTTTCGTAATTCTATTGCGGTTGGACCAGTTTCCGTAATTGTAGTACATGTACGGGTGGACCAGTTTCCATAATTCTAATACGGTTGGATCAGTTTCCGTAATTCTAGTACAGTTGGACCAGTTTCCGTAATGCTAGTACAGTTGGACCAGTTTCCGTAATTCTAGTACAGTTGGACCAGTTTCCGTAATGCTAGTACGGTTGGACCAGTATCATTACATGTATGTGGAGACATTAATTTGTCAGGCCCCGAAGATAGGAGCGTCTCTCAGACTTCGGTATTAGGTGACTGGACAAAGTACTGTCATACTAGGAGGAGCAGCGGGTAAATGACAATTAAATGTGATTGTGAGGAATAGTGTAGATCAGTGTAGATCCAGATCAGCCTGTGCACACGCATCAGAGTTGCACTATTCGCCATTCCATCAATGAAACACCCATCATGCTTCGAACAAGCAAAATAGATCGCTATCAGGATCCGTATATTTATAATAGGAGTGTGCAAATTTGATCAGGAGCTACACTGGTCACAAATCCCATAATTCAAGCCCAACTGTCTCCAGTCTCTGAGTAACATATCCGGTGTTCACGTTGTAGGAAACAGCAGATGCACGCCAATTAGCAACAGTTGTTGAGTGACATGTGGCTGTGACTGGAGAAATTGGGATTTGTGACCAGGGTATCAGAGGCCCGTTTCACTAAACTTCGTATGACTAAACTATTCGTAAGTGCAAATTTAGGATCGTCTGGAAATTTCAATTGATGGATTTAACATTGTTAGTGAGACATTTACAGACTATCATAATTTTTCGCTTACGAACACTTTAAACGCTCCCCTGATGATGAAACAGCACAGTTATATACAGTTATATACAGTTATATAGCCAGTTATATAGCCAGGTAACGATATGCGTTCCTTGTTAGAAGCATGACGGGTGCTTCATTGATGAAATGTCGAATGGTGCAGGTCCTGATCAGACTGTGCGGATGCACAGCTTGATCTGGATCTACACTGTTACATGTTTCGTGGTATTGACAAATAGTGTAGATCCAGATGAGCCGGCTCGTGACGAGCCGTCTCATCAGGATCTGCACTTTGTGCATGTAATTTTCATATTTTTGAGAACAAAAACACCACCTTTTCATAAATGGACTAGTCTGAAAACTTAGTCTGAAATTTTGTGACGTTTGGATTTGTTGCAAAAGTAACATATCAAAATCCAAGGAGGAAAGAGTTAAATCTTAGGTAAGAAAGGGTTACAGTAAGGGACACAAGCCTATGTTAGCATACCACCTCGCCATACCCAAATGTCGTGACACCATGCTGCCAAAAATATAATTGTATACAAGTTTGTGTTTACCTGTTTGTTATTGCAATGATGTAATGTTAAAGAAATATTATATACTGTACCACCTTTTTAATCAAACGAAGAACACTAGAAATGATTACAGTTTCTCCCACGTTTTTTTCTGCCGACATATATGTGTCTATTAAACACCATAAATCGAAAATAAAATCTACACGTCATCCTCCCAAAAACATTTTATTTGATGATAATCTATAAAATATTTTATTTTATTGCCAAGAAAAACAACATTTTCTTATGGGAAATAGACATGGCGCAAAAAGGAGACGACAGTTTGGATTTCAGAAAGGGCGAACAACGAAACATTTGGAAAGTGCTTCAGTAACCTGGGGCCCGTGTCACTAAGCTTCGTACGACTAAGAAGTTCGTAAGTGCAAATTTAGAATCGTCTGGAAATTTAAATTGATGGATTTACATGTATTGAGCATAGGCTGCATATGCAGCCTATGCTCAATAAATGTAAATCCAATAATTGTTTACAAGAAAATATTGCTAAATAAATGAGAAATTTACAGACTATCATAATTTTGCACTTACGAACATTTTAGTCCTAAGAAGTTTCGTGAAACGGCCCCCTGGTAATATAGCTGGGAAATGATGTACATGTAACTAATAGGAAATTAGTTCTTACTACGAAAATAAGTTAACCAGCCTGGGGTCCGTCGTTTTACTAAACTTCGTACGACTAATACGATCGTAAGTTCAAAACTAAAATGTACAAGAACGTTCGCATTAGCAGATCATTTTGAGAAATCTTTGGTGAATGTATTCAGATTCAACGACCGCTACATGAGGCTGAAAATGGTAGCATTAATAAACCATGTTAATGTGTGAAATTAATTTTTAGAAATCTTCGTACGAGCATATTTGTCGTACGACGTTTAGTGAAACGGCCCCCAGGTTACAAGCGTCGTAAGATCCATTTCCCAATCAGAGTGTCTAAATAAAGCCATCACTCCAAGCAGTTTAAGTGTCTGCCAGACATCAGACATTTCGCTGTTAAAGAAACGGAAAGTTTAAATGTGGCTGTGACCAGAGATATGCGGCTTCTTAGCTTTGTGACCAGTGTAGCTCCTGATCAAATAACACACTCCTGTTATGTAGCCTAATAACGATATGTATTGCTTGTTTGAAGCACGACGGTGTTTCATTGATTGAATGGCGAACAGTGCAGCTGCAGATCAGACTGTGCGGACTGGTCGCAAAACCGATAAGCCCCATTTCTTCAGGTACAGCAACAAATATGGCGTATCGTGCTGTCACGTGATGTAGGCCGTCGTGTACATGTGGCAGTTGTGTTACATTCAATTTATTGTTATAGTTGTCACTACGTCAGTGTCATCGGCTTTGTCCGTAGTTTTGTCCAACCTTTGAATTAACTAATTTCCTCAACAACGCAATGACCAACATGTACATGTATGTACTGTGAGACGTGTTCACAACGTCCCGCCTGTAACCTTCCACGCAGCACACTCACCAATGTATTGATGGTCTTACAAAATATACATGTATTGTGATTTTATATGATATTAATATGTATTAGGGCCCCGCCGAGAATCGGCAGTGCACTGTCGTGTTCGTACTGTCCGTCCGTCCGTCAGCTTCCGAGTTTTACGTTAAAGTTTTTCAAATTGCTATATCTCTGTGACTGCTTGGATATCAACCTGAAACTTCATATACACATTGATCAACACCACCCATATGTTCATGGTATACCCTACCCATGCTGCCCAGGAGCCCAAGGTCAAGGTCAAATGACTAAACCTTTTGCTAAAGTTTTACGTTAGAGTTTTTTAAATTGCTATATCTCTGTGACTGCTTGGGATATCAACTTGAAACTTCATATACACAGGAGCCCAATGTCAAATGACTTAGAATTGCTTTTTAAAGCTTACGTTAAAGCTTTTCAAATTGATATATCTCTGTGACGGCTTGCGATATCAACTTGAAACATCGTATACACATTGATCACCATTTATGGTGATTATTAAGCATACTACACCAATACCCAGGGTCAAGGACTTTGAATTTCAATCCAGGTGTCATCGGTGAGCAATTTTCGAACCATGTTTCTCAAATCACCCATAAGTGCGTCGATATACCACATTTGCTACTTTTAAGTGATTTCGCTATGCGACGTTTCTTATGAAATCACTATAGCGACGTTTCTTATGAAATCACTTAAAACTAGCAAACGTGGTCTTAGACAATTACTCAAAGAGATTAAGGACCCGTGGGACCCATAATCATCATTTTATTCAAAGATAATTGCTTCGTAAATATGATCAGATATGTGTATTACATAGTGTGAACATTCTCTTTTTACTGTATCCTCTACGGCGCAGGGAGTTGACATCTTAGCCGCATGTCATCGGTTAGTTTTACCTCTTATAGCGTTTCACACGGAAGGCAAAATATATTGCAGATAAAGTATTACAATTTGGCATAATATCTTCCACAGATTATTACTTATTTACAACGTGCAATCAATTATCTCACCATCTTTAATACATGGGTTATTGATTTGTCATATCGAAAATCTACATTTTTCTAAAACTAAAAAGATGTGTTAAACGACAGGACATGCGTTGAAATAAATCGTTTTCGTATACAAACAAAGCCACATCTTATTCGTTACTATGCATTGTTCAAGCTGATTGTTTTCACTTCGTTTTCCATTCGTTTTTGTTTCTTTCATTTTATTCACTGAAAGTGCATAAAGTGGTGTCTTTGATGTTCGTTAACATATGATGAACCGCGGCACTTTGTAGTGTAGAGGGCGGTTGCACATTAGCGTTTTCCCCGGTCACGCAATGCGGACATTACCATATGATGCAGCAGCATGCAGATCAAAGGTGACAGTGTTTAAGCCTGCTACAATTAGGTCGTGAACATTCTAACTTTTAAATATGAAAGAAAAATGTTCATTGGACAACATTACAACAGTTGTCGAATACTGAAACGAATGCTTGTATGAATCTGACATTTTACTTTTTAATGGACAATGCATCATATTATGGAACCCAAAAGGGGACATAGACTTCTTTTTTCGTTCCCACGAATTAACAATTCGTTCCCTCAATTTAAAAATTCGTTCCCACGAAATACCAATTCGTTCCCATGGGAACGAATTGTTAATTTGTGGGAACGAACTGTTATATCGTGGGAACGAATGTTAATTCGGGGGAACGAATTTTCACTTCGTAGGAACGAATTGTTAATTCGAGGGAACGAATTGTTAAATTGAGGGAACGAATTGTTATTTCGTGGGAACGAATTAATAAAAAAAAAATACATGTCCCCTGTGGGGCTCCGTATCATATGAATGCCTATGCCGTAAATATTGACAGGATTCGTGAAAAGACAATAGTGAAAGGCACCGCGTCTCTAAGAGCCGATGACAACTTACGTAAGGCTGGTGCAAATAAGAAACAACACTGTTGTCATAAACATTGCGTCATTCCTTAGAGCTATGATAGACAACGTCTAATTTAAAAATAATACGTACGTCATATGTTGACACCCCGATGAATTGGAACGTCTCCTCTGTAAATTAGATTGGAAATCAAATTTATGTCGGCACATGGAACACTCACTTTTTTATAAGGATCAGAATAATGGACGTGTCTCGTACCGATAATGGAACGACTTCCAATTGAGCGCCGGCTGTAAACGAACATATGAGGCAAGCCACGTGATTTTCTACCTATGCGATGTTTCAGAAAACACCCCATTTGCAAAATGTATGATATCTTCCGTAAATGACGTCAAAAGTTGACGAAATAATCAGAGCACATGTGGAATCGAATTCCGCATTTGCTATGAATGTTTTATCAACTTTCAACGTCATTTACAGACACAATGACACTTTCTGTAACTATTTTAATGTAAACTCTCGCATATTTTTAGGAACGAAATCGCATGGCTTGTCCCAGATGTGACTCGCCACGATATAAGTGGCTTTACTAAGTTGTTGGCAGGCGATGCTTGATCAGTTACATGTAGTTGCGAACAGTAACTCTGGCAATGTACTCCCGTACCGTCCGTAGCCAGCAATAAAGCCCTAAACTACACAATTCGGACCGGATTTCTATAAAAAAAAATGCAACTGGAGATAACTAGCTACGATCCCTCATTGAATACCTGCTAATGTTGTTACATTAGACATCAATAAAATCACATCTCATAGAATCGGCTTAAGCAAACGTGAAGGTGGCAAACGGGAAACTCATAACACGAGGAAACAGACGGATTGGGCATCACTGTGATTGGGCATCATTGTTCCACGTTCCACTAAAATGTTCGTACGTGCAAATTTAGGATCGTCTGATAATTTCAATTGATGGATTTACATTTATTGAGCATAGGCTGCAGCCTATGCTCAATAAATGTAAATCCAATAATTGTTTACAAGAAAACAGTGTGATGTGAAATTTACAGACTATCATGATTTTGCCCTTACGAACATTTTAGTCGTACGAAGTTTAGGCCCCAGTGTTCTTGTTTCTCCTACTTTAGATTTCAACAGGTATGCTGACTGATGCATGACTGTGGGGCTATAGTCAAGTCTACGATGTTTACTGAGTTAATGTAGTAGGTCATAGATAGATACACTTGGCTCCAATGATAATTGCTTCATAAGAGTGATGTGATATATGAATATAACATATGTGAATATTGTCGTGTTACTGTATACTATATGGTTCACTGAGTTGCCATCTCCGCCATCTTTGTATGTACAAGCCATCGTACACCTTCACCACTTCGTATACTATACAAAAGATGAGATGAAAAGATGAACTTTTCAATCTGCTGCACTATGTTAGTGTACACGTTACCCATGGTAAAGTCATATTTCCTCGCATGGTACATGTATGTGAGTAGACACCATGGACAATACACTCAGGTAACTGCTTACATGTCATATGTTCCGTTGTATTATCAATGTGAGTAGACACCATGACAATACACTCAGGTAACTGCTTACATGTCATATGTTCCGTTGTATTATCAATGTGAGTAGACACCATGGACAATACACTCAGGTAACTGCTTACATGTCATATGTTCTGTTGTATTATCAATGTGAGTAGACACCATGGACAATACACTCAGGTAACTGCTTACATGTCATATGTTCTGTTGTATTATCACTATTGTGGATGAATACAATTAATTGAACGACTAGTTGTGTTCTATCTTTTAATTGGTACTATGTTCTCTGAGTGCTATTACTAGACTGACTCTGTACATGTGTAACATGGGGAGGGCGGGACTTAATAAGGGCAAATATACCCTTCATTCGATTATCACAGCACTGCTTTTTAGACTCGGAAGTTCCTTGACTTCAAAGAAATGACTGTAGTAGTCTACAACAACCAGATAGTTCTTGTTGTCCCAAGTAAATAGATCTGTGGCCACAGTTTGCCAGGGGTAATTGGGCGTGTCATGGGAAATAAGGGGTTCCTTTGGGTTACAGTTCCTGTGCTCTAAGCAAATTTTACAATTGGACACCATCTTGGTAATATCAACAGAAATTCGCGGCCAATACATAACGTCACGGGCTCGTTTTAAACATTTTTCTGTGCCCATGTGACCAGTATGGATAACTTCGAGCATCTTCGACCTTAATGTTTTGGGCATGACAATTTTTTGACCTTTCATGATCAGACCATCTACGAATGATAACTCATCCCTATATGTCCAGTAATCAAGAATGTGAGGTGAACACTTGCCCCTGGTTTCTGGCCAACCATTAAGAATGAATTGTTTGAGAATACATAGATTTTCAAGTTTTCTGTCACTAACAGGTAGGCTGGACATGACCATGTTGACCTGAATGTCCATACCTTCAGAAAGTTCAGGGAAGGTATCACTGAGTGACTTACGAGACAGAGTGTCGGCAACAGGTATTTGTTTGCCAGGTACTTGTTTAGTTTAAACATATTTTATTGCTCTTTTTTTTTACAATTTACGATAATTGTACAATAAACAAATTTCTGGTAAAGAGAGCAAACGGGTTGGGCTACAAGTTTTTACAACGTTAGCTACAGCCCTTCCCAAATGCTTATTACAAGTATTAAACATGTGGTATAATGGCGGTGAAATATACGGTATAATGTAATGATATATAGAGCAAAAAACATGTACGAAAAATAAACGAAAAAAAAAACAACAAAACAAGCATGCATATATATTCGTGTTGCACTCTCCAGTGAATTCAGACGGCTTGACATCCACAAAATCGGGCCTCCATGTAAGTTGATTATTTTCCCTATAAAACAGGAACATGTTAGTGAGTCTACTCATTATTAAAATTATTAAAACGACGAGTGAGTTTTATGTAGCGCTGAACTTCTTTGAAAATGGTAGCATTAGATTCATATTCTTTTGTCTCGTCTCCAAACAGTATAGTATCTATTGACAAGGGGTTGTGTTGACGGGTTGCTGTAAACATTTGCTGGCGTTGTTGGTTGAATGATGTGCATTTGAAAAAGTAGTGCTCGGCATTTTCAACGTCTTGTGTGCAGTGACATAATGGGGATTCTCGTAGATGATCTATAAATAGATTTCTTATGCGGGCGTGATAAACTGATTGTGTTCTTTCACCTATCAGGTAGTATGCTGGAACAATTGCCGGTTTGAACAGCTGTTTTAGTTTGGCTTTAAATGTTGCTAAGGAGGGGGAATTCTTAATTTCGTCATCTAACTCGTTCCATAATGCTAATGAAGATGGTATAAAAGATTTAGAGTAGATTTCTGTTCGCCTGGCTAATGTAATAAAATTGTTCCTATTACGCAATTCATATGGATTATTTTCTCCGACGAGTTGTGGGAATAGCTCGTGTAGATAGGTTGGAAGTTTACCTGCCTTTTCTTTGAATATTAACACTAATTTTTGTATTTTTCTTCGGTCTGATAGCGACACCCATCCAATTTCTTGGACAAGTTTATTCATTGAAACTGAACGGGTTAGACCAGTAACTGTTCTAGCTGCTTCATATTGCAGTTTGTCAAGGGAATCACGTTCATATTGGGTACAACTGTCCCAAACAATTGCTGCATACTCAACAATTGGTCTCATGTAAGATATATTTATTTGATTTAATGTATTTCTATTCAGTTTAAATTTAAGCATCTTCATAGAACCTAATACCTTTGAAGCTGAGACAATAATATTTGAAATATGTTCATGCCAGGTTCCATCCTGACTAAGAGTTAACCCCAAGTGTTTGTGATGTTCGACAAATTGGAGTTGGACGTTATTAAAATATAGAGCTGGATATACATGTCTTACTAGTGAACATATCATTGCGTCAGTTTTAGAGGGGTTGAACTTCACAAGCCACTGGTTTGACCATTCCGCTAATTTATCTAAGTCGTGATTTATATTATGTTCTATTAAATTCATGTCTGGTGTTGAAACTGCAATAGATGAGTCATCGGCAAAAAGTCTGGTTGTACTGATTAGATTGTCAGCAATATCATTTACATATATCAAAAAGAGAAGAGGACCAAGAACCGATCCTTGTGGAACACCTGCACTTATTACTTTGTTTTCAGAAAAGGATGAACCTACAAAAACCTTCTGTGATCTGTTTGATAAATAATTTCCAAACCAACTATGAAGATTGCCATCTACACCATTCTGTTTCAATTTATATAGAAGACCTGTATGCCAAGCTCTATCAAATGCTTTCGATATGTCACAAAAAACGATACATGTGTGTTTTCGTTCATCTATTGCTTTGCATATCTGATTGTATATGTCAATCAGTTGATATACGGTTGAATGACCAGGTAAAAATCCGGATTGGTTTTTGTAAATCAAATTGTTGGAGTGTAGGTGGTTGTAAACATATTTAAATACAATTCGTTCCATAACTTTGCCTACACAGCTAATCAAAGAAATAGGTCTGTAATTTGAGGGTTTGTCCCGTTCACCTTTTTTGAAAAGTGGCATAACATTAGCATATTTCCATTTCTCAGGATATACTCCTTCCTGTATTGATCGATTGAAAAGTAATGCGAGAGGTTTACATATAGTAGAGGAAGTTTCTTTAAGCATCCTATGACTGATTTGATCAGGTCCAGTTGCTTTATGAACATTTAATATTGAAATTACATCTTTCACATCTTTCTCTGTAATCGAAATTGTTCTTATTCTATCATTTGTTAGAGATAAAAAAATCGGTAAAGCCACGTTTGTATCATCTACTGTAGATATTGAAACAAAATATTCATTCAATACTTCAGCCTTTTCAGGTACCAGGTACATGTGTGACGTCAATGTCATATCGTTGCAATTGAAGCATCATTCGTTGCAAACGGGCTGGAGTGACATGAATGGATTTATTTAGGATTGAGACCAATGGCAGGTGATCGGTTTGGACATGAACTCTACGGCCGTACACATAGTGATGGAAGCGTTTGCAGCCAAATACAATTCCAAACATTTCCTTTTCAATCTGGGCATAATTCGTTTCAGTAGGGGTCAACGATTTGGATGCATAGGCAATGGGCTTTCCATTTTGCATGATTATTGCACCCAATCCAAACTTACTTGCATCCACTTGCTCAGTGGCTCATGTGGGTCATAATAGGATAGCACGGGACCTGGGTGTTGTGTAAGTATCTCATTGACCTTGAGAAATGCGTCAATTTGTGGTTTATCCCATGAAAAGTCAACATCTTTCGCCAATACCTTGCGCAATGGAGTGGTAATCTCAGATAAATTTGGGGCAAATCTGGACAGATATGTGACCATACCAAGAATGGTCTCCAATTCGGCCTTGCTGGTAGGGGGCAACATGTCCTTAACAGCTGAAACCTTCGCAGGATCAGGTTTTAACCCTTCTGCCGACAACACATGACCGAAATATGTCACCTCAGAGACACCAACTTCGAGTTTATCCTCATTCAAGCGAACACCATTTTCCAATGAGCGTTGCAAAACAGCCTGGAGACTGTTGTCATGCTCTTCCCGAGTCTTACCGAAAACCAAGATGTCATCAACAATTGATACAACACCTTTGAGACCTTCAAAGCATTCATCAATTTTCCGTTGAAACTCATCACCCGATGAACACAAACCGAACGGAAGCCTCAGATACCTGTACCGACCGAACATGGTATTGAATGTTGTGAGGAACGATGATTGTTCAGACAGCTTAATAGACCAGTAGCCAGACCGTGCATCAAGTTTTGTGAAGTATTTAGCACCTGCGAGCTGCGGAAGTATGTCATCGAGAGTCCTCATAGGGTAGTGTGGACGTTGAATGCGTTTGTTCAAGTCTTTCGGGTCGAGACAAATTCTGAGCTTTCCTTCTTTTTTCTGCACAATGACCATAGAATTTACCCACTCAGTCGGTTCATTTACCTTAGCAATGACACCTAACTTTTTCATGCGACTCAGTTCTGACTTGCATCTATCGTGTAGCGCAACAGGGACTTTTCTTGGTGGGTGGATAACAGGTGTTGAATTGGGTTCTAAGTGAATCGTGCACTCCCCTGGGAAGAGACAAATACCTTGAAATACCTCAGCGTGGTCATGTAGAACAGATTGTTTTGTGTAGAAAGTGGGTGAATTGCCAGTTTCTACTGAGTATGTGAGTTTGAGTAGTTTTAAATGCATGCTTGACTGTAAGCCAAATAGTGGAGGTGACTTTGTATCAACTACATGAAACTCGACATTGTGCGTTTAACCAGACCGTGGATGTAAGCAGGGAAGTTTGATGCACCCTAACAAGTCAAGTGAGTTACCATTGTATGCGGATAGCTGTGTGTTGGATTTTTGAAGTGGAGCTTTGATGTTCAGTTTCTGAAATACAGAGTAGGGAAGGATGTTGACTTGAGCGCCTGTGTCAACTTTGAATTTAATCAAACAATTTGTAGGGCCTACCTGTATCTCTGCATATACCTGTCCATTGATAATCCGGGACTCAACACTATCCACATATACATCCGAATACACATCCAATTCACTATGATCATACACATCCTGATCACAATTATCCATGGCTTGAACATCATTGACATTTTTAGATTTTGAAAGGCACATTTTAGCGAAGTGGTTCCACTTTTGACAATAATGGCATTGTTGTCCTTTGGCTGGGCACTGATCTTTGTTATGTGTTTGGCCACAGTTTCTGCATCACGGGCTCCCATTGGGTTTCCATGTTGGTGGCTTGTTACGCGCCTGTCTGTCATAGGTCGGAGCTGGAGAAGCTGGATACCTGCGTGGCTGTCGTGGTGGCATCCTTGTCCGGACCGCATTGACGTCGGTGTTGGCACCTAATGGTGTTGGTTGATTCATAGTGCGCAATTGTTCCTGGGCATACTCAATTGATTGGCATATCTGAGTAGCCTTGTCTAACGTGAGTTTGTCGCCTTCTGTGATTAGCCGCTCTCTCACTTTCTGCGATTTGATACCGAACACAATTCTGTCACGTATCATTTCGTCTGGATCAGCATAGTTGCAGTCCTGTGCTAATAGCTTCAACTTTGTGAGAAATTGTTCCACTGTGTTTTCTCCTTGAATTTCATTGTTAAACTTGTAACGTGAAAACACTGGATTGCACTTAGGTTGTATGTGCAATTTGATGGCACCACAAACGGCATTCAAGTTTGTCTTCTGCTCTTCACTTAAAGACAATGTGTCGAAGATGTCTCTGCCTTTATCGCCGATCCAGAGCAGCAAGTATATTATTTTCACATCGTCTCCCTTGTCTTTCAATGGACCTCTGAATATCAGGTCAGTGTGTTGCTGGAATTTTCTCCACGCTTCAGGTAGATTGGTACAATTCCAGTCCATACATGGAGTTGGTACACCGTTTAAATCCATTCTGTGGTGAATGATTGAAATTCTGTTCGCATGAATTTAACTGTCTAAATGTCCATTCAGGAATGTTCAAATTCACACTGGTAATCCCTCTACTCTGACACCATGTTGCATTATCACTATTGTGGATGAATACAATTAATTGAACGACTAGTTGTGTTATATCTTTTAATTGGTACTATGTTCTCTGAGTGCTATTACTAGACTGACTCTGTACATGTGTAACATGGGGAGGGCGGGACTTAATAAGCATGATAAGGGGCTGCTGTGATTGGCAGGTGCCATGCTACAAGGAGCATGGTCAGGGGTCAGGGTGAGTGGTCACTGCAACCTGAGTGGTTGCATAACGACATTGATTGACATAATGTAACATGTTCTACTTTACATTTTGAGATCTTTGTCAAACAACAGAGCAGGTGAAACTGGCTGATGGCTGGAACACACAAAGATGGCCGACTTGGCTAGACCATGTGCCGTATAGGATATAGTAACGAGGCAGTATTCACATACATTGTATATGTTATACATATATTCTATCGCATTTACGAAGCAATTAACTTTGAATCAAACGATGCTCATGTGTATAACGGGTCCTTACTAGGTTAACAGACAAGTATAGATATGTGATAATGTTTTATATATCTGAGGTGAAGTAATGAGAGTCATTTTCAGCGACAATCAGAGTTCAAGGGGCCGTTTCACTAAACTTCATACGTCTCAAATATGCGTAACTGCAAAATTATGATAGACTGTCAATTTCACATTAACACTGTTTTCTTGCAAACTAGTATTGGATGTACATTTATTGAGCATGTGCAGCATATGTTCAATAACTGTGCATTCATCAATTGATATTTCCAGGCTATCCTAAAGTTATAGTGAAACGGCCCCGGGTGATTGGAGATGCGAGCAGCGAATGTCTTCACCATTGCAACGGAGATGCACAGACTGATGTGGGGATATGTGGATGTGACTGGATAAATATGGCTTATGGGCTTTGCGGCCAGTGTAGATCCAAGTCAGCCTGTGCATCGGCATCCGGATCTGGGGGCCGTTTCACTAAACTTCTTACGACTAAAATGTTCGTAAGTGCAAAATTATGATAGTCTGTAAATGTCACATTAACAATGATTTCTTGTAAACAATTATTGGATTTACATTTATTGAGCATAGGCTGCATATGCAGCCTATGCTCAATAAATGTAAAGCCATCAATTGAAATTTACAGACTATTCTAAATCTGCACTTACGAACATTTTAGTCGTACGAAGTTTAGTGAAACGGGCCCCTGCACTTTGCGCCATTTTTCCATCAATGAAACATCAGTTGTGCCGATATAAAGGAAAATAGACCGACAGCATGTTGCATGTACATATACAATAGTGTGCTATGTGAGCAGGAACTACACTGGACACAAATCCAATAAGCCCCATGTCTCCAGTCACATACACAATCCCTCTCGTCAGCTTGAACTGAGTAGATACGTGGACATGCGAGTTATGCAATATAACAAGTCTATCTGATAGCGCAAACTGCTGTTTCACTCATTCAACCTTAAAGCTGGGATCACACGCATCAGGATTGATTGTACGGGGTATATTTGTTTTGCTCAGCATTTACATGTAGAGATGTCAATAATATATACAAAGAACATTTCATTTTTATTATCGGGTACACATATTGGTACTATTGTGTATTATTTGTATGACGTAAATCGATACACTTGAAGTCAGGGAAGATAAGTATTAATATAAATATTAACAAAATGTTCTAGCAAAATAAACATTAATTCACCATTAGCACACGTATTGATTGGCATTATTATACATTTTGTATCAGATGTAAACTATCCACACTGATATCAGGGGCGATAACCGTGTTTCCTTAAAACGGACATTACTATTTATTCTCTGTATTTATATTTTGATGTGCAATGATCATACTATATAACCTGTCTATAATATTATTTTTTCAGGTGACGCATTTAATTAGTATAAATAACTAAAAAGGATCATGCCTCATTTGCATATGGAAATAACCAGATACCACCGCGTGTCACTATCAGTAAAATAAATATTACTAAATGATTTATCTGTATAGTGGGCACTTGTAATTGTTCGAACTGGTGGACGGAATAATGACACAATTATACACTTATTTAATTCCCATATATAACATGTTGTGCTTACTGAGTGGGAATGTTTTAATACTGTGTAAAACGAACACTTTTGATGTTAAAAACCTATATAATAGTTACACATTTAATTTCCGTAACAATATATATATTTATGGAATAGGTACACATTTAATTTCCGTAACAATATATTTTTACACAATTTGAGGGCCCCAATCTTTAATTAACTTGAATGGACTGTGATATGTTAATTTTCATACCAATCCGATATTCACACGTTGCTTTTCAGACTAATCCATTTATAAAAAGTGGAATATTTTTATATTCTACGAAATTAGGAACATTACTAAATACAAAAAAGTGCAGATCCTGATGAGACAGCTCCTAACGAGCCGTTGCATCGGGATCTACGCTGTTAGAGGTCAGTAGTGTTACAAGGGCTAAAACCATTGACCGACGCTTCTAATGCACTCTATAAATATCACGCAATCTGATTGGCTGCTGGTCATACATTACAGGTATATCATTGTTGATGAACGGTCGCAAATTATTTCAATATGTATTGCTGCACCAGTAGTAAAGTAGTGCATTATAGGTTAACCACATTGTAATTTTCCGACCTATCATTTTCAGATATACGCCGCAAACTTGAGTGTGTGAAGTTAGCACTGCAGTGACCGTCGCAGATCGACAATCAACATTCAAATCGAATGTCGAGTTGAGCTGTAAAGTTAGGATATTATATGTAGACAACTTGAATGAACAGCTGGCTAGTTCCAATGCACTGCTGGCTCTGCAATGGACATTTGTATTTACAGCACAAAGTGAATGTACAGCTGGCTAGTGCCAATGTAAAGCTGGCTCTGCAATCGACATTCAAACTCGTATTTTCCGTTCAATCTGAATGTAGAGCAGGGTATTTTCAATGTAGACCTGGCTCAGCAATCGACATTCTAACATATACTTTCTGATGAATATGCATGTAGAGCTGAGTACTTCCAATGTACAGCTGGCTCTGCAATCGACATTCAAACTCGTATTGTCGGTTGATTCTGAATGTAGCGCTGGGTATTTCCAATATATACAGCTGGCTCTGTAATCGACATTAAAACATGTATTGTCAGTTCAATCTGAATGTGGAGCTGGGTACTTCCAATGTACAGCTGGCTCTGCAATCGACATACAAACTTGTATTGTCCGATCAATCTGAATGTAAAGCTGGGTATTTCCAATGTACAGCTGGCTCAGCAATCGCCATTCAAACTCGTAATGTCGGTTTATTCTGAATGTAGAGCTGGGTATTTCCAATGTACAGCTGGCTCTGCAATCGACATTCAAACATGTATTTTCTGTTGAATCTGAATATATAGATGGGTACTTCCAATGTACAGCTGGCTCTGCAAATCGACATTCAAACATCTATTGTCCGTTCAATCTGAATGTAGAGCTGTGTACTTCAAATGTACAGCTGGCTCTGCAATCGACATTCAAACTTGTATTTTCCGATCAATCAGAATGTAGAGCTGGGTATTTTCAATGTAGATCTGGCTTTGCAATCGACATTGAAACATATATTTTCCGATGAATATGCATGTAGAGCTGAGTACTTCCAATGTACAGCTGGCTCTGCAATCGACATGCAAACTCGTATTGTCGGTTGATTCTGATTTTAGCGCTGGGTATTTCCAATGTACAGTTGGCTCTGCAATCGACACTCAAACTTGTATTTTCCGATCAATCTGAATGTAGAGCTAGGTATTCCCAATATACAGCTTGCTCTGCAATCGCCATTCAAACTCGTAATGTCGGTTTATTCTGAATGTAGAGCTGGGTATTTCCAATGTACAGCTGGCTCTGCAATCGACATTCAAACCTGCATTTTCGGTTGAATCTGAATGTAGAGCTGGGTACTTCCAATATACAGCTGGCTCTCCAATCGACATTCAAACATGTATTTTCCGTTGATTCTGAATGTAGAGCTGTGTACTTCCAATGTACAGCTAGCTCTGCAATCGACATTCAAACATGTATTGTCAGTTCAATCTGAATGTAGAGCTGGGTACTTCCAATGTACAGCTGGCTCTGCAATCGACATTCAAACTTGTATTTTCCGATCAATCTGAATGTAGAGCTGGGTATTTCCAATGTACAGCTGGCTCTGCAATCGCCATTCAAACTGGTAAATTAAATGTCGGTTTATTCTGACAGTAGAGCTGGGTATTTCCAATGTACAGCTGGCTCTGCAATCGACATTCAAACAAGTAGTTTCAGTTTATTCCGAATGTGGAGCTGGATTCTTCCAATGTACAGCTGGCTCTGCAATCGACATTCAAACATGTATTGTGCGTTGAATCTGAATGTATAGCTGGGTACTTCCAATGTACAGCTGGCTCTGCAATCGACATTCAAACATGTAGTGTACGTTCAATCTGAATGTAGAGCTGGGTATTCCCAATGTACAGCTGGCTCTGCAATCGCCATTCAAACTCATACTGTCGGTTTATTCTGAATGTAGAGCTGGATATTTCCAAAGTACAGCTGGCTCTGCAATCGACATTCAAACATGTATTTTCCAATTAATCTGAATGTAGAGCTGGGTACTTCGAATGCACAACTGGCTCTGCAATCGACATTCAAACTCGTATGTTCTGTTCAATCTGAATGTAGAGCTGGGTACTTGGAAGGTACAGCTGGCTCTCCAATCGACATTCGAACTCGAATGTTAATGTGAATGTAGAGCTGTGTACTTCCAATGTACAGCTGGCTCTGTAATCGACATTCAAACTTTTATTTTCGAGTGAATCTGAATGTAGATCTGGGCACATCCAATGTACAGCTGGCTCTTGAATCGACATTCAAACATATAGTTTCGAGTGATTCTGGATGTAGAGCTCGGTACTTCCAATGTACAGCTCGCTCTGCAATCGACATTCAAACTCTCATTTCGAGTGATTCTGAATGTAGAGCTCGGTACTTCCAATGTACAGCTGGCTCTGTAATCCACATTCAAACTCGCATTTTCTGTTCAATATGAATGTAGAGCTGGGTACTTGGACTGTACAGCTGGCTCTGCAATCGTCATTCAAACATGTATTTTCGAGTGATTCTGAATGTGGAGCTGGGTACTTCCAATGTACAGATGGCTCTGCAATCGATATTCAAATATGTATTTTCGGGTGAATCTGAATGTAGAGCTGAGTACTTCCAATGTACAGGTGGCTCTGCAATCGTCATTCAAACATGTATTTTCTAGTGATTCTGAATGTGGAGCTGGGTACTTCCAATGTACAGATGGCTCTGCAATCGATATTCAAATATGTATTTTCGGGTGAATCTGAATGTACAGCTAGGTAATTCCAATGTACAGCTGGCTCTGCAATCGACATTCAAACATGTATTGTTGGGTGAATCTGAATGTAGAGCTGGGTATTTCCAATGTACAGCTGGCTCTGTAATCGACATTCAAACATGTATTTTCGAGTGACTCTGAATGTAGTGCTGCGTACTTCGAATGCACAGCTGGCTGTGCAATCGACATTCAAACTCATATTTCCTGCTCAATCTGAATGTAGAGCTGCAATCGAGATTCAACATGTTCAAACTCGCATGTTCTGTTTAATCTGAATGTAGAGCTGGGTACTGCGAATGTACAGCTGGCTGTGCAATCGGCATTCAAACTCGTATTTTCTGTTCAATCTGAATGTAGAGCTCGGTACTTGCAATGTACAGCTGGCTCTGCAATCGACATTCAAACTCATATTTTCTGTTCAATCTGAATGTAGAGCTGGGTACTTCGAATGTACAGCTGGCTGTGCAATTGGCATTCAAACTCGTATTTTATGTTCAATCTGAATGTAGAGCTGGGTACTTGCAATGTACAGCTGTCTCTGCAATCGACATTCAAACATGTATTTTCGGGAGAATCTGAATGTAGAGCTGGTACATCCAATGTACAGCTGGCTCTGAAATCGACATTCGAACTCGCCTTTTCTGTTCAATGTGAATGCAGTGCTGGATAGTTCCAATGTACAGCTGGCTCTGCAATTGACATTCAAACATGTATTTTCATTTGAATCTGAATGTAGAGCTGGGTACTTCCAATGTACAGCTGGGTCTGATATCGACATACAAACATGTCTTAGCGATTGAATCTGAATGTACAGCTGGGTATGAAATCGACATTCAAGTGTGTACTTTCGGTTCAATCTGAATTTAGAGCTGGGTACTTCCAATATACAGCTGTCTCTACAGGCGACGTTAAAACATACATTTGTCATTGTACCTGAGTGTAGATCTGGGTACATGTACTTCTAATGCACAGCTGGCTCTGCAAGCCATACTCGAATGTATATGTATTGAATTTGAATTTTGAAATATATGTTTGGCGTCAATGATAAGTGGTTTGTTTGAGTGATTTGATACCATATGTGAATATCCTCTTGTGACTGTAATGTATACTATATGGTACAGTGAGTTGCCATCTCCCCCATCTTTGTATGTCAAGGTCATCGTACAGCAAATCATATTTACATAAACGCTACTCAAATTTAGTGCAATACAGAACAGACATATTAACACGTTGTAGTTTGAGCAAATCCTGTTCCTCAAAATAACGATCCCATATGCATACTGAAGTTATGAAAAAATACAGACTGCACTACCTATGAAAAAGTTCATGAAAATAATTGAACAGTCGCCAGGGCAACTACCGTTGTGACTTACATAATGCAGTCACTATGAAAATGTTCATGCCAGCTTTCTCATTCCCATACAAACATCACTATGAAGATTTTCATAAAATGTACTTATGAAATTTGTCATCATATTCCTCTTCTCAAACAAATATTAGTTACTATGACAAGTGTCATAAAAGGTTATATCCCTGTCACATAGTGTAGTCACTGTAAAAATGTTCATAACATTCCCGTTCTCCAACAGACATTAGTGATGAAATTTTGCATGTACCATCCATCTACATGATCTAGAGCATAGTGTAGTCGCTATGAAATTTTCTTAAAACGTCTCACATTAGTCGCTATGAAAATTTTCATAAAAAGTAGCATCCCTCTCGCATAGTGTAGTCGCTATGAAAATGGTCATAACATTCCCGTTCTCAGATAAACACTAGTCGCTATGAAAATTTTCATAGACAAACATTAGTCGCTACGAAACGTTTCATAAAATGTACCATCTTTCTCAACCTGTTCTCAGACAAACATTAGTCCCTACGAAAATGTTCATAAACGTACCATCGCGCTCACATTTTGTAGTCGCTATGAACATTTTCATAAAGTTCCCGTTCTCTGATAACCGTAACAGTCACTATGAAAACATAAACTGCACTTATGAAACTTGTCATTATATTTTCCGACCAACTTCCCAATCACTATACGAAATTAAAATGATCTACCACCTTTGTCGCCTCTAAACGCTATCAACATTTTCATAAGAACCAATTAGCAACAATCACCGGTGCAACTACCGTTGCTCTTCACATATTGCAGTCAATATTAAAAGTTTCATAACATGTTCGTTGTGAAACAAACATTATGTGTCAATAGCGTGCAATAAATATTATTCCAGCAAACTATACAATCGGATAGATATCTCAGCATTTCTCCAATCAATCTAAGAATAAAGTTCAAAATGTAAACTTTTAAATCGGATTAACAGTAAATTGTTCGAGTACATGTTACCACCTATAATGTTGACATAGATGTTATACATATATCCCATCACATTTAAGAACCAATTATGTTTGAATCGAATGTGATCAGGGGTCAAATGGGTCCTTAAGCAGGCTTTGGGAAGTGTAGAGATACTACATTATATCTAGGGTGTTAGTAGAGCACTACATGTTATATCTAGGGTGTTAGTAGATCACTCATGATATATCTAGGTGTTAGTAGATGTCACTACATTACTAATGTTAGTAGATCACATCATATGTCTAGGATGTTAGATCAGAGAATACACAGTATATCTAGGATGTTAGTAGATACTACATGTCTATCTATGATGTTAGTAGACTACTACATGTTATATATAGGTGTTAGTACATACTTTTATCTAGGGGTGTTAGTAGAGCACTACATGTTATATTCAGGGTGTTAGTAGAGCACTACATGTTATACAGGGTGTTAGTAGATCCACTACATGTTATATCTAGGATGTTAGTAGACTACATGTTTATTTCTTATGTGTATTAGTAGACACTACATGTTATATATAGGGTGTTAGTAGAGCACTACATGTTATATCTAGGGTGTTAGTAGAGCACTACATGTTATATCTAGGGTGTTAGTAGCACTACATGTTATATCTAGGGTGTTAGTAGAGCACTACATGTTATATCTAGGATGTTAGTTATGAGCATACATGTTATCATCTTAGGGTGTATAGTATACGAGTCACTACATGTTATATATAGGGTGTAGTTAGAACAATACATGTTATATCTGGGTGTTAGTAGATCACTACATGTTATATCTAGGGCATAGAGCAAATGTATATCTTTTAGGTGTTAGTAGATGCACTACATGTTATATTAGGTGTGTTAGTAGAGCACTACAGTATTATATCAAGGTGTTAAGTAGATCAACTACATGTTATATCTAGGGTGTTAGTAGATCACTACATGTTATATCTAGGTGTTAGTAGATCACTACATGTTATATCTAGGGTGTTAGTAGATCACTACATGTTATATCTAGGTGTTAGTAGATCACTACATGTTATATCTAGGATGTTAGTAGATCACTACATGTTATATCTAGGTGTTAGTAGATCACTACATGTTATGTCTAGGATGTTAGTAGATCACTACATGGTATATATAGGTGTTAGTAGAGCACTACATGTTATATCTAGGGTGTTAGTAGATCACTACATGTTATATCTAGGGTGTTAGTAGATCACTACATGTTATATCTAGGATTTTAGTAGATCACTACATGTTATATCTAGGATGTTAGTAGATCACTACATGTTATATATAGGTGTTAGTAGAGCACTACATGTTATATCTAGGGTGTTAGTAGATCACTACATGTTATATCTAGGGTGTTAGTAGATCACTACATGTTATGTCTAGGATGTTAGTAGATCAATACATGTTATATCTAGGGTGTTAGTAGATCACTACATGTTATATCTAGGGTGTTAGTAGATCACTATATGTTATATCTAGGATTTTAGTAGATCACTACATGTTATATCTAGGATGTTAGTAGATACTTACTTGTTATATTCTAGGATGTTAGTAGATCAATTACCTGGTATAACTTGGGTGTTAGTAGATCCACTACATGTTATATCTAGGGTGTTAGTAGATCACTATATGTTATATCTAGGATTTTAGTAGATCACTACATGTTATATCTAGGATGTTAGTAGATCACTACATGTTATATCTAGGATGTTAGTAGAGCACTACATGTTATATATAGGGTGTTAGTAGAGCACTACATGTTATATCTAGGGTGTTAGTAGAGCACTACATGTTATATCTAGGTGTTAGTAGAGCACTACATGTTATATATAGGTTTGTTAGTAGAGCATACTGTTATATCTAGGTGTTAGTAGATCACTACATGTTATTATCTAGGATGTTAGTAGAGACTACTGTGTATATATGGTTGTTAGTAGGCTTACTACATGTTATAGGGTGGTTAGTAGATCACTTACATGTATTATCTTAGATGTTAGTAGGCATACAATGGTTATATCTAGGATGTTAGTAGAGCGGGCTACATGTTATATCTTAGGGTGTTAGTAGTGCACTACATGGTTATATCTTGGGTGTTAGTAGATCACTTACTGTTATAATTCTAGGATGTTAGTAGAGCTCTACATGTTAATATCTAGTGTGTTAGTAGAGCACTACTATTATTCATGGGGTGGTTAGTAGATCACTACATGTTTAATATCTAGGATGTTAGTGGGATACTACATGTATATCTTAGGTGTTTGTAGATCAATACATGTTATATCTAGGGTGTTAGTAGATCACTACATGGTTATATCTTTTAGGTGTTTGTAGAATCACTACATGTTATATCTAGGGATGTTAGTAGGATCACTACATTTTTATTAGGTGTTAGTAGATCACTACCATGTTATGTCTTGGATGTTAGTAGATCACTACATGGTATATATAGGTGGTTAGTTAGAGCTCTACTCATGTTATTATCTAGGTGTTAGTAGGATCAATAACATGTTATATCTAGGGTGGTTAGTGATCACTTACGATGTTATATCTTGGATTTTAGTAAGATTAACTAATGTTATATCTAGGAAAAATGTTAGTTTTTTAGGATTTCACGACATGTTTATATATAGGTGTTAGGGTAGAGCACTTACATGTTATATCTAGGGTGTTAGTAGAGCCACTTATATGTTTTATATAGGGTGTTTGTAGACAATACTTGTTATATCTTAGGATTTTCGTAGATCACTACCATGTTATATCTTTTAGGATGTTAGTAGTTCACTACAGGTTATATCTAGGGTGTTAGTAGATCCACTTACATGTTATGTCTAGGATGTTAGTAGTTCATACATGTTATATCTAGGATGTTAGTTTAGAGCATACATTGTTATTTTATAAGGGTGTTAGTTAGAGCATTACATGTTATTATTCTAGGGTGTTAGTAGAAACACTACATGTTATTATCTAGGGTGGGTTTGTAGAGCACTTACATGTTATTATTCTAGGATGTTAGGTTTTTAGATCACTAACATGTTATATCTGGGTTGTTAGTAGATCATACATGGTTATATATTAGGGTGTTAGGATTAGAGCACTACATGTTATTATCAAGGGGTGGTTTTAGTGAGCACTACATGTTATTATCTTAGGATGTTAGTAGAGCACGACATGTTATTTCTAGGGTTGGTTAGTAGATCCACTTACTGTTAATATCTAGGATTGTAGTAGAGCACTACTTTTTATATATTTTTTTTTTTTTTTTTTTTTTTTTTTTTTTTTTTTTTTTTTTTTTTTTTTTTTTTTTTTTTTTTTTTTTTTTTTTTTTTTTTGGGTGTTAGTAGAGCACTACATGTTTTATAGGGTGTTAGTAGAGCATACATGTTATTATTAGTTGTTAGTTAGAGCACTACATGTTATATCTTGGGTGTTGGTAGAGCAAATCATGTTTATATATAGGATGTTAGGTAGAAGACTTACATGTTATATCTAAGGATGTTAGTAGAGCACTACATTTTAAATATCTAGGATGTTAGTAGGATACTACTTGTTATATCTACTGTATTAGTTAGAACAATACATGTTTATATTCTTGGGTGTTAGTAGATCACTACATGTTATATCTAGGATGTTAGTTAGATTCACTACTGGTATATTATAGGTTGTTAGTTAGATCACTTTTACATGTTATTACTAGGAGGGTGTTAGTTGTCACTTACATGTTATTTATCTAGGGTTGTTAGTAGAGCACTACATGTTATATCTAGGGTGTTAGTTAGATCATACTTGTTATATCTTAGGATGTTAGTAGATCATACATGGTTATATCTTAGGGTGTTAGTAGATCACTCATTGTTACTAATCTGATTTAGTAGATCACTACATTGTTATATTCTAGGATGTTAGTAGATCCACTACATGTTTATATTTTTGGGATGTTAGTAGATCAATACATGGTTTATCTAGGGTTGGTTAGTGATACTATGTTATATCTAGGGTGTTAGTAGATCACTATTATGTTATTTATCTAGGGATTTTTGTGATCACTACATGTTATTTATTTCTAGGATGTTAGTAGATACTACATGTTTTATCTAGGATGTTAGTAGAGCACTACATGTTATATTATAGGGTGTTAGTAGAGCACTACTTGTTATAGGTAGGGGTGGTTAGTAGAGCACTACATGTTTATAATTCTAGGGTGTTTGTAGAAAGGCATACATGTTATATCTAGGTGTTTAGTAGATCACTACATGTATCTAGGGTGCTAGTTAGATCACTACATGTTATATTATAGGGTGTAGTAGAGACTACATGTTATATCAAGGGTGTTAGTAGAGCATACAGATGTTGATATCTAGGATGTTAGTAGATTCACTACATGTGTATTATCTAGGATGTTAGTAGAGCATACATGTTATATTATTGGATGTTAGTAGAGCACTAATGTTAATAGGGTGTTAGTAGAGCACTACATTGTTGGATTATATTAGGGTAGTTAGAGCACTACATGTTATATCTAGGGTTTGTGAGCACTACATGTTATATCTAGGATGTCGTAGGAGCCACTACATGTTATATCTAGGGATGTTAGTAGATTTCAACTACATGTTATATAGGGATGTTAGTAGATCACTATGTTATAATCTAGGTATTTGTAGAACACTACATGTTATATCTTAGGTGTAGTAGATCAACTACATGGTTATATCTAGGATGTTAGTAGAACACTACTGTTATATAAAGGTGGTTAGGTAGATCACTGCCCCCCTGTTATATCTAGGGTGTTAGTAGATCACTACATGTTATATCTAGGAGTGTTAGTAGAGCACTCATGTTATATCTAGGGTGTTAGTAGATCACTTACATGTATCTAGGATGTTAGTAGATCACTACATGGTTATTATCTAGTATTGTTAGTAAGTCACGACATGTTATATAACTAGGGTTGTTAGTTGAGCATTACATGTTATTATCTAGGGTGTTAGTAGATCGACTACATCGTTATAATTATAGGGTGTTTGTAGCACTAACATGTTATATCTAGGATGTTAGTAGATCATCTACATGTATAATAATGGATGTAGTTAGATCACTACATGTTATATCTAGGTTGTTAGTAGATCACTACATGTTATAATCTAGGTGTTAGTAGCATCACTACATGTTATATCTAGGTGTTAGTAGATCATACTTTGTTATATCTAGGGTGTTAGTAGATCATACTGTATCTAGGATGTTAGTAGAACATTACATTGTTATATAGGTGTTAGTAGAGCACTACATGTTATATCTAGGGTGTTAGTAGATCACTACATGTTATATCTAGGGTGTTAGTAGATCAATACATGTTTATCTGGATTTTCGTAGATCCATACTGGTGGTTATATCTAGATGTTATCTAGAATTCACTAACAATGTTATATCTAGGTGTTAGTAGATCTCTTACTGTTATGTCTAGGATGTTAGTTAGATTCAATACTTGTTATATCCTAGGGTGTTAGTAGATCACTACATTGTTCTTTCTAGGGTGTTAGTAGATCACATATTGTTAATATCCTAGGATTTTATAGAATCACTAACATGTTTATATCTAGGATGGTTTTAGTAGATTCTACTACATTGTATCTAGGTGTTAGTAGAGCACTACATGGTTCTATATAGGGTGTTAGTAGTTGCACTATGTTATATCTAGATGTTAGTAGGCATACATGTTATATCTAGGGGATGTTAGTAGTCACTAATGTTTATAATTTACGTGCTAGTAGATCACTACAATGTTATTTATATAGGGTGTTAAGAGAGACTACTGTTCTATCAGGGTGTTAGTAGAGCATACTTGTTATATCTTAGGATGTTAGTAGAGCACTACATGTTATATCTAGGGTGTTAGTAGATCACTACATGTTATATCTAGGATGTTAGTAGAGCACTACATGTTATATATAGGATGTTAGTAGAGCACTACATGTTATAGGGTGTTAGTAGAGTACTACATGTTATATCTAGGTGTTAGTAGAGCACTACATGTTATATTTAATAGGATGTTAGTAGAGCACTACCATCTTATATCTAGCGGTGTAGTAGAGGCACTAAACATGTTATATTATAGGATGTTAGTAGTTGCACTACATGTCTATCTAGGATGTTAGTAAGATCACCTACTGTTTATATCTAGGGTGTTAGTAGAGCAAATACATGTTATAAATCTAGGATATTAGTTAGGAGGCATACTGTTATATCTAGGTGTTAGTAGAGCACTACATGTTATATCTAGGGTGTTTGTAGAGCACTACATGTTATATCTAGGATGTTAGTAGATCACTACATGTTATATCTAGGGTGCTAGTAGATCACTACATGTTATATCTAGGGTGTTAGTAGATCACTACAATGTTATATCTAGTTGTAGTAGCTCACTACATGTTATATCTAGGGTTGTGGGGGGGCCCCCCCCCCCCCCCCCCCCCCCCCCCCCCCCCCCATCCCCCCTTGGGGGGGTGGGGGGGGGGGGGTAGAATCAACTACATGTTATTATCTAGGTGTTAGGGTGAGGCACTACATGTTATATCTAGGATGTTTAGTAGAGCACTACATGTTATATCTAAAGGATTTAGTAGATCACACCATGTCTATCTAGGATGGTTAGTAGATTCATACAGTGTTATATCTAGGTATTAGTAGAACATACTTGTTTATATCTAGGGTGTTAGTGATCACTACATGTTATTATCTAGGATGTTAGTGAGAGCACTACATGTTATATCTAGGTGTTAGTAGAGCACGTACATGGTAATATATAGGAAGGTTAATAAGAGCACTACATGTTTAAATCTCGGATTTAGTAGATCACTACATGTTTATATATAGGGTGTTAGTAAGCAACTACATGTTATATCTAGGATGTTAGTAGAAAGAGCACTACATGTTATAATCCTAGTGTTATAGAGCACTTACATGTTTAAATCTAGGGTATTTGTAAGCACTACATGTTATACTAGGATGTTAGTAGATTCACTACATGTATATCCTAGGTGCTAGTAAGATCACTTACATGTGTATCTAGGTGTTAGTAGAATCAATTACATGTTATATCTAGGCTGTTAGATAGATCACTACATGGTTATACTAGGGTTGTTTAGTAGATCACTACAATGTTATATCTAGTGTTAGTAGAGCAGCTCATGTTATATCAAGGATGTTAGTAAGAGACACTACATGTTAATATCTAGGATTTTAGAAGAATCACTACATTTAATATCTAGATGTTAGTAGATCCAATACATGTTATACTAGGTATTAGTAAAACGACAGTAAATCTAGGATGTTAGTAGATCACTACAAGTTATATCTAGGATGTTAGTAGATCACTAACATTTTATCTAGGTGTTTAGTAGATCCTACATGTTATATCTAGTAAAGTGATAGTAAGATCACTAACCTGTTATTATCTAGAGTGTTATAGATCACTTCATGTTATAACTTAGGTTGGAGGTAGGAGCACTACATGTTATATCTAGGATGTTAGGTTAGAGCTCTACATTGTTATATCTGGAATGTTAGTAGAATTCCACATTAATGTCTTTATTAGATGTTTAGTAGATTTCACTACATGTTATATTAGGTATTGTAGTAGGGAACACTAACTTGTTATTTTATCATAGGGTGTTAGTAGATCACTACATGGTTATATCTAGGATGTTAGTTGAATCACTTAATGTTATTTCTAGGTGTTAGTAGGTCACTACATGATTATATTCTACGTTTATGTTAGTAGATCCAACTTACATGTTTTATTAGGGTGTTAGTATGAGCATAAATTGTTATTATCCTACGGGTGTTAGTAGTTCACTACATGTTATATATAGGGTGTTAGTAGAGCACTACATGTTATTATATAGGATGTTAGAGATCACTACATGTACTAGGATGTTAGTAGACATTTACATGTTATATTAGGTTGGGTTAGTAGATTCACTACATGTTATATTCTTTAGGTGTTAGTAGATCACTACATGTTATATCTAGGGTGTTAGGTAGGATCATACATTGTTATTAATCTAGGGTGTAGTAGATCTCTACCATGTTCTATCTAGGATGTAGTAGCGCATACATGTATATTAATTATTAGGTTTTAAAAGTAGAGCACTACATGTTATATTCTAGGGTGTTATGTAGATCTACTACATGTTTTTATCTAGGGTGTTAGTAGATCACTCAATGTTATTATCTAGATTAGTAGATCACTACATGGTTAATATTAGGAAATGTTATAGATCACTACTGTTATATCTAGTGTTAGTAGATCACTATGTTATGTTAGGATGTTAGTAGATCATACAGATGTTATATCTTGGGTTGTAGTAGATCACTACATGTTATATCTAGGGTAGTTAGTAGATCCACTATTATTGTTCTATCTAGGATTTTATAGATCACTTAACATGTTATATCTAGGATTGTGCTATGATCATACATGTTATATCTAGGATTGTTAGGTAGAGCACTTACTGTTATATAGGATGTTGTAGAAAAAAAAAACACTACATGTTATATAGGGTGTTATAGAGCACTACATGTTATATCTAGGGTGGTTAAGAAGAGGCACTACCTGTTTATATTCTAGGTGTTTATATAAAAGCACTACAATGTTTATATCTAGGATGTTATAGATCACTACATGGGTTATATCTAGGATAAGTTAGTAGACTCACTACAATGTTATATCTTTATATGGATTGTTAGTAGATCACTACATGTTATATCTAGGTATTAGTAGAATCACTACATGATTATATCTAGGGTGTTAGTAGATCACTACATGTTTATATATAGATGTGTAGATAAACTACATGTTATATATAGGATGTTAGTAAGATCACTACATGTTATAGCTAGGTGTTAGTAGATCCACTACATTTATATCTAGGTGTTATAGGCACTACAATGTTATATCTAGGGTGTTAGTAGATCACTACAATGTTATATCTAGGGTGTTTTTAGTAATCACTACATGTTTTTATATCTTATATGTTAGTAGAGCATAACATGTTTTATATAGGGTGTTATAAGCTTTTAACATGTATACTCTGAGGGTGTTATAGATCACTACATGTTTATATCTAGGATTTTAGTAGAAAAAAAAAACAAACCCCAACATGTTATATCCAGGAGTTTTATTAGATCACAATACATGTTATACTAGGGTGTTAGTAGATCAACTACATGTTTTTATATCCTAGGGTGTTAGTAATCCACCTAACATGTTATATCTAGATTTCAGTAAGAGCAATTACATGTTTATATATAGGAGTTTTAGTAGAGCACTACATGTTATAACTAGTGGTGTTTAGTAGATCCACTACATGGTAATATCTAGGGTGTTTTATAGATCACTACATGTTAATATCTATGATGGTTAGTAAGCATTACATGTTATTATAAAAAAAAAAAAAAAAAAAAAAAAAATAGGGTGTAAGTAAGAGCACTACATGTTATATCTAGGGTGTTTTAGTAGATCCCCACTACATGTTTTTATATCTAGGGTTGATATAGATCAACTACATTTTTATGGTCTAGATGTTAAGTTAGAACAATACATGTTTTATAATCTAGGGTGATAGTAGATCACCTAATGTTATAACTAGGGTGTTAGTAATCACTATTATGTAATAACTAAGAATTTTATTAGATCACTACATGTTATATCTAGGAATTGTTAGTAAACACTAAACATGATTTATCTAGGATGATTATTAGAGCCAACCTGTTATATCTAGGAAATTTTATAGGCACTACATGTTTATAATAGGGTGTTATTAGAGCCAACTACATGTTATATCTAGGGTTTTTAGTAAGAGCCACTAAAACATGTTATATCTAGTGATGATAAAGTATATCCACTACATGTATATCTACGGTGCTAGTAGATTCACTACATTGTTTAATATAGGGTTGTTTTAGTAGAGAACTACATGTTATATTCAAGGGTGGGGTTAGTAAGCACTACCAGTTATATCTAGGATTTTAGGTTAAAGCACTACATGTTATATCTAGGGTGTTTAGTAAGACATCACTACATGTTATATCTAGGAATTTAGTAATAGCACAACATGTTTTATATATATGATGTTAGTAGAGCACTACAATTTTATATGCAAGGGTGTTTTAGTAGATCAATACAATGTTTAAATCAAGGTTGTTAGTAAGAGCCACTACATGTTATAATATAGGAATTTAGTAAGAGCACTAACATCTTATATCTAGGGTGTTTTTAGTAGAGCACTACATTTTATATATAGGATTTTAAAGTAGAGCACTACATGTTGTAATATCTAAGAATGTTAGTAGATCAACTACATGTTTTTATATCTAGTGTTAGTAGAGCACTACATGTTTTAATAATCTAGGATCTTATAAGCACCTAACATTTTTTTTATATCTAGGTTGTTAAGTAAGAGCACTACATTGTTTATACTAGGGTGTTTTTGAAGAGCACTACATGTTTATATCTAGGATGGTTTAAGTAAGAAAGTCACTTACAATGTTTATACTAGGGTGTAGAGATCACAACATGTTAATCTAGGTGTTAGTAATCACTAACATGTTTATATCTAGGCTTTGATAGTAGATTCACTACATTTATATACTAGGGGTGTTAGTAAGATCACTACTGTTTTAATAATCAGGTGTTTAGTAGAGCAACTACATGTTTTAATATCTATGATTTAGTAAGATCAACAACATGGATATATCTAGGATGTTTATTTAGATCACTACTGGTTATAAACTAGATGTTTAAGGTACAGATCACTACTATTATATCTAGGGTATTAGTAAACACTTACATGTTATATTCTAGGAATTTTAGTAAGATCACTACAGTTTTATCAAGGATTGTTTTTTTAGATCACTAACATGTTTAATATCTAGGAAGTTATAGATCAATACATGGATAAATATCTAGGGAGTTAGTAATTATCACTACAATGTTTATATCCCGAGGGTGGATATATAGTCAGATATCACTATAGTTTTTATAACTAGGATATTAGTAGATCACTAATGTTTTTATATCTATGAATGTTAGTAGATCACTACATGTAATATCTAGGATGTTTATGTAGAGCCACCTATTTTACAATGTTATATCTAGGTTGGTTTAGTAAAGATTCACACATTTATATCTAGATGTTTAGTAGAGCACTAACAATGTTATATATAGGAATGGTTAGTAGAGCACTACATGTATATAGGGTGTTAGTAGAGCTCTAACATGGTTATATCTAGTGTTAGTAAGCACTACATGTTATATCTAGGGTGTTTGTAGAGCAACTACCATTTTAATAATCTAGGATGTTTAGTAGAGAGCACTAACATTTAATATCCTAGGGATTTAAAGTAGAATCACTACAGTTATATCTTAGATGTTAGTAAGATCACCTACATGGTTATATCGGTATTAGTATAACACTACCATGTTATATAATCTAGGGTG
Source organism: Conchocele bisecta (assembly GCA_029237695.1). Lineage (NCBI taxonomy): Eukaryota > Metazoa > Mollusca > Bivalvia > Lucinida > Thyasiridae > Conchocele > Conchocele bisecta. Next base: position 19,587,307 of record CM055271.1, on the reverse strand, counting down.
ATAGTAGAACACTACATGTTTATATCTAGGATGTTATTAGATCACTACAGTTATATATAGGTGTTAGTAGATCACTACATGTTATATCTAGGGTGTAAGTAAATCACTACATGTTATATCTAGGTGTTTAAGTAGAGCACTAACCATTTATATCAAGGGTGGTTTTAGTAGATCACAACATGTTTTATATCTAGGATGTTCGGTAGATCACTTACATGTTATATCTATATGTTAGTAGATCACTACATGTTTATATCTAGGGTGTTAGTAAGAGCATTACATGTATAATCTATTTGTGGTATAGTAATCACTACACGTAATATATAGGGTTGTAGTAAGAAGCACTAACATGTTATTATCCTAGGAATGTTAGAATATCAACTAACATGTTAATATCTAGGAAGTTAGTAGATCACTTACATGTTTATATCTAGGAGGTTAGTAGATCAATACATTGTTATAACTAGGGTGGTTAGTAAAATCACTAACAATGGTTATAATCCTAGGTGTTAGTAGATCACATACATGTTATATCTAAGGGTGGTTAGTAGATACACTACATGTTTTTGTCTGGATGTTTATAGAGCAAATTACATGTTAATATCGGTTGTTTTAGTAAGCACAACCATGTTATATCTAGGTGTTATTAGATCACTACATGTTATATCAGGGTGTTTAGTAATCACTACATGATTTATATCTAAGGATTTTAGTATTACTACATTGTTATTTATACTAGGGATGTATTATTAGATCACAACATGTTATATCTAGGGATGTTAGTTAGGATCACACATGGTTTGTTCTAGGATTGTTAGTAGATCAATACATGTTTATTCTAGGGAGTTAGTAGATCACACATGTTAATATCTAGGTTTGTTAGTAGATCACAATATGTTTTATATCTAGGATTTTATTAGATCCACTACATGTTATATCTTAGGATGTTAGTAGATCCACTACATGTAATATCTAAGGATGTTAGTAGAGCAAAAAATAAAACTACATGTTTATATATAATGGGGGGTTTAGGTTAGAGCACTACATGTAATATAAAGGTGTTTAGTAGAGCACTACATGTTAATCTAGGATGTTAGTAGATCAACTACATTTTATAATCTTAGGTGCAAGTAGATCACTTACATGTTATATATAGGGTGTTAGTAAGAGAACAACATGTTATTATCAAGGGTGTTAGTAGAGCACTAAATGTTTATTATCTAGGAATGTAGTAAGGATCACTACATGTTAAATCTAGGGTGGTTAGTAATCACTACCATGGTTATATCTAGGATTGTTAGTTTATAGCACAACATGTTATATATAGGATGTAGGGTAGAGCACTTACATGTTAATCTAGGGTGTTAGGTAGATCACAACATGTTATATCTTAGGTTGTTAGAAGAGCACTACAAGATTTTAAATTTAATAAGGATTGGTTTTAGTTAGAGCAACCTACCATCTTAATATCTTAGGGTGTTAGTTAGAGCAAACTACCATGTTTTATTATTTATAGAATGATAGTAAGGCACTAACTGGTTTAATATCCTAGGATGTTATAAGAATCAACTACATGTTATATCTAATGTGTTTTAGAGCACTAACATGTTATATCCCTAGGGTATGTTTAGTAGAGCACTAACAATGTTATATCTAGGGTTAGTAGGAGCACTTAACTTTTTTTTTATAACAAAGGGTGTTTTTGTAGAAGCACTACATGTTATATCTTAGGATGTAGAAGAATCACTATACATGTTATATCTTAGTGTGCCTAAGTAGATCACTTACATATGTTTAATAATCTAATGGTGTGGCGGTTTAGAGGATCCACTACATTTGTTATATCAAGGCTGTTATAGCTCACTACCATGGTTTATAATCTAGGGTGGTTAAGTAGATCACTTTACATGATATCATCAAGGTGTTTAGTAAGCACTACATGTTTATTTAATATCCTAGGATGTTTAAGTAGAAGGCCACTACATGTTATATCTAGATGTTAGTAGAATCACTAACATGTTATAATCCTAGATGTTAGGGTAGATCACTTACAAGTTATAATATAGGTATTAGAAGAAACACTACATGGTTATATCCTAGGGTGTTAGTAGATCACTACATGGTTATATCAGGATGTTAGTAGATCACTACATGTTTATATCTTTAAAGGTGTTAGAATCACTACATGGGGTTATATCTAGGGTGTTTAGTAAGATCACTACATGTTATATATCCTATGGATGTTTTAGTAGAGCACTTAACAATTTATACCTAGGGTGTTTTAAGTAAGATCACTACAATGTATTTATATCTTAGGAATGGTTAGTAGATCACTACATGTAAATATAAAGGTGGTAAAGTAATCACTACATTTAATTAATATCTAGGATGTTAGTAGATTCACTACAGTTAATATCTAGTGTGTTAGTTAAGATCACTACCATTGATTTATAATCCTAGGGTGAGTTAGTAGGATCACAACAATGTTAATAATCTAGGATGTTTAAGAAGATTCACTACATGTTTTATATCTAGGATGTTAGTAGATCACTACAATTATTATATATAGGGTGTTATTAGTAGATTCACTACAAGGTTATATCTAGGTTGTTAGTAGAAGCAACTACTGTTATATAGGGTGTTAGTAGATCACTACATGTTATATAGGGTGTTAGTAGATCACTACATGTTATATCTAGGGTGTTAGTAGATCACTACATGTTATATCTAGGGTGTTAGTAGATCACTACATGTTATATCTAGGGTGTTAGTAGATCACTACATGTTATATCTAGGGTGTTAGTAGATCACTACATGTTATATAGTGTGTTAGTAGATCACTACATGTTATATCTAGGGTGTTAGTGATACTAGTACTAGTGGTTAGTAGATCAATGTTATATCTAGTTGTGTTAGTAGATCACTACTGTTATATCTTGGATGTTAGTAGAGCACTACATGTTATATCTAGGTGTTAGTAGAGCACTACATGTTATATCTAGGGTGTTAGTAGAGCACTACATGTTATATCTAGGGTGTTAGTAGATCACTACATGTTATATCTAGGATGTTAGTAGAGCACTACATGTTATATCTAGGTGTTAGTAGATCACTACATGTTATATCTAGGGTGTTAGTAGATCACTACATGTTATATCTAGTGTTAGTAGATCACTACATGTTATATCTAGGATGTTAGTAGAGCACTACATGTTATATCTAGGTGTTAGTAGAGCACTACATGTTATATCTAGGGTGTTAGTAGAGCACTACATGTTATATCTAGGTGTTAGTAGATCACTACATGTTATATCTAGGTTGTTAGTAGAGCACTACATGTTATATCTAGGTGTTAGTAGAGCACTACATGTTATATCTAGGATGTTAGTAGAGCACTACATGTTATATCTAGGGTGTTAGTAGAGCACTACATGTTATATCTAGGATGTTAGTAGAGATCTATTATGTACATGTTATATCTAGGTGTTGTAGAGCAACTACATAGAGTTACTTTATCTAGGTGTTAGTAGAGCACTACATGTTATATCTAGATGTTAGTAGAGCACTATATGTTATATCTAGGGTGTTAGTAGAGCACTACATGTTATATCTAGGTGTTAGTAGAGCACTACATGTTATATCTAGGATGTTAGTATAGAACTACATGTTATATCTAGGGTGTTCACAACGATCAGTTGTGAGCCCGCCACGAACTACAGCAGACACAATTTTTTTTTACAAAACTAAAAAAAAGTCCAGAGAAACAGTTACCTCGAACCGACAGAAAACACACAGAATGATTGCACGGACAATATGTCGATACCCCTTATATGAGAAACAATATTATTCGTAATCGTGTTAGTATTACATTTGGAGGAAGGGGCCAAGAGACTTTGGTGTTGTATGGATCTGGCACCAGGATTTCAAGGCTGAATATATACATATATACATATTGTTTTCAATGTGAATATTCCATTCTGATTTTGGGATCACACCGCCCACACCCCCCCCCCCCCCCCTACTCACCAATGCAGCTGGCTAAATGCGGATCAAAGTCGTAAATGACATAAGCTGTTGATAGGCAGTTCAATACCCAGAAATCAATCAATCCTTTACTGGAATTCATACATAAGACAAAGTCACCCAGTGTAGTAAATGTGCCTGACACTATATCAGGACATACTCTTCTGGTGATGAACATTGCAGTGCCAGAGATGAAAGGTCAGTGGACCCCAGCCACTTACAGTCCAGTCGGCATGTTATTGCTGTTACTCAATCAATCAATCAATCAATCAGTGATTACGTTTTACGGTCTGCAAATAGTATATGAAAAATCTTACTCCCCATGTTACATGTATGTGATCATATTCCACGGAGTTTGCGTTTTCTTATATATACTACATGTACCTACCACACAGTATGCCATTTCAGCAACGATACACTTAAAGTGTGTTTAACTAAACCACGGTTTGCTTATCAGGGTCTCCGATTTTTTAAAGGCATTGGGCGGAGATAGTGATGAAACAGAATAGTAAAACTAATACACTTGTATATCTGTAACTAATGAGTCGCCTGAAAAATATGTGATTGGAAAAACAAAATGTTTATAATATAAATAATTGTCGACAATGCATCTGGTACTGAATATTTCGTACATTAGTTTTCTAGTCAAAACGAACATGGAAGATGTTTTCGTCAACTATATAACCTAGAAAACCCATGTATTATTATAGTCTTGCAATGTGTTAATGACATGTTGAAATAATAAAGTTTGATTACGTTTTTTTTTTATGTGCTATGTATTTTACATCTGTCCAATGTTATAAAAGAAAGGTGCACTAAAAAATATTCTGTTAACCCATTCATCCCTAAGTACGTAACTGGAATGAATTGTATATGTGTTAATTTTACAACCATTCCAATCGTCACAAAATGATTTTCAGACTAGTCACGAGCCGCCTCATCTGCATCTACACTGTTTGTCAATATCGCTATACAGATACGTGGTCTTGAACTAGTTAAAAGTAACTGTATGAAGGACAGTAACGTCATACATGTATCAATTGTCATTGACATGTAGCCCAATTGTACAACAGAATGACACTCGGGAAGGCTTGTATGTTCACATACCGATTACCGAAAGATGTAGACCATGGTCTGACTCTGCGCCTGTGCAGTCTGATATTGGTCTACATTAGTTGCAAAGTCAATAATACCGGTTTTGTAAACTTGGGCCATTTTCTTGTTCGTCCCACAATTGATTTGGCAGTTAATGCAAGTTGCAAATAACATTCAGCTTCAAATGCACACAGTTACATTATTCCCGCCCACAATGGCCATGAGAAATACAGTTTTAAGCATTGTAAGGAGATATTGTACCGATTTGTAAATTCAGATTGCACGGACAATAAGAGTTCGAGTATGCATTACCCACTCTGCGTGCATGTCAAACCGTAATGCAAGGTTGAAGGTCGATCGAAGACAGAGCAATATACAGCGCTACATTCAGATTTAACTGACAATACAAGTTCGAATGTCGATTGCAGTGCCAGCTTTCCATTGAATGTACCCAGGTCTACAATCACATTGAACGGAAAATACATGTTTGAATTTACGATTGCAGAGCCTGCTGTACATTGGAACCACCCATCTCTTCATTCAGATTCATCTGCGAATACATGTTTGAATGTCGATTGCAGAGCCAGCTGTACATTGGAAGTTATCAGCTTTACATTCAGATTGAACGGAAAATACATATTTAAATGAAGATTGCAGAGCCAGCAGTACATTGGAGGTACCCAGCTCTACATTCACATTGAACGGAAACTACATGTTTGAATGTTGATTGCAGAGCCAGATGCGCATTGGAAATACCCAGCTCTACATTCAGATTCACTCGAAAATACATGTTTCAATGTCGATTGCAAAGCCAGCTGTACATTCGAAGTACCCAGCTCTACATACACATTGAGTAGAAAATGCGAGTTTGAATGTGAATTGCAGAGCAAGCGGTACATTGGAACTATCCAGCACTACATTCACGTTGATGTACCCAGATCTACATACAGATTCACCCGAAAATACATGTTTGAATGTCGATTGCAGACCCAGCTGTACATTGGAAATACCCAGCTTTACATTCATATTGAACAGAAAATTAGAGTTTTAATGTCGATTGCCGGGCCAGTTGTACATTCGAAGTGCCCAGCTCTACATTCAGATTCAACCGAAAATACATGTTAGAATGTCGATTGCAGAGCCAGCTGTACATTGGAAGTACCCAGTCCTACATTTAGATTCACTCGAAAATACATGTTTGAATGTCGATTGCAGAACCAGCTGTACATAGGAACTACCCAGCACTACAATCATATTCATCATAAAATGCCAGTTTGAATGTCGATTGCAGAGCCAGCTGTACATTGGAAGTACCCATCTCTACATTCAGATTGAACAGAAACTACGAATTTGAATGTCGATTGCACAGCGAGCTGTACATTCGAAGTACACGGATCTACATTCAGATTGAACAGAAAATGCGAGTTTGAATGTCGATTGCAGAGCCAGCTGTACATTCGAAGTAACCAGCTCTACATTCAGATTGAACAGAAAATGCGAGTTTCAATGTCGATTGCACAGCCAGCTGTAGATTCAAAGTATCCAGCTCTACATTCAGATTGAACACAAAATGCGAGTTTGAATGTCGATTGCAGAGCCAGCAGTACATTCGAACTGCCCAGCTCTACATTCAGATTGAACAGAAAATACCAGTTTAAATGTCGACTGCACAGCCAGCTGTGCATTCGAAGTACCCAGCTCTACATTTAGATTAACTGGAAAATACATGTTTGAATGTCGATTGCAGAGCCAGCTGTACATAGGAACTATCCAGCACTACATTCATATTCAACATAAAATACGAGTTTGAAAGTCGATTGCACAGCCAACTGTGCATTCGAAGTACCCAGCTCTACATTCAGATTCAACCGAAAGTGCATGTGTGAATGTCGATTGCAGAGCCAGCTGTACATAGGAACTACACAGCAATGCATTCTTATTCATTATAAAATGAGTTCCCATCTCTACATTCAGATTGAACAAAAAATGCGAGTTTGAATGTCGATTGCAGAGCCAGCTGTACATTGGAAGTACCCAGCTCTACATTCAGAATCACTCGAAAATACATATTTGAATGTCGATTGAAAAGCCAGCTGTACATTGGATGTACACAGATCTACGTTCAGATTCACTCGAAAATAAATGTTTGAATGTCGATTGCAAAGCCAACTGTACATTGGGCGTACCCAGCTCTACATTCACATTGAACAGAACATTCGAGTTTGAATGTCGATTGCAGAGCCAGCTGTACATTGGAAATACCCAGCTCTACATTCAGAATAAACCAACAGTACGATTTTGAATGGCGATTGCAGAGCCAGCTCTACATTTGGAATACTCAGCTCTACATTCAGATTTATCGGAAAATACAAGTTTGAATGTCCATTGCAGAGTCAGCTGTACAATGTGGATTGCAAAGCCAGTTCTACATTGGGAATAGCCAGCTCTACATTCAGATTTATCGGAAAATACAAGTTTGAATGTCGATTGCAGAGCCAGCTGTACATTGGAAGTACCCAGCTGTACATTCAGATTGAACGGACAATACATATTTGAATGTCGATTGCAGAGCCAGCTGTACATTTGAATTACCCAGCTCTACATTCAGAATAAACCGACAGTACGAGTTTGAATGGCGATTGCAGAGCCAGCTGTACATTGAGAATACCCAGCTCTACATTCAGATTGATCGCAAAATACAAGTTTGAATGTCGATTGCAGAGCCAGTTGTGCATTGGAAGTACCCAGCTCTACATTCAGATTGAACGGATAATACATGTTTGAATGTCGATTGCAGAGCCGCATGTACATTGGAAGTACCGAGCTCTTCAGAATCAACGGAAAATACAAGTTTGATTGTCCATTGCAGAACCAACTGTACATTGGAAGTACCCAGCTCTACATTCAGATTCAACCGAAAATACATGTTTGAATGTCGATTGCAGAGCCAGCTGTACATTGGAAATACCCAGCTCTACATTCAGAATAAACCGACATTACAAGTTTGAATGGCGATTGCAGAGCCAGCTGTACATTGGGAATACCCAGCACTACATTCAGATTGATCGGAAAATACAAGTTTGAATGTCGATTGCAGAGCCAGCTGTACATTGGAAGTACCCAGCTCTACATTCAGATTGAACTGACTATACATGTTTGAATGTCGATTGCAGAGCCAGCTGTACATTGGAAATACCCAGCGCTACATTCAGAATCAACCGACAATACGAGTTTGAATGTCTATTGCAGAGCCAGCTGTACATTGGAAGTACTCAGCTCTACATACATGTTCATCGGAAAATATATGTTTGGATGTCGATTGCAGAGCCAGGTCTACATTGAAAATACACAGCTCTACATTCAGATTGAACGGATAATATGAGTTTGAATGTCGATTGCAGAACCAGCTGTACATTGGCACTAGCCAACTGTACATTCACTTTGTACTGTAAGTACAAATGTCCATTGCAGAGCCAGCAGCGCATTGGAACTAGCCAGCTGTTCATTCAAGTTGTCTACATATCCTAACTTTACAGCTCTACATTCAACTCGACATTCGATTTGAATGTTGATTGTCGATCTGCGATTGCAGTGCTAACTTCACACAGCCGGTTTAATATAGGTATTACGAAACCGAAAGTAGACCGCTGGAAAATCACAATTTCTACATTATGAATCACGTGATCGGGATATTCCCTGTTACGCGAAGAGTCAAGGTCGACCGGAAGAAGCTCGTTCAACAAAGAAAATATTTGAAACCTTGAATGGGCTATGTTGCCCGTTGGTGCAACGCCCCAGGAAAGATGATATACGACCATATTTCTGGCGGGTATTAATATTCATAATCATAGACAATAAGCATATTTAACAAACGAAGGCAGTTAAACACATTTCCGTTATACATCTGTAGTATTATTTGCAGGCCAATGACTGTAAGACGAATGTTCGGTATTTCGTTCTGAATGGCGGACATTGTTGACCCTGGCCAGACTGCGTGGCTACTCAGGTTGTTCTAAATCAGTTTTGTCAGATTGTCGCCTACAGTATCCAGAGATCAGGGGACGTTTCACTGAACTTCGTACGAAATAAATGTTCATAAGTGCAAATTTAGGATCGTATGGAAATTTAAATTGATGGATTTACATGTATTGAGCATAGCAGCATATGCTCAATAAATGTAAATCCAATAATCGTTTACAAGAAAACATTGTTAATCTGTCATTTACAGACTATCATAAGTTTACACTGACGAACACTTTAGTCGCATCCGCCGTCTACACATGCCACATATTTAAATGTTGCTGAAGCTGATGTGCCGTCTGCACATGTCAATTACGCACAAGCTTGTCTCTCTTAAAATATGGCATGTATAAATCTTATCGAAACGCATGCGCCGTGGGTACATGACATTTAAAAACATGAAAGTTTCTGTCGGAGTAAAATGTACCACGTTTTTTTTCAAAAGCCCATGCGCCGTCTGTGCGTGTCATTTATATACAGGAAATTGACTGTCAGTGTAAATTGCCACGTTTTTAACCCACACTGCATCATAGCATTATCAGAGGAGCCAGTCTATTATTCAAGAACGGATTTGCGTATTCTTAGCACTGATAAATGTCACTAATTGAGTGAATGTCACTAGCTAAATGACACACACGGCCATGGTTCGTTGTTGACATTTACACGACCGGAAGTGTGAGCTTTGGCCTTGAGCATGGTGGGTAATGAGAGTTATGAGCACGCACCATTTCAACCGACATTTTGACGAGTTTTCCTAAATATCGTTCTTTCAAGTACAGGAGCTAGCTTGATGCGATCAAACTAATATACCAAGGCAGGGGCCCGTTTCACTAAACATCGTACGACCAAAATGTTCGTAAGTTCACATTTAGGATCGTATGGAAATTGCAATTGATGGATTTACATTTATTGAGTATAGGCTGCATATGCATATGCAGCCTATGCTCAATAACTATAAATCCAATAATTGTTTACAAGAAAGCATTGTTAATTTGAAATTTACAGACTATCATAACTTTACACTTACGAACATTTTAGTTGTACGAAGTTTAGTGAAACGGCCCCCTGGTATGTATACTACCATATGTCTTTGACGTCGTATTGATATATCGATGGTCTATTAACATAAGGTCGTAACTGCTATGCTTTAGCATAGCAGTTACGACCTTATGTTACTAGACCATCGATATGTTACACCACCGCCTGCGTTAATCGTGTCCATATGTCAACGTTCTGAACATCAATTGGCAATATCAAACTCGCCATCAAGCAGTTTGATTGGCTGTGCGGGAGCTGTAGCACATCTCAGGGTCAGCCAATGAAGATGCTTACTTTCAAGCACAACATTCAAGTATTTTGTAATAATCTTTTTTACAAATATTGGCAAGATTAGCGCATGCTGTGGTGTATTGAAATGCCATTCAATATAGTAGTGCACCTCCAGGGTAGTCGATGGCACAACTCAGGCTCAATCAATCAAGTTGTTGCTTTTAGCACAATATTGAATAATTTTGAAGTACAGAAAGTAACACATATTGACAGGTTTACATGTAGCACAGGCGGTTGTGTACCGTTTCGGAGTTACATCGAGAAAACTTGCATTCATGACGTGCATGTAAGTTTTCTCCAAATAGCTTCGAAACGGATACAGCGCCTTCGTCTATGATAGTGTACAATTCCCAACACCCGTGTGTGCACTTCGTCTATGATAGTGTACAATTCCCAACACCCGTGTGTGCACTTCGTCGCATTAAAATATCCTCAGGCCTAAAATATATGTTGTTTTCCGGTTACCCGACCCTACCTAGATCTTCTAGCCGATCCTAAACTTTTTAGTAAAAATAATAATAATAATAAAATCACTGAAATCGTCCCATAAACAGTGCTCGTATCAACATAGTTGTTTAGCATACACTATATAAACTTAAATAGTTAGCCATGGCATGCACTACTTATAGGGCGTGGATCTGTAGCCGATTTGAGCAACATTGCAAAGCATACTTTGAGGGAGTAATCATTTATTTTTCCTGAAATGCATTATTTCATATAGAACAACTGCATATAATTGATGATTAAAAGTATGCAGTTCTAATTATTATACTGAATTTATTACATTATCACAGCCAAATTGGCTGTGCTAATGTAATAAATTCAGTACATGTATAATCAAAATTAATAAATGTATCCTTAGATTGAAAATTTCTCCCTCAAAGTATACTTTGCGAGAAAATTATACTATGCAATGTTGGTGAAATATGCTACTGATGTCAATAGGAGACAAAATGTTTTTACAAACTAAAAACGTTTTCCTTCCTACGCTTGTTTAAGCGTAATAGGAAAGGAACTTTTTTTGGCCTCGGAGATATTTCGGAAACTAGATGCAAGCTGTCTGAAATGGCAAATGTACGTGACGAAATGTATCCACCGTAGGACTATAGCAATAGATTAATGATCGTTCAAACAGAGATGGCTTTTAAGGCCGTATGGGAACCGACACAAACGAAAAGGTGATATATTGGGTCTTTGATCAACTTTTGAGTATCGGCTCCCGCTTTTCTCTTGCTACCATTTAAGGATCTGTGTTGTTTTACTGTTTATTATTAGAAAATCGAGTCTCGGACTAACTGGTAAACAGTGTAGGTTCTGATGAGAATGTGAAAGATGGTCTGAGGCTACAATGATCGCAATGGGGACAGGAATGACGTTTTACAAACTACATGTATATGTATTTGTTAAAAGGAATCAACGAGTAGAGAACATGTCATTTGTCAGTTACATGTATTAAGACATGGGTAATGGCTGAATCCATTTTAGAGCTAACACATTACATGCCGAATACACATAAATTTTTTAAATATTTTTTTTTTTTTATTTCTTGGAGATAATTATAATGAAATACCAAGATGTGTTTTGATGGAAAATAAGAAAAATATGCTATGTTTGTGGTCTATTTATTGTTTTCTGCACCATGATAAAGGTACCCCAAATTTTACCACCAGTTGGAGTCTGAATTTAAATGCCGTAAAACACAGGAAAGTACATTTCGAAGAGCTCGAAAATAGGACAACCCACTAGTTGCGAACGGTAACTCTTGCATATTACTCCCGTACAGGCCGAAGCTAGCTATGGACGGTACGGGAGTAGATTGAAAGAGTTACCTTCGCAACAGGTCAACCCCCCCCCCCCCCCCCGGTTCCCCAAATGCTGGATCCGCCCCTGACTTAAACGGGTCACTATACATGTACATGTACGTGCCAATAATGAAAGCAACATGCTTAAGATAATACAATAGCATGATACAATGTAGGTCAGTGACCTCTTGACTGGACAGTTTGTTTCACAGCAGATACGGCTCTTAACCCTTTCACCCGTAAGTAACTGGAATGGATTTTGATATTTCAATTTTGTAACCAATCCAACCGTCACAAACTGACTTTAAGACTAGTCCATTTATAAAAATGTGATGTGAATATATGAAAATATAAAACAATACTGTATCTGGATCTGGATCTGCACTGTTTGCATACACCGCTATAGCGGGCTTTCCCGTTCAAAGGGTTATTAATATTTCAATGCATGTTTGGAACATAACGAAAATCTATCAAAAATGTGTTTTGAAGGTAACTATGTATACGTATACAGACTTAATTATTTCCGTGAATCCCCGTGTTTTCTATGGTACTGTATGCTTTATATATGTATCGTACATATCTATGACTGATAATAACGTACTAATTTTGTTTCCTAACTGATAAAAGCCACACAAATCGTCAACGTGTTCCTTTAACATAATTGATTGTTTGCAGTTTCTGGTCAACCCACTTGAGTTGTTGTTGTTATTTTTGATCACTTTCGACCACTTGATTCAATCGCATCTAAGATATTCAAACACTACCGCATGTGCTAGTCTTTGAGCTGTATTACACCTTAGGCGCAGCCAATAAAACTACTTTGATTTCCAGAACCAGTAAACGCGCATTAGCCAATCAAATCCATGTATTCCCGTTTGAAAAAGTATTTCCCGTTTTAACCGAGTTCAAACCGTTTTCCATTTTCTGATTTTCTTATCCAATGAAAATGCCATGTTTTCATCCCGAAGCATTTCCCATAATAATAAATGCGCTTACCCATTGAAACAATAACGAACGCAACGCGGTTTTCTGGAACCCTGCAAATCATAGTTCTGACATCAATTTAGATTGTTTTGAATTATCAAACTGAGTTATTGTTTTTGGTTGAAACGTTGAAACCAGAGATGAACCTAGAACAAATCCGAACTGTACTTTAACGTCTGCAAGTTTACAAGTTTAGTGGTGATATATCATAATTTATTCTAATGGTGTTTTCGTTTCGTCTGGCACGGAGAGTAAATCAAGCTCATTGATAGCAGAAATGACAACTTCATCTGCCTACAGTATTGATGCAATATACCGAGTGTCATCTTTGCCGTGTTCCAGCAATTTTATAAATTATTGTTATTTGTCTGTTGTCATTTGCACGTACCTGTAAACACGATGGAAACCGCATTTATAATAAACAATTGTTATATAACCAAATGTGTGAAGAAAGATGACAGGCATGTTCCCGGTTCTGGAATTATCTCCCTTATCGCATTATAGTTTTCCTTTCGCCAATGTTGATTTCGAAAGGTTCTGCACACCATGATCATATCTGGTTAGGTTATGTGATTATAATTTTGATGAGTTTCTTGGTCATTTATCATTGGCTCGGAGTAATCGAATGCCTGATTTACAGTGATACCCCTCTAAACCGGACACCATGGGGACCTCCCAGGGTGTCCGGTTTTGTAAGTTTTCACTGTATTACTACTACGTGGTCTGCAGTTCGATCCTACCGAGAAATTGTCAACAAAAGATAAAGACAAACAAAACACCATTGAATGTGATTCGGACGAATAATCGGACGGACGCCCGTACGTCATTGTGATCACATTGTCGAGTTTTCGGACGTTATAAATACTTCTTGGTTGGATTACTGAATGTACCGAGGATCTTACAAATGTACATCAGTGATCCTTTAATAGGCTATTTATTATAAACGATTTTAATAAACATCACATTAAATTAGCACAAATGTTAGATTCTATTTATTGCAGAAGCACATCATCGCATGTGGACGCTGTACTGATCACCTAACATTTTTTCTCACTTGGTAATAAATGTGCATGATTTGTACACTTTATAAGTCTAGTGTGTCATGTTTGTACATTACCGTTGGCGATAATCATTGTGTTTCCATTGACAACCAGAAGTGAACGTGGTCAAACGTGGTTCAAACATGGTCCAAATGTGGTCAACGTGGTCCGGCCTAACGTGGGCCAAACGTGGTACAAACGCGTGTTTCCTGTATTCCTATTAGCGAATCAACCTTAAACCGAGTTTCCAGTTTTTTCCGAGTTCAAACCGTTGTCCGTTTTCTGGTTTTCTTATCCAATCAAAATACCGATTTGTTATAACGTAGCATTTCCTCTAAGCACCATGCGCATTGAAACAAAAACGCAGAACCGGTTTCTCTGAAACTCTGCACATGCCTTGCGCAATGATACAAAACGAGCAAACGCACAGAAACAACACAAAAACGGTTTTCCAGCAAACGTAGCGCAAACGTGAGTCAAAGGCGGGTCAATCAAAACGCCACTCGGAACAAAAGCTTAAACGCTACTGTAATACACTGTTTTTATGTAATAAATATAAATAGACGTGTATATTTCATTCATATTGTATTCATTGTCTCTTTCATTTAGTTGAATTAAGTTATTTTATCGACGTGACATGCACCCAATGGACACATGAGCCGGACAAACAAACGTTAATGGGAAATGTGCCGTTATAATTGATGTAAGAACAAAAATGCGGCTGTGACTTGAGAAATGGGACTAATGGGTTTTGTGACCAGTGTAACGCCTGATCATATAGCACATTCTTGTAGCTTGATAACGATCTATAATCTTGTTAGAAGCATTATGGGTGTTTCATTGATCGAATGGCGAACAGTGCCAATCCTGTACAGACTGTGTGGCTACAGACTGATCTGGATCTACACTGATCGCAAATCCTATAAGCCCCATTTCTCCAGTCACAGCCACAAATGAGGTCATTCATGTGATTATGTACGTACCTAAGATTATCCCGTCAACGCAGTGCTTATATGCCGTGAAACACGGTGCCGTGAAACATTTTTTATATCCTGTCAATACGATTTGGAGATGCGGCTGGGGTTATTGTTTGCATTTTAAAGTTATTTGTAATGTTGACAGGATAGATAGAGTAGTAGGTTAGTGCCGTGAATGGGAACAATATCTGGCACGGCACGGAAACGGGATGGGCTTGGCAGAGCCTCGCCCATCCCGTTTCCTAAGCCTTGCCAGATATTTTTTCCCATTCACGGCACTGACCTACTATTCTCTATATATACATGTACATGTACATGCATGTGGTATCTCATGAAACTATGTATAATATTCGTCAAATTTCGACGTTCTTTAGAGAAAATATCACAATTTCTGTAAATATTCCTCTAATGAAAAGCTCGGCTCTGAAACGGTAGAAATTCCTACGCATTTCCTAGCTTTGCATGATAAATAGAGAACAGTAGATTAGTGCCGTGAATGGGAAAATAACATCTGGCAATGCTTAGGAAACAGGATGGGCGAGGCTCTGCCGAGCACATCCCGTTTCCGTGCCGCGCCAGATATGTTTTTTCCCATTCACGGCACTAACCTACTATTCTATTTATCCCGTCAACACTAAAAATAGCTTTAAAATGCAAAAAATAACCACAGCCGCATCGTCAAAATCGGAGACCGCACATATTCATACGCAGTGATTAGGTCGTATTGACAGGATATCAACAATGTTTCACGGAACCGTGTTTCACGGCACATACGCACTGTGTTGACGGGATAAACTTATTATTTTTTGTTATTCCATATTTTCATTGTGATTGTTACTGGAGGCATATATATGACATGTTCAATGATTGTAGACGACTCTGCACCAACAATTAAGGTAAATTACAATGTATCTAAATATGATCCACGCGTCCACATCATGAGTAAAAGAATGATGCAGATAAAACACAATATGCATTCTAATTCAGGTGCGGATCTGGAGGGGGGTTTTGTGACCAGCGTAAATCGAGATCAGCATGTACATGTACTATAGGAGTGTGCTATTTTATTGGGAGCTACATTGGTCACAAATCCCATAAGCCCCGTGTCCCCAGTTACAGATGTATCGATAACGTTGGCAGGACAATGTGTTTCACTAAACTTTGTACGACTAAAATGTTCGTAAGTGCAAATTTAGGATTGGCTGGAAATTTCAATTGTTGGATTTACATTTATTGAGCATGCAGCCTATGCTCAGTAAATGTCAATCCAATAATTGTTTGCAAAAAAACATTGTTAATGTGAAATTTACAGACTATGGTAATTTGGCACTTGCGAACATTTTATTCGTACGAAGTTTAGTGCAACTGGCCCCTGGAATACATACATGCATATATGTCCATGATATGCATCGGTGACTGTAGAAATGGGGCTTATGGGATTTGTGACCAGTGAACGTGTAACTCCTGATAAAATAGCACACTCCTATAGCCTGACAACGATAAATAGATTTCATTGATGGAATGGTGAACACTGCAGATCCTGATCAGACTGTGTGGATGCACAGGCTGATCTGGATCCACACTGGTCACACAACCAATACACCCCGCATATCAGTCAGGAATCCAAAAAACGCCACGTACAACTGTGTTCATGAATCTGATACACATTCAAAACATCTAACAGTAAAATATTTTACTAATCGTTTCATCACATTCTGGACATTTATTTAGGAATCAGTGCATTTAAAGTTGGATTCCCACATCCCAGGTTGTAATATAAATATACATATTGTTTTCCTCCAGTCTTTAGATATGCCATTTATGGCCAAAATAATTAAAAGTAGTATACGTTTTATATCAAACATAATTGCCACTCTTAACATCAGAGGCGATAACCGTGTTTCCTGTAAAGGTTAACGGAAATAACTACGTATTCTCTCTTTTCATGTTTGGATGTACAATGCTCATACTCTATTATACTATTAATTGTATATGTCAATAACACTATGCATTCAGGTGACTCGTTTAATTCATATAACTAATTTAAAACTGTCGTTCCTATTTATTATATTAGAACAGCATGATACAGCCGCGCATCTCTATCAGTAATTTAAAGATTAATAAATGATTATATCTGCATAGTGGACACTCGTAATGTTTAAAACTGGCGGAATAGATACACAAGTATGCAGGTATTTAATTCCTAGAAAGAACAGGTTGTGCCTAATAGATGGGACCCCGACTTTAACCCTTACAATGCTGAATTAATTTGTGTCGTCTATTGAATATTTGTTATTTTTCCATTTTTCTCATCAAAAACTTGGTTTGTCAGCACTTTATAATCATTTCCAATGGAAATGATTCTAAAATGCTGCCAAACCATGCTTTTACTGAGAGAAAAGACAAACTATGAATTATCAGCAGACGACTATTTTCGGTTCCCGCACTCTAAGGGTTAAAGTCATATGCCCACTCAGTAGGCAAAATTGTTCTTTATATCAGAGACCTCAACTTCTGAAACATTTTTTGGCAATATAAACATTCATTCCCATTACCCCACGTATTGATTGCCATTAATATACATTTTATACATTTTATCAGATATCAGGGGCGATAACTGTGTTTCCTTCAAATGTTAATGGACATTAGTATTTATTATCTGTATTTATTGGAGTAAGGTTGTCCGTCCGTCCGTGTGTGCGTCCGTCCGTGCGGGCAAACATTAGGGGGTTTAGGGGCTAGGGGGAGGAGCCTAATCCTTTGAACTTCTTTGAACTTATTCCGTTAGCCCATAAAACCTTTTGAAGTTTAGGGGCTAGTCCTTTGATCTTTTATATAGCGTGCGGCCGTGCGTCCATCCGTCACTAAACTTAACATCAGATAAATATGTTAAAACTTCTCTATTTCCTTACATATATAGGGGCACATGAGCCCACGCGGGGGGTATTCCGTAAGCCTCGCTTACTGACAAATCTAGTTAGTTTTTGATGTGCAATGATCAGATTTTATAATCTGTCGAAAATATTATTTATTCAGTTGACGCATTTAATTAGTATAAATAATTACACTATATCATGCCTGACTTGCATATAAAAATAGTCTGCTACAACCGCGCGTCTCTATCAGTAATTTAAAGATTAATAAATGATTATATCTGCACGGTGGGCAGTAGTAATGTTTAAAACTGGTGGAATTTATACACAAGTAGACACTTATTTAAGGCCCTTAAAGAACACGCTGTGCTTAAGATGGGACCGAACTTTAAAGTCCACAGCGGTATTAATTACAGAATATTGCCAAATGCAAGCTGCTTGCTTGTCTGTCGGAAATAAACATTCAGAATTCGATACGGCTCTACTTGTTTGTGTCTCAGTTGTTTCCTGTTTTGTTGGCGACATTACTTTTGTTACATCTGGCTGTGACTGGAGAAATGGCGCTTATGGGATTTGTGATCAGTACATGTGGCTGTGACTGGAGAAATGGGGCGTATGGGTTTTGCGACCAATGTAGATCCAGATCAGCCTGTGCATCCGCACAGTCTGATCACGATCTGCACTGTTCGCAATTCCGTTAATGAACCACATGTCATGGTTCTAACAATCAATATATATCGTTATCAGGCTAGTACAGGATTGTGATATTTGATCAGGAGCTACACTGGTCAGAAATCGCATAAGCCTCATTCCTCCAGTCACAGCCACATATATAGATTGTTATGCTATATCAAGGTGCATGATCACGTGGTTACAACAACAACAACGTCGCCCACTCCAAAGTAAGTATTATTTGATATTTTCCGTAATATACATTTTGATGAAATATGGCGCAGCAAACGCGTCGTCATGAGCTGCATTTGATGGTCCAGGGAGTTCGGCACAGACAAGAAGTCTGGGCGAAAATACAGAGAACACCAAATGCAGCTTAACAAGACGCGTTTGATGCGCCATATTTCATAAAAATCAGTTACCTAATAAGGACAATATAAAAGAATATGTACTTTGAATCAGATGGATTCTGGAAGTTTCAGTACTTGTTGTTGTTGTTAGTACCACGTGATCACACACCTTGTATATGAGTGTGATATTAGGTCAGGAGCTACGCCTGATCTGATAGCACCCTCCTGTAGCCTGATAACTATCGTATTGCTTGTTAGAAGAAGCGTGACGGGTGTTTCGTTGATGGGATGGAGAACA
This sequence comes from Conchocele bisecta, assembly GCA_029237695.1. Taxonomy (NCBI): domain Eukaryota; kingdom Metazoa; phylum Mollusca; class Bivalvia; order Lucinida; family Thyasiridae; genus Conchocele; species Conchocele bisecta. Next base: position 19,567,844 of record CM055271.1, on the reverse strand, counting down.
GTGCAGATAATGATCAGATTGTGCGGATGCACCGGCTGATCTTGATCTACACTGGTCGCAAAGCCCATTATTTTTGTGCCATGTGGGCATTTTGGTGGACTTGTGTGGATTTCGTTGGTTTTTATTAATGTACATAGTTTTGTGCGACTACTAATGCTTAATCAATACACACGGCAGAAATCGTCAACTATCTACACATTCACCGTTCGGAACTATCGCAACCTTTTTATATTATCAACAGACTCATTACTGTACTTATACGTGTAATTCGAGGGAGGTGACGTACATTGTTTGTTAGTAACAATGCATTTAAACCACTAGAGATACCGAAATAATCCATAAAACACCGCAATACGAACCGTTCTTCAAGGTAGTTTAGGGAAGGTGTCACGTCGCTTGCGACAAATAGAAGTTTTACCGAGTTCTAAACAGCGAACACAAAAGTGGTACCAGGCTGTCAAGTATATCGGGCTAGGCTATGGAATTCCGAGGCTTTCCGAGGATTTCCTACCGTTTCCTAGCTGAGTCCGGTTAACATGATACAATGTAGCTCTACATAGAGAATACCTACATAGAGAATACCTACTCTACATAGAGAATACCTACATAGAGATACCTACTCTACATAGAGAATACCTACATAGAGAATACCTACTCTACATAGAGAATACCTACATAGAGAATACCTACTCTACATAGAGAATACCTACATAGAGAATACCTATACCTACATAGAGAATACCTACATAGAGAATACCTATACCTACATAGGGAATACCTACTCTACATAGAGAATACCTACATAGAGAATACCTACTCTACATAGAGAATACCTACTCTACATAGAGAATACCTACTCTACATAGAGAATACCTACATAGAGAATACCTACACTACATAGAGAATACCTACTCTACATAGAGAATACCTACTCTACATAGAGAATACCTACATAGAGAATACCTACTCTACATAGAGAATACCTACATAGAGAATACCTACATAGAGAATACCTACATAGAGAATACCTACTCTACATAGAGAATACCTACATAGAGAATACCTACTCTACATAGAGAATACCTACATAGAGAATACTTACTCTACATAGAGAATACCTACATAGAGAATACCTACTCTACATAGAGAATACCTACATAGAGAATACCTACATAGAGAATACCTACTCTACATAGAGAATACCTACATTAGAGACCTACTACTACATAGAGAATACCTACATAGAGAATACCTACTCTACATAGAGAATACCTACATAGAGAAAAACCAATACCTACATAGAGAATACCTACATAGAGAATACCTACTCTACATAGAGAATACCTATAGTAGAATACCTACTCTACATAGAGAATACCTACATAGAGAATACCTACATAGAGAATACCTACTCTACATAGAGAATACCTACATAGAGAATACCTACTCTACATAGAGAATACCTACATAGAGAATACCTACTCTACATAGAGAATACCTACATAGAGAATACCTACTCTACATAGAGAATACCTACTCTACATAGAGAATACCTACATAGAGAATACCTACTCTACATAGAGAATACCTACATAGAGAATACCTACTCTACATAGAGAATACCTACTCTACATAGAGAATACCTACTCTACATAGAGAATACCTACATAGAGAATACCTACTCTACATAGAGAATACCTACATAGAGAATACCTACTCTACATAGAGAATACCTACATAGAGAATACCTACTCTACATAGAGAATACCTACTCTACATAGAGAATACCTACATAGAGAATACCTACTCTACATAGAGAATACCTACATAGAGAATACCTACATAGAGAATACCTACTTTACATAGAGAATACCTACATAGAGAATACCTACTCTACATAGAGAATACCTACATAGAGAATACCTACTCTACATAGAGAATACCTACATAGAGAATACCTACTCTACATAGAGAATACCTACATAGAGAATACCTACATAGAGAATACCTACATAGAGAATACCTACTCTACATGAGGAATACCTACATAGAGATACCTACTCTACATAGAGAATACCTACATAGAGAATACCTACTCTACATAGAGAATACCTACATAGAGAATCCTACATCTACATAGAGAATACCTACTCTACATAGAGAATACCTACTCTACATAGAGAATACCTACATAGAGAATACCTACTCTACATAGAGAATACAATACCTACTCTACATAGAGAATACCTACTCTACATAGAGAATACCTACGGAGCCCCGCAGGGGACATGGACATGTCCGGTCGTTTAACACATCTTTTAGTTTTAGAAAAGTGTAGATTTTCCATATGACAATTAAAAACCCATGTATTAAACATGGTGTATACCTTGGCGGTATTGATTGATTTTTTTTATTAATTCGTTCCCACGAAATAACAATTTGTTCCTTCAATTTAACAATTCGTTCCCTCGAATAAACAATTCGTTCTCACAAATTAACAATTCGTTCCCACGAAATGACAATTCGTTCCCTCAATTTAACAATTTGTTTTAACAATTCGTTCCCTCAATTTAACAATTCGTTCCCACGATATAACAATTCGTTCCCTCGATTCAACAATTTGTTCGCACGATATAACAATTCGTTCCCTCGAATTAACCATTTTTTCCCACGATATAACAATTCGTTCCCTTAATTTAACAATTCGTTCCCTCGAATTAACAATTCGTTCCCACGATATAACAATTCGTTCCCTCAATTTAACAGTTCGTTCCAACGAAATAACAATTCGTTCCCACGGGAACGAATTGTTAATTCGTGGGAACGAATTGTTAATTCGTGGGAACAAATTGTTAAATTGAGGGATCGAGTTGTTATTTCGTGGGAACGAATTAATGAAAAAAGAAATGTACGTCCCCTGTGGGGTCCCGTATTTTACCAGGCTATATAGCTAATATTTGACATAAAAAGTATCAAGCCATCATGCATCATGAAGGAAAGACGTAGGGATTCCGGAAGCTCGCCGTTCAACTAATGCCGTTTCGTGGCTAAGACTTGTGAGCTTATATTTAATGCCTGTTCACGTTTCGCTACCGACGAACTTTTGGCTATTAAACACATTAAATTTAAAAAATATTTAAATGTAAGTAATTTTTCATCAATAACAAAAAGTAACCTCCCCATATTTATTTTATTTAGAAAATTCCATCAAATATTTATTTTATTGCAAACAAATTATTTTCTACGGCAATTTAACATGAGGGAAAAGGAGATGGAGAGCTGGGGGAGGAGTAAAGAAAATTGACTCCGAAACATGGTTAGATAGCTTGGAGATGATATAACTAAGAAAATAAAAGTTAGATTTTGAAAATCTGTCCACAAATAAATAAAAAGTTTAAAAAAATATATTTGTACCCCCCATGTAAAATCAATTGTTCGCTATAAAATGAAAATTTGATGGAATTTCATCAAACAAAACATTTTGGGGAGGGTGACTTTTTTGTTATTGGTGAAAAAGTACTTACATTTAATTTTTTAGATTCACTGAGTTTAATAGGCAAAATTTCGTCGGCAGAAAAACGTGGAACAGACAGTAGTGCCTACATAGAGAATACCAAGGTGCATGATCACGTGGTTACAACAACAAAAACGTCACCCACTCCAAAGTAAGTATTATTTGATATTTTCCTTAATATGCAACGGATTTTGATGAAATATAGCGCAGCAAACGCGTCTTCATGAGCTGCATTTGGTGGTCTAGGGTGTTTGGCACAGACTTCTGTCGTTTTTGCGAAGAATCGATTTCCGTGTCACGGAAATCGATTCTTCGCAAAAACGACAGAAGTTTGGGCGAAAATACAGAGACCACCAAATGCAGCTTAACAAGACACGTTTGATGCTCCATATTTCATAAAATCCGTTACGTAATAAGGGCACAATAAAAGAATACGTACTTTGAATCGGTACTTGTTGTTGTTGTTGTTACATGTAGTACCACGTGATCATACACCTTGGAATACCATTGGCTGATGTTTGTATGACGTTGATCAGGCAATGGTATGAATTGCGTAGGAATTCCTGAGCTCGCCGATGAATTCACATGTAATTCATATTTGAGAACAAAAAACTGTTTTGCTATGTTTAAACTCCGTTTTACATTTGAAGGTTCCTACCGACGGCAACATATAAATGAACGAATTCTGACAAATTGCAGAGTTATACAAATGTATCGCAATTTTATTTGAATTCTGACAGATGACACATACATTGATTCAGTCTGGTTAAACTCATGACTGTGCTACTAGTAGGTACAGCCCGGATTTGTTCCTGGTTCCGCAAATGAACGATTGCCTCGTGTGCACATCGTTTTCACATCGTTTCGGTTTTTTAATTAGAAAACGCTGTTTCCGTTGGTTACAGTTGTTTCTGTCAAAATGTTCCGGGTTTATACGTGTACAAAGTGTTGTGCGTTGCGTATCCGTGGAGTTTCCGTTAGTTGCGTTTCAAACCGTGTGTCGTCTACGTGTAATACGTTTTCGGCCATGCGTTGCGTTTCCCCACTCTTGCGCATGCGCGAAAGTCGAACAAACCGTATTCAACGCATTGAGTTTCAAAAGCGTGTAATCCGTGTACAACGGTTGTAAACGTATACAACGGTTGTAAACAACGTATTGAGTTTCAAAAGCGTGTAATCCGTGTACAACGGTTGCAAACGTCTACAACGGTTGTAAGCGTATACAACGCTAAGGTAAACCCTTTAAACGATTTAACGCTTTCTTTGACGAACGGTTACACGCATCTACATGTACACAGCACCGTACAGATGAAACCGTGTTATACGTATAACACGTTTCCACGGGTTTTAACGCATTACACGTTTTGGTATGCCAACCTTGTATCGCGTAGAATGCGCATGCTCTGATCGTTCTTCGTGTGTTTATATATACTTCTAGACTCACTGCAGGGCTTCTAACATTTTCAGTTTTCCGGTTCTGGACCGATTTTTGAACTCTCAGACCGATTGAGATTTGAAAACTAGTCTTAAAAATCGGTCCGAGAAAAATTGCCAGTCGGCTGCTATTTCGCTATAAACCTTGTAAATTTACCGGTTTTGACCACCAAGTAATTTATGACATATCCGCGGGCCATATCCGTGTTAAACCAGTGTGCAGCTCGCTGTGTATTCAGTTTCTCCAAATATCGATTAATCTTAACACACGCGTGGGACAGGTGTATAGCGGATTAGTGACTGAAATAGCCTGGCTTCAGCGTAAAGATAATACGAGAGTTCCTAGACTCGCAATTTCTGATGATGTTAAAATACAATAAAGAAACCATGCACTGTGTTTATCTGTGTTCGTAATATTTCACCCCAATTAACTGACATGGACTATCGGCCCGGGCTATTACATATTAAGTTAGGAACTGTTGCATTACGCTGTATTAGGCGTCATTTTTGTGTATATAAAATGTACATAGGAATGCCGCAGATCCTGATGAGCCGGCTCACGTGATCTACAATTCTCAAACATTTTGATAAACGACAAGGTACATATGTCGTGTTAAAAGCGTGACTCATTAGTCATCAGGGATTAGGGATCAATTGAAGTGCTAAATCACACCGCCGATGTACTTTGAACTCGATCTGAGGGTATGTATTCGCGATATTTTAAAAGGGACGAAACAAGGACGCCTCGAAGAGATCGGGGCCTAACAGGTATTTGTGTTAAAACGTGTAACCGTTGTACACGTTTCAACGCTTTCATATAGCTACACGCTTCCAGGTAAAGCGTTGTACACGTTTCAACTCTTTCACCTCGCTACATATGTATACGCCAAAGCGTGTTATACGCCTTGAAGCTAAACGTATTACACGCTTTAAAACTAAACGTTTTGACAATGTGTATTACACGTGTACGAACCGTATTATACGTTTAAACAACGTATACAACGCTTTTAAACTAAACGGTTTGACAATGTGTATTACACGTGTAAGAACCGTATTATACGTTTAAACAACGTATACAACGCTACAGCAAACCGTTGCGTTCGCGTTGCGTTCGCGTTGAGTTTCGAAGTGTTGTCTACGGTGGAACAAAAACGGAGACTGCACTGTACGTTTAAACCAGCGAAAGCATCAATGTAATGATGTGTAAACGATATACATGTAACATGCGTTGAAGAAAACGACACGCATGCTTTGAAAGAAACAACATTCGTTTAAATAGTTCTAAGATGAGTTTTACAAAACGATTTTAGGGCCCCTGCCCTATAGGTTTCGCCCTGTCTGTCCGTCCGTCTATTTTTTTTAAAGTTTTTGTACCAGTTTTTCAAATCCGTCCGTCGGTCTGTTTATATTTTGTACCAGTTTCTCAAGTCACCTATAATTTATGTTTGCCTTCAGCTAATATCTTCATATTGCACATATACATTACTAAGTAACTATACATCATTGCTCATTAATATAATTATCCTCACTACTGATTGTACGTCCATCCGTCCGTCTGTTTATTTATTTGAAAGTTTTTGTAACAGTTTCTCAAATCACCTATAATTTGTGTTTGCCTTCAGCTAATATCTTCATATTGCACAGTCACGTGCATTACTAAGTAACTATACATCATTCCACATTAATACAATTACCATCGCTACTGATCGTACGTCCGTTTCTCGACAGACCACATTTTCTAGTTTCACTTCGGTTTCCGTTGGTTTCCGTTAATTTCCGTTTGTTTTATTCACAACGTATAGAAACTGTTTATTACAGTGTTAATTCATAGCTGAATGCAGTGAAACATCTCAAGTGTATTGGTCTACAGAGGTTCGACTGTATTTGAAACACGCCATGTTATTGTGTACATGAACACTATTTACAAAATATATAGTCCGCAATTGACGTCGAATGCTGACGAACTTATCAGAGCAAATGCGGAATTCTCAAGGTGTATGATCACGTGGTATTAACAACAACAACAGCAAGTACTAACATTTCCAGAATCCATCTGATTCAAAGTACGTATTCTTTTATAGTGTCCTTATTACATGTACGTCACGGATTTTGATGAAATATGGCCCATCAAACGCGTCTTGTTAAGTTGCATTTGGTGGTACATGTATCTGTATTTTCGCCCAAACGTCTGTCGTTTTTGCGAAGAATCGACACGGAAATCGATTCTTCGCAAAAACGACATAAGTCTTGGCCAAACTCCCTGGACCACCAAATCCAGCTCATGAAGACGCGTTTGCTGCGCCATATTTCATCAAAATCCGTTAAATATTAAGGAAAATATCAAATAATACTTTCAAGATTTCAACACTTTCAGCCATTGCTGTTGTTGTTATAACCACGTGATGATGCACCTTGATTCTATTCCGTAAAGAATTCCGAATTTGCTTTGAGAATGTACTAGTCAAATTTTGAAAATTATCCGAGTTGTTATAAATAGTTTTCCCGAAAAATCGCCCATATACATTGGTACAATATTACATTGTCTCAGTTGTGTTCGTAGGAAATGTAGCTATTGGCGTATTGGTGCGTATTCAATGTGTATGGTCACGTGGTACTAACAACAACAACAAGTACTGAAACTTCCAGAATCCATCCGATTCAAAGTATGTAAAAAACTATTCTATTATATTGTCATTATTAGGTAACTGATTTTGATGAAATATGGCGCATCAAACGCGTCTTGTTAAGCTGCATTTGGTGGTCTCGTACTTTGGCCCAAACTTCTGTCGTTTTTGCGAAAAGACATAAGTCTGTGCCGAACTCCCTAGACGACCAAATGCAGCTCATGAAGACGCGTTTGCTGCGCCATATTTCATCAAAATCCGTTAAATATTAAGGAAAATATCAAATAATACTTTCAAGATTTCAACACTTTCAGCCACTGCTGTTGTTGTTATAACCACGTGATGATGCACCTTGATTCTATTCCGTAAAGAATTCCGAATTTGCTTTGAGAATGTACTAGTCAAATTTTGAAAATTATCCGAGTTGTTATAAATAGTTTTCCCGAAAAATCGCCCATATACATTGGTACAATATTACATTGTCTCAGTTGTGTTCGTAGGAAATGTAGCTATTGGCGTATTGGTGCGTATTCAATGTGTATGGTCACGTGGTACTAACAACAACAACAAGTACTGAAACTTCCAGAATCCATCCGATTCAAAGTATGTAAAAACTATTCTATTATATTGTCATTATTAGGTAACGGATTTTGATGAAATATGGCGCATCAAACGCGTCTTGTTAAGCTGCATTTAGTGGTCTCTGTACTTTGGCCCAAACTTCTGTCGTTTTTGCGAAAAAGACATAAGTCTGTGCCGAACTCCCTGGACGACCAAATGCAGCTCATGAAGACGCGTTTGCTGCGCCATATTTCATCAAAATCCGTTTCATATTAAGGAAAATATCAAATAATACTTCCTTTGGAGTGGGCAAGATTTCAATACTTTCAGCCACTGTTGTTGTTGTTATAACCACGTGATCATGCACCTTGGTATTGGTGAATATATTTTTCTTTGCGTCTTTTATGGAACAAACAGTTAATAATGTACTATCTCCAATATGATTAATGTTTATACCGTCTGCTGTCATTATCTTAAATAATGAATGATATAAAATGATACTTTCTTCTAAACGGGTATGCCTGTATCTGTTAAGTACGGTGTTCCGCTAAGGCCATCGTAATATCGCTATCGGGTCGATACTACGATAGTACGATACTACGATGACGATAGTACGATACTACGATGACGATAGTACGATACTACGATGACGATAGTACGATACTACGATACTACGATACTACGATGACGATAGTACGATGCTACGATGACGATAGTACGATACTACGATGCTACGATGACGATACTACGATGCCACGATGGCGATAGTACGATACCACGATGACGATACTACGATATTATATCGTACTATCGTCATCGTCGTATCGTACTATCGTCATCGTACTGTCGTGATCTCGTAGTATCGACCCGATAGCGATATTACGCTGGCCTTAACGAAACACTGTTTATCGTAGTATCGTACTATCGTCATCGTGCTATCGTACTATCGTCATCGTAGTATCGTACTATCGTCATCGTAGTATCGTACTATCGTCATCGTAGTATCGCCTTCCAGATGGACATGCGCATTCGCATCAAAACAATGGATGACGAGGTAATTCGCCGGTATTTTGATACATCTAATCATCATTAGATTGATTTAATTTCATTTAATAGGTATTTAAGATAGGTATTTGAAAAATTAATCTTGTTTGCTCCGTTTGCGCCGTTTGCGCCGAAATTCTTGTTTGCGCTATGAACAAGGTGTCTGATCACATGGTTTCCGAACCCGATTTTCCGACTTGACGTAATCTGTGACGTCATTTTTACAGTCGATTTTCATTAAAATCTTCCTAACAAACGGACTGATTTTGATATGTAGCGCACCAAATACGATGGCATATGTGTTTTATGGGTGCTCTGAAAGTTCTTTACAATAACTCATACATTTCTCAAAGAATCGAGTACCGTTTATTTCTTACATTCACGTGCTCTAGTTTTTATTTACTTTTACGGTAACCGATTATGTCCATCCGGAAGGCGATACCACGATGACGATAGTACGATACTACGATGGCGATAGTACGATACTACGATGACGATAGTACGATATAATATCGCGTTATCGTCATCGTGGTATCGTACTATCGCCATCATGGCATCGTAGTATCGTCATCGTAGTATCGTTCTAACGTACTATCGTCATCGTAGCATAGTACTATCGTCATCGTAGTATCGTACTATCGTCATCGTAGTATCGTACTATCGTACTATCGTACTATCGTAGTATCGACCCGATAGCGATATTACGATGGCCTTAACGGAACACCGTAGTTAAGCTAATTTCGAGTTATGACACAATAAATGAATGCTCGTTTTGTGCGCTGTTCACATATTAGCGATTCGTACAATATCAATTTTCCACGACAAACCGAATATTCCACAACACTCTTTTCTCGCGCTCGTAGGTTAGTGCCGTGAATGGGAAAACTATCTGGCAAAGCTTCGAGGCTCTGCCGAGCACATCCCGTTTCCGTGCCGCGCCAAATATGTTTTCCCATTCACGGCACTAACATACAATTCTATTTATCCCGTCAACACATAAAAATGGCTCTAAAATGCAAAAACAATAACCCCAGCCACCGTACATATTCATACGCAGTGATTAGGTCATATTTACTGGATATCAAAAATGTTTCACGGCACCGTGTTTCACGGCACCGTGTTTCACGGTACATACGCACTGTGTTGACTGGATAAAGTCAGCACATTGGCGTACGTACATACAGTGGGGTCAGCGTGTAAGTGCACACACGAACGAACACGACATGTTGGTTCCAACCTGTCGTGTTCGTTCGTGTGTGCACTTACACGCTGACCCCACTGTACATACATGTACGTGCGTCCAGGTTAAAGAATACTAAATCTTAAACCGCTTCGCCTGTTCACTAGAAACTTCACATGGGTGTTTATCATCATCCATATTTTCATTATGCGCCCATCCATGCGACCCCTGTGCCCAATGTCAAGATCAAATTACTTTGAAATTTACCTTGAAGTTTCTTTTTGGATTTAGGTTAAAGCTTTTAACAACACCACAAATCTAAAACCGCTTCGACAATTCACTCGAAACTTCACATGTGTCTTTATCATCATCAATATTTACATTCTATGCGGCGTCTGTACCCAATGTCAATGTCAAATTATTTTTTTTATTGTCACGCCCGCTAGAGGACAGCTTGATATAGTCGGCACATTGGTATACTGGCAAATATCAAATGCCTCGGCGGGCGCGACATGCGGGCCGCGGCCATCTCGTTATAGCAATAGCATACGTATTTCTGGAATAACGCTCATATGTGTAATACCATATCCAACAAGAAACCGACCCATTTACGAACATTTATAAATTTGAAATGTTTACGACGCTCTGTGGCGTATAATATTTTCAATTTACGACTTCCAGTGCAGTTTTCGTCACATAGTTAATGCTTCTTTATATTGTCAAGTACTTCATGTTGACGTATTGAGGTCGAATTCGCAGATAAAATACAACATATTTGTACAATCATGCAGATCACTTATCACCAGGAATATAACTAGAGTGTACAATGGTGTATGATCACGTGGTTACAACAACAATAACAAGTACTGAAACTTTCAGAAGCCCTCCGATTCAAAGTACGTATTCTTTTATTTTGTCCTTATTATGTAACGGATTTTGATCAAATATGGCACACCAAGCGCGTCTTGTTAAGTTGCATTTGGTGGTCTCGGTACTTTCGCCCACACTTCTGTCGTTGTTGCGAAGAATCGATTTCCGTGACAAAAACGACAGAAGTATGTGCCGATCTCCCGGGACCACCAAATGCAGCTCATGAAGACACGTTTGCTGCGCCATATTTTATCAAAATCAGTTGCCTATTAAAGAAAATACAAAATAAACTTAATTTGAAGTGGGCGCGCTTTCAACACTTTCAGCCATTGTTGTTGTTGTTGTAGCCACGTGATCATGCACCTTGTATACCAGGCTGGTGTATGTTCATATCAAGTTTATCAGGCAAGGCTAGGAAACGCGTAGAAATTCCGAGGCTCGCCGAGGAATTCCTACCGTTTTCGAGCCGAGGCTGATAAATTTGGTATTCTATTTATCAGGTAACATTTTATGCTAGCCGATGATCAAATATAAACTAGTTTTCGTTGACAAGAAGAGAAGGCGGACTTGTGTACGTTGCGTCATTACCCTGATGTCATTCATTCGTTAACGTCACGTGACGGCGTTCGACCAATGAAACGTTATGACGAGCACTTATAACCATAGGACCGTTTTACAAAACTTCGTGCGATAAATATGTTCGAACGAAAATTGTATTAATTTGCTTCTCACATTTACGTGAGTCACTAATGATACCATTTTATCCCGTCAACACAGCGCGTATGTGCCGTGAAACACGGTGCCGTGAAACATTTTTGATATCCAGTCAATACTAATTGTGCATTTTAACGCCATTTTTAGGTGTTGACGGGATAAATAGAATAGTAGGTTAGTGCCGTGAATGGGAAAAAATATCTGGCGCGGCACGGAAACGGGATGTGCTCGGCAGAGCCTCGCCCATCCCGTTTCCTGAGCCTTGCCAGATATTTTTTCCCATTCACGGCACTAACCTACTATTCTCTATTTCCTCCAACATGTACATATCATTACATGTGAACACATCCACTAACAATTACTAACCTCGCCCAGCAGTGTTTATGTCATTCTAATTTCGCACTTACGAACTTCTTAGTCGAACAAAGTTTAGTGAAACGGGCCCCATGAATATAAAGAGCAAAGAGGCAGAGCCTCGCCCATCCCGTTTCCTAAGCATTGCCAGATATTTTCCCATTCACTGTACTAACCTACTATTCTCTATAACATGTATCAATTAATAGAGCAAAGAGCAAACATGTATATACAACTATTTACACAGCAATACTATTGCTGAATGCATAATCACAAGCAAATATCACAGACTTCATACACGGGATATGAAGTGTAACCACAAATAACGGAGACACATACATATAGCTCCGTGCCGACTATCATTACAATCGGATTCACCATTTGTGTGTGTTGACGGGATAAATAGAATAGTAGGTTAGTGCCGTAAATGGAAAAAAATATATCTGGCGCGGCAAGGAAAAGGGATGGGCTCGGCAGAGCCTCGCCCATCCCGTTTCCTAAGCCTTGTCAGATATTTTTTCCCATTCACGGCACTAATATACTATTCTCTATATACCCGACATTGCATTGAGGCTTTGTATGGGGAGAGTAAATATGACCCATATGTATTTACATCTAGTACAGTGCAATATGTAGGAACATGTCTGCATGCTGGTCATACCTGACATAAGTTTTAGATTTAGAATGTTGGCAAACGTACACCGATATCTGACTTACAGTACACCTTGGTATAATATAATTGATAGGAGTGTGTTGTCCCATATATCACTCATCTGGATATAACTACGCACTCGCATATTAAGCCGGGCCCGGTTGCTCAAAACCTCTGTTAGCTTAACAGACTGTTAAATCCTTAGCAATGCTAAGGATTTAACAGTCTGTTAAGCTAACAGAAGCTTTGAGCAACCGGGCCCTGGTTATTTTATTGCACAACTCGTGCCATCGACTGCCAGAATAACTACAGGAACTACATGTGTATATATTTTATAGCCTCCGACATAACGCCAGGTTTATTACAATAACAGACGAGGTATGTTTGCTTTTCAATTATGTTATCTGTTGTTCACTGCGACATGGGAATATTGCTGCACATAGAACAACACTGGTACACAATCGCCGGCGTTAATCTTGCCCAGCTGTCATCGTTTCTGAACGTCTACTGGCAACATCAGCTCGCAATCAAGCAGTTTGATTGGATGAGCCTGAGCTGTAGCAGAGCTCAGTCTCATCCAATCAAGCTGCTTGATGTCAAGCACAAGTATAGTGATATATTTTGAAACAAAAATAAATTCAAATATTATTGGCAAGATTAGCGCAGGCGGTGGTGTAGAGCTGCATCGAACTCAGCCAGTCTTTCATGGTATTGTTTACAATGTTTGTCTGTACCGCGGGCTGAGAAAAGCGACCTTATGACATACGAGACACGCCATGTGATTTTGTACCTTCGGACATCTGCGTAATTTCATGAAAAACGTTTACAAAATTTACAATATTTTCCGTAAATGGTGTCAAAGGTTGACAACAGTTTCAGAGTACATGCGGAATTATGTATTCCGCATGTACTCTGAACATTTTGTCAACTTTTTACTTTATTTTTGACAAACATTGTAAATTATGTAAACGTATTTAATGAAGAAATTGCGCATACGTCCGAAGGTACAAAATCACAATGCGTGTCTCTTTTGTGGCCAGTATATTTCTTGATCATCGTTTGCGCTCATACAATCAAGAGGTTTGTCGAAACTGCTATTCGTACACAGTAGCCGTGTTCGAATTATGGAATGGCGAATAGCGAAGCCCCTGATCAGACAGGCAGGCTGGTCTGGGGCTACGCTGATCGCAAATGTCGTAAGGCACATTTTCTCATCTGACGGGCGGTGTTATGCACGGCACATACAGTGGGGTCAGCGTGTAAGTGCACACACGAACGAACACGACATGTTGGTTCCAACCTGTCGTGTTCGTTCGTGTGTGCACTTACACGCTGACCCCACTGTATAGTCACAAATACGTGTCTATACCAACATCCGTATGTGAGAACCTATACGAGTCAACACGCGTATCCCTATTGCTAGAACTAATACGACATCAATCCGGATATGCTGTATTGTTAGGGAATCCGATGCTGCGTATCGTTTGTCAATAGCGCTTACAATCCGATGTTGTTTATTGTTGCAAAATTTGAAAACAATACGATAGTGTGTATTCTTCACTAATACTCATTTGATACAATGAGGCGGACCCAGGATGAAAACGCTTCCAATCCGATTCTGTGTAAATATCTCCCGATATAATGTGGTTTTTTTTCTGGAAAGGTTATTAGCAATACAATGTATATTAATCTGTCATGGAATTCCTATAAAGTTAATGTCTCTTGAAGGAGTTCGGTATATTATTTCCCCAAACATATATAAGGACTTCAAAATTGTTTTTGCCGAGCTCTATACTTTGGACTGCGTTCTGACAAAGCCGCGCGTATTTCATTCATGACCAGTGTAGCAAATGTACTGTTGCAGCTTGATAGTAACATAATTGTTCGCTGGATTAATAATCACTGTTCTTTGATGGAATGGCGAACAGTTGAGACCCAGATCAGGCGGCATGGATGCGTGGTTTAAAACCGCATAAAATAAAACAAAACAGTGAACTGAAAACCGAAGAAACTCAGCATGACTCTGTAATAGCGGAATAATGTCAGATAATTGTGCATTTGTGATACAAGCATGACTGTGATAATGTAATAAATTCAGTATAATAAAAAGTAATAAATTTATCCTAAAATTGAAAATTTCTCCCTCAAAGTATACTTTGCTAGATAAGTATACTTTGCAATGTTGGTGAAATCGGCTACAGGCTACACGATGTGTTATTTGATCAGCAGCTACACTGGTGAGAAATCCCATAAGCCCCATTTCTCCAGTCACATTCATATTACTGGCACCAGGTCAGGTTATTCTAATTTCAGGGCTGAAATAATAAATATGTTTTTCCTCGATGTAAATATTCCGTTCTGATTTTGGGATTTGCCCCCCAATGCAGCAGGTTAAAACGGGATCGAACCCATTTGGCCTTACATGACCTTAGCTGTTGATAGGCCGTTACACACCAATAAACAAACGAACAAACAAACACAGTCACAATCATGAGGATCATTCGAATTGGTATAACTTTACAATGTTTCACGGCACCGTGTTACTTTATCCCGTCAACACAGTGCGTATTTGCCGTGAAACACGGTGCCGTGAAACATTTTTGATATCCTGTCAATACGACCTAATCACTGCGTATGAATATGTGCGGCGGCTGGGGTTATATCTTTGCATTTTACAGCCATGTGTAGGTGTTGACGGGATAAATAGAATAGTAGGTTAGTGCCGTGAATGGAAAAAATATCTGGCGCGGCACGGAAACGGGATGTGCTCGGCAGAGCCTCGCCCATCCCGTTTCCTGAGCCTTGCCATATATTTTTACCCATTCACGGCACTAACCTACTATTCTCTATATCCTGGGTCATAATTGGCATCGCCAATGCCCGCTGGATCATTTCCGTAAATAGTTGTCTCATAAATAATGGCGTTGTCATTGTCACAAAATAGGCTTTATGGCGTTTGTTACCAGTGTATCAATAGTGTTCATTGCGATCTATTACACCAAGCATGTTTAGATGCCGCGAGTAAAGAGCCGTGTAGTGTTAGGCGTCCAGTGTAGACACTAATCAGACTGCGCGTTGTCCACGCGGTTTGTTTGTGGTTAAAGGTACATGTACATACCCACTCAGTAGGCACACACTATTCTTTATATCAGCGACTTAATCTGAGACATTTTCTTGCAAAATAAACATTCATTCACCTTTAACCCACGTATTACCATTGATTGGCATTATAATACATTGTATATCAGACGTGAATGTCCACACTGATATCAGGCGCGATAACCGTGTTTCCTTAGCATGTTAACGGACATTACTATTTATTCTGTGCAATGATCATACTTGTGATCACACAACTGGAATATAAGGTTGACACAAGAGATAGAGAATAGCAGGTTAGTGCTGTGAATGGAAACAAATATCTGGCAAGGCTTAGCAAACTGGATGGGCGATGCTCTGCCAAGTACATCCCGCTTCCGTGCCGTACCAGATATATTTTCCATTCACGGCACTAACCTACTATTCTATTTATCCCGTCAACACCTACAACTAGCTTTAAGATGAAAAACCAAATAACCCCAGCAATCGCACATATTCATACGCAGTGATTATGTCGTATTGACAGGATATCAAAAATGTTTCAATGTTTTAATATATATAGCATATAAACCGGAAATTAACACGTTGTTGCGCATACCGGATATACACATCATTTATCGATTAGAGGGTGAATGTGAGTCTATATAAGCAGGCACCCATTCGCATATGATGACACATGCAAAAGCGTCTGGAGGATTTGGATTGAAACGAAATTCGGCAACAGTGTCCTTAAATTGCTACGAAAGTTGACAACTTCGAAGTCCCCCCACTATAGTACAGGGACCATATTCAAGGTGTATGATCACGTGGTTACAACAACAACAACAACAACAACAACAAGTACTGACACTTCTAGAAGCCCTCCGATTCAAAGTACGTATTCCTTTATTTTGTCCTTATTATGTAACGGATTTTGATACAATATTGGCACATCAAATGGGTCTTGTTAAGCTGCATCTGGTGGTCTCGGTACTTTGGCCCAAACGTCTGTCGTTTTTGCGAAGAATCGATTTCCGTGTCTACTGGAACGGAAATTGATTCTTCGCAAAAACGACATAAGTAGGTGCCGAACTCCTTAGGAACACCAAATGCAGCTCATGGAGCAGAGTTTGTTGCGCCATATTTCGTCAAAATCCGTTGCCTATTAAAGAACATATCAAATAATAAGTACTTTGGAGTGAGCGTGCTTTCAACACTTTGAGCCATTGTTGTTATTGTTCTAACCACGTGATCATGCACATTGATATACAGTTGAACCTCTCCAAACCAGACACCCGGGGAGGTCCCCAAGGTGTCTGGTTTGGAGATGTTCCACTGTAAATCATACATGTGAGCACTTCATAACATATTCAAGTGTTTGTTTTCCTATCATGAAAGTTCATTGTAATCAGAGATGCATAACAGCGGAACACATCTAAGGCAAACGTCTATATTTTCCCGAGTGTCCGGTTTAGAGGGAATCCACTGTAGTAGAATATCCCGGTCTCGTTGACGTTGAATATGTCATCAGGAGAATACTCTCTCAGAACCGGTTTGAAGGCGGCTATTCCAGTCAACCATATATCAGAATCAACTGACTTTCATTCGTCGCAAACTCTCTACATCCGTTTTCTCAAAGTCGGTTAAATCGAATTCCCTCGTTACGTCGAATTCGTGCCGAAGTCCCATTTCCAATATTATAATGTTCAATGTAACTGGATACTGTTTTTTTTTAGATTTAATGTGTTTAAAAGTTAAAAAAAAATCAGCGGCAGAAAAACGTGGAACAGACAGCAATCATGATCTGAACTGGTCTAACATTTCCTCATTCCCGTCTTGCTTACATGTACCAGTAACCGACGGTCCTAATATTACTGCCTGATGGATGATAAAACGCACGAAAACATGACACACAGCAATTACACGGACACGCTCTGTAATTTACGTTGGATCAGATAAGTGGGTTACAAAATGGCCGCGCTCTGTGGGCCGCCGGATGATAAAGACGCCTTTAGGAGACATGGGACCAGTCTAAAATATGGCTATCGTTGTTACGGTAATATTATGACACGCCTCGCTGATAAAGGCGCCCTTAGGACAATTGTGACCAGTAGCTGATTTCACCAAAATTGCTAAGCATACTTATCTAGCTAAGTATACATTGAGTGAGTTATCATTTACTTTTCCCGAAATGCATTATTTCATATAGAACTAACGACTGCATATATTTGATGATTAAAAGTATGCAGAATTATTATACTGAATTTATTACATTATCACAGCCAAAAATGGCTGTGATAATGTAATAAATTCAGTATAATAAAAATTACTACATTTATCATTAAATTGAACAATTTCTCCATCAATGTGTACTTAGCAAGATAAGTATATTTTGCAATTTTGGTGAAATACATGTAAATCATGGTGTTCGCTGTCACAGTAATATTATGCCAGGCGGCGCTCTGTGGGCCGCCGGTTGATAAAGGCGCCCTTATGACAAGCGTGACCAGAGTAAATCATGGTTTTCGCTGTCACAGTAATAGAATGCCAGGCGGCGCTCTGTAGGGCCGTCGGTTGAGAAAAGCATCGTTAAGCTACATGTTTAAAGTATGGTATTGTTGTATGTATTAATGTTCCCGATGTTTCGATCGAGCGAGTAGTACATGCGGTGCAGTACTAACGCTATATCCCCTCTTGCCTATCGGGATAGGCAAGAGGGGATATACCGTTTGTCCATCTACGTACGTACAGTGGGGTCAGCGTGTAAGTGCACACACAAACGAAGTTGACACCGTCTCCACACGGCACGCACACGACACCAAATTCCACACGATATGCAAGAATTTGGACGCACGATTGCATTGACCAATCAAATACGACGGTGTGGTATTACACCACACGATTGTGGTTTTACACTACACCAATGTGGTGTCGTGTGGTATTACACAGCATTGGTACCGTTTTACACGATATTAAGGTGGTGTTACACGACACTAATATGGTGCCGCAACAAATGAAATAACGGCAAAAATGTATCCGTGTTCAAATCCAAAATGTTCAATTCTATCCCATCTATTTAATTCAAAGTGACTAGAAAGTCAGCTGTATTGGTGATCTGTTTTTATTCTTCACACATTATATTGGTGCGCAAATATAAATCGGCGGGTTAATGCGAGACAAACAGTGAAACCTTGACCTTGAACACTACCGTTCCGAATATCACGAACAAATTAATAGACACCACCATGCTCACAATATATTTATTTTCATATAAAATCAAATTATAATGTGTGGTCTACTGTATAATATGGCAAAAACTAAGCACCAATTTAGCGTTTTGTTTCCTTTTGCGTCGGTATCAAATTACATTTTCCTATTCTGTTAACATTATTTCGACGCGATCCTATAGTTGACATGACAATTTCTGAGATCAACACAACTTTTCATAATGTCTTTCAATTTCAAGCTGCAAGGATACTGTGAATTTCATATTAACCATAATATTAATTTTAAAAGAAAAGCATAATATTAATTTTAAAAGAAAAGCATAATTTAATTTTCGGAATGTGATAACATTTATTTTGGAATTAGATTTCTATTGCTGCAAATATTCCGCTCTGGCTGTTCTATTTCCCGAATCCAATTTTGTGAAGATGATATTTATACCGGTGATAGCCATTTCTTTAAAACAAAACGGTTTACTTGTCTCACAGAGTGAGAAAGATGCATATCAACCTCGGAATCGAACCGGGGACGTCATGTTTACCGTACCATGCCCATGCTCTACCGACCAAGCTAACCAGGCACAGATCATACACACTTCCTTCCCATAGTCAGTTGTATACCGTGACATTCTTCCCCGCCAAATTGAAATTCGTCCTCGAATTCCATGTTTAATTTAATCTCCGAATTCCATATGTTTGGCTACAATTTCAGGAGTATTCATCAGTCACGGTCCTTCGTTGGGCACCAATTGTCACTGGGGAGAAAAATGTCCACCCTGAATTCCACAGTTGTGGAACATTTTGGAGAATCTTCATCAGTCACGACTCCCCACGTTGGGAGTAGTTGCGACAAGTAACTACAGAATTCTCACTTATCGTCCGTACCAGAGTTACGGTGCTCCATTTCTCCTGCAGAGTACCGAATCGGATCTCGTTCGCTTTTTAATTGTTAATTGTGACATATTTTCTGTACTTATTCCACAGAAATGAATGTCAGTATAATGCTGACATTTCTTTCAATTGAAAAATACAGAAAATATGTCTCAATTAACAATTGAAGTGCGAATCAGATGTGATTTGGTACTTTGCAGGGGAATCCTACGGAGAGCACCATAACTCTTGGTACGGACGATACAGGAGTATTCTGCAGAGTTACTTCCCGCAACTATGTTGGGCGCTAAATGTCACAGGGTGAGAAAGATGCGCACCAGCCCGGAATCGAACCGAGGACCTCTGGTTTGCCACACCATCGCTCTACCTACTGAGCAAACTGTGCACAGATACACACTTCTTCACCATTATGATAGTGATCACTTCATTCAACCAAGAATTCACAAACTAAAAGTTATGCCAAATTATTAAAGTCGACGTCACGGATTATGCTCTTGGCGACATTGGCGGACACAAATTTGATCAAATAAACAACGGAATCTGACAGATAACACTACGACGGCGCATGGAAAACATCATTATTCTGGTACTTGGAATCAAAATGGTGGAGAGTAGATCAATATGTGAGGCGTTGACAGAACCTTTAACATTTTTTATCACGATAGCAGCTACAGGGATTGTTGGACGCATTTATTTAGAGAAACAAGAGATTACAGCCCGCATTGGATAATATACTAAGTGACATTTTGTTCTAACATACACCAACATAGAGGATTACATTTGCGACATTGTTGGATTCTGGATTTGGCGGACAGGTGACGGAAATCGGAGCTGGGTAAGAACCGACAGACGTGATTCTGAATATGTGTGCTTGGTCTGTGGTTATTCTTCCAGATCATGTCATGCATTTTTTAATTTCACGTCGTTTCAGAGCAGCAACTATTGAACACAATGAATAACTTTAATATTCTACAAGTCGTGTGGTGAGAATGAAAGTTCATTGAGCGTCTGATGTGTAACTGATGAATTCAGATAAGTTACGTGTATATGCCGGGGCATGCCAATTAGTAGAGTCCGCTTGCAGATAACTCAACAGTGATCACTGACAATTACAATGACGCACTGATTTGTCCGGAGCATTTTCAATATTTTTATGAAACTTAGCGCATGCATAGGTCTCACGGAACAGTGCGGAGCTAGCGTTAAAGGTACACGCCCACTCTGTAGGCACAACATGTTCTTTATATCAGAGACATCATCAGAGACATTTTCTGGCAAAATAAACATTCATTCACCCACGTAGTGTTTGGCATTATTATACATTTTATATCAGAAGAAAATTTCCACACTGATATCAGGGGCGATAACCGTGTTTCCTTAAAATGTTAATGGACATTACTATTTATTATCTTTATTTATGTTTTGATGTGCAATGATCATACTTTATAATCTGTCGAAAATATTAATTGTTCAGGTGACCCATTTAATTAGTATCAATAATTAAAAAATATCGTGCCTCATTTTCATATGAAAATATCCTGATACCACCGCGCGTCACTATCAGTAAAATAAATATTACCAAATGATTATATCTGTATAGCGGGCACTATTATTCAGGGCCTGAAAATAGCACTGGTCCGAGGTCCTGGACCTGCAAATTTTAAAGTCGGACCTTTGTATTTTAAAGTTGAAATTGCTATCATCATTCAGTGGCGATGCTAAATCCAGTCTGATTATTGTCTTATAAGATAATTTATGGTGATTCATTCGAGTATTTACACATGTTGTGACGAGTCATTTTCCATAAAATAAACACATATTTCTACCGTTTTTCTAGCGATTATCCTCTCGGACCTTCCAAAAAATTCCTTGGACCTTTCACTTTTTTTCTTGTTATGTCCCTGACCTACTGGTAAAAGCTGCTATTTTCAGGCCCTGTAATTTGTAGAACTAGTGGAATAGTGACACAATTATACACTTATAGTCTGCACATTGACGTCCATCCATAGTTTTTTTGCCGAGCCTGCTGGCGGAAAGCGAGACATAGTGATCACAATCACGTCCGTGCATCCGTCCGTACGTGTGTCCCACTCATGCGGCCCCTGTGCCCCAAGATTAAGGTCAAATTACTTTGAAATTTGTGTTAAAGTTTTTACATACCTTATTATATCTCCACAACACTTACTCAGATTTGCTTCAAAC
The DNA here is from genome assembly GCA_029237695.1 of Conchocele bisecta. Taxonomy (NCBI): domain Eukaryota; kingdom Metazoa; phylum Mollusca; class Bivalvia; order Lucinida; family Thyasiridae; genus Conchocele; species Conchocele bisecta. The sequence goes on along the minus strand of CM055271.1, from coordinate 19,545,505 downwards.
TTCAAATAATTTTGTATTATCATCCATATTTTCATTCTATAGCCCACCCATGCGACCCACATGACCAAGATAAAGGTCAAATGATTTTCAAATCTGCGTTAAAGCTTTTATATGCCTTAATTCAAACTTCAAATAAATATACTTTGAGACTATCAAATGCCTCGGTGGGCTCGACATGCGGGCCGCGACCATTTGGTTTTTATTTACCCTAGGTTAAAGTTTTTAAGAACTCAATATCTCGGAAACCGCTTCGCCAATTCACTGGAAGCTTCACATGTGTGTTTATCATCATCCATATTTGCATTCTGTGTCCAACCCATGCGGCGCCTGTTCCCATTGTCAAGGTCAAATTACTTTGAAATTTACCTTAATTATTTTTCCTGATTTACCGTACATGTATGTTAAAGTTTTTAAGAACACCATATCTCTGAAACCGTTTTGTCAATTCACTCAAAGCTTCACATGTGTGTTTATTCTATACTCAACCCGTTCAACGCCTGTGCTCAATATCAAGGTCAAATTACTTTGAAATTTACCTTAAAGTTGTTGACGTGCCTGCTTGTGGACAGTGCGATATAGTTGTCACATTGGCCTACATATGTACGTACGTCCATATGTACGTCACTTCGTGCGTCCGGTTAAGTTAGATTTAGGTTAAAGCTTTTAAAGGTACATGCCCACTCAGTAGGCACAAAATGTTTTTTTATAGGAATTAAATAAATGTATAATTGTGTCACTATTCCACCAGTTCTAAAATGTATGAGTGCCCGCTATACAGATAATCATTTAGTAATATTTATTTTACTGACAGTGACTCGCGGTGGTATTAAGCTATTTTCATATGCAAATGAGGCATGATACGTTTTAATTATTTATACTGATTAAAGGTACATACCCACTCAGTAGGCACATAATGTTATTTGTAGGAATTAAATAAGTCTATAATTGTGTCACTATTCCACCAGTTCTAAACATTACGAGTGCCCGTTATACAGATATAATCATTTAGTAATGTTTATTTCACTGATAGTGACGTGCGGTAGTATCAGGCTATTTTCATAGGCAAATGGGGAATGATATTTTTTAATTTCTACTAATTAAATGTGTCCCCTGAAAAAACAATATTTTCGATAGATTATTAAGTATGATCATTGCACATCAAAAAATAAATACAGATAAATAAATAGTAATGTCCGGTAACATTTTAAGGAAACAAGGTTATCGTCCCTGATATTAGTGTGGACATTTACGCCTGATATAAAATGTATAATAATGCCAATAAATACGTGTATTAATGGTGAATTAATGTTTATTTTGCCCGAAAATGTCTCAGATGAGGTCTTCGATATAACAAACAGTTTGTGTCTACTGAATGGGCATGTACCTTTAAATGTGTCACCTGAAAAAATAATATTTTCGACAGATTATAAAGTATGTTCATTGCACATCAAAACTTAATACAGAGGATAAATAGCAATGTTCGTTAACATTTTAAGGAAATGCGGTTATCGCCCCTGATATCAGTGTGGAAATTTACGCCTGATATAAAATGTATAATAATGCCAATCAATACATGGGGTAATGGTGAATGAATGTTTGCTTTGCCAGAGAATGCCTTTGATGATGTCTCTGATATAAAGAACATTGTGTGGCTACTGAGTGGGCATGTACCTTTAAGAACACTATATCTCGGAAACAGCTTCACCGATTCACTCGAAACTTCACATACTGTGTATTTATCACCCACATTTTCATGATATGCCCAACGCGTGTCCAATGTCAAGGTCAAATTACTTTGACATTTCCCGTAAAGTTGTTGTTGGGCCTGCTTGCAGACAGCGCGATAAAGTCGGCACATTGGCGTGCATTCAGGATATAGTTGTTGGTTAATGTTTTTCGGTATTCTATCAAAGCCTCGGCAGGTGAGGCATGTTTTTACGTCAACGGGCTAAAGCTTTTTGGCAATACAATTTGTTTTTGTACTATCAAATGCCTCGGCGGGTGCGACATGCAGGCCACGGCCATCTAGTTATTATGCCATGCGATTTGATCAGCGTACTACGATTCGGACAAACCCATAACGCTGCAAGTCGAGCTTCCAAATATGGAATTGGTTGCTCACTGTTGCAAGACAACAAGCCAGTCGCATACGCATCAAAAACACTGACCAAAGCTGAAATCAATTACAGCATGTTAGAAAAAGAATTGCTCGCGATATTGTTTTCAGCACGGCGCTTTGAACAGTATGTATACGGTAAACGCGTGACCGTAGAATCAGATCATAAGCCCCTTTCATCCATTGTGCGAAAGCCGTTATCACAGACGCCGCCGCGAGTACAGCGCATGCTAATCGCGCTGCAGAAATATGATCTCAATGTTGTTTACCTGCCCGGCAAGGAGAACAAACTAGCAGACTGCTTGAGCAGATCATTTTTACCGGACACATTTCCAGAATTGTCTGAAGGGTTGGATGACCATGTCCACACTGTTCTCTCGTCATTATCTATGACTGATCGAAGATTAGAGTCAGTTCGACGTGCAACCGAAAACGATGCGCAATTTCAGATATTGCAGACGACAATACTAAACGGTTGGCCGGATTTACGAAAAGAATGTCCGCCAATCATCGCCGAGTATTGGAATCACCGCGATGAATTGTCAGTTTCTGACAATATCATATTTAGAGGCCAGAAAATTGTGATTCCGATATTACAACGAGCCGAGCTCATAGAAAATGTCCACACGGGACACAAAGGTATCGAAAAGTCTGTAAACAGAGCACGCGACGTTTACACGCTGCGATTACAATCACATGATATCCCAGATGGCCCATATCAGACTGTCGGTACTGATGTTTTCACATGGGAAAACGACGAGTATATAGTTACAACGTGTTACTATAGTCGCTCAACTTGATAAATTATCAGACACAAAAAGCAGTACGATTATTAGCAAACTGAAAGCGAATATGGCCAGACACGGAATTCCGGCCAGATTGAATTCCGATAATGCGAGTTATTTCACTTCAGAAACTTTTCAAAACTTTTCAAAAGAATGGGGTTTTGAACACGTGACTAGCTCCCCGCTGTACAGTCAATCCAATGGATTCAGCGAGTGCTACGTTGGTATAGCGAAGCAAATATTGCGTAAATCAAAGTTAAGCAAATCTGATCCGTTATTAGGAATTCTCGAATACAGGACGAGTCCACTGCAATCATGTGGCAAATCACCAAGTCAGCTTCTAATGTCCAGAATATTAAGGTCTGTTTTGCCAACAACGCGAAGTCAGTTACTGCCACAAGTCGTTAATCGCGCGAGAATCCGCTATAGCATGTCGCATAGCCGCGCCCAACAGAAAACACGATATGATAAAACAGCCCGATCATTACCGGATTTGAGCATCGGTGATAAAGTACGTGTCCAGTTTGATATCGATAAACAATGCTTACATTGTACAGACTAATGAAGGTCGCATCTACCGTCGCAATCGTAGATTTATTCACAGAACGAAAGACCAGTCTAACGAAAGCTTTGATTTCGATTTTCAAAGTACGCGACATAACACACACAATGTTGAACCACGTCAACCTCCAGTACAAAATGTACCTTGTCCTAATGCAGCCATCCACCAGCATACACAACCAGGTCCGGTAGAACTATACATCCTAACAAATACCTCAGTGACCCTGTATGGCAAAAGTGAAGTTGTAGTAGGATAAATGGTTATCAGTGGTCGTATTAGATCACATTGCAAAACTGAATATATCTTGTTTCTAAAAAACATAACTATATAATCTCTTACCAAGATATTATAATATTGTGTTTTTTAACATGTATGTTTTATTCGTATCACTAGTACAATGTCTAGTTGGTAGTTCGTATATTCCCACGTTATCAAGAAATAACAAATTCCAGCTAACAGTAAATTCCGTGGATTAATTAACACTTGACGATCAACACAACACCAGGGTGTATGATTCATGAACAACGTGAAACAATAAAAACATGAACTTATTCAGAAGAAAGGAGATGTAGCAAGTTTACTTATAACACTTGTAGCAAGTCTAATATTGGTCCCATACCAGAGATATATACACCTCCGCAGCCAGGCGCTAAAAGACTCACTTACCTGCTTCAGTAGCATACACTGCGTATGAATGAATAAAATTAGTTAGTCACAATATGTGTCTACGTGTTGATTATTAATACCAGTTATATAATCATATGTACAACATGTACAACTGCACAGTACGTGCATAGACATACGCCCATCAAGTATATATTGTAGAAACACTACATAATGAAACACCTTTGAACCCGAAAGCCCGCTATATCGGTTTATGCAAACAGTGCAGATCCAGATGAGCCGGCTCGTAACGAGCCGTCTCATCAGGATCTGCACTGTTTGAAAGTAATTTTCATATTTTTGAGAACAACAAATACCCCCTTTTATAAATGGAATAGTCTGAAAATCATTTTGCGATGATTGGATTGGTTGCAAAATTAAAATATCGCATCACATTAAGTTACTTACGGGTGAAAGGGTTAAGGAATCATATACAGTAGAACCTCTCTAAACCGGACCCTCAAGGGGACCCCATTGTGTTTAATGTATATGGGTTTCACTGTAATTTATATCATGACTGTTGATGATTGGAAATGACAAAGAAGTGTTCATGGAGTTCTTAATTTCAGTGGAACTTCTCTAAACCGCACACACTGGGGACCTCCCATGGTGTCTCATTTCATGAGGTTCCACTGTATTAACGGCGAATCTTACTGTGATTCACACCCGGGGCCAGCTGATTCCGTGAAGTAAGGGTGCATGAAATCGGATCGGGGTGCCCTCTTTCTATGTACCCGAAACATTCTAGGGTGCATATATTCGCCACCTCGTCCGTCTGTTTGTATATGTGTCTGTACATTTGTGTCTGTCCGATAGTTTTCTGTTACCTACAATCTCTGTTACCATAGTGTCTTTTACACTTTGCATGGTTATTTGTCAGTATCACTATTTTCAATTCATAACATATCCATGCTGCCTTTTTGCTCAATGTCAAGTCAAATGACACAGAAATATGCGTTAAAGTTTTGATTTGCATTAATGCCTTCGATGCAATCCATTAGCATTACACAACCGCCTGTGTTAATTTTTCCCAGATGTCAACGTTTCCAAGCATCGCATTCAATAAGTTTGTTTGGCTGCGCCTGAGCTATAGCACAGCTCAGACTCATCCAAACAAGCTGATTGCTGTTAAGCGCGATATTCAAGTATTTGGAAATATAAAAGATTGGCAAGATTAGCGCAGGCTGCAGTGTACTGATGTATTGTATTATAAGTATCGGGTTGAATGTACAGTGCTCAGGCTCCCCAATGCAGGTACCGTTCCAATTTGTTCCTGGTTCGACAAACGAACGATTGCCTATCGTTTATGCATGCATTATTTTTCCTGGTTTTCATTTTTATACGCCCGTTTGAAAAAACGGGACGGATTATGTATTCACCTTGTACGGGCGGGCAGGCGGGCACAAGCTTGTCCACGCAATAACTTGACGGATTGTAACCAAATTCGTCTACATGTTTATCACGGCAAGACGAAGAAGACTATTGATTTTCAAAATGTTCTTATGACTTATCTACTTGGCGGCCATTTTTAATTTTCGCCCTCTGTATCCTTGTCCACGGCAATAACTCAAATTCTACTTTACGGATCATAACCAAATTCTGTATAAATGTTTATCAAGGCAAGATGAAGAACCCTATTGGTTTTCGGTGACTTATTTCCCCTTGTTCGACGGGCGTATACTGTGACCTTCGGCACACTTGTTTTAATTAAAACGCGATATTTCGTTTGGTTTAAACGTGTAATGTTTAAAAACACGAAAACGATGTTAAAGCGATGCGTTGAAGAAACAGCAGGCGTTTAAATAGTTGAAAGCCGAGTATTTAACGAAAACATCGTTTCCACGTACCGAAAGAAACAAACAAGTATTGTTTATAAGCATATCGTTGAGCAAAATGATAGTTTCAGTGCGTTTTTCATTCGGTTTCGTTTGGGAACCTTCACCCTGCAATAATATAATGCGAGTAAATGACATAAGGCATTTGCTGCGCATGAATCTGCAACCTACACATTGAATATCTGAGAACTAATATAACTTGCGAAGAAGGGATAACTTGGACAAGATTATTAGCACGAAATCTCAATCTTTAGCTCGCGGATTATCTCCTACATATACTACAGGCGGACGAACCATGCGTTAAGTACAATGTAGTACCATAAAAAAGAGTGCATTGTGATATAAAGCTGGCAGTGAACCCATGAACCATCCCAGCACCCGGGCGTATCAATGTATAGGGTTACACGATATAACAACAAAAACACAATAAAACATGGCACAAATGGCAGCATATTTGAATAACGATCGCTTGAGGCAACGGGAAGAACAACGGCTATATTAATGCACCAGTCAATTGTAATCCCCGCCCCCCCCCCCCCAGGCCGGGACATAGCGGGGGATAGCGGGGATAAACCCCGGGGCATTAACAAAAAATTGTCTCTGCAGTGCCGGGGCTACCTAGGGGCTTTACGTTTGCGCGAAAAAATAGCGGGGATTTTTTTTCTTCAATCTTGAGGTGTGCGCCGAAAAAGTAAGCGGCTGGACTTCGAAGTTTGGCCTCTGTATTCCTGAAAATCTTGAAAACTGTTTGTCATGTCCACTGTATATTATAAATGTGATGTCATATAAATATTTTATATATTAAAAAAACTTGATCATGTGGCCGAAACGACTGTGTCATGGGTTTTCGTGGGTTTGTTTAATATGGGGCTGGGGCCCTGGTGGCTGAAAAACTCCTCACCTATGTGGGCGAGACTGTATGATACGTTCATGCAGACCACATGTGAGGAAGTTGGCAGTATTAAACTTGCCATAGGTTGGTGGTTTCCTCCGGGTACTCCGGTTTTCTCCACCACTAAAACTGGCTGTGCAACAGAGTATTGCAGCATAGGCTCGAAATTGGCCGTCGCAATACTCGACTTTGGCGCACATTTTTCAAACATTTTATTGTAACTGTTTCACCCCAAAGTTTTAAACTTAATGGAATATTCCACTTTCAAATTCCGACCAATCAAGTAATCAGAAAATGATTTTTGGACAAGTCTATTCATATTAAAAAAGGGAATATTTTTTAGCAAATTAGGAAAAATCCTTGCAACCAGTGCAGATCCTGATGAGACGGCTCGTTATGAGCCAGGTCATCTGGATATACACTGTTTGCAGAGGTATCTAGTGTTGAAAGGGTTTTAAAAAGTCTGATTTCTGGTCTCGTTTTTCGTGCATAGTTTCAAAATTTTAAAATGTGTCAAAATTTAAGGCATTTTTGATGGTCAAGCGGACTCCAGCCCGGGCCGGGTATGCAAGGTCATAGAACCTGCCATAATGTTGAATTGTTCATACATGAACGAGTGCAGTATTGCAAGAAAGAAAGAACGAGCAAATTGCCACCCACCCTTTTTAGTTTTTATCCCCCGACCGAAAAAGGTTCGGGGGATATAGCGATCGCCCCTTCGTCTGATGTCTGCCGTGTGTAGGCGGCATGTTTGTTTCGCGAATGACTTGAGAACCACTTCACCAATTTCAATAATATTCGGTATGTACATTCATATCAATCAGCGGGAACGAGGGCCTCGTCGCTTAAAGGTCAAGGTCACTTTGTGCTATAAATACTTCACATTTAGATGATAATTAATACCGGTCCGTTTTCTCGCAGTATTTTCAGTTTTCTTTTGCCAAATTCAACCACATTCGGTATCTACATTCATCAGTGGAAAGCGTCTGTTGAAGGTGTGCGTCATCGCTTGAAGGTCAAGGTCATTTTGTGCTATAAATACTTTGTTTAGATGATAATTACCAGTACGTTTTCTGGCAATATTTTCAGTCTCCTTTTGCCGAATTCAACCATATTCGGTATCTACATTCATATCGATCAGTGGAAGGCATCTGTTGAACGTGGGGGTAATCGCTTGAAGGTCAAGGTCATTTTGTGCTAAAAATACTTTACGTTTAGATGATAATTTAAATACCAGTCCGTTTTCTGGCAATATTTTCAGTTTTCTTTTGCCGAATTCAAACACATTCTGTAGTGATGGGCAATCGGTGGAAGAATCATAATCGATTATCGTTTGTAATCGGTTAGCATCAACCGATCGATGATCGATTATAAGGCTCGGTTTTCTCAGAATGCAGACTATTTATAAGGCCATAATGACAGCAAATCAGGAGTACATAAATTCAGAGATGAATCACGCAAACACGTCAGATAGACCTTGTGTTCCACATGGAATAGCGGACGTGTTTGCTTGATGGCCAGGGAGTCATGTTTATTTCATTGAATGGTACTTAGCTGGTAGGTAATGTTGAGCAGAGATTGTAAATCCGATAAAGTAAATTGCAACTGGAGAAATATCTTGTAACTAGAATTCATGCAATATTTGAGCCTATTCTGAGAAAGGTGGTCTTATGATAGAGGGCAATGTAGACCCAGATTGGCCGATCAGGGTCTACAGGGCTCAACACTCACAGTTTGTACCCTTTCGAACAATACGGTAACACATGTTCTAGGATCGGTTTGGATCCCAATCTGACTGTGTGGTGCTGTGCCTTACATGGTGGGAATGGGACTTACACCGATTACACATATCAGGTCCGGTTTTCTAAGAATGCAGAGGAACAGTATTTAACTCAACAAATCTATACGAGCGTCCAGGATTTATTCAGTCATCCAATAAGGCCATAAGAACACTAAATCTAGATTACGTAAATTCAGAGATGAATCACAACTCCTATTAAACCGGTACAGGTGTATTACCAGCTCCAAGTGCTTAAAAGATACACGTCACTGAGCCGTAAAACACGATTTCATCATTGTCAATCAGGCCATTAATATGATTGCTGAATATTTAATATGCGTCACATGTTGCAATTCCAATAACTCATAAATGAATTCAAGCAATATTTGAGCCACATTCTGATAAAGACGGTCTCATGATTTAGGGCAATGTAGACCCAGAAGAGCCTGCACATCAGTGCAGTCCTTCGGGATATACATGGCTCTACATGCACAGTTCGTGTAACACAACTACATCATTTATTGTATACACAACTCAAGTGCAAGTGTCGAGCTTAATAATCATATTTTTGTTTGCAGATCGTTTACCCATGGAATACCTGCCTTGTCATACATTGGCAAAATCACATAGCACTCGTATACAGTATGTGAAAGATAAAGCAACACTCCTTGAGTGAATAGATGGCTAAAACATGTTATAATACTTTTAATATACATTATAAAAATGGCCCAAACTACATGTGTATCTGCCCCGGGGGCGGGGCCATATAGCGGGGGAATACACATTTTTCGGTCCCCACAGTGCGGGGGATATACCAGGGCTTTGCAAAAAAAAAATGCAATGTCCCCGCTATCCCCCGCTATGTCCCGGCCTGGGGGGGGGGCGGGGATTACAATTGACTGGTGCATAACGTAATATTATTTTGCTTATTTCTCCATAAAAGTATATGATGTTACCACTCATACGAACCGTCTCGTCGAGACGGTTCATATGAGTGGTAACAACATATGTATTATTATTTTAAGGAGAAATAGAAAAAATAGCTAGACTTGTTTTACAATGTTTCATACTACCGTACAAAATTGTATCCCGCCTATAATATATTAAAGATGGGCCACCACCATTGAATTTTCCTAAAAAACTAACCAACTACCACACATTTTGCTATTCTCTGCTACTTTTAAATTTCGTATGGATGTTGTGAGACCTATTTTACCATAACCTGCACCCATTCTAATCCGGATATTCACTAACTAAAATATAAGTTTAATTCTTGTTAAGAAAGATAATTTCAATCTCCGGCGACCACCCTTGTGGCGGCGCAAAAAGTCAGCGACTGAAACTGAAACCGCCTCATATGACAGACATGTTCCGACATACAAAATAGTCCCAAAACATATGCTTGAACAAGGTGCAAATGATACACTAACATGCCTGTGAAATAGATTAGTACATCAATTGACCGGTTTCTGCAAGCAAAGAGTGGCTATGGCTTATTTTTTTAACGTACTACTTTGATCCGCGCATGGATATCTGATGATTTAGTGCGGTTAAACCTATAGGAAACAGGCAGGCTTTTGATTTCCCATAGACCCACATTCACACAAACATGACAATCGCAAAATCAATTGTGTTACTTCCATTTCTGGAGTCAGTGACCTAAGCCGGTTCAAGATCCATGCCGAAAATTGAACCTGCATGTGTTGATCATGCAAATACTATAATAAAATGTGTGGCACAGACATACCTTTCCTGCAGCATCTATTTTATGTTTCTCTCTGTCATAATAATAACAATCAATGCCGTTGTCCTGAGAATTTACTCCTTGTCGCTAAGCTATACCAGGACTGGTTTACGGTCACGTTATTTATTGGCCGACTGGTTCCTAAAGTCGATGTGTCTCAGTGTACGAATGACATAGTGACCTCATGGAGCTCAAACTAAGTAGGGAAAACCGTATGTGATCCCAGACTGCGAAAACGTATCCCATAACGCCTGCGTATGCGCTGATCAGCCTGCGCATATTCGCAGTCTGATCAGCGCCTACCCTGTTCGCCATTCAGTCACAGATATAACATACTGCCATAAGCAAATGTATTACATTATACAGTGGAACCTCTCTAATCCGGATACACTGGGAGATCACCAGTATGTCCGGTTTAGCGAGGTTCTACTATAATTAAGCACTCCATCAGCAATTGTTGTTGTTTTCAATTACGAGGATGAAATAAATTACAGGTCCTCATGGTGTCGATTTAGAGAGGCTCCACTGTACATGAAAGTTCAGTGCAGACTGCTACGCGTTGGTCGGTATCTACAAAACACAAAGGTCCCTTTTGTCAATGTATCTTCAGCTTGCCATTTCCCGGATTCGCTTCAAGCACCGGTGCTCCATTTCCAAATATGTCTGTGCCAACATCTGCAGCTGACACCCGCACCAATACAGCACAATGATTAAGGGTCTACAATATGTATCTCTGTACAGACGTAGAACGTCGTCTGTGCAGTAATTGTCCGTCCATTTTATACAGATACAGTACCGGTAGAACGTCGTCTGTACTTTAATTGTCCGTCCATTTTATACAGATAAGTCTTCAGCAGAACAGTTTACATGTATGTACCACGTTTGTGACTCGCGGATTTTCCACAGATACAGTAAAACAGCGTATGTACCGTAATTGTACCCCGCAGATATTGCACAGATACAGTAGAAAAGCGTATGTACCGAACATCGTATGTACCGTAATTGGACCCCACCGATATTGCACAGATAGAGTAGAACAGCGTACATGTATGTACCGTAATTGGACCCCACCGATATTGCACAGATACAGTAGAACATCGTATGTACCGTAATTGTACCCCGCAGATATTGCACAGATACAGTAGAACATCGTATGCACCGATCCAGTAGAACATCGTATGCACCGTAATTGGAACCCCGCCGAGATTGCACAGATACAGTAGAACATCGTATGCACCGTAATTGGAACCCCGCCGATATTGCACAGATACAGTAGAACATCGTATGCACCGTAATTGGACCCCGCCGATATTGCACAGATATACAATGTAGTAGAACAGCGTACGCACCGTAATTGGACCCCGCCGATATTGCAAAGATACAGTAGAACAGCGTATGTACCGTAATTGGACCCCGCCGATATTGCACAGATACAGTAGAACAGCGAATGCACCGTAATTGGACCCCGCCGATATTGCACAGATATAGTAGAACAGCGTATGCACCGTAATTGGACCCCGCCGATATTGCACAGATACAGTAGAACAGCGTATGCACCGTAATCGGACCCCGCCGATATTGCACAGATACAGTAGAACAGCGTATGTACCGTAATTGGACCCCGCCGATATTGCACAGATACAGTATAACAGCGTCTGTACCGTATTTGGACCCCGCGAAATATTGTGTTCATATACAAAACAAGCCAAACGTTATTCGTTTATATGCATATCGTTGTACAACGCAATCGTTTTCTATTCGTATGTTACGTTTGGTAACCTTCAACAAATGCTTGCTGTATTGTCGAACTAATACGGATATGAATGTAAATTTGGGATTCAATACTAGATACGATGAACAATTGTACTGAAGACATTACATATCCCGTCCTGCATGCATATTTCATCAACTTCTTGAACAGAGGACGTTTCCGAACTTGCGGCGTGACTGCTATTTCCGAAATTATCTCAACTTCCGGTCAAGTCGGACATCCTCAATTACGTGACAGGACATCAGAAATAAAATCTCAACTCCTCTGTGCGATGTCCTAGTACAGTTCACCATCTTCAATTACGTCACAGGATATCGTCAATTCCTAGTGTGCTACACTATATCGTATTATTTTCCGAACAATGGATTGTGTAGCCCTTTCAACACCACAGGCCTATTGAAAAATAGTGTAAATCCAGATGAGCCGGCTCGTGACGAGCCGTCTCATCAGGATCTGCACTTTTTCAAGTAATGTTCGCATTTTTAGAACAAAAACACCCCCTTTTCATAAATGGACTAGTCAGAAAAACATTTTGCATACTTATACAAATCTGTTCCAGTTAATTAGGGCTGAAAGGGTTGTAAACGAACAATAATGTGAGGGTACTTTATGGCATAAACACACTGGCAACACATGGAACAGTGCAAATCCTGATCAGACTGTGCGGATGCACAGATGATTTGGATCTACACTGACCGCAAATCTTATAAACGCCATTTCTCCAGTCACAGCCACACATGAAGAACACATTTCCTGAATGTACGAGGGTTAGTTAATAGAATAGAATAATCGTTTATTGCTTAAGCCATGCTGGCTCTTGAGCACAATAGTAATTAACAAACATACAAGCAACATGACAATGCAAGCAATATGACAGACAGTGGACATGAAAAGTAGTGTATGTGTACACTAAATAGCAGTTTTGTAAATACAAAGTTACAATGCGAGGTGGAGAGAAGAGAGAGAGAGAGAGAGAGAGAGAGGGGGGGGGGGGGTATTTATATGGAAAATTCAGAATACACTTGAAAGGGTACGTTGAAATGTTGTCAGTCGCCAAAGTATGAAAGAAAATGTCCACTACTGATCAGACATACGCACATAATACGAATGCTTTTAAATTATTTAACAATGAACGTTCCTAGGTTTCTTACTTTCCTTTGATTATTTGACTTGAGTCAAACTAAGTCCTTTAAACATACTTTGGCGCTGTCGGTAAAATGTATCTACATACTGCAAGCGTAAATCAGTGTACATAGCGTATTCAAATAGAAAATGATATGCATCTTCTAAAACGTTACATAGATTACATTTTCTGTTTTCAATGGGTATTTTGTTCGGCTTGTGCCATCTTCCTGTTTCTATAGCTAATCTATGTGAGAATACTCTAAGTTTTGTGAAAGAAATCCGAAATTGTCTAATTGTGAAAATGTCCAAATATGACTAATACTCAAACTGTGCAAACCGTCTGTAAAAAAAGTGCCCTACTAGATTCCACTAGTCTGGAATTCCAGTTTTGGATAAAACTATGAGTTAACCTCTGCTTTAATATGCTTAAAAAATACTTGATATCGCCAACGCATTGTGCCAACCATACATGATGAAAGCCAAGCCTAGATAACAGTGCTTTAACAAGGGACGCCCAGTTAGTTTTATTTGGTCTTTCAGTAATATCTTTCAACATCATTTTATACAGAACATAGATGTCCGTCCTAGCTCTCCATATATAAAATCATTTTGGGTTGATAGTTTGACACCTAATAACCTTTTACAAAACTGTAAGTGTATTCGTTCAATCTGGTTTGCTTGGCTAAATCCCCAAATTTCCCCTCCGTAATTTATAATAGGTCACTAGCTTATCAAATAAATCTAACACATAAATTGGTTTGAGGTCCGTGAACTGATACAGATACTTGTTTAATTTGAACATAGCCTTTCGCGCTTGCCCAGCTAATGTAGTTTGAGCGTTCACAAAAGACCCGCCTGTAGAAAATACAATTCCAAAATAAGAAAACTTGGATACAATTTCTATTTCAGAGTTATTGTAATAAAAATGTGTATTTAAATGTAGTCTACCACCCTTACGGAAAATCGTAATTTTGGTTTTATCAGTATTAATAGTTAATTTCCATCTTTGACAATACTCATAAAGAATATTTAGACCATTTTGCAAACCCTCCGACGATTCAGAAAATATAATTATGTCATCAGCATATAACAATAGGAATAATTTTGCCATTCATATATCTAAGTCTAAACCTTTTTGACACAATTCATTTTCAAGATCGTTAATATACATAGCAAATAAAAATGGTGATAAACACTCACCCTGACGTACCCCAAGACAACATGAAAATTCATCACTTAACTGATTATTATAGTTCACTCTCGTCTTAACATTGTTATATATTGATTTAATAACATTGAACATTTTGCCTCTAATACCTAAATGTAAACGTTTGTACCACAAATTATCTCTAACAACATAATCAAAGGCCTTCGTAAAATCTACGAAAGCAAAAACTAATTTTGAGCCATTATTAATATACTTCGTAATTAGACTATGTAACACAAAAATATGGTCTATTGTGCTCATATTTGTTCGAAAACCTACCTGTGCCTCGACGTATGCATAATATTTGTCGGCCCATTCTGTCAGTCTATTATTTAAAACTCGTGTAAACAGCTTACATACTGTACTAAATAATGTTATTCCTCTGTAAGTATTTGTATTGCTTATGCTGCCTTTCTTATGGAGAGGAATTATATGTCCATCTGACCATGTGTCTGGGAAATAACCGTTATTAAATGCTACGTTAAAAAGCTTTTTAAATAAAGGCAGAAGTATATCTTTACCATGAATAAAAAATTAATTTAACACTAAACCGGTCCTGCACTTTTATTATTTTGGAGCTGGCAAATTCCCTTATCAATCTCACTCTGCGATATTTCAACATTTAGCTCATCGAACAAAATGTATATTTCGGACTGAAGGAATCTATCATTAAATTGTAATATATCTTCATCTGCTTGGAAAAAATGATCTTCCGGATTGTTTATGGCTTTAAAATACTGTACAAATGAACTGTAGTTAATTTGCTATTATTTGTGTTTATACCACTTGCTTTCTTCAAAAGATTCCAATATTATTTTGCATTTCTGACTCTTGCATTTAGCAGGTTATCTGTTTGCTGTTTTGCCTGCTGATATCTAGACTCACGGAGTGATTTTTTAAACCTAGATCTTGCCAGAACCATATTTTGCCTATTCTGATCAGCGATATATGTTTAATTTATCATAGAATATTTCTTTAAGATATTTACACCTATCATTTTAATTGGGATTTGTATTTACAGACGTGACATTTCCCTTATGATGACGTACATTCACCTTCATATTAGGTGTACATACATAATTGAAAATATCATTTAAACCAGAAACCGCAGAATTTATTGTGTCATTGGTGGGCGTATTGTTTAAATCATCTATCAATTTCTCCAACTTTGATGTAGTAATTGTTGATCTCATATTATTTTCATACTCCTCCATGTAGTCTATGTTCCATTTATATTTGTATTATACATATTGCAGATCATTGATAACACCTTGTTCATTTTGATTGTCAGCATTAGATGCCGACATCAATGAAAAAGTATCAATACAATGATCAGATAATACATTCGGAACATCAACACTAAAGGAAGAAAAATAATGTAGGAGATCAGCATTTACAACAACTAAATCTACCATGCTGCTTCCTCTGCCACCCACAAACGTGCATTTTCCCAACAGTGTGTCCACACCTACACGACCGTTTGCAATGCGGAGGCCGGTTTCGTTGCATAGATCTATTAAAGCCCCTATACGGCATTCATTTGCATTCATTTTGGTACAAAAATGAGTTTGTAGTCGATGAAAATATCAATATTTGTTGATAAACAAACAGCAGGTGCGTGTTTCAAATCCCGATCGATTTTCCGATAGACGCTCGAGTCAACTCCTCAACTCCTCGATTCGCGGCCGATGAATTCCGATAGCCGGAGTTTATCGACTCGCTTCCGAGCCGAAGCCGTTGGGTTACGGAAATGAAATTGTCAATATTGACATTTTGCACTGAGTGGTACACAAAACAAGTTTTTGTTGTCTTCACATTGCGATGAAGATGTAAATCTCAAGACTTGATATGTATCTATTAGGCAGTATATGTTAGTTTTGTGTACTAAATCAGTTGCCAAACATGTTTTTGTGTTTGAAAAAATTGGAAAATTGTAATACTGAGCCGTTCACGGCCTTTAGGCTAGCAACCACCAATTAGTTTTACTATACAACTTAACCGATTCCTCCAAATATGGCCATTCTCTCACACTTTCACTATTCGTATGGATGCTGTGGAACCTACCTGTTCATAACCTGCAACCTGTCTGCACCGGATTTTCACTAATTAAACAATATGTTCACTTACTCCTAAGAAAGAAAATTTCAACATTGTCCTGTCCGCCATATTGTTTATCATCAAAGTGTCATGTGACGTAGTGTTCACATCACGTGACAAGCAGGCTCAGTAATTTCTTTTAAATGCTAGAAATATGCTGGAAACTGGTGTTAAAAACACCCCAACATGTTTCTCAAGTAAAATTGGGCTGTAATGGATCAGGATTTACAAGCAAACTGGGTCTGTGGCCTCAAAACGTCTGCACTACTTTTTTATACTAAAGCATACCCCCTGGCCGATGTGTACTATATTTAGCACAGTGATACCTTTAAATAGTCGGCCATTTGCATTTACATAATTATCCTGTGTAGAACGGGGAATTTCGGTGTCATTTACATAATCGTCGGGCAATGTAGGTACGTGTGTGGCAGAATCGTCAGCAACGTAATCCGGAAGTGTACCACACCTGGAGTTTAGATCTCCCAATATCATGAAATTACATTCATTATTTGTGGATTGTTGTATATGTAAAATATCGTCAGAAATAACAGTATATGCATGCATCTCTGCATATGCTTGTCTTCCGCTATTTTCAGGAATAATATACACAAGACAAACAATAAAATTATGTTCAAATCCAAAATTGTTTTCCTTTAATTTAAGCCACACGTGAGAGTCGTCCACACTTTTAACAAACACGTCGTCTGCAATCAAACTATTTACATATACATGTATAACAATACCACCAGTCAAGTTTTGCATAAGGGTTTTTATCTAATCTAAGGACAACAAAAATGTTCAAACCCATTTACATGTAAATTTGAATATTCATTTGTCCATGTTTCAGTGAATAGTACCATGAGTACCGTGAGTGTTAAATAATGTTATTATTTCTGCTGACTGCAGCTTATTTACATATTTTGTAACCAAACCCTGTACATTCAATAAGGCAAATTTGATATGCACCCTCTCTCCTCGCCCCTTTGTGAATCTCCACTGTCATGAGACTGGTCACGTGGACCACCTTGGCGCCTATTTCGCGGCCCAGTATTGGCCGGACTGCGCTCACGTGCTCTATTGTTCTTCAATGACCCCGTGTTTCGTGACCCGTGGTTTACGGCATTGTTTACATCTGTATGACTGTGCGTATTTGGTGCGTGCGAATGTTGTGGAATGTTGTTTTGATTATCACGCACAGAATAGTTTGATATTGGTGTATGAGGTTGGTATGGGCGTGTTGGCTGCAATATAGATGGGGAATTAGACGTGCGGTCACTATCAGCTGAACGATTCTGATTCACTACGTCTACATAAGACCGGTTATCCACTAAATTTGCACCGTTTTGTAGATTTCTGGTCGTAATGTTTGATTGTACATGCGTCTCTGGCAACTGGGAGCCTGTGTGGACCGATGGGCGCGTCGATCGACTCGCCGTTTGAGTTGGGACAGTCTGTCCGGCTGATTCTGGCTGGCGTTTTCTGTTCATTATCTGTTGCCAGACTGATCCGGACAGTGGATACGGCGGGTCGCTCCGTGGGTCTGTCGAATGGGATGACGGGGAACCGACGCACATGTAGCGCCAAGTTGTGGCAATTGTCCAATATCGCGGCCTGTGACGTTATCGTCGATGGTAGATGTGGAGTATATGTGTCTACCCCTCGTTTCCCGCGGCTCCGCATCGGCTTTATGGCACAGGTCTACTCTGTCGAATTTCATTATGTCATACCAGTCTGGGAACATGTCATCCATTGACAACAAGACGCGCTGGATACTTGATCACGTTAATATATAACCGACCTCGACAACTTACTGATGCGAAACATTTGCACGGGATTCATGGTTTGTGCATTGACTATATATGAGTCAGTAGGCATGTGCTTGTCAAATTTGGATCAGTTATATCTGAGGTATTGAATGTCAAACATGACAAGTGGCGACTGTGCAGAATTTGGTAGACCAAAGGACACAATGACTAGTGAAAACTGTGCCAAGATCAGGAAGATCGTTACGTCAGACAGACAAATGGACATTGATGAGATTACTAAGGAAGCAGGGTTTTCACATGGTACTGTTTTTAAAGTTTTGCATGAACATTTGATAATGAGAAAGCTAACTGCGCGAAGGGTGCCGCGATCGTTGGATGCCGACCAAATGGCAGCTAGGGCTGCCTCAAGTAGGGCTCTGTTGCGTCAATATAACTCCCGCACAGAACATTTTTTAGAGCGATTAGTGACAACAGATGGGACATTGGTATGATCCAGAGACGAAAGAGCTAAGTCGTCAGTGGGTCTCCGAGACCCAAGAAATACAAGACGCAGTCATCAGTAGGTAGTATTATGACCACCATTTTGTTGGGATTCTAAAGGGGTAATCCTGATGGATTTTCTACCTCGTGGTCGTACAATGAATGGGCAATACTACGCTGATCTCATAGCTCAGGTCAGAGTAGACATTATTAAGAAAAGGCGTGGCAAATACACCAAAGGTGTCATTCTGCAGCATGACAACGCCAGGGTGCATACATGCAAACTTACAGTCGAAGCCCTGGAGACTGCAGACATTGAATATGTTAGGCACCCACCATACTCACCAGACATGGCCCCCAGCGACTAGTTCCTATTCCCAAACTTGAAAACATGTCTCCGTGGACGTCACTTCCGGTCCGATGAATCCCTCCAGGCAGCAGTTAGACAATGGGTCGAGGAAAAACCGCCCATTTTGTTATTGCAAGGAATTATATCGCTGAAATATTGCTGGCATATATCAGCCATATACGGCCTTCATTACGCTAGATAACGTGCGCGTACACAATGTTTTGTATATGAATTACATAAATGTATAATTGTGTCACTATTCCACAAGTTCTAAAAATTACGAGTGCCCGCTATACAGATATAATAATTTAGTATTAGTAATATTTATTTCACTGATAGTAACTCACGGTGGTATGAGGCTATTTTCATATGCAAATGAGGCATGGTATTTTTTAATTATTCATACTAATTAAATGCACCACCTGAAAAAATATAATTTTTGACAGATTATAAAGTACGATCATTGCACATCAAAAAAGAAATACAGAGAATAAATACAGGACATTCCATTGTACATTTTGTATAGCGGTAACTAATACACGAGTGAGCGTCGGCTTCCGCGTAAGCAACGAGTGAGCGGGAACGAATTGTTATTTCGTGGGAACGAATTGTTAAATTCAGTGAACGAATTGTTAATTCGTGGGAACGTCCCTGTGTAGCTCCGTAGCACACATCCATATACAAATCAAATATCTTTAAGTTGTTATTAGGGCCCCGCCGGTGCCCTATAGGTTTCGCCCTGTCCGTCCGTCCGTCTGTCCGTCCTTCCGTTTATTTGTTGAAGGGTTTTGTAAGAGTTTCCCAAATCAACTATGATTTCTGTTTGCGTTCAGCTAGTATCTTCATATTGCACACATGCATTACTTAGTAACAATACATTTTTCCATATCAATGCAATTACCCTCGCTACCGTCCGCCTGTCTGTTTATTTATTTGACATTTTTTGTAAGAGTTTCTCAAATAGGGGCCCTAAATGCGTCGACAGATCATAATTTCTAGTTATGGTAGTACCTTAATCACAATGTATATGCGCCTAAAATATACAAACTATAAATAAAGTACATAAACTACTGATGATGTATACGGAACTACTTTAAGACGTGACACATAGTTCCAGCACAGACAAATATGAACTTCCGGACGTCAATATGGAAAAACGTATTGAATATTGATGACTTGTGTTCCATTTTGTTTCAATGCAGTGACTGAATACATCGGGCTTATGGATTTGACGACCAGTGTAGATCCAGATCAGCCTGTGCATCCGCACAGTCTGATCAGGATCTGCACTATTCGTTATTCCACCAATTAAACACCCGTCATGCCTCTAACAAGCAATATAAATCGTTATCAGGCTACAGGGGCCCGTTTCACTAAACTTCGTACGACTAAAATGTTCGTAAGTGCAAATTTAGGATCGTCTGGAAATTTTAATTGATGGATTTACATGTATTGAGCATAGGCTGCATATGCAGCCTATGCTCAATAAATGTAAATCCAATATTGCTTTACAAGAAAATTTTCCAGTCACAACCACATATAACAAAGAACAATGGAGGAGATGCCTGTCTTGGAATCCCGCCAAATATAACCATCTAGCATTCCGGTGCTGAGGTATGAGGACACTAAATGATCGTATTTTATGGCACTAATTTGCGTATTACAGCCGTCATGGTGATAATAAACCATATCATGTGCAGTCATGTTTCCAGATTATTATTAGCCGATCTATTTATAGATCGGCTAATATGTTGGTTATCCATCGAATTCTGAAAAAGTTTGTAGCAACCCTTTTCTCCGCTATTCGGTAATCTACGAACGCGAATTTTTCTGTATCACTTCCTAATTGCATCAACCGATAAAGTTTGCATTTTTGGCAATTATCTCCGTTTAAAACTTTACTTATAGCCAAATAACACAATTTTGAATACTTAATGAGCTGAACGCCTGAAGAGATTTAACCCGGAAGTTATTGTTGTTGAAGTCCATAGTTGGCTCTAATGGCCATATACGCCAACATACGATTGCGATTATTGGGCTAATTTAAAGCTTTTATTTATTAAACAGAACAAGTTTCAGCCACGTATAATCGCGTAAAATGTGTTTATTCGGCTAATTTATAATCGACCTCTGCTCAAAATCTCCTTACTAGTAACCCCAGCATTTTCGGGTTTATCCCAGCATCTCGGGTTTATCCCATTGGATCGCGTATGCGCGTCATTTGACGCTAGTTAATATTCACAAAATTTTCCACCAATCAAAACGAAGAATTGCCCTTCATAGCCAACTTTGATTTGTTTACGTATCATGCAGGGATGGCAGGGATGCATCCAGCACGCGCGATTGCGGCAATCCCCCTTGATTATTGTCAATGCCGCAAATTATTGATTGTCTTGCGCCCGACATCGCGCAAAAAATCACGGATGGGGCACATTAGGCCAATCTGGGCATGTGCCTGAATACGCAGGAGCTTGCGTCTATTTTTAGATGACACTGTAACCGCTAGATATATATAGCCCTGGTAGCTCCGCCCACTCGCATGCTGCCACAGAATTCGGACAAACACACACACAGTGACTACAACTTTGTGTATTGCGGAGTGTAATTTGTAGATAAATAGAGCATACAGTACAGGTGTTACGCTGGAATATTTCGCAACATAATGGTGACAACAAAACATTGCTGCTATGGCATTGCTGCTATTGGATGGATTTGGGAACGGGTTTCCAAAACCTGCACAAAATCGAGAAAAATGTCAACGCTGGGTACAGAACTGTGGTCGAAAATAGTTTACCATTGACAATGTTACCAGAGACACCTACATATGTTCGGTGCACTTTACCCTGATTTGATCGGCTAATAACATCATGCTCTGCATGACTTTTCATTTGTTTATTGCAGATTGCATGGAGACGGTTGTTGCCAAACGTATGATTAGCCACAACGTTAAAGATACATGCCCACTCAGTAGACACAAACTGTTCTGTACAGGAATTAAAAAAGTGCATAATTGTGTCACTATTCCACCAGTTCTAAAAATTGCGAGTGCCCGCTATACAGATATCAAAGGACTGAAAGTCCTGAAATCCTTCGCAGTACGTGCTCAACCATTTTAATATTTCACACAAAAATCATATATATACTCCATTTAAAATCAATATATTCGTCGAATCAGTACACATTATCAATGCTGCAAAAACAATATTTATCTTGACAAACATGATTGTTAAAAGTAATTTCACCTTGACCTTGGACATGAAGGCCAGATGGATGTGGTACATGTATGGAATGAAAATATGGATGATGATAAGGAAGTATATGAAGTTTGAAGTCAATCTGACTTCCGGTTGCAGAAAACTTTAAGGCAAATCGTACGGATGCAAATGACCTTGACCTTGGAAATGAAGGCCGCATGAGTGTGGTATGGAATGAAAATATGGTTGATGATAAGGAAGTATATGAAGTTTGAGGTCCATCCGACTTTCCGTCACAGAGATAATGGGTACCCAAACTCTTTAACGTGGACGGACGGAATTACGAAAACTAATTACCCCTCGACATACTTTGTATGCCGGGGTGGGGGGGGGTATATCTATAGTTTTATATACACAGTTTAAACTTTATATATTTTACAACAATTACAAACAAGAGCGAGCAGTCATGCATGGAACATGACAGGTGACATGTCATCAGTCACTTTTTTCCTGTTACAGTCATAGCTCAGGAACTAGACTGGTGACATATGGCATCAGTCCATTTTCTCCTGACACAGTCTCCTAAATTTAAAATTTATATCATTTTCCAATTCAAATAGGAATCCTCAGCGATTTGTAACCCGGAGGATATAACAAACACGTTCTACTTTCACTTTCATTTCAGCCACACATTCAATTTTCATTTCTTGAGTAAATGATGCCGAAATATTTATTTAAATTAATATCTAATTATTTAAATATACCTTTTTTAATTCATAATACAAATAATCTAGAGATAATTATTATCCTTATTCAAACTCAAGACAACGTTTCCTTTGTGAAGTGTATCGTACTGTATATGCTGTGTAACGTCAAGTCGCAAGACTGTCGGCAGCGTATGCGCTAACACACACGACGTGTAATTATCAAAAAATTGCTAGCACCTCTTTGGAAAGTTTGGATTTCCGCGCGAACTGTTTCACTAAATTCATTATAGATTAGTTGATTTTTTAAGTAAAATGGACACTGATTAATAATATCGATGGCTCAAGATGATTAAAACAGTGTGTAACTGTCAAAAAACAATGTTTCTGCTTTAAATCATCATCATTTCGCTGTCCAATGTCGGATTTTATCGAGCCATTGACCTATGTAAAGTTCAGAATGTAAGCTTTACTCAGATTGGTCATTCAATAAAAACGTCACAGGGATATCCCGCCCCCTACTATATCATTGCGCAAAATATCAACATACATGACAAAGAACTCATATTAATACATTACAGTTAATAGTTTATAAAGTATACAAAAACTTTTGCAATAACACACATATAGCACAAAAAAGCAAACAAGACAGTCATGTATTACGCTGAAACGGTAAGATAGCTCGCTGCTTTACTGTTGTTGAACTACTTTTTCATGGCGTAGTACCGCGTGTTTTTCTAAAGTTAAACCATATCTGCAATGACTGAGAATTTTCATATAGTTACTAAATCCGCTAATAGCTCGGATAAAAATGTTTCACGGCACCGTGTTTCACGGAACATACGCACTGTGTTGACGGGATAAATCGGCATTCTCTGATACAGTATGTTCGATTTACAGCGGAACCTCTCCAAACCTCTCTAAACCGGACACCCTCGGACATTTACTGTAATATAATCTGTATCCGCATTCCTTGGTATAATAGAACCTCTCTAAACTGGACACCCTGGGAGGTCCCCAGGGTGTCCGGTTTAGAGATGTTCCATTGTAAAACAGACAGACAATTGCTCCGAGACACGCTTGTGTACTTTGTGATCACAAACAGACATACTCAGCGGAGATGAATGACAATGAACCCGATTGCAATTAAGCATAACTAACATTCATTTGTGTCCGGTTTACGTTGATAATTCCAGCACAAAAATATTTACACAATTCCCTAACATTTGATTGGCCCGTAACAAGGCTCTGTCCAAAATTTATATCCCAGTAAACTTCCACGCCGAACTACTTTCCGTAACCGTGAGGCGCAGTTAAACTAATTCTTAAGAAAATGGCAAATAAACACATTTTCTTGATGAATTTATTTCAAATGCTGGAATTATAAGGAATGAATGGCCTTTTTGTTGAATTTATCGGGGATATAAGCTTGAAAAGTCGCGGGAATACTGGACGAGGCCTTCCGGCCTTCGTCCAGTATTCCCGCGACTTTTCCAAGTTTATACCCCGATAAATTCCACAAAAAGGCCATTCATTCCTATATTATCTGTAGCGATCTCATTTGCATATGTATTACACTAGGGAACTATGGCTGTTAATACAATACGCCATAAAACTGCGAAATTCCATGTTATGCAATAACATTCGTTTCTTTGCAACTCATTTCCATATCCGTTCGATAGTTTAAATGATTTCAAATCCTAGCTTTGTCCCTCAGATTTTGCAGATACTAACATAATGTTGATAAGGAAAAGAAAAACCTTCACGTGTACTTCAGACACAGCTCAGCTGCTTCTAAAGTACAACAAATATGCAACAAGGGCAGAGCTCCAGATAAGCTTTGTGTCTAAAGAGTATTGTACACCCTGATTTCAGAGTATTTTATTTTTACAAATGGATTATTGATTTCTTCTTTATTAAATAGGGAACAAATGATCAAAACACATTTAAACATTCACTTATTTGAGTGTATTATTACTTATTCACTTATTTATACTGTAATAGAGTTGAACATTTACTTTGATGAGCCTAAACTAGGGTTTAAGCTCCAAACCATGGTTTAGGGAATTATTGTGCATTTGGCTTGCCATACATTTACTTAGTTGAGCTGCAAAAAAGCAAACAGTGAGAAGATGTATTGAACTGTATGCATATATGTAGAAACGAGTTTCATTGTTTTTGGAATGCAAACACCATATTAATGTTTTGTTTAAATATCCGGCTCCCAACTATTTAAATGCCTGGTGGTTCATTCAATGTCGTTCGTGTCGTTTTCACATCATTTTCACAAACTAAGGTTTTGCTTTTCCGGAGTCGTCGTCGTCGGCGGCGGCGTCGTCACCATTCAATGTTAAATGTTCGTGTTACGGTCATTACTTCAACACCTTATCAGCTACAGTCATCAAACTTTATACATACCTTTACTATGATATGTAGATGAATATAGGACTATTCTCGGGGCCCCAGGGTTTAGGTCAATGCCCCAGGGTCAAGGTCAAGGCGAAACAAGGCGAGACATTTGATTCCGCGGAATTCTTGTTATTAAGGAAATGATGGTTTAAACGTGACTGCTCCATGAAATGAAACAAACGAAAACGATGTGAAAATGCTGTGTAAACGATAGACAATGATCGTTCGTTCGTTGAACCAATAACACATCCGCGCTGTATGATAAATTGAGTGCCATGTCACGTGACTTTCTGAACCCAAGCAATATATTGTCGCTAATGCATTTTTATGGCTAATTAAATTGGGAAAAAGATATTCATTTATTCAAGAGATTATCCGTGCCAATAATTAATAAATATGGTTTCAACTGTATTGTATCAATTCCATTATGGACGGTGTGGTTTATGTTATTAGGATTTATGACCAGTGTAGCTCCTGGTCATATAGCACACTCCCAATGTGTATGATCACGTGGTACTAACAACAACAACAAGTACTGAAACTTCCAGTATTCATCTCATTCAAAGTACGTATTGTTTTATATTGTCCTTATTACGTAACGGATTTTTGTGAAATATGGCCCATCAAACGTGTTTTGTTAAGCTGCATTTGGTGGTCTATTTTCGCCCAAACTTCTGTCGTTTTTGCGAAGAATCGATTTCCGTGTCTGTGCCGAACTTGAAAACGCGTTTGCTGCGCCATATTTCAGAAAAATCCGTTGCATATTAAGAAAAATATCAAATAATACTTACTTTGGAGTGGGCGACGTTGTTGTTGTTGTAACCACGTGATCATGCACCTTGACTCCTATAGCCTGATAACGATATATGTATTGTTTGTTACATATGGACGGTTGGGTTTATGGTATTGGGAACCCATAAGACAATATGGAACTTATGGAATTTATACACGTGGCCGTGACTGGAGAAATGAGGCATATGAGATTTATGACCAGTGTAGCTCCAGTAGACTATTTCACCAACATTGCAAAGTATACTTTTCTAGCAAAGTATACTTTGAGGGAGAAATTTTCAATTTTAGGATAAATTTATTAATTTTTATTATACTGAATTTATTACATTATCACAGCCATTTTGGCTGTGATAATGTAATAAATTCAGTATAATAATTCTGCATACTTGTAATCATCAAATATATGCAGTCGTTAGTTCTATATGAAATAATGCTTTTCGGGAAAAATAAATGATTTCTCCCTCAAAGTATACTTTGCTAGAAAAGTATACTTTGCAATTTTGATGAAATCGGCTACTGGTCATATAGCTCACTCATATAACTCATTGTCATCGTCGTCATAATAAAAGTAGGAGGCATCAACAATTGTGGACGTCCGTCCAAATGTTCAATATCCCCTTATCCGTTAGTCAGATCATTACCAAACTTCTACAATATCTTCCTCACAGTGATACCTATCTTCCCAGTGTCATTAGGGTGACATTGGCTTTGACCATGATGCCATTGATCTTCGTATCAATAATTTTGGACTACGTACAAGTGCAAATTTAGGATCGTCTGGAAAGATCAATTGATGTATTTACATTTATTGAGTATAGTCTCAATAAATGTAAATCCAATAATAGTTTACAAGAAAAGAATTGTTAATGTCAAATTGACAGACTATCATACTTTTGCACTTACGAACATTTTAGTCGTACGAAGCTTAGTGAAAAGGGCCCCTGATCAGTTAGTCGGTTGGATCGTTACCAAGCTTCATCAATAGCTTCCTCAAATTGTAGCATTGGCATTTGTGTCCTTGACCTGTGTGGTTGAGAAACTCGCCGGCCATCGCCTTGTTTATGTACATGTACTTATCTTCTTTGCCCGGTGCAGTGAATATACATGTGGAATTACAACTGCAAACACCCCTCCCACCTCAGAATGGAAATGTACGGATGGGGATAGTCTATGTACACAAGTGTGTCTGTACAATCGGCCCTACCCACCTATCTCCCGGGAATTAGACATAAGTAGACATAATCCAAGTTTTGATATGCTGAGACATTGTGACAGCCATGCGAATAGTGTGCGTGTGTGAGTGTACTCTTATACAAGTGAATTTATTCCACATCACGAATTATATTGCTGAGCAACGGAAATTGACAATCCCGACATTTTTGTCTTCTATTGACTATCTCGTCATCATATAAATGACTTCAAATAAAGCTTGATCAACGTGCGTGTTGTTGTTGTTTAACAACACGCACGTTGATCAAGATGTATTTAAGTCATTTATAGCGCGGACACTTGTCTCCGATATGGGCCGAACGTTGTAAAACAGATTGGTACATGTAACAATGATTATGAATTTGCCACGTATTTCTGAACACATCTGAACAAATCGGGTATTGGTAAAACTATTGTTTATTCAAGCACGTAATATTGAAATTTAACTAGCATTGCAAATTATAGTTTGTTCTGAAATCTATTTTTGCTAAAGTATGCATTTTTTTTTAATTACAGTGCCACCTCGCTAAACCGGACACCCTGGGAGGTCCCCAGGGTGTCCGGCTTAGAGAGGTTTCACTGTAAATCAGGCATTTGATCATTCTGAGCCATAGTTGTGTGCTATGCGAACACGAACAGGCATTATCACCTGAGATACATGACCTATCAAAATTAGTATCACTTATCCCGTCAACACAGTGCGTATGTGCCGTGAAACATTTTTGATATCATGTCAATACGACCTAATCACTACGTATGAATATGTGCGGTGACTGGGGATATTTATTTTTGCATTTAAAAGCCATTTGTAGGTGTTGACGGGATAAATAGAACAGTAGGTTAGTGCCGTGAATGGGGAAAATATCGTGGGTAGATATGACAATAGCGTGCTATAAATAGTATGCTTGAAAATTATACAAAAGACGTGATATCTGAGCATTTCTCCGATCATCATTTTGAAATTAAATTTTGATGCGTAAACCTTTCAATCTGTTGCACAGCCTATTGCTAGCGTACACGTTATCCATAGGTAAAACCATATACATGTAGTAGGCAACTAGACACCAGTCACAATACACTCGAGTAACTGCTTACATGTCACTGTATTTGATAACTAATAACAGTAGAGTAGTGGGTATATATGGTATGTGTTGTGTGGTTGGCCAGGTAAAAGTGACACACTGTGCGATTTTCTGTGTATGAGGCTATTTACAATGATGATTCATGTTGTTCAATACACAGGCACAAACCTGTCCAGGAAAATGACATATTTTACAGTTTGGTGTACTATAATTGATAGGAATCCGTTGTCCTGGCTTTTCTACATGTGATCAGTTACACTATATCATATGTTCTACTTCGAATGTTGCGTTCTTTGTCAAACGGCAGACGGAAGAGGTGAAACTGACTGATGGCTGGAACACACAACGATGGCCTAGTTCGCCACTTCATGTACTTTATATGATAAAGTAACGAGGCAGTGTTCACATATCATAATTATACTCCATCACGTTTACGAAGCAATTATCTTTGAATCAAAGGATGATCAGGTATAGAACAGGGGGCCGTTTCACTAAACTAAAATGTTCGTAAGTGCAAATTTAGAATAGTCTGTAAATTTCAATTAATGGATTTACATTTATTGAGCATAGGCTGCATATGCTTAAAAATGATGCATATGTTATGGAATTTGATCAAATGAAAACGTACGATTGGTTTTTATAGGTCATATTCTGTACATGAAACGGAACACCACGCATTGACTTCATAGACAGCATGTGATACACTGTACCTTTAAATGACAAACCAGATTTGTGATGAAGCGCATTTATGACGGCTGACGGCGTTAAAATACCAATGCATCCTCAATAATTGTCACACTGGGCTAAATGCACGCCGACGCTGACAGGAATTGATTTCGTTCTGCTACGCAAATGATCATTTCAATGACAGACCGACCACTCTGTTTCACGAAACCTGTCCATATGGCACGGCTACAATGACAGACCGACTACTCTGTTTCCCGAAACCTGTCCAAATGGCACGGCTACATGTAAATCCCAGATTTATTCCTGTTTCTACCAACGAACGATTGCCTATCGTTTGTATATCGTTTCCATTCAATTTTCTTACTGAGAAAACGATGTTTTCGTTGGTTTAAACGTGACACGTTTAAACCAACGAAAACATCGTTTTCTCAGTAAGTAAATGAAAACGATGTTTGTAAACAACACGACACGCATTGACCAAAACGACACGACATGCGTTGAAAGAAACGACAGGCGTTTAAATAGTGAAATAGTTCGGAGCCGGGTATTTAAACGACAATAATTTATATCGTTTTCGAGTACAAAACAAAACGATATTCGTTTTTGTTCATATCGTTTTCACTTCGTGTTCGTTTGTTTCCTTTGGGAACCTTCAACAAGTTATCAAGAGGAGAAGCTTGAGGAGCTGCACACGAGGTGTGGAAACACGAACCATATTAGAAATGTACTCCGACACATGAGTAGATAGCGTGGAAATGATGTATCTAAGCATTGAGCCAACACGACCTCCCTATACATGGATGTATTGTATGGCAAACTACGTACTTTATTCCACGATGCTGTGTTCCACCTACATGTACGAGGGCTAAGTTTCCAGTCAAAACTAGCGCATAGTACATTCGTGTTTCCAATGAGTAGCTTGTTCAGTTTTAACAATGGTACCGGACGTGTCGGTCTTGAGTCGTTTCGGTCAGGGATTTAGGGTACTACATGTATGCCTCTGTTTCCGTGAAGTAGCGTTTGATTTGTGTTCCCATTTGAAACCAGAAGCGAACGTGGTCCAAACGTGGTCCAAATGTGGCCCAAACGTGAGCCAAACGTCGTACAAACGTGTTTCAAAAGTGGTGGTCTAAACGTGGTCCAAACGCCAATTATATGTACTTCTATTACCCAATCAAATGTTTATAAACTTTTGAAAGCGCCGTTTTTCCCCTTTCTTACCGCGTTCAAAATTATACATTCCCCAGAGGGCCGTTTCAGTAAACGTCGTGCGACTAAATGTTCGTCAGTGCAAACGTATGATAGTCTGTGAATTTCAGACTGAAACTGTTTTCTTGTAAACTATTATTTGACTTGTTATGCAGCGTATGCTCAATAAAAGTAAATCAATCAATTGAAATTTCCAGACGATCCTAAAGTAATACATACGAACATTTTAGTCGTACGAAGTTTAGTGCAACGACCTATAGCGAATATTGGTTGAAGGCTCCCAAACGAAACGAAGGGAAAACGATGTGAAAACGATCGCTTGTGCAGCGACATAAATAGAAACGAATATCATTTGGGTTTTTTGGTTTCTTTTTCAAACCTGTCGTATCGTTTACTTTAACGCATGTCGTGTCCTTCTTGTTTTTTTAGTAAACAATATTTTCGTTGGTTTAAACCAACGAAAACATCGTTTGTAGGACCGGTTTTTGTAAACCCCCGGTTTTTGTAAACCCCGTTAACAAAAACCGGGGGTAACAAAAACCGTTGATGTACGCGCCGGTTTTTGTAAACCCCCGGTTTTTGTAACCCCAAATATTTATATTGCGATACATGAAATATGATTGCTTCAAACCTTAAATAAAGTATGTTTGGGCCCGGTCCGACGTTCCGAGTTCGATACTCAAGCCGTTGGGTGGTGGCCGAGCGCAAATTTAACTCTGTCGTTTTATCCAATTGGTTGTACATTATTGCCGAGTGACAGAAAATGTAATAGACTTTTCACGGCATAGGGTTAACAAAAACCGGGGGTAACAAAAACCGTTGATGTACGCGCCGGTTTTTGTAAACCCCGGTTTTTGTAACCCCAAATATTTATATTGCGATACATGAAATATGATTGCTTCAAACCTTAAATGAAGTATGTTTGGGCCCGGTCCGACGTTCCGAGTTCGATACTCAAGCCGTTGGGTGGTGGCCGAGCGCAAATTTAACTCTGTCGTTTTATCCAATTGGTTGTACATTATTGCCGAGTGACAGAAAATGTAATAGACTTTTCACGGCATAGGGTTAACAAAAACCGGGGGTAACAAAAACCGTTGATGTACGCGCCGGTTTTTGTAAACCCCCGGTTTTTGTAACCCCAAATATTTATATTGCGATACATGAAATATGATTGCTTCAAACCTTAAATGAAGTATGTTTGGGCCCGGTCCGACGTTCCGAGTTCGATACTCAAGCCGTTGGGTGGTGGCCGAGCGCAAATTTAACTCTGTCGTTTTATCCAATTGTTTGTACATTATTGCCGAGTGACAGAAAATGTAATAGACTTTTCACGGCATAGGGTTAACAAAAACCGGGGGTAACAAAAACCGTTGACGTACGCGCCGGTTTTTGTAAACCCCCGGTTTTTGTAACCACAAATATTTATATTGCGATACATGAAATATGATTGCTTCAAACCTTAAATAAAGTATGTTTGGGCCCGGTCCGACGTTCCGAGTTCGATACTCAAGCCGTTGGGTGGTGGCCGAGCGCAAATTTAACTCTGTCGTTTTATCCAATTGTTTGTACATTATTGCCGAGTGACAGAAAATGTAATAGACTTTTCACGGCATAGGGTTAACAAAACCGGGGGTAACAAAAACCGTTGATGTACGCGCCGGTTTTTGTAAACCCCCGGTTTTTGTAACCCCAAATATTTATATTGCGATACATGAAATATGATTGCTTCAAACCTTAAATGAAGTATGTTTGGGCCCGGTCCGACGTTCCGAGTTCGATACTCAAGCCGTTGGGTGGTGGCCGAGCGCAAATTTAACTCTGTCGTTTTATCCAATTGGTTGTACATTATTGCCGAGTGACAGAAAATGTAATAGACTTTTCACGGCATAGGGTTAACAAAAACCGGGGGTAACAAAAACCGTTGATGTACGCGCCGGTTTTTGTAAACCCCCGGTTTTTGTAACCCCAAATATTAATATTGAGATACTTGAAATATGATTGCTTCAAACTGTAAATAAAGAATGTTTGTGCCTGACTCGACGTTCCGAGTTCGATACTCAAGCGGTGGCCGAAACTTTAACTCAGTATGTTTTAAACATTTCCTACACTATATAGCTCGACTGGCAGACTCGAATGTCATTTTTGTTAATTGTTCTATATCGTAGCAGAGTGACAGAAAATGTAAGATATTTCTCATGGCATATGGATGATAAAAACCAGGTGTTACAAACACACTGAACGTACGCGACGGTTTTTCTAAAAACCCGTTTGTGTAGCCCCAAATAGTATTATTACGATATAGCAAAGTATCGTTCGTGCGGGTGGGGCCTGGTTAAACTTAAACCTTAATGTATTTCGAGCTCGATAATTAAGGTTTTTGGCCGTTGCCAAGTGACAGGTTTACTGCATTCATTTTTTTTTTCAAATTCTTTCTATTCTACAGCAGAATGACAGAAAATGTAAATGAATTGGTCAGTTATTTCTTTCTTATTCTGTACTTTAACTATTTTATTTCTACAGAGTGTATGTTCATTTGTACACTTTCAACCGTATGGTGTGTGCGGGTATTATGCACAGCAAACTGATGTCAACTGTGGAGATGTCACTTCGTCTACTGACATCCGAAACGTTTTGGTTTTACGCTTTTTTCACCGACAAATCAAATATATCAGCTCGTGAGTTCCTGCCTCAAGTATAAAGATGATGGGTGAAGTAGCAGTACCTACAGACAGAATGTATGTATAAATGTATTATACCTTGTGCCAACTAGAACCCCGCTACCCCACCATGTGGAACTTTTGGTGAGTACAATTCTGCGACACATTAGCATATTGTCTATTAAACGCTTAAACGACAGCTGGTTGAACAAATGGCGGCAATGTTTAATGGCTGCCAAACACTATTGTTTTGCTTTCATTGAGGTCGTTTTCCATAATCTACACATTTTCTACAGTAGATCCTTCGAAGTTGTGTTTAAACAACATGTAATATCGGATACATTATTAATTTAATATAAACTATACTAAGCTTGAACATATTTTTATATTTTAAAAATGGCCACCAAAGTATTATGTTTTTCAACAATATTGTCAATCCGGTCGTTGTTCACAGGAATTCAAACCATTATATATACGAGGGTCAGTCAATAAGTAACCGGCCTAGATACTTTATAGTCACGACTGACTTCCTCTTTCTCGATATAATTTCCCGACAATTCAATACATTTCTGCCAGCAAGAGTTCAGCGCTGTAATTCCTTGCAAGAAACAACTGGACTGTTTTTCCTCGACCCACTGTCTAACTGCTGCCTGCAGGGATTCATCGGACCGGAAGTGACATCCACGGAGACTTTTTTTCAAGTTTGGGAATAGGAAATAGTCGCTGGGGGCCAGGTCTGGTGAGTATGGTGGGTGCCAGTATGGTGGGTGTACACATTCAATGCCTGCACAAAATGGTCGTCATAATCTTACCTACTGATGACTGGGACAAGTATTTCTTAGGTGTCGAAGACCCATTCCCCACCCACTGACGACTTTGCCTTTCGTCTCTGGATCATACCAGTGAACCCATGTCTCATCTGCTGTCACTAATCGCTCTATGAAATGTCCTGTGCGGGAGTTATATTGATGCAACAGAGCCCTACTTGATAATTATCCGACAAACGTCTGTTTATGACCAAGTTATGCGTCTGTCCATATAATAGTCAATGATGTATCTGACACTGTTTTTCTTTTGTCAAATGTTTTTTAAACATAATGGGGATTTATTTATTTCCAAAACATATGCTATGTTGACTCTATGTAAATTTGTAAAAAATGGCTTAATACTATTTTTTTCTTCAAACATGCATTAACTAATGATGAAAACCATCGACATATATAGTTTGTGGATTGATATATTGTTTCAATGTGAAAAGATTGTTTTTATTTTTCGCCAAAGGTGATATAGTTCCTTTAACTATAGCGAAGTCAGGTCACACATTACATATTTTGTATTGTGTTTTCATGTAGTGTAACAAACTTTTACATGGGAAACATTGACAATTTTATCCGTTGTATTTTGTTCTCTCAAAAACTGTGGAGATCGACTTTATTAACGGTGCCATGATAATTCAGCGGGTGAAAGTCACAACAACAACAACAACAACAACAACAAGCATAGTTGTGCCCCTTTCAAACCATTGACTCCATTTGCAAAGACAGACGTCTAAATGGCGCCAGTTATTTGCTGTTGACTATCCCATAATATATTAGCAGGCCTACATGTTGATATCATACGTGCAGCGCAACGAACGTTTGATTTTATGGGCTGAATGGTCAGTGGTATTGTGATTTACAATAAAGTTACATGTTTCCCCAAATCACTGTTTTGTAGACCGTGCTCCAGAACTGGTCCAGGCTCTAGCCTATACAATGTACCCCGCTTACAATCAGAGAGCGAGTATTTTTGACAATCGAGATCGGTTACATACCTACGGAGCCTCGCATTGGACGTAGAATTATTCTTTATTAATTCGTTCCCACGAAATAACAAATCATTCTCACGAAATAACAATCCGTTCCCTGTATTTAACAATTCGTTCATATGCTATAACAATTCGTACTCACGAAATAATAATCCATTCCCTCGAATTCACAATTCGTTCCCACGATATATGGGGTATAATTGTTAATTCCATGGAACGAATTGTTAAATTGAGGGAACGGATTGTTATTTAGTGGGAACGAATTGTCAATTCGAGGCAACGAAATGTTATTTCGTGGGAACGAATTGTTAAATTCAGGGAACGAATTGTTATTTCGTGAGAATGATTTGTTATTTCGTGGGAACGAATTAATAAAGAATAATTCTACGTCCAATGCGAGGCTCCGTAGGTATGTAACCGATCTCGATTGTCAAAAATACTCGCTCTCTGATTGTAAGCGGGGTACATTGTATAGGCTAGAGCCTGGACCAGTTCTGGAGCACGGTCTACAAAACAGTGATTTGGGGAAACATGTAACTTTATTGTAAATCACAATACCACTGACCATTCAGCCCATAAAATCAAACGTTCGTTGCGCTGCACGTATGATATCAACATGTAGGCCTGCTAATATATTATGGGATAGTCAACAGCAAATAACTGGCGCCATTTAGACGTCTGTCTTTGCAAATGGAGTCAATGGTTTGAAAGGGGCACAACTATGCTTGTTGTTGTTGTTGTTGTTGTTGTTGTGACTTTCACCCGCTGAATTATCATGGCACCGTTAATAAAGTCGATCTCCACAGTTTTTGAGAGAACAAAATACAACGGATAAAATTGTCAATGTTTCCCATGTAAAAGTTTGTTACACTACATGAAAACACAATACAAAATATGTAATGTGTGACCTGACTTCGCTATAGTTAAAGGAACTATATCACCTTTGGCGAAAAATAAAAACAATCTTTTCACATTGAAACAATATATCAATCCACAAACTATATATTTCGATGGTTTTCATCATTAGTTAATGCATGTTTGAAGAAAAAAATAGTATTAAGCCATTTTTTACAAATTTACATAGAGTCAACATAGCATATGTTTTGGAAATAAATAAATCCCCATTATGTTTAAAAAACATTTGACAAAAGAAAAACAGTGTCAGATACATCATTGACTATTATATGGACAGACGCATAACTTGGTCATAAACACGATTTGTCGGATAATTATCAAGTAGGGCTCTGTTGCATCAATATAACTCCCGCACAGGACATTTCATAGAGCGATTAGTGACAGCAGATGAGACATGGGTTCACTGGTATGATCCAGAGACGAAAGAGCAAAGTCGTCAGTGGGTGGGGAATGGGTCTTCGACACCTAAGAAATACTTGTCCCAGTCATCAGTAGGTAAGATTATGACGACCATTTTGTGCAGGCATTGAATGTGTACACCCACCATACTGGCACCCACCATACTCACCAGACCTGGCCCCCAGCGACTATTTCCTATTCCCAAACTTGAAAAAAAGTCTCCGTGGATGTCACTTCCGGTCCGATGAATCCCTGCAGGCAGCAGTTAGACAGTGGGTCGAGGAAAAACAGTCCAGTTGTTTCTTGCAAGGAATTACAGCGCTGAACTCTTGCTGGCAGAAATGTATTGAATTGTCGGGAAATTATATCGAGAAAGAGGAAGTCAGTCGTGACTATAAAGTATCTAGGCCGGTTACTTATTGACTGACCCTCGTATATATAATGGTTTGAATTCCTGTGAACAACGACCGGATTGACAATATTGTTGAAAAACATAATACTTTGGTGGCCATTTTTAAAATATAAAAATATATTCAAGCTTAGTATAGTTTATATTAAATTAATAATGTATCCGATATTACATGTTGTTTAAACACAACTTCGAAGGATCTACTGTAGAAAATGTGTAGATTATGGAAAACGACCTCAATGAAAGCAAAACAATAGTGTTTGGCAGCCATTAAACATTGCCGCCATTTGTTCAACCAGCTGTCGTTTAAGCGTTTAATAGACAATATGCTAATGTGTCGCAGAATTGTACTCACCAAAAGTTCCACATGGTGGGGTAGCGGGGTTCTAGTTGGCACAAGGTATAATACATTTATACATACATTCTGTTTGTAGGTACTGCTACTTCACCCATCATCTTTATACTTGAGGCAGGAACTCACGAGCTGATATATTTGATTTGTCGGTGAAAAAAGCGTAAAACCAAAACGTTTCGGATGTCAGTAGACGAAGTGACATCTCCACAGTTGACATCAGTTTGCTGTGCATAATACCCGCACACACCATACGGTTGAAAGTGTACAAATGAACATACACTCTGTAGAAATAAAATAGTTAAAGTACAGAATAAGAAAGAAATAACGGACCAATTCATTTACATTTTCTGTCATTCTGCTGTAGCATAGAAAGAATTTGAAGAAAAAAAATGAATGCAGTAAACCTGTCACTTGGCAACGGCCAAAAACCTTAAGTATCGAGCTCGAAACATTAAGGTTTAAGTATACAGCCACCCGCACGAACGATACTTTGCTATATCGTAATAATACTATTTGGGGCTACACAAACGGGTTTTTAGAAAAACCGTCGCGTACGTTCAGTGTGTTTGTAACACCTGGTTTTTATCATCCATATGCCATGAGAAATATCTTACATTTTCTGTCACTCTGCTACGATATAGAACAATTAACAAAAATGACATTCGAGTCTGCCAGTCGAGCTATATAGTGTAGGAAATGTTTAAAACATACTGAGTTAAAGTTTCGGCCACCGCTTGAGTATCGAACTCGGAACGTCGAGTCAGGCACAAACATTCTTTATTTACAGTTTGAAGCAATCATATTTCAAGTATCTCAATATTAATATTTGGGGTTACAAAAACCGGGGGTTTACAAAAACCGGCGCGTACATCAACGGTTTTTGTTACCCCCGGTTTTTGTTAACCCTATGCCGTGAAAAGTCTATTACATTTTCTGTCACTCGGCAATAATGTACAACCAATTGGATAAAACGACAGAGTTAAATTTGCGCTCGGCCACCACCCAACGGCTTGAGTATCGAACTCGGAACGTCGGACCGGGCCCAAACATACTTCATTTAAGGTTTGAAGCAATCATATTTCATGTATCGCAATATAAATATTTGGGGTTACAAAAACCGGGGGTTTACAAAAACCGGCGCGTACATCAACGGTTTTTGTTACCCCCGGTTTTTGTTAGCGGGGTTTACAAAAACCGGGGGTTTACAAAAACCGGTCCTACAATCGTTTTCTAATTAAACAAACACGAAAACCATGTGAAAACGATGTGTAATCGATAGGCAATCGTTCGTTTGTGGAATCAAAAATAAATCCGGACTGTACACAATTAGATCACTGTCTCGACCCGGCGCCATTAATAAAACCCAATCCGCGCACGCCCGAATTAGGTCAATTAGGAAACGTCATGTCGTGTTTTGGCTCTAATCATGTAACGTGGCGTGATGTCCACCGATTGCTTCCATCGTTATGGTAATACACAACTCCTTCTGGGACATAAACCCTGATTTCTGACGTTATCAATATTTCGACGTTATCAATATAATTCCCAATCCAAATGATAAGACGCGTCAAACGAGGGCAAACGTGCGTGTCCAGCACATGTATTCCTATTAGCAAATAAAGTGCCGTATTCCTGTTTGCAAGCGTCAGCAAAAACGGGTGTGTCCGTTTTGTACTGAGTTCAAACCATTTTCCGTTTTCTAGTTTTCTTATCCAATGAACAAGTCGTTTTATTTTGTCGCGCCTGCTTTAGCAGAAGTAAATCAATCAATTGAAATTGCTAGACGATCCTAAATTTGCACTTACGAACATTTTAGTCGTACGCAGTTTAGTGAAACGGTTCCCAGAGCCTTAGCTGCCGCCCATTCGTTTCTTTGCAGCATAAATATGAGCAATAAGAAGCCTTAGAGTTCACTCTTTCGTCTCTACGCCGCTTAGAGTTGCAATTTAAGAACCTTAATTATTGTGTTCCTTTGTTTCTACGTCGTAGAAGAAATTTAAGAACCTTAGACTTCGTCCATTCGTTGCTATGCCATGTAGACACGAAACGTAAGAACCGTATAGTTCATGTTTCCATTTCCACGTCGCATTGAGTCGTCGAACAGTAAGAACCATATGTTGTTGCTTCATATCTCCGTCGAATAGACGAATACCCCTTACAGTGGGGTCAGCGTGTAAGTGCACACACGAACGAACACGACAGGTTGGAACCAACCTGTCGTGTTCGTTCGTGTGTGCACTTACACACTGACCCCACTGTACGTTCTTTAGTTTCTACGCTGCATAGAGTCGAAAATTAAGAATCTTAGATTTCATTAGTTCGTCTCTATGCCACGTTGAAACAGAATTTCGTTCATTCATTGCTATGCAGCGTATGGACGTCCACTAGGAACCTTATATTTATTTGTTAACGTGAAATGCTGCATAGAGTCAAACATTAACCATTTTTATGCCGAGATACGCTATTTGTTTGTTTGTTTGTTTGTTGGGGTTTAACGGCCTATCAACAGCTAAGGTCATTTAAGACCGGGTTTAGTACTAAATCCAATATATTACCTGTACAAGTGCATGTACTTGTTCAAGTACATGTACAAATGGGGGGAAATCCCAAAATCAGAACTGAATATTTACATTAAAAAAATATATATATTCAGCCCTGAAATCAGAATAATCCTGATCTGATGTCAGGTCCTCGCCACACCAGAATCGCTTGGCCCCCTACCAAAAGTAGTAGGATCAGTAATAATCTTACTACTTTCATAATGGGCATTAAACCCAATTCAACTCCCAGGTAACAAAAGAGCCAAAGATAAAAACGTACCTGAGGGTCAAACTAGGCAAATCGTGATTCCTATAAGGAGGAACCCCTACCGTTAATTTACGCCGTCAAGTTCACCCAACCAACCACCCACTAGAGGATACGCTGTTATGTTTGTGGAAAATCCTACATATTTTCCTTCTATGTGCTCAGAAGTATATGTCGTGACCACCATTTGAACCGTCTCGTCGAGACGGTTCAAATGAGTGGTCACAACATATACCTTCATTGACAAATAACAAAAATAACTGAAATGTCCATAACGGCGCATCGTAGTCTTGTCATTTCGGAACAACGCTACTGAAACACAGAAACTAATTAATAATAATAAAAATCGCATAAAACTAGTCCCATTATGATGCAATTGGTTATCATGATTTGAGTAAATTAATGTTAAACCTGTCAATTATTTTAAAAAGATCACTTTAGACAGAGAACACACAATTCCAGAGAATTAATTTTCTTGGGAGACTGGAGACTGGTGGTCTCGTTCATGGACAAACCAACCTCATTGTATTGTCCGGGTTTGTTTCTGGTTCCACACGACTGCCCATCGTTTTCACATCGTTTTCGTTTGTTTTTAATTAGAACACGATGTTTTCGCTGGTTTTTAAACCAACGAAAACATCGGTTGCTAATTAAAGCCGACGATGTCAATGTCAAAATGGTGTGTAAACGACCGACGTGCGGTGAAACAAACGACAAGGCATGAGTTGAAAGAAACGACGCGTGTTAGGTATGGAAGGTAATATCCACCATAAGTCTATGTGACTTGATGATGCTTGCGTGCTGATGACATTACAACTTATATTCATGTTATTTCATTCGTCATTTGTATTTTATTACATTTTAAATCTGCTTGTTGTAATTGTATTTGTCTTTCTTACATGTCCATTCTGCTGATTGCTTTGTTCATTCGTCTTATTTACATTACAATTACTTTTAGGGAGAACTATTTTAAGTTTTAGCAGCGCACATGGCGTCATAATGGTTGTTCCCAAATTACTGTTGCAATTATTGTTGTAGCGAGCATAGCAAAACAACGATGCAATAATCAATAATGGAACTCCGGATATCACTACCAGTGAAGCATCAAGCTACTTAGAATGTAATCAACACACAACGCATTGAAACAGTACGAATGAATAAAGCATCGAGCCATATACATAGAAATGTAATAAGACGGATATAACTTAGAATGTCATCAGCCAGCAAGCATCAAGCCACATATAATTGTAATAAGACGGATATAAATTAAAATGTCATCATCCAGCAAGCATCAAGCCAAATATAATTATGGCGGATATGACCTTCCATAGTTAGGAGCCTGGGGCCGTTTCACCAAAGTGCAAATTTAGGATCGTCTGGAAATTTCAATGGATGGATTTACAGCTATTGAGCATAGGCTGCATATATTGTTTACAAGAGTACATTGGTAATGTGAAATTGACAGACTATCATAATTTTGCACTTAAGAACATTTTAGTCGTACGAAGTTTCATGAAACGGACCCAAGGTATTTAAACGAACATGTCGTGCACAACGTGGTAGAGCATCGGACTACGGATCGAAAGGTCCTGAGTTCCAATCCCGACACTGGCTGATTCGGCGTGTCCTTGGGCAAGACACCTTTGTGATAGCCTAGTCCTATTGGATGGGGACTTAAATAGTCGGTCTGGACATGCAAGGTCATCGAACCAGTGCCGTCGTTAAATCAAAGCATTTATTTTCGTGCACAACCCAGTTCACCGCACATGTCACTTTCATGCACTTTGACCAAAGAACTTTGCTAATACACACTTTATTATGTAAGTTTATGGTAATATTGTTGCGCGAAATGTAAATGCTATTCACAAATTGATACAGTTTACTGTGGTGTAGCGATATAGTGCAAACTGTCTGTAGCTGCACGTTTTCCGTTGTATAGGCAACATGTTGAACTATATCGCTAAACAACGCAACACGATAAACATGTGCGAAATAGCATTTACACTTCAAGCACTAAAATATAGAAAAAAAAACCTGCAGGGCGTTGACGTTCATACTTCGCTATTTGAATGGAATTAGAGTTATGTACTCAGAACTATGCAACCTGCTGTCCTTTAAGCGTGCAGCTAACTAGTTATGACGACTACTGGTAGCTATATATGGACAAATGATACATTCACAATGTGGTCGCGTATTCAATATAGTTGTTGCAAATAAATCCGCGATGTTAACCGCAGAATAAATATACGGAGCAGGTGCGAGTGTGCCGTTGTTACTGCGTCGACTCGGTGGAGAGAAACAGCGCCACCTGGTCCCACCGTGCCGATTGGATATTTGGACTGTGCTAACACTAGCTGCAGTGATTACGATAAATATCCGGACACGATGTAGACATGCCATGTCATTTGTAGATACCTAACAATGCGATAGCTCATGAAAAATATTTACAAAATCTACAATATTTTCGATAAATGTAATCGAAAGTTGACGAAATATTCAGAGCAAATACGGAATTTCGCATTCGCTCTGAACATTTCGTCAACTTTCTACGTCATTTTCAGAAACCATCACAGTTTCTGTAAAAAACATTATGCAACTGGTACAAAATCACATGGCTTGTCTCAATGTATTCTGGGGAAACATTTCAAATGATGTTCCAATTTAGAGCTACTGTCTGTTCCACGTTTTGCTGCCGACAAACTTTTGGCTATTACACACATCAAGTCTAAAAAATACTTTAATGTAAGTACTTTTTCATCAATAATAAAAAAAATCACGGTCCCAATTTTATTTGATGAAATTCCATCAAATAATCATTTTATTGCGAAAAAACGATTTTCCTATGGGAATTTAACATGAGTCTAAAAATAGATTTGTTTCCAAAACAAATAAATTTGTAGACCGATTTTCAAAATCTAACATTTGTTTTCTTAGTTACATTATTTCCAACATATCTCGCCAGGTTTCGGAGTCAATTTCCAAAATGTTACGTGTTTTGACCCTCCTCGTCACTCTGTAGCGCCTTTTCACCCTCTGTTAAATTCCAATAGGAAAATATTTTTTTCGCAATAAAATCAATAGTTGTTGGCGAAACATGCAGTCATACCATATCACATGACTTGCGAAACTACAGGACTACTCCGAAACTACAGACCAAATGTATTGTTCACCCCAGTAAGCGCAACAGCCCACGGTTGTATTACTTATATTTATACTGCATTAATTTTTCTGATAGCTTCAAAACTGTAAATAACCAAATATGGCTTTAAGGGTACATGCCCACGCAGTAGGTTGTAATATAGTGATACAGATACTTTTGTATATTCTGTACGTATGACATTTTCTGGCAAAATAAACATTCATTCACTATTACCCCACGTATTGATTGGCATTATTATACATTTTATTTTAGACGAAAATGTTCACACTGATATCAGGGGCGACAACAGTGTTTCCTTAAAATGTTAACGGACATTACTATTTAATCTCTGTATTTATTTTTTGATGTGCAATGATCATACTTTATAATCTGTCGAAAGAAATATTTTTTCAGGTGACGCATTTCATTAGTATAAATATGTAAAAAATAGCATGCCTCATTTGCATATGAAAATAGCCTGATACCAACGCGCGTCACTATCAGTAAAATAAATATTACTAAATGATTATATCTGTTTTCCGGGCATCTGTAATGTTTAGAACTGGTGGAATAGTGACACATTTATACACTCATTTCATTCCTATAAACAACAGTTTGTGCTTACTGAGTGGGCATGTACCTTTAAAAGTAACTATAATCTTGTTTTACGTCATTTTGTCGCAATTCCTGCGATGTTGCGAACTTTAAACCAATCGACAACATCGCTCAACGTCAGGTGTGCCTAATGTATTTTATCCAGTCAACACAGTGCGTATGTGCCGTGAAACACGGTGCCGTGAAACATTTTTGATATCCAGTCAATACTATTTTTGCATTTTACAGCCATTTGTAGGTGTTGACGGGATAAATAGAATAGTATATATGTTAGTGCCGTGAATGGGAAAAAATATCTGGCGCGGCACGGAAACGGGATGTGCTCGGCAGAGCCTCGTCCATCCCGTTTCCTGAGCCTTGCCAGATATTTTGACGCAATACGTCGAATGGGCGTT
This sequence comes from Conchocele bisecta, assembly GCA_029237695.1. Taxonomy (NCBI): domain Eukaryota; kingdom Metazoa; phylum Mollusca; class Bivalvia; order Lucinida; family Thyasiridae; genus Conchocele; species Conchocele bisecta. Next base: position 19,501,551 of record CM055271.1, on the reverse strand, counting down.
TGCGTTACGAATGTATAGAAGGTGTAAATATTCTTCTATAAATGATTCAACCGGCTGCACACGTCACAATGTCCGTGTTCTCAGCCGGGGGCCCATATACAGAGCCCAGCAGGGGACATGGATTTTGTTTTATTAATTCGTTCCCACGAAATGACAATTCGTTCTCTCAATTTAACAATTGGTTCCCACGAAATAACAATTCGTTCCCATGATATAATAATTCGTTCCCGTGGGAACGAATTGTTATTTCGCGGGAACGGATTGTGAAATTGAGGGAACAAATTGTTAATTCGTATGAACGAATTGTTTGTTAATTCGTGGGAACGAATGTATAAAAAAAAAATCTACGTCCCCTGCGGGGCTCCGTACCATACACTAGTATAATTATACGCTAATAGAAACACAATCATGTTACACGAAACCTTGTCACAATATATATCTTCGTCATTCTATATGCGTCTCGAGAATGTACTCGTTTGTTTCCTCATGTATTCGTCTATGTTGCGAACTGAGAGAATAAAGGAATATTAAGATCAACCAATTTGTCAATATTTACGAACACTGTAGATGCTGATGAGACGGATCGTAACGAGTCTCATCAGTGGGCCGATTCACTAAACTAATGTTCGTACATGTAAGTGCAAAATTATGATAGTCTGTAAATGTCACCTATGCAGCCTATGTTCAATAAATGTAAATCCATCAATTGAACTTTCCAGACGATCCTAAATTTGCACTTACGAACATTTTAGTCGTACGAAGTTTAGTGAAATGGCCCCCTGGATTTGCTGTAATTGTCATAATTTTCAACATTTTGAAAAACTATCCCATTCATTATTAATGGAATGGTCTAAAACACAGCATGGATCAGACAATGTCAGACATGTAGGGGCGAAAAGATTAACCACATTTTTTGGAAACTGCATACCCCCACCAACCATAATCCACAGCGCAACCTACTGGGGCCCGTTTCACTAAACTTCGTACGACTAAAATGTTCGTAAGTGCAAACTTATGATAGTCTATAAAATTCACATTGACAATGTTTTCTTGTAAACAATTATTTGATTTACATTTATTGAGCCTATGCTCAATAAATGTAAATCCATTAATTAAAATTCCCAGATGATCTAAAATTTTCACTTACGAACATTTCAGTGAAACGAAGTTTAGTGAAACGAACGGCCCCCTGGGATCAATGTTACTCAGAAAATCGTGTCTTACGTTATATGAGACAAGCTATACATGTATGTGATCTTGTTCACGTAATGACATGTGCGATATTTCATAAAAATATTTACAGAAACTGTGATATTTTCTGTAAATGACGTCGAAAGTCGACCACGTCTTCATAGCAAATACGAAAATATATTCCGCATTCGCTCTGAACATTTCGTCAATTTTCTACTTCATTTATGGAAATGGTGTTTATGAGATATAGGTCTTAGGTACAAAATCACATGGCTTGGCTAACATGGTACATGTACATGGACCTGAAGAAATGTGATAACACCCACGCAATGACAAGGTACGAACAAGTATGAAGATAAATTGTCTGCAATAAGTGTTGAACAAACACGCCTGTGTGATAGTATCGCGGTTATTTAAGCTAGAATTCCATGGGTGTTGGAATAGTATGTTGATTTAGCATACGTGGGGGCACTCGTACATACATGTAAGATACAGGTCATGTGAGCGATGGAGTGGGTGGTACATGCTGAAGTCGTTGAAAGCAATATCATATTTGTTATTAATTAACCCATTAGAACGCGGGAAACTGAAATTGTCGCCAGCTGTTGTTTTATATATTGTCATTTTCTCAATAAAAACATGGGTCGACAGCACTTTAGGATCATTTCCATAGGAAATGATTCTAAAGTGATGTCAAACCATATATTTGATGAGAAAAATGTAAAATAAAAATAAACAGCAGACGACAAAATTTAATTCAGCATTATTTGGGTTAAATGTCTTGTGTCTCATATTATGCCTACGGTATTCACTATTTGGTTTATTGTAAATGTCATATACTATTGTCTCAATTAAATATATCACTTTATTTGATCAAATTCTAAGGCACTGGAGTTTTATTATATTAAATAGTGTAATATAAATTGCTGACCAACCATCTGCTAGCATTAAACGTTGCGTGATAAATAAAACACGAGCCTAGCGTCTGTTGATATCAATGTTATCAGGCAAGGCTCGGAACGGTTGGAATTCTTACGCGTTTCCCAGCCTTGCCTGATAAATTTGACAGTGTCCTGGGGCACGTTCACTAAACTGTGTACGACTAAAATGTCCGTAAGTGCAAAATTATATTATAGGAATGAATGGCCTTTTTGTGGAATTTATCGGGGTATACACTTGGAAAAGTCGCGGGAATACTGGACGAAGGCCGGAAGGCCTCGTCCAGTATTCCCGCGACTTTTCCAAGTTTATATCCCCGATAAATTCCACAAAAATGCCATTACATTGTAACTCCTTATAATTCCAGCATTTGAAATAAATTCATCAATGAAATGTGTTTATTTTGACAGACGGCAGCCATTTGTTTACATTGACAGCACTGACAGCGCACCTGTAGTTCGGCGTTGGGAGTTTACTGGGATATACATTTTGGACAGAGACTTGCTACGGGCCAATCAAATGTTAGGGAATTGTGTAAATATTTTTGTGCTGGAATTATTAGTCTGTAAATTTCACAGTAACAAATTTCCATTTACGAACATATTAGCTGTACAAAGTTTAGTGAAACGGCCCCCAGTAGCCTATTCCAAAAACATTGCAACATTGTATACTTATCTGGCAAAGTATACTTTGGGGAGAAATTTAGGGAGAAATTTTCAATTTAAGAATAAATTTATTAATTTTTATTATACTGAATGTATTACATTACCACAGCCATTTTGGCTGTGATAATGTAATACATTCAGTATAATAATTCTGCATACTTTTAATCATCAAATATATGCAGTGGTTAGTTCTATGTGCATGCATGATGTGTCGATCCTCTTGCACACAACGTTGCCTAGTAAGTTCA